>CM035407.1:49103880-49703880 GCA_020310875.1 Ceratopteris richardii | reverse complement strand
CTTTGCAGGTTTAAAACCAAGAGGATTGATGAAGTTATGCAAGCCAAGATGTCTTGGCTTGAGGGTGAGCTATTGGTGCAAATGTCCAAGCCTTCACATTTGGATTAGCATGGAAGATTATAAGTGGAAGCACTTGATGATTCATGTGAACCATAGCTTGTAATTACTTGATCATTTACCATTGTAAAAGGTTTATACCTTGAGAGAATCTTGTAAAACCTTATATCTCGTGGAGTCAGGAGAACTATGAGCTATGAATCTCATTTTATGGAATAACTCCTAAGTCAAAGGCGTCACTTTTAGTTGGAGCCAATTTTCAATTCAAATTCACACTTAGAAGAAACCTCTTATAAAAAGGACTTTGAAAATCTCGCAGCTATGGTGCCTCTTTTTGAACTTATTTCTTGATCATTTGTAGAAGCTAAGTGTCTTACACCATAGCCCACTCAGACCACCATCATTGAGAATCATTACAATGCCAATGATCTTGTACAATCATGTCATATAATACATATAGCTCATTGAACATCTCTGCCTACTTCTCTGCTATGACTACTCAAAACAGTGAACTTTCTGTGGTCATATCTCAGTGATTTCTCAACTATTTTGCATGATCTATAGCTTTTTGGATCCAACTTAAAGTCTAGTTTGTGCTCTCAAAATCTCAAAACATTTGGTTCAGCCATCTGGAAGACATCATCATCAAAGTGCTCACTAGTCATATACTGGTTACTCCCTAAAAAATTGAGGGTAAGACTTGCATTGCTAAACTTATTTCTCATAGCATAGTTTATCAATTTAGATGATTCCACTTGCAATCATTAGCTATCTAAGCTAATTGACTTCGCTCAAAAGTAATTTCATCAATTGTTATTGTATTGAGAGCACTGAGCAAAAGAACTAGCAGGTGTATAGAAAAAAATAACAAGTTTTGTGACACTAGCTATTCATGAAGTAGTTTGTTTTGATTCAATTGTTTCAAGCATAAAATCCAAAGTACATAGGTACTTTCTTAGTTTCATTTGAAAGCTAAAAGAGTCTACCATATAACTATGAAGTGTATTAGGGCAGGTACAAAGCAAGTTTTAGCAGTACCACCTCACTTCCTTGAGGTATCCATCCATCTCTTCCAACAACCAATACAATGGTCATACACCTCCCACTCAAGAATGAATTCTGCAAGATGGTCCAATCTCTCACAAATAACCTATGACCAATTCCATGTAAATGGAGATTAGCAATTATCCGAAGCTATCACACAAGCTTCAAGATCCACTAGAGCTTTCTTCTAGCATGAAAGCCATTGAAATTTTGGTAGCATCTCCATTATAAAATGGACTCTGAACCAAATAAACCATGTGGGAATCACCATCCACATATACTAAGAATCACACTGGAAAATGAGATATCAAATCAATGAACACATGCTAAAATAATAGCCAATCAAGGCGACAAATAAGTGTGCAATTGAGGTTGCAATCTAGATCATGTACCTGTAAAGAAACAAAAGATACAAGTACCAACTAAGATCTAGAATCAACTCTCATAAAATTATGTGCAACCGGCAAGTAAATCCAAAACCAAGTGGCATAAGCAAGATAGAGAACACAATGACACTATACATCCACTGTCAATGCTATGATCAAAACTCAAGATGACATAAACATCAAAAAAGGTATATCACAATGTCATCTCACATGTCAAACACATGACAAGATCATGCTCTAGTCTCATATGGAGGAGCTATCACAGTGATCATACATGGAAAATGCCCTCAAGCTCTAAAAGTAAGAGCTCACACACCAAAAATTCTCTCTCCAAGAAGTTCCAAAGCAAAATGAACCTCCAAAAGCAATTAGGGTTCTTGTGGTGAAAGTATGCTGCTCTATGTTTTGCTCTTTCAGAGATGATAACCTGTGAATTTGAACTTTTGATCTTTAGTAAACTTAAGAACTCTTTCCTGTCTACATAAAAATATATAGAACACCTCAATCGGACATGTGTAGCTCAAGATATACACAAAACAAGCATCTGCTATGAATTTCACCTTCACATGTAGCACTACTACTCTATAATCCTATAAATTTGTAGCTATCTTTCCAAGCTACACAGAGAAAGTTGAATCGCTTGAATCTGACTTGTAAAATTCAAGTTATGACCCAAAAAATGATCAGTTGTCCAAGTGATTGTCGATTCATCGTCTACATCAGTCTGCATTTTTTTACTTTTCGGCAGTCTAAAACTCCAAATTACATTTTGTGCCCTTCTAGGAAGTTGTAGCTCTCTATCTCAACTACCTACAAAACTTCAAAATGCATCAATTTGAGCTTTCTAGTTGGAGTTATGGCCAGAATACCGAACAGCTATCAAGAAGTGCTGACTTGCACTTTCACATGTTGTGACCTATGCTTTCATTGAAGCTTCTTGCATACAAGACTTCAACATGCTCTGATACCCATGAAGGGATTTGGTGTGCAGAACAAGAGGAGGAAGGAGGAGATAGAGGCAGAGAGAAGAGAGGAAAGACACACATAGATGTGTGGGATCCTCGAAACCCACATAATGATCTCCTTTAAGGCAATACTCTATAAACGATGTATATATATGAATATGGGGGTAAGGTCACATGATCCGTTAATCCCCAAAATGAGAGGGAACACATTAGGGAGATTTCTCGAATCGCAAATCCTCTTACAAAATTGACAAAGAAAAAAAAATTCTTCACATGGAATGATGAGTGTGAAAATGCATTTGAAGAATTAAAATAAAAAATTATTGAAAATTATGTGCTAAAAATACCTAAGTTAGGGAAGCCATTTATTGTTGCATGTGATGCTAGTGGAAGTCAAATTGGATGTGTACTTTCACAAGAAGGAAGGGTAGTGGGTTATGAGTCAAGAAATCTAAGGAAACATGATTTAAATTATACAACACATGACTTGGAAATGCTTGCGGTTGTTCATGCACTTAAACATTAGATACAATTATTGCTTGGAGTAAAGTCTGAATTAAGAATGGATCATCAAAGCCTTAAATATATCTTTACTCAACCTTTACTTAACAATATACAAAAATGATGCATCAAATTGCTAAGTGAATATGATCTTGATATTAAATACCTCATAGGAAAAAAGAACAAAGTGATGGTTTGATTCGTAAACCTTTATGCAATTGAATTTCTATTTTATCCTCTGATTTTGAAATTAATAAAGAACTAAAAGAAGATTTGTATTATGCAACAATCTTGACATTTTTGTATGAAAAACTTGGTTCTATGTTTCAGGGAAAATTTCAATTGAAAAATAATTATTTGTATTGTAATCCACGTTTATGCATTTCTTCAAAATCGATTTTGAAAGAAAAGATTAGCATGACTATCATGATGCACCTTTCTCTGCACACCCTAGTTTTTCTTGGACTTATGCTAAAGTGAAAGCTTCATATTATTGGTCGTGTGTGAAATATGACATTAGATGGTATGTGAAAGAATGTTTGAAATGTGAACATGTTAAGGATGAATTAACAAGGAGTCCTACTATGCTACAACCATTAGATGTTCCTGATTAAAAATGGGAATCCATCTCTATGGATTTCATAACAAAGTTGTGTGCGACCAGAAGTGGACATGATACCATCTTTGTTGTTATGCACTGTCTTACAAAGATGACACATTTTCTTCCCATGAGAAAAACTGATACAACTATCATGTTGCTAAACTTTTCATAAAAGAAATTTTTAGGTTACATGGTATACCTAAAAGTATGACTTCTAATAGGGATGCAAGGTTTATGTATATTTTTTTGAAAGCAAAACTTCAATCCATGGGAATAGAATTATGCATGAGTATTGCATTTCATCCTCAAATTGATGGTGAGACCGAGAGGGTTAATAAGGTGCTTGAGGATATGTTACATATGTATGTAAATGATAAGCAGAACAATTGGACTAAGTATTTGCCTCTGGATGAGTATGCATATAATAGTGCATGGCATTCATCTATTAAGATGACACCTTTTGAAGCAATGTATGGTTATAATTGTTTGTTACCTCATTGCTTATTTAATTCACAAAATCAGGTTGAGGTATCCAAACAGATGCTTGAAAACATGGATTTGGAGCTGAATAAGGTAAAGAAGAATACTAAAGATGCACCAAAGCATCAAAAGTTATGTCATGAAATTTAGAACAAAAGATCTGATTTTTTTGAAAGTGAATTCTTCTAAATCAAATTTTGTTTTAGGCAAAGATCATCGATTGTCTCCTCGTTATGTTGGTCCTTTTAAAATCTTAAAGAAAGTTTCTGTTCTATTGCATATTTACTTGATCTGCCTAACACTTTGAAAATTCATCCGGATTTCCATGTTGGATTACTCAAAACGTATCTTCCTAATGTTGATTATGTTTTGCAGGACAAATCTAAGTTGAAGGGAGATTCCACTTTTGAGATTGAACCAGAAGTTATAATGGATAGGAGAATTAGACATCTTACAAATCATGAAATAGTGGAAATTTTAGTTAAGTGGTTTGCATATCCTATTGAAGATTCAACATGGGTTGGTTTAGATGAGTTTATGGAACATTATCCTTCTTTCCAACTTTGAGGACATAGTTCTTCAAAGAAGGGGAGAATTATAAGAGACCATATTGATCCCCCCCCCCCAAAAAAAAACATTGTGTAGGTAATAATGAAATATTATGTTTAGGATATTCTAATCATGTCTACAAAATTTTGTAGCAATAATTTTTTACATTCTCTCTCTAAAAAGTTGTTACATGAAATTTGTGTGTTAAATTTGAGCATGAAGATGAAGGAATTAGAAAAAGTTTTGTATGAGAGAAAAGTAGAGTACTCTTAGTAAAAAAACCTTTATCTGATTGAAAATTTTATAGTTCTTGTATTTTATGTCTCATTTGGTTGCGTGAAGATAGATTAGTGAAGAGATTTTTCATGTTTTCCCATCTCTCTTTAGAATTTCTGATTTTGTAGGGCTCAAAAGTGATATTTGGAAGTGGATTTGGACCTAAGGAATCTCTAACACTATTGTGTAGATCGAAGAACTGAATATTTTTATGTCTCACAAGCTTAAGCTGATTCCTCACTATTTTCGAGTTACAAGGCTTGGAAAAGTGTTGTTTTTAAGTACAAAATAAAGAGAAGCCTTGATTCATCTTATTCATGCTCTCGGATTTGGAAAATTCACATTGGTATGTGGGTTATTTTGGGTAATTGATGTGTGTGTGAGTGTGTTGTAGGGATTGCCTCTATTTTTGTAGGTATGATTCTTGAGGTGGACATGAAAAGTAGGTGCATGGGTGGTCTAGAAGTCTTGCATGAGACATGCCAAAAACCTCTATCTTGGAGCATGCAAATTCTAGGAGCGCATGTCTAGGAAGTTGTGTACTTGAGCCAAGAAGACTCAAGGACTTGTGCCAATGAGACTGTACCTCAATTGCCACACAAGTGCGTATAGGGGGTACTTAACACACATCTAATTGTCAATCCAAAGGAACGACGTACCAAGTGTATGAAGACGTGTGCACACGTGATGGAATGTGAAGTGGTTTGACTAGCATGCATGAGAAAAGACTACTACCTCTCACACTCTCTGAAATACTGAAAGTGTTTGCCGCAAGCCTCTTACAGCAGTTTTCGTATTTTGAGGTTTTCTCCCAGCCTAGAACTCCGAATATAGGCATTAGGGTACTTGTTTCGAAGCTCTCGACGAGACGCATCCAACGGTAGTGGTTTTACTCGATTCTGACCACTCTGCTTCAAGTTACGGCAAAAACAGTGAATGACGGGAGTCACCAATGCTTGCGCCACAACTTCTCCTAGCTTGCACACGCACTACAGCAGATCAAAACCAAGGGGAAGGGGTAGACAACAGTCCTACACATGCATTTCAAGCATATCACACACATACAAGAGCGAAAGGAAGATCAAAATCAGCAAGAAAGAGGCAAACTCGAAAATCTGAAGAGCTTCTTCTTCACAATGGCAAAAAGTTCTTACAATGAGTCACAAAGTGACTTATATACTAGTGCCCTAAGTTTGGTCCTTTCACACAAGAGACCGGCACTTTATTCACTAAAAGACTAAGTTCTCTACTAATTTACATGGGTAAGCTTATAATCTTCTGTGGGGATGCATCTAGAGGACTCCTCTAGTGCATTTACAATGGAAATTATATACAAGAGTGATTATGATACAAAAGTATGATGTCCAAATCGGAAAAATTTTGGGGCCCGTCTTTTTCTCTGCTTCGTGCTCTTTTTAGCTCTGCAACACTCTCCCCCTCTTCATCTCTGTCGTCCCTTGACAGGCTTTAGCTTTTCGTCAGTTGATTGCTTCATTTCCCTTGCACGCTACCCTTGGTCAGTTTTCTCTGTAGCTCAACAGACATGCAGCTTTGATGGCCTGTTCTTGATTCAAGCTCTACTACACTTAGAGCCTGCTGCATTTATCTTGCCTGTTGATTGGGGTTGCCACGCACGCCACCAGTGACTAGGAATGTGCTGTTCTTAGTCACCCTCTTGAGCTTTTCGGCCTCTACCCCTTTCTGACTTTTGGACCTGTGATTTGTCCTGGTTGCAAACCTCTGACCCTGTTGTATTGCTTTGAGCCTGTTTGTCTTGTTGCCTGATGCGTGCCCCTGCGGGGCTTTGTGCAGAGATGGGTAATGCGCCCCTGCGGGGCTTCTTGCAGGGACTTGTTCTTGTTGTGTTTATTTCTCTTGAGTCATTTTAAACTTTGATTTCCTTCTTCTTTTCTTTTTGCTTGATTGTCCCTTGACTCCGTCCTCTGGTGCTTGTCGATGATCCGCAAAGAAGCTTGTTTCATAAGCCACCAGTCTTGCATTCAAATTTGAAGTCATTTTAATAAAAATCTCTGAATCAATTTCAAAGAAGCCGGTAAAAAATGCTTCTTCAAAAGTCTGCATGTATGTCGATGGCAAAAACATAAGGCGAGAATAATACGCCATAATAGTGAGTCGGCTGGGAATGGTAGATAAATCCAAAATTAAGGCTTCTGAACCTTGCGTAATGCCAATGAAATTCAAAAAAGTATATTTGGCATGTTGGAACACTTTGAGCACGGTTAGTAGCATGCTGAAAATTTTATTGGTCATTTTTACTGCTAAATCTGGCACTGTAGCATATCTGCTAATCCAAAATTCCATTGATTTTATCATGTACTCCTCGGTCGGTAAGTAATTATGTGGCGGACTCGGTAATAGTGGATAATTGAGCCAATGACTATTAATGCTACCCTGGCGCTGTCCTTTCCAAAATTGCGTCCAAGGTCTTCGACGGGGTACAGGACAAAAAGATGGATTGACTTGAAGTGCATATGGTGATGCTTCCCACTGTACCCGCAACGTTGGATGCTTCTCCAAAATCTTTCGTCGCCATATTGGATCCGCCTTCTCGAACTCCTCTTGAGTGTAATTGAAAGTGTCATTCTCGAATTGAAGGTTGTGGTCCGGATCTTTATTAGTTGTAGACTTTATATAATATCGAGTTTGTTCTTTAAGTAATCCGTATGGTACATTGAATGGCTTCAAAATTTGTTCTAATTGTTTATTTTCTATTTGAGCTTCTTTCATGATCCTGATGATCTGATCTTCAAATTCTGCCGTAAGTTGAGACACCAGTAGTGCCCTTTCTGGTCTGCTCAGTTCTGCAATTTCTCGTGTGTTAGGTTCTAATAGAACCTGCTTTTCCGCCCTTATTGGTGAATGATACGAGGGGGGAGAGAGAGGACGTACCTCTTCCTCCACAGTAGCCATGGTCTCCTGTAGAACTACTGGTGTCCCCTGTTTTGCTCGTTGCTCTAGTTGTTCCTGAAGCTGTTTAATTAAATCATCTTTTTTCTCATTTTCCTCATTGGCCTTAGCAATAGTTGCTTGATGTTTAATTAGTTCCTGGGCCACAATATTCATGTGCTCTGTGTCTTCTTTACACTGTCGCAGGTAGTTATTCTCTGCTATTTTCCATTTCGTTCTGAGTGCAGCTGTGTCCTCCATGTATCTCTTTTCCCAATCGGCAATTGTCTCTTGCTCCTTCTTGAGCTGATCTGCATACATCATCACTTTCTCCTCTAAGCCCTTGATGTCTGTTTCTGGTTGGGCTTGTACTTCGACTGGTTGATCATTTAAAAGAGCGGCCATAAGCTCTTTGTTCCGTTGGCTTAAGGCCTCTGCTTCATCCATGTACACTTTAATCTGTGATTCCAGAATTTTGCCTCTTGATGTCATGCGTACCTTTTCAGCCTCATTTGCGTGTAGTTTTTTGGTGACTTCTTGTAGTTGTGCTTTTAATTGCTCATTTTCGGTTTCTAGCATGCTACATTTACTTTTGATTTCTGTCAGTTCAGTTTCTTTTTGTACTACCTGTGCTTTTACTGTCTCTAGCTCAGTAGAGAGATTCTTACCCCATTTTTGAAGTTCGATTTTGTCTCGCATGGCTTGGTCATAATCTTCATCAGCATCAGCCATAAGTTGCTGTGTATCTAGGGCAGTTCTGATCATGTCCTGCACCACGGGCTTGAGTTGAGCGATATCTACATTCAACCATGTCCTTGGTATATCCGGGGTTTCGCCTGTTTGTACATCTTTTCCTTTTTCGCTATGGATCGTTTCATTGTGTGGTTGCCTGACTTGTAAGTTCACTTGCGGTTCTGCTTCATCTTCATCCATATCAATAACCTTAGTGGCACTCCCTTGAAATGTAACATCCATGGGGGACGGTTCTGCCACAACCCTTATGGGTGTAAAGGGTTCTTCGTCTTCCTTTTGTGTTTCCTGACATTCCTGCTTTGGTGTCTTCAGGCGTAATTTTTGGGGTGGTGTGGCCTCCTTGATTTGGATGTTGGAATTTTCATTAAGTTTTAAAGTGTGTTGACCTTCCATTTTTGCTTCCTTGCTCATGGTACCTTGATCCTCCTGCGTCATGTGATCCTCCTGCTTGAGGTCTTTTTGCTCTTCGTTATAGTCTACTTCATTTAATTCCTCCCATTGGCCGTCATCTTTGGATTCACTTTGAATATCAACATTTAGTAATGAAGTGTTTTGTTCTTCTTGGTCCTCCGATACAGAACTAGAGTTATCCAAGCCAATCTCCCGATATCTATGGACTTTGGTAAGCTTGCTTCTCTGGTCTGTCGCTCGTTGTGATTGTTGATAGTGATGCCCCTGGACCGGTAAGTTGACTTGCCCTTCTGTATATTGATGGGTTTCCTCTAGGGCCTTGGCTAAGTCTTCTTTTGTTATTTGCTTCTGTCCTTCGATAATAGTTTTGGGAAGTACATGGATCCTCTTAGTAGTTGGTGTGTCTTCATCATTTAGCTTGACTTCCCGGAATCTTTTGGTACCTCTCATTCTAGGTTGAGAGCTCGTTTCTGCCACTTGCACAATATTTGCGCCTTTCTTTTTCTTAGGAACTGTCGCCACTTTGGCATATTGGGCAATGACGGTTGATGAAGGCATCTCTTGTAATTGTTCTCTCATTCCCAAGGCATGGTAGATCAGGATGGTTAGTGCCACACTGCCATTGAGGAACTTTTTATTCTTCCATTGCTTCTTGGCTTCGAACAATCTTTCTTGAACATAAGGAGTCAAATTGATTTGATTTCCGATTTGTTTGATGGCATGGGACAGTAATTGCACAACGATCTTTTGTGGAGCTGTGTATCGATGCATATTCGGGAAGCAAAAGTGTTGGTGGATCAATCTGACCTCATCTTCTATGTCCACACGGTTGATGTCGACGAAGGTCCGAGTCTTTGCACCTTTACTTTCTTCTTTTACTATGGTGACCCCATCCTTCTCCCAGCCAAAGGCTTCCTTAATTAATTCATGTGTGAATTGAATGATCACCCATTCACCTGCTTTATCCATGACTCTAGCTTCCGGCACCAGAGGATCATGTAGTGCTGGCTGTAGTGTATTCATGACTTGGGTGCATCGATGAAAATCAGGCTTATAGATTGGCAGTTCAAAATATTTATGTAATCCTGCCTTCTTCATGGTTTCTTCAACAGAAGGAAGTGTATGTTGTACTCGAAAATCCTGGGACATTATTGGAAACAGATGATCTGTGTCCATGATTTTGATTGTTGCGAGGAACAGGTAGTCCCCTGCAGGCTGGTCGTCACGGAACCAGTGTCCCTTGGCCTTTGTGATACTTTGGGGAGGAAAATCCATCACTTCCTCGGGTACGGTTGCTTCAGAATCTTCAGAAGCCATCTGCACTTGTACGTAAAAGTGCATTAGCGTCACAGAACTGTATGCAATGGTATAGTGCATTGTAGTGACTATTGTCGTCGTCACTCCGTCTCCCCATTAGTCCATGAGTGAGATCTCTTACCATACATTTTTTCAATTTGGTTTTTGTTACTGAAAGAAAATAAAAGTCAGAGTAGCCGAAGCATTTATTTATGTACATAGTAGGTCCATTCCTATTTAAAACAAAGCTAAGATCTGCTCTCTTTCGGAGAATGTGCACCACTAGCTTGACAAGGTACATCTTGTGCCGAATGCTTGGCCTGGTAGGTTGGCCCTATCATGCTTACTTGAGGTGCATTAGGAACTTCATGAGTGCAATGGAAAGCTTTGTCTCTTCGATCCTCAGTTCCTCGTGGTTGCTTTGGTTTCCAGATGCATTTTGTGAACACTAAGGGAGTTTTCTTCGGTTCTTTGATCCTTGCAGCTTCTTGTGTTCTGTTTGCTTCTTCCACTGTCCGAGTGAAATTGGCATTGCTTTTCCAGTTTTCCGGATCCTTCTTATGTGTTGTTGTCGTTCACCTTGTCTGATGTAGTACTTCTTCTTTTGTCTTTAAAGCCTGTTTAGCTGCTTGTGTAAGTTTTTTGGGAATCCATATCTGAAGTCGCGATCTTTGAGCTTCAAGCAAGGGTTTAGGGATCCATACTTGCAATGATCCTTCCGGCATGTACTTCTGTGAAGCTGGTTTGGTGATTCCTGTTTTTTTCTTACTAGTGGGTGCTGACGTTTTGTGACCCTATATTTGATCCTTGCGTACCCACTGATATTTGGGTGGGCTTTGACATGAGTATCTGCGTGTTGGTTTGCAATAGTGCGATCTTTTGATGTTATGAGTTGGTGTAGGAGAGCAAGTCTCCTTAATGGTTGGCTTTCCTTCAACTGCATTGGATGACTTCGACTCTGCTGCTGACGTCGGTGGGGTTAGAGTTTCAGCTTCTATTTCTGTTGTATCTGCATGGTGACCCTCATTGATACTTTCCAATATCGTTGTCTGAGCTTCCTCTAAACTTTGTATATTTGTTTGAGTACAAGGTTTCTCTTCCAGTAAGCTGAAAACTTCCTTATGCCCTATTTTGGCTGAAATATAGCCTTGAGCTAGATGAATACACGCCTCAGTCTCAATGATCCAATCTTGTCCTAGAACTAAGTCTTCCATTAAGTCCTCATCGTTGCACACTAAGACTCTCTGTTCCATGGAGGAATTTCCTAGGTGAAGGGATACATTCGTGGTTCCAATACATTCTATGGTGTGGCCTCCAATTCCTATTAATTGGGCTTTTGTGGGATTCAATTCTAATTGCAGCTCTTCTGCTATTTTCTTCCGCATGCAGCTAAGTCCTGCTCCTGAGTCTATTAATGCATCTATCAATCTGTACTCTGTCTTTCCAATCCCTAGCTTTAGGTAAGGTTGCGTTTTACACCTACCCGTTGTATCATGATTATTGACTTGGTAGTTTTCCATAGGGATAGGCTCGTCACCTTGGAGATAACGTTCGTCTCTTTGCCTCATCCATTCTTTCCGTTTCCTGATACGCTCTAGTGCTTCTTGCCGAGCTTCCTCTCTAATTCGCTCTTCCTCTTTTTTCCTATTTTGGGCACCTACCAATCGTGCTAGCATTTGATCAGTCAAGGGCTCCATGAATCGTCTTACTCTACATCCACTGATGTAGTTAGGAATAATGTCGCCATCTAGGGTGGCTAGATTGACTGCACCACTAGTAGAGATTCGATTTATGATCAAGGGTCCGTATCCGCGTTTTTGTAACTTCTTGGCATGTTGTTTTAGGGTGTATACTAGGACTAAGTCTCCTTCTTTAAGTCCCTTGTCTTTTATATGTGCATCGTAATATGCTTTTTGTCTCCGTTTAGCAGCATAAATGCCAGCTACTGCTTGCAATCTAGTCTCATGTAACTTCTCAATTTGATCTAGTTGTTGGGATAATTCATGACCGTTCCACTCATATTGCTGGGCCACTTTCAATGTAGGCACTAAGAAGTCAATTGGCAGAATTGCATTTTGCCCATATACTAAATTGAAAGGTGTAGTTCCAATGGCCGTTTTATATGCAACTCGGAATGCCCAAATTGCATGATGCAATTGTTTGTCCCAATCCGATCTTCCATTATTGACAAGCTTAGTCAACACCGTGCACAATACTTTGTTAGAGCTCTCAGCTTGTCCATTGGCTTGCGGATGGTATGGTGCTGATTTTTTATGAATCACTAAGAACTCGTTCATTAATGACTCAATTACCTCATTGAGGAAGTGTGTTCCTCGATCGCTAACGATCTCAATAGGCAAGCCAAAGCGGGTGAAGACATGCTCAAAGAGAAATTTTGCAGTAGTTTGAGCATCATTCTTCCTAGTGGCTCTTGCTTCTACCCATTTAGTTAAGTAGTCTGTGGCTACTATGATGTACTCCGCATGTGATCCTTTGGCAGGTGGATTGATAGGTCCAATGAAGTCTATACCCCATTTTGTGAAGGCTCTAGCGCATATCATTGGTCTTAATGGCATGTCATCTCTCCGAATTGGGTATTTCTCTGACAAGTCTCACAACTTCGTACATACGTTTCAGCATCCATATGTAGAGTTGGCCACCATAAGCCCGCAAAGAGAATCATTTTAACAGTTCTTTCAGCCGAAAAATGACCTCCTGCAGCACCTGCATGTGCCATTTCTAATATGGGTATATATTCTCCTTCATGCACACATAATCTTAGTTGGTTATCCTTCCCTCGTTTGAACAATTGCTTTCCTATGAGAATATAGTCCTTGCTCATTTCCTCTAAGGATCGCTTTCTTGCTAGGCTGGTTCCTAACTCATGTTCTTGAGTTTTTAAGAATTTCACTAAAGTTGTACTCCAATTGGGTGCTATGGTCAAAAAAGATAGAGACATATGATCTTCGGGAACCGTCTCTTGGCATTCTGCACAATTACTTACGTGGTCGTGAACACTCTTGGGCATGTCAGGCCAATACACTCCTAATCTTTTCAGTTCTCGGATGGTTCCATGAGTCACTTGGTGTGTTCTCCATTTGTTCACATGTGCTTGCTCAATTAGTTATGTTTGTTCATCCTCATCAACACATCTGAGTAACACTCCATTGGGTTCCTTGTAGTATACACTACCCGACACAATGTGTAAATTCCTCGATTGAAGAATTTCTCTTTTGCTATTTCTATTGATTGAGTGTTGAGGGCCATGGGTGAGTATAGGGATCAATTTCTCTGCCCACTTTGGGCAAACTTCTAGATTGAACAAATAAGCATCTGGTAGGTCATCGGGCACTCCATTCGGTGGCTCTCCGTGTGTTAGCCTCGAAAGGTGGTCTGCTCTCACGTGTGTGTTCCCCTTTTTCACTATTACATCGAAGTCAAACTCCATTAGTAGTAGAAACCATCTTACCAGCCTTCCCGTGTTACAAGGTTTATTGACTAAGTACAGCAAAGCTTGATGGTCTATGAAGAATTTGAACTTGTTGGCTAAAAGATAATGTCTGAATTTCTTCACAGCGTATACCATTCCTAAGCCTTCTCGCTCTGTAGTGGTATAATTTCTTTCGGCTTGATTCAGTTGTCTACTCGCATACGCAATTGGATGATCAAGCTTGCCTTCATCAGCCGGCTGGGCTAAGATGCATCCAATGGCATAGTTAGAAGCGTCAACGTGAATATGAAAAGGCTTGCTCCAATTGGGTGATTTCAAAATTGGAGCGGTACTAAGTCTCTTTTTTAACTCGGTGAATGCCTTTTCGCACTCTTTTGTCCAAGTAAATTGAGTCAAGAGACCGTACAAGGGTTTTGCTATTATGGCATACATGTGGATAAACCTTCTGTAATATCCACAATGCCCCATAAAAGCTTGCACTTCCTTTGCATTCTTGGGTCTTGGTAAGTCTAAGATGACTTTAATCTTGTCCTCATCTGTTGATATTCCATTTCTCGAAACTATGTGCCCTAGAATTTTCCCTTGCCTTACCATGAAGACACATTTCTCGAGGTTTAAACAGACTCGGTACTGTCTACATTTGTTAAATATCTTCCTCAACTCGGGAATGTGATCAGGTCTTTGATTGGAGTATGTGCAAAGGTCATCTACATATACTTCCATGCTTTTTTTCAGAAATTCTTTGAAAACATGACACATTAATCTCTGGAAGGTGGCTAGAGCATTGGTGAGTCCAAAGGGCATCACTCTGAATGCATACACTCCCCATTTAGTGGCGAATGCTGTCTTGTGTTGATCCTCAGTCGCAATAGCTACTTGATTGTATCCGGAGAATCCATCTAGGAAACTATAGACCTCCTTACCTGCTACTCTCTCTAATAAATGGTATGTGATAGGTAGTGGGTAGCTGTCACGTATAGTGGCTGCATTCACCTTCTTCAAATTTATGCACACTCTCAATTTTCCATTCTTCTTGGGCACTACTACTAGTGGCGATACCCACTCGGTATGTTCTATCTCATATATGAATCCTGCCGCTAGTAGTTTGTCTATTTCTTCCTTAATCTTTGCTGCATAGACTTCATTGTATGTATAAGGACGTTGTTTGGAGGGTTTTGCATCTGCTGTCATTGGTATTCGATGGGAACAAATAGAGGGTTCCACACCTTTGCGATCCTTATAGGTCCATGCGAATACGTCTCGATACTCTCGGATAAGGTGTATGAGTTCCTCTTCTTCTTCTTCCGAGACATCTTTACCAATATACGTGCATCTTTCTTCTCCCTCCTCTACTGTTACTACAACCTTTTTTGTTTGTTCCTTGTTGTCATATGCTTCTCCGTCTCTTGCCTCTCGTCTCGACATCTGTATAGCTACTTTTCTTTCCTCCACTTCATATTTTTTAAAGTGTTCAGGAACTTCAAAAAGATCTGGGTCCGGCCCCACTCTACTGAGGTCTTCCTCCTGCCTGTGCATGGTCGTATCAGCTTCAATTGCTAGGATCTTTGTCGGTTCCTGTTCCCTCTAGTTCTGAATTATTTTTAAGTAACTTTCTTCATAATCAAATTCTGGTTCCATTTCTATGCTCTCATACTCCTCTTTCCATTCTTTTTCCAGGGTTTCCCCTTCTTCTACTTCTTGAAGGACAACCATGTAGAGGTTTACGTCATAGCCCTCCTCATCTATGCATTAGTTCATGGTTAGAACTTCTTCGTTCACACATACATCTAGAGTTGCCAATATTTCCATCCATCCATGTGGCTCGAACATTTCATCAGGAAAAGTTTTAGGCATATAATCGGAGTCTTCTACTGATCGATAGTTCGGGTGTCCTATCGGCCATAGTTGCTTCTTATATTCCTCTCTCTTTGCTTCCTTGCACATCCACAATTGTGCATCTTCATGCATCCAAGATTGATCACTTGATCCACCCCTGTGAATGGATAGGTCATCCTCTTCGTTGTGGACTGGATTCCACTGTAATGGAGGGACATCTCGATACGCAAATGTATGCAAGTTTATTTTGGTGGTGTTTCCTTGGTGTTGTAGGTATAGTGAATCTCTGCCCCAATCTTGTACTACCCGCATTTGTCTCATGAAGGGTAGTCCTAATATCATCTCGTAGTTGTTTGCTCTCTCGAATTTACAAATGGCTAGAGTGTGTTTGAATTCTACACCGCAAGTGGTTAGTTTGATCCTTTCCAATTTTCCTAAGGGTTTTTCTACATGACCGTTTGCTAATTGGAGTTTCATGCGTGTGGGTCGTAAGGCAGGTTTTCCCCATTTTTCCCAGATTTCCTTAGTGGCAATTCCTACCCCGGCACCCGTATCTAAAATAACCTTGGTCATGTACCCATTGTGTGTGACTGGTAGACAAGTATTACCCTCATCTCCTTCACTAAACTCTCCCACTTTGTCAACAGGAACTTGTATTGTGGAGTTATTTCCCTTCTCCTTTTCTGTAGGTTTTCCAATCTCTGGCTGTGATTCTAATTGGTTTGCCATTTGCTTCCATAATTGAGGTTTAAGTCGAAGCAATTCTTCCACCGTCAATTGGCATAGTACTTTCTTCTTCTTTAATTCTGTTAGATTGTGTGAACTCTCTTCTACCTTTTCCTTTTCCTTTCCATGCACTGTTGGTGCTCGTGTTATTACGGACTTCCTTTCGTAATCTCCCATGTAGTTAGGCAATGTGGAGATGCTCATAGTTTCCTCTCTTTCTCTGTCGAGACTTGATACTTCTTCATATACTTCCTTCAAGTTGGGATGCATTTGATATTCTTCCCCATTTATTTCTTCAAAAGGAGGTGTGTCATCTCCATTCTTCTTCCATTTCTCCTCTCGTATTCTGTTCCATAAGTCTTTTGGCCAATCTGCCTCTAAATCTGGGATCATTGACATCGATTCCTCTCGGGTTGTGATCTGGCCGCTTTGGTTGTCTTCTTTTCGAGGTTCTTTGTTATTGGACTTTAAGCATTCTTCATACAGACTATGTGCAATCCTGGTCTCTGGTAACATTGGGATAGGATTTTCTAGGGTTGCTTGTGCTACTTCTATGAGTTTCCTGCATATGGTTAATCTTTCTTTTTCTAATTCCCCTTTAGGGTAGATTTTTTCATGTTGTTCAACGCTTGGGCCCATCTTGATTCTAGCTTGGTAGGCTTTCAACCACATGTCTAAGTCGTCTGGCCTTGGGTCCGCTAGAATAGATCCGGGCTTCTCCCTATCTGAGCTAGGTTCGGTTAGCTCAGGGGTCTCCTTAGGATTCCCTTGTTCCTTGTGTTTATTCGGTTTTTTGGTTTGTTTTTTACTATTTATAGTCTTGTTTTTTGCCCATTTGTCCTTGAGTTTCTCTCGTCTTTCCTTCCATTTCTGAGCTTTCGTGTTGCGGGGATTTTCACATGGGTCCTCAGAATCTTCCACTATCTGAATTTTGGAGTTTATAATTTTATTGCTCTCTAGTTTCTCCTCTGGTTGTTGTCCTTTTTGTAGTTTTGCTTGGGCTCTAGTAATAGCTTTTAGTGGTACGGTGTACTCCTTATCACTTCCAGATCCTTCTATGACTTCTATCACATTGATAGGTGCAGTGTCTTGGGATTTGGTTGGGTTCTTAGGGCAATCTCTAAAAAGATGTTCCTTTCCACAATCACTGCAGTACCCTTCCCAAATTCTAGGTGGTGGTGGATTATAAGGTCGAGGGCATTCCCTAATGAAGTGATCCCCTCCACATCTATAGCATGGTCCTCTCTGCACCGGGGGTCTCACTGGAGGTCTCATGGGTTGCTGTGCTTTAGGAGCTGTATACATTAAGGTGGTGGTCTCTGTTCCATATGTCTGATCATAGCCCTCATAACCATAATAAGCCGTGTCATAAGTTGGTTCATATTCCATCATGTTGGCTTCATACTGATAGTACTCCCCTAGTGGAGGTTCATACCCTGGGTTGGTTGATTCCGCATTGGTCATTATTGATGCTGGTACTATGGCTCTTTCTAAGTTTTCTTCTGGTTGAGCATACTTCACTGGTACGACTTGTTGAGGTTGTGATAGCTGGGGTCCCAGGACTGGCTGTGGTGGTGGGTATGGTGCTTTCTCATATTGTCTTGGTGCCCCTGCTTGTGTTGGATAAGGATTGTATCTAGGCATCTCCCTACCCGGTTCTCTCGGTTGATATCCATATGGTCGGTATGGAGGTGGTTGGATAGGCCGTGTTTGCCTATTGAACGGACAGTTTTCAGTGGTGTGATTGGTGTATTTTTGCTCAATGTGGCAGTATGATGAAGTCCCTTGTTGATGCTGTCTGTAGTATGGATACGTAGGTTGTGCACCGGTCCCTCCTCTGTTGCATAAGTGTGTGGGATGATCTCCTCCACATAGATTACATCTTCGTAGCACAGACAATCTTTGTGCAGGATTTTGGTAAGCTCTCTGTCCCTGAACTCCTAGTTTCTTTGCTAATAATTCAGCTAATTCTTCCATGTTACTGGAGTTGGATATGATAGTACTCTTTAAATCTTCTGTTTTAGTGGGGTCGGTGGTACCTTTGAGATCCTCAGCAAGGTTGTCTTCCAAATCAATGCACTCTTGAAGACACTCACTCAGTGTTTGTAATCTCTTCACATATACTAGTGTCCTTAGGGTTCCGTTAGTAAGTCCATCTAGAAATAGCGAAATCATCTTTTGTTGCGTGGGTCTCTCAGCTGCTGGACATCTATCCACATATTGATTGAATCTTCGGGCAGCAGTCTTCACGGTTTCCTTAGGGTTTTGTTTAAAGCTATGGATTAAAGAGGCAGAATTGTGTTTGATCCCTCTCTTTGTGAATTCTCCAATGAATTCTTGAAAGAATTGTTCCATGTTTCCAAATTGATTGGGATCTAAAGGTTGGAACCAAGTTAGAGCAGTCCCTGTGAGGGTGAGTCCAAAAGACTCATACTGCACAAAGAAGTCCTCTACTTGCTCCGCTCTTAGAACTTGTTTAAATTCTGCGATATGATCATAGGGTTCTCCTAATCCATCATAATGGTTTCTCATGCATTTAGCGACTTGAATTGGTCTCAGCCTTCTCATTGGCTCAGGTGGTCTGGGCATTACAGGAAGGACTGGGATAGCTGGTCGTAATGGCGGTACTCCCGGCTGTCTTCCTATCGGTGGTTGTGGTCGTACTGGTGGTCGGTACTGGGTTCCTATCCCGACGTGGGCCTGATTGTGTGCGTGCACTCCTGGAGTTGCAAACTGTACATGAGCATGGTTGGGCACACTTCGTTGACTGGTTTGTCCCGATGTGGCTTGCTCCGTTTCTTGTTGATTCCCAAAAGGATTTTGTGAAGTAGTTGCTTGACCTCTCTGAGGAAATACAGGCGTACCCATGTATCTTAGTCGAGCCCTGTCTAAGGCACTCACTGGCCAGTATCTCCTTTGTTCCTTATCCAAGTAAGTAAGCCTAGTTTCATCATCTGGGTCTTTCAACTCATAAAATGTCATGGGACTTTCTTCTCTCCCTGGAACCGGTAAGTCAGTTTGAAGCAACAGGTCGGATCCATGGATCATATAAACTTCCAACAGGTAATCATCTTGAGGTATCGAATCTCCTCTCAAGACCCGCGACACTTGAGACCTGCCCCTCGGGGTAGATACCAACTCTTCCGGTTGCGTTTCTTCGGAGTTGTTTGGGTCCATGAACTCTCCTCTCTCATTGATTCTCTCAGGAAGCTCAGTTACAATATAGATATGACCAAGCTTGTCTACATATGCTCCTCCTTCATACTTCACAGCAGGTCGGGGTACAATTGTGGCATTCTGGGAAGTTATCATCCTAGCAACAGATCTGTTTAACCCATCCAGGTAGATTGGGATCTCCTGGGCGTTGGTGGACACATATTGTAAGGAGGTACGGTAATCCCCTTCAACAGTGGACATGAAATTCCTATTTGGCGTAGGACCTTGCATGTCTTCCGAAGCCATGTGCAATTCCTCTTCCGAATCACTAGAGGTTTCTGAGTAGATGGAGTGGTGACTAGCCTGGGTAGCGCTTCCTACCGAAGATATGACACTTCTTCGACTACTTAACACTCTTCTTGATCTCAAGTTCATTCACTTCCCCAAGTCTCTCTCTATGTCCCACAGGTTCTCCTTGGGTGGCTCTCCTTATGACTTAAAGTGTCTTGCCAAAAGAAAGGGTCAATCTGGACGATACCACTTCCTGACGATACTGCTCTCGGCGATACCGATTTAGCCACGATACGATACTAGAAGTCCAAACGATACGATACTGGATTCTGACCGCGATACGATACCAAACTCAGAGACGATACGATACCAACCTGGTATCGCGATACCACCCTGGGAAGCAGACGATACGATACCTCTGCTATGCGCGATACGATACTACAATTCTCGGCGATACGATACTTGGAGTATCACGATACGATCTCAAAAGTTCTAGGCGATACGATATCAGATATGGTATCGCGATAGTTCGCTAAGAAATACGGCGATACGATACTGTCGGAGGTCGACGATACGATACTAGAGGCTCAAGGCGATACGATCTCAAGATGGTAAGTGCGATCGCGATACCAACCTTGGCGACACGATACCAAAATAGTATCGCGATACCAAGTCTGATACCCGGCGATACGATACCACAGAAAATTGTAAGATCGCGATACCAACTTGGGGTCACGATACCAAAATGGTATCGCGATACCAAGACCGGTATCAAGCGATACGATACTTCGGCGAGTATCGCGATACAAGGGAGTTTTGGTATCGCGATACCAAACCTCAACCGATCGCGATACTCAAGCCCAAGTGCAAATTTTTTCAGAATTTTTACACCCCCTTGCTCTCCTTACTTCCCTCTTCTCTCCTAGGCCTCTGTATCACACAAAAATTCTGTTTTATATAAGCTTTTCCCCCCCGCGATACTGCGCAAACTTTTAATCACGTGTTTGATCACTTTTAAAATGTTTTTGTCAGATAGATTGTGAGAATGCTTACCTTGGTACTGTCTTGCTTGCACTTTGAGCTCAAAACCTAGCCCTATAAGCCTGAAAGCCACGATACCAAATCCACGATATTGGTCGCTGCTCGCAGATGATACCAAACTTCAGTGAAGTGTCAAATGAGCCAATTTTTTGGTTTTTATACTTTTTTGGACAGAACTTGGATTTTGCTAAATTTTTTGGTGATTTTTGAATTTTTTTGGTGATTTTTTCTACTCCCACTTCTCCTCTCCTCACGACTCCTCTTCTTCTACCCTAACCCTAACTCCTCCTTCTCTTCCCTCCTCCTAAACCTAAACCTAAAACTTATCACACACACCTCTGAGATGTGAAGTAACAAGTGCTGAAGTGACTGACTACTTGCCACCGGACAATTTTGCCTCTACAAGTACGATTCTATCACACTCGATCTATAACCATCACGAAGGCACCTTGGTTGAGTGTTCCCCGGCAACGGCGCCAAAAACGTGTGTACTTGAGCCAAGAAGACTCAAGGACTTGTGCCAATGAGACTGTACCTCAATTGCCACACAAGTGCGTATAGGGGGTACTTAACACACATCTAATTGTCAATCCAAAGGAACGACGTACCAAGTGTATGAAGACGTGTGCACACGTGATGGAATGTGAAGTGGTTTGACTAGCATGCATGAGAAAAGACTACTACCTCTCACACTCTCTGAAATACTGAAAGTGTTTGCCGCAAGCCTCTTACAGCAGTTTTCGTATTTTGAGGTTTTCTCCCAGCCTAGAACTCCGAATATAGGCATTAGGGTACTCGTTTCGAAGCTCTCAACGAGACGCATCCAACGGTAGTGGTTTTACTCGATTCTGACTACTCTACTTCAAGTTACGGCAAAAATAGTGAATGACGGGAGTCACCAATGCTTGCGCCACAACTTCTCCTAGCTTGCACACGCACTACAGCAGCTCAAAACCAAGGGGAAGGGGTAGACAACAGTCCTACACATGCATTTCAAGCATATCACACACATACAAGAGCGAAAGGAAGATCAAAATCAGTAAGAAAAAGGCAAACTCGAAAATCTGAAGAGCTTCTTCTTCACAATGGCAAAAAGTTCTTACAATGAGTCACAAAGTGACTTATATACTAGTGCCCTAAGTTTGGTCCTTTCACACAAGAGACCGGCACTTTATTCACTAAAAGACTAATTTCTCTACTAATTTACATGGGTAAGCTTATAATCTTCTGTGGGGATGCATCTAGAGGACTCCTCTAGTGCATTTACAACGGAAATTATATACAAGAGTGATTATGATACAAAAGTATGATGTCCAAATCGGAAAAATTTTGGGGCCCGTCTTTTTCTCTGCTTCGTGCTCTTTTTAGCTCTGCAACAGAAGTCATGATTGGTCATGTAGTGGGGAAGGGGAGATCCAAAGACAAAGACTAAGAGCTAGGGAGAGACTATGGATGTGCATTGATCATGATCATTTTCTTCTTCTATGATTGGAATAGGATTGGGATTGAGATTGCAATTGTGATTGCGATTGGGATTGAGATCGGCTCGGGGATGGTCGAGTGGATGAGGCTTCTCATTGAAGCTATTTGCTAGATTTTGTAATGTACATTAGAACTGCTTGTAAATCTACACAGATAATAAAGTTCTCTCTCTCTCTCTCTCTCTCTCTCCCCTTGTTCTATGCATACTCTATTTTTCTTCCTTATATCTTGTTGTGCCGAATTCTATTATTATGTGTGGGATTGTGATTGAAGATTAAGAGACTTGGTACACATCTCACTCTCAAAGAGGAGCACACACCGATTGAGGCAAGGAAGAATGATATTCTTCATCTTCTTACATAAAAGGAATATACAAGGATGACCTAATACAACAATACAACTAGTGCAATATATAAAGAATAGTACATAGGGAAAATCCTAATATCTGAAAAATGAGTGATTTGGCAAAAAACAAATGTGCCATCACTCTTGGTATATAAATCTAGTAAAGCTCACAAAAGTATCCCTGGCGTATACTAGCATGACCACTATACATGTCAAAGAAATGAAAAAGTGATACGTGTCATCTTGGATCATCACATGGTGAGCTTGATATCTGAACCATCCCCCTCAAGCTCAATATCATGTCCTATAATCCAAGCATCTTTTGAAACTTCTTTAGCTTCTCTGCTCCTATTGCTTTAGTGAAAATATTAGCAACCTGCTCATTTGTCCTCACATGAACAAGATCAATATCACCTACTATTACCTTTTCTAAGATGAAGTGATAATGTACCTCGATATGCATTCTTCACATCCATCTCATGCAAAGTCCATCCTTTTGCTATAGCTAATGCAACAAGTGCTCTCACAATAGAAATTTTAGCTATAGGGTTGAATGTTTCCTCATAATCAATGTCATATGTATGTGCATATCCTTTTCTACCACTCATGTTGTATACCTGCTTATACTACGATCAACATTGTGCTTTACCTTGTAAACCCACTTGTAGCCTATGGGTATCTTTCCTTATGGCAATGGAACTAGCTTTCATGTTTCATTCCATAAAGTGCAGCCATCTCCTCATCCATAGCTTTCTCCCAATTTGCAATTCCAATTGCATATTCAAAACAAGAAGGTTTAGCATCTTGTATCATCTTTGTTATGTAGGAACAATGATGAGCCATGTAACTATCATACATCATGTTGGAGTTTGAGGTCTACGAAAGCACACAAACAACACAAGGAAGAAGAAGAAGCTTGGAACACAACATACAATATTGAATGTATTACCACTCGAATGTAAAAAGATATGTAACATGTTAGGGTTATATGTGTATATACAAGCCGGGGGAAAAAACCTCCTAAAGAGGAAAAAAAAGTACCCCAATGGTCCTAGCGTGTTCACCCACATCACTACCTAAATATATCAACAAACCCCCCTTGGGAGTGAGGTGGTGAATAAGGAGTTGGCACTCATCCATAAGGAAGTGCCAAGCTATGTGGAATCAATCCACAAAAGGAAGTAAGCCCAAAGCTTTGTGAAAAGCTTCAAACTTCTCCCTAGGCAAAGCCTTGGTGAAAAGGTCTGCAATGTTCTCCTATGTGGGCACATATGACAAACTGATCTCTCTAGCAGAGAACCTCTCCCTAACATAATGATAGTGCACCTCAATGTGCTTAGTGCAAGCATGGAATGCAGGGTTCCTCACAACTGCCAATGTGCTCTGATTATCAATGAAGATGGTGGTGGTAGAATAATGACCAACACCCAAATCAGCCATAAGGCGATTGAGCCACAAACACTCAATTGCCGCTATGAAAGCTACCCTATACTCAGCCTCACAACTCCAAGTGGACAGAGTAGGTTGCTTCTTGCTCAACTAAGATATACATGAGCTTCCAAGCATGAAGCAAAAGCCACTAGTGGACACACTAGTGTCATAGCAACCAGCCCAGTCAGAGTAAGAAAAAGCATGCAAATCTAGTGGTAGTGATCCCCCCTTCGGATAAAAAAATTTTAGTGGGTATCACTCAAGTAGCGAAACATGTGCTTAACTGCCTGCCAATGCTTGACCTGGTGTAAAGCCCATAAAAGTCATATTGGTCAAAGTCAACTATATTCAAAGTCAATTATAGTCAAAGTCAAAATGTCAAAGTCAAATTAGTCAAAGTCAACATGTTCAAGGTCAAAGTCAACATGGGTGAAGTCAAGTGTTCGAAGTGCAGGTGTCAAAGTGCACAGGTAGTGCACAATTAATTGTCCACAAAGGGTAAAATTGCAGAAAGTGGGTTGCAGGTTGTAGAGGTATTTCTGTAATTTCTCTAAGGTTCAAATGTTTTTAAAGTGTTTTGGAAGGTTGAGGTGAACCCTCTCTTAGGTGCACAAGTGAAGAATTAAAAGGCAAAATGTGAAGGTATGTGAAGCGGCAACATACGCAGAAGTGAAAGTATGGCCCCCGAATTAAAATATTTGTTTTAGTCTAAAGTCACTACAGGACAAAACAAAGATTCGTTGGCTACCCACTTGTGGAGACAATCTTGGGACATCAAAGTGAGCACCAAGATACTCTTGCAGTTAGGAGCGTACGTAAATCGACACTCAAATCAAGGCAAGGACTATTCTTGGACTAAGCAAGTGTAAGCAATACTAAGCAAGATGAGCATAGTGTAAGCTAGGCAAGAGAGAGAAGTGCAAGAGACACACAGTGTGTGATGCAGAGAAGTGAAGTGCAAGGTGTGCATGAAGAGTGACTAAGGAAGTGTGCAGAGAAGTGTTAAGCCATTCACCCCAAGGATCCCAAGGTCTCATTGAAGCTGTGCGCATGCGGACAGAAGGTGTCCATCCCTCCCCCTTATTGGAAGCTTGGTGCAAGGTGTGCACAAGTGCAGGCTTGGAGAAGGTGGAGGTCTGGTGCAAAGAAGGCCGGCAGCAACAAGACCCTTGGGTATTTGGTATTTTGTGTTTGAGCTCTTTGTGGGATTTTGCACAGAAGCATTGGATTGTATTTGGGCATCACCATTGTATTTGTCTTCTTATAATCAATTGACAGAGGCTTCCGGTGTGTATCTTTCTTCTTGTCTTTCCCTTGTCTCCTACAAACACTCAAATCCCTTCTTGTCCAAGAATCCCCCAACAAAATTTGGCACGCCCGGTGGGACTCCAAGGAGATTTGAGCATAGGAGAAACCAAGTGCAAAGTGTAGAAGAGATCAAGTGTCGGCAGTAGTACAGTGCTACTTCATTGAGTTGAGAGGTAAATATTCTTATCAATTATCTCATACTAAGAGGACTATGAATAGCCCATGACCACAACCCGGTCCCAAACAATGAGGGTCACCTACAAGCAAACAAGAAGGAAGTCTATTAGAAGATCCTCCAGTCCACTTTCATCAACTTCATCAGTAAAGAGCATGGCAGGACAGGTAGACTTGGAAACCCTACTATCAAGATTAAATATAAAATTTCCTTCTTTAAAAGGGCTAGCTCAGGAAGACCTGGACCAGCATATTAGAAGGTTTTTAGCACTATGCAAACCTAGAGGATTAATGGGAAGAGAGGATGCATTTTTGATACTCTTCTCTACCACATTAGAAGGATTAGCATATAAATGGTTCAGCCAGTTTGCTGAGAAGCATTTTACAACTTGGGACTTAATGAAAGATGCATTCAAAACTCAATTCCAGCATGGAAATACTGCAGAGATCATCATAGAGGAATTAGAAAACTTGAGACTGGTCCAGGTGAAAAATTTCCTCAGTTTGTAACTAGGGCTAAGGCACTAATGGCTAAGTTGCCAGATCCTCCACATGATTTTTTGTTAAGAAATGGTTAGCTAAGCCACTTCTAGTGACCACCCAATGTAAAATCAAGGAATTAGTGTTGCCTACAGCCTCCATAGAGGAATTCATCAACACAGCTACATGACTGGAGCAGATAAGGCAACAGTATGGAGCAATTTCTTCTCAACTACCATATTCTACAGAAATGGAGGATCCAGTAATCTAGCTAAGGAATGAGTTGGAGGGCTTAAAAAGGAATAAGCCCCACAAAGAGGAGGAGAATGTTGTTACTTAGTTGAGGAGGGAGATTGAAGCATTAAAGCTCCAAAAGGAGGAGGAGGCCCAAGCAGAGGAATTGGCTCAGCTGCAACAGGAGTTGCAGGAACTCAAAGGGGGTGGCATCAAGAGTGGACTTTGGTGTACCATGTGCAGCAAGCAAGGTCATATAGTAAGTGAATGTCCTATGTTAAGTGTGACTTGCCAACTATGCAGGAAAGTTGGTCATGAGGCCCAAGAATGCCCATCAAGAGGAATGCGTGCAACAACATATTGGACACAAGGAGGACCCCTACCACCAGCAAATGTGATCACGGTTGCACCTAATCAAGGTACAAATTACAACCCTAGACATAGGGATAACTTTGAAAATGGGCCAAGGAGGCCAATTATTTGTTTCTGTCTCCCCCACCGTTCCCCCATCGTCCACCCCCCCACCCCCCACCGTTCCCCCACCCACCCCCCACCGTTCACCCCCCCCCCCCCACCCCCCACCATCCCCCCACCATTCCCCCACTGTCCACCCCCCCACCGTTCCCCCACCCACCCCCCCCGTTCACCCCCCCCCCATCGTTCCCGCCCCTCCCCCTTAAAACTTATATATATATATATATATATATATATATATATATATATATATATATATATATATATATATATATATATATATATATATATATATATATATATATATATATATATATATATATATATATATATATATATATATATATATATATATATTCTATGGACCATCCTTTTGGCTCTAGATTGTGCCTCGGATGGCCATTTTTTTCAAACTTGGGGTCATTTTCAAGTATTTTGGCAACTTTGAATTCATTTTCAGCCTTAGTTTTTCCAAAATCCTATCTTTTCTCTATCTTTTGGTCAAAACCCACATATTTTGAGCACATTTCTCACGTGTTTTTCATTACCCACATGGTCCATATAGTCTATTCTCACTTTCTTTTTACTTTTGTTTCAAAATTTCACATATGCAACCCCTCTTGCTCTACTATTTGATCATTTTGACCCTCTCCAGCCCCATAATCCTACTCGCTCACCCTCTCCTTACCCTTTTTCCAGCCACATCCTTACCCCTCCTTGCCCTATCCATCTCAATCCCCTCAGCCTCCCTTCCCCCTCCTTTCTACCCTCCCATTGCTCTCCTTTGCTTTTCCATGCAAATTCCACTTTTGGGTTCTTCTCTGGTGCTTGTTCTCTCCTGCTTCTGGTGGACTTGGTAGCTGCTCAGGTGTTCTTTTGAAGATTTTGCAACAGAAGTATTATGGTGTCCCATCTGCTCAGAGTTTTGGTTGTAGCTCTCCAGGACGGAGAGCACATTAGGTGGTGGGCAACTATTGAGCCCATAAAAGTCATATTGGTCAAAGCCAACTACTACAGTCAAAGTCAAAAGATCAAAGTGAAACCGATCAAATTCAACATGTTCAACGTCAAATTCAACATGGGTGAAGTCAGGTGTTCGAAGTTCAGGTGTCAAAGTGCAGAGGTAGTGCACAATAAATTGTCCACAAAGGGTAAAATTGCAGAAAGTGGTTTGCAGGTTGCAGAGGTATTTCTGTAATTTCTTTAAGGTTCAAAGTGTTTTTAAAATGTTTTGGAAGGTTCAGGTGAACCCTCTCTTAGGTGCACAAGTGAAGAATTAAAAGGCAAAATGTGAAGGTATGTGAAGCGGCAGTGTACACAAAAGTGAAAGTATGGCCCCCAATTAAAATTTTTGTTTTTGTCTAAAGTCACTACAGGACAAAACACGGATTCATTGACTTCCCACTTGTGGAGACAATCTTGGGACATCAAAGTGAGCACCAAGATACTCTTGCAGTTAGGAGCGTACGTAAATCGACACTCAAATCAAGGCAAGGACTATTCTTGGACTAAGCAAGTGTAAACAAGACTAAACAAGGTGAGCATAGTCTAAGCTAGGCAAGAGAGAGAAGTGCAAGAGACACACAGTGTACGACGTAGAGAAGTGAAGTGCAAGGTGTGCATGAAGAGTGACTAAGGAAGTGTGCAGAGAAGTGTTAAGATATTCACCCCAAGGATCCCAAGGTCTCATTGAAGCTGTGCGCATGCGGACAGAAGGTGTCCATCCCTCCCCTTATTGGAAGCTTGGTGCAAGGTGTGCACAAGTGCAGTGTTGGAGAAGGTGGAGATCTAGTGCAGAGAAGGCCGCAGCAACAAGACCCTTGGGTATTTGGTATTTTGTGTTTGAGCTCTCTGTGGGATTTTGCACAGAAGCATTGGATTGTATTTGGGCATCACCATTGTATTTGTCTTCTTATAATCAATCAATAGAGGCTTCCGGTGTGTATCTTTCTTCTTGTCTTTCCCTTGTCTCCTACAAACACTCAAATTCCTTCTTGTCCAAGAATCCCCCAACACCTGGGCAATGCATAAACCCGCTCATCTGTAAGACAATGAACTGCATATCTAATCGAGTAATGCATAAGTAAATCTAGCTTCCAACAGCCTGTTGATAGAAAACAACATCAAATGCATCTCCAGCATCATGAAGACTCAACCTAAACCTGTCTCCATAGGAGTGACAATAGGTTTGTAGTCTTCAAGGCCAAAATGCTACAATAATGTGTCAATATATTTTGTTTGACACAAAGCTATTCTGCCATCAACTTGCATAAATTGAATGTCCAAATAATGATGCAAATGTCCCAAATCTAATATCTCAAATGAGCCATGTAAATCAGACTTGAAATAAGCAATATGTTTCTCATGAGGACCACTGAGCAGCATGTCATCAACATAGACAACAATGATCAGATGCACATCTTTGCACACTTAACATATAAGGTGCTCTCAGTTGGACTGTTCTCAAAACCATGTGAAATCAGATAAGCATGTATCTTTTCATACCAAACACATGGTGCTTGTTTCAAACCATATAATGCCTTTTTCAACTTGCACACTTTGCTTTCATACCCTTTCTGCACAAAGCCACAAGGCTTGAAAACATACACTTCTTCATGTAAGTCACCATTTGGAAATGAAATTTTAATGTCCAATTGATGTACATTCCAACCATGATGAGATGCAAGTGCACAGATGCTACGAATAATAGTCATTCGGCATGTAGGAGCAAAGGTCTCATCAAAATCAATGCCTCTTTCTTGAGCATAACCCTTTGCAACAAGCCTAGCCGTATACCTGTCAGCTGTTCCATCAGGCTTTTCTTTAGCTTGTATACCCACTTAGTATCAATGGCCTTCTTTCCAGGAGGCAAGTCACATAAAGAACAAGTACCATTTTTCATAATAGCATCATATTCTGATTTCATAGCAGCCATCCAATTTTCAAAATTTTGTGCTTCATCAAATGAAACATGCTCATTCTCATCACAGAAACTAGAGGCAGCCATAGCATAGCAATCTCATGCAAGAGAAGCACTATGAGAGCTTGAATGAGTATGATATGAAAGAGGTGCATCTAATTTGCTATCTCGTAAAGTCTCCACCAACCATTTAAGCATAGTTTTTGCCTCCTCTATATCAGTTCTCTCATCAACAAGTGCATCATGTAAATCGACATCAGAAATGGAATGATTTGCATCATCACATGAAACCTGTAAAGACTAAGAAGTCACCTTATTAGGACTAGCACTAGACTATCCACCTATAAAAAGAGGCAACAAAGTGTCATACATGTCTTTGGAGCTAATTGATGTCTCCTTATTACATGAAAGTAATGGTTGAATAGCATCTTCCACAAAAACAACATCACAGTTGACCAAAATGTGTTTAGTCCATGGATGATACAGACATTAGCCTTTGCTTTTAGAACTAAACCCAACAAAAATACATTTCACTAATCATTCAATTTCTTGCATTGTTGTTCGGGCATTAATGCATATGCCAGACAACCAAAAACATGCAAGCGAGCAATAGATGGCTTACGGCCATGCCAAGCCTCATATGGAGTGACAGACTGCAATACTTTAGTAGAAAACCTGTTAAGTACATATGTTGCACACATAATAGCCTCAATCCAAATAGTATGTGGTAAAGCCTGAGTCTTGAACATACACCTCACCATCTCCATGAGTGACATGTTCTTATGTTTAGCAAATCCATTCCATCATTAGGGGAAAAAGTGAACCCTGCATGGGCCTTGTAAGGATTCCTAATTTTTAGGGATTAAAAAGCCTAATCTAAGAGCTTAAGGGGTCATAAAAAACCACTAGTGGTATTTTCCTATCAAATATTATTTCATGCACATTTGTGTATGAATATAAAAGGAAAACTTTTTGAGCCTTTGGATGCTTAATTTGAATAGTTCACATTAATTCAAATGAAAAGGTAGAGAGAGGGTGTCTGACAACTTGTGGGCATATGGAGATTCTCATGCATGATCTTGCACACCTCTTGCATGTTTTTGGGCCATTATATCTTGCTAAATCCAATGGTAAAGCACATTTGGGGCTGATCTCAAGAAGGGATCATTCGTGAGCCATTGGATCAACCTCTCATCCGACGGCATAGGGTAAAATGCACCCTATCTCATTAGATCTAAAGGCAGCAATCACTGAGAGCCATAGGATCTCTTAAAAATCCAATGGATGAGAATTAAGGTGCTCAATATCTGGTAGATTTGTTTGGAGCCATCAAATTGAAGACTAAATCCTAGGGCTCATAAGAAAAGGTGCTTTTTTGGAGGTTCCTAAGAACTTAGCCATGCATTGCAAACCAATCCAAGGGCCCAAATGTAATATGTGCCTTGACTTTTGCTATTGAACCTGGTTGTTTTTATTTTTGAGCCCATCCAAGGGCTCTTACTCATTTGCAAGCCTTCCAAAACCATTCAAAAAAGCAAACCCACCAATTCTTGGTGGTTTCTTCTCCTTTGACCACACAAAAACAAGGGAAGCCTATGCCTAGTTTATGTGATTAAGGAACTAGAATGTGGCCACCACCCTCTTCTCATTGGTCCATCACTAATCACTCCTTAATCTAAAAGTCCCAAGAAGTTTTCATTTTTCCCCTAATGTTAAGGTGTATAAGACACTATACAGTGATGTTTTATCCCATGTTCACCCAGAAATGCATTAAAATCAAAAGACATATAATCCCCCCCTCGATTGGAATGGAGGGTGCCCATTTTACATGCTAATAGATTTTTAGCCAAAACTAGAAACTGTTTAAAGCACATAAATACTTCAGACTTTGCTTTCAATGGATATACCCATGCATGCCTAGAAAAATCATCAATGAAAGTCACAATGTAAAGATAGTTTCCAAAAGAGGGTGTCTACATAGGACCACAGACATCACTATGAACAAGCTACAATTTCTGAGTAGCTCAAACTGAACCATCTTTTGGGAATGAGGAACACTTCATTTTGCCCAAAATACAACCTTTGTAGACACGTTTACCAGGTGCCTCATGTTTGGGTAGAGAGGAGACCATTTCAGATTTCTACAGGCATAACAAACTAGCAAAATTTAGATGACCAAAGCATGCATGTCAAAGCTTTGCATCTGACAAAGCTTGAGAGTCATGTATTGCACATGCTGAATCATTCACAAATTTTTCATAGTCTATGAGCTTATACAGCCCACAACATAAAATGCCAAAAGCGATAATGACATTGCCATTTGTCAGATCATGAACTATACATCTCTCATCAACAAATTTCATAATTAAGCCTATCTTGGCTAAATCTAAAATTTATAATAGATTGTTCTTGATCCCTAGCACAAATAAAGCATCTGACAATGTAAAAGAACTACCATATGCAGTAGTGAGAATGATCTTACCAACTCCCATGTTTGGATAAGAGGAGTTTTTGGCGCATGTGATAGTATTCCCTCTAGGGGCAAGCTCGAGTGAAGTGAAGAAACTACATTGTTAGGTAATATGTTTGGTTGCCCCACTATCAAAGTACCAAACATCTGAGTCTACTGCATACATACATTGTTCATGAGAAGATGGGTCATAACTAAAAACAGTGGTCAATGCCCATTCTTCATTCTGCACAAGATTAGCAGACTCTATTTTGGGTGTAGAGGCCTCTGCAACAACCATTCTAGCCTCTTTCTTCCTTGCCTCTTTAGCAGTCAGTTTTGGACAAGTCTTTATCACATGATCATTTCCTTTACAGTATTTGTAAAACAATTTATGCTTTTGTGTTTTCTTTTCCTCTCTGTCATCCTTCTTGGATTGTGAAGAATTAGTAGATTTTTGCTTACTACTAGAAGAGCTCCATTCACCTTTGCCCTTCTAACTAGCCAGGAAAGCTTGATCTACAACACACATAATGGACCTGTTCTGCCTAGATTGATCTTCTTGCAATAGAACAAAGACTAAATCCTCAAATGTTAAGGTATTTGGATTGCCTTTTTTTATCAAATGAAGAGTAGAAGTAAAACTCTGATATGAATCGAGAAGATTATTTAGAACAGTCTGCACAAGTGAACTATCAGACAAAACTTCATTAGTAGAAATCAAATGTTTCTTCAAATATTTGATCTTTGCTAGAAAACTATCCATGGAATATCTTTCATTCATGTGATCACTCTCCAACTATTTTTGGAGGTAAGCAACACGAGCCTCATTCCTTTCCTGGTATAAAGTGGTAAGTGTATCCTAAGGATCCTTAGCTATTCTACAAGAGCAAACATGAGGAATAATGGCACGTTTGATAGAGAAGGCTATCAATGCATGTGCTTGACCATCTTTGCCAACCCAATGAATTCGCTCTACAATAGGTGCAATAGGAACCACAACACAAACACAAACATGAAGAATATTGTAATCTTCAATGTTGTCTACATCACCTTCAGCAATTGTGTTTGCAGGTGTAATATGATGTTTTTCAACACCTAGCACAATATTTCACATTCCTTTTGCAACCAATACATGACACATCATATAAGCCCATAATGGGTAATTGGTACTGTCCCAAATTATCCTCAATAGCCAACATACATAATACATCATTGCTTTCAACCATGGCCACTGACTAAAATACCCTAATGCAAAAAAATGATTGTATCTCAAAAAGTTGAACAGAACTATTTTATCATGTTATGCTAAACTTGTAGAAGACTTCAAGATGCTTATATTGGCAAACCAAAACCTATATATATCTTTGGCACATGCATCCAGAGGTTGAAACAAGCTCAGATTGCAATTTCAACACACATAGCAAATACATTTTTATCTCCTAATCATATACTCGCCAATGTTTGAGATTGTGACCAAAGGGGTGTTGATGATGCCCTAGATGAAGCAACAACTTTCTCTGATACCAATTGTTGGAGTTTGAGGTCTGCGGAAGCATGCAAATAGCACAAGGAGGAAGAATAAGCTCTAGTGTAAAGCAAAATGTTGCATACATATACATAATGGTTTTGATAGCTCTAGTGTAAAGGCATAAATATTTGCCCATTTAAGAACATCACCCCTTTTCATTAGCTATGGAATGTGTTACCGTAAGTGTCCATGTGAAAGACCAAATGGCCACCGGACACTTCTTTGTATATATTCTTTAATAAAACATATAGTGGCCTAGTCAGTCACAAATAGTAAGTTCGATTGCATTTGTAAGACCCAAGAAGTCTGTCTTCGTGCTCCCTGTGTTCTATGTTTTTCTGTGTATTCTGCAGCCTTTGTGCGGATATCGTGTATTCTGCAGCCTTAGGTGCTTGGTTTTCTACTCCGAGGATATTGTCGTGGAGCTCTTGAGAAGGAGAGTGCATTGTGGTGCATCGCCATCGAATCACTTCACTGGTATCAGAGTTGTTCGACACAAAAGCTTTGTTCCTTTTGTGCGAGCAAAGCGAGCACCCCCCTAGCTTTCTCTAAAGCTTACAACTAAGGTAGTGACCAAGGCATAGACCTTGGCATACCTTGTCATCCGACTCGCCGTCATTGTTGGCACCATTGGCTATGCGTGAGGAAGGACCTCAACAATCAAGGAAGATAGAGGTACCCGGTACTTCCTGGGAGGTCACCCATCCCAGTATTGTTTCCCCCAAAGCTCGCTTAACCGTGGCAATCTCTTGCCACTAAGCTACACTCTTGTGGTGTTTGACGAAGGGGAAAGACTAAGGTTAACATTACCTTGAACATGTTTTGGTCCCTCAAAGCTTCATTCTTTGTTTTCAAAGCTTGTTTTTGAAGCATTTTTGGGGTGTCTTTTGGAGTGGTTTTGGATTACTTTCGCACATAGTTCTCTTCACATAAGTCCAAGAAAATCAAGAAGAGTATTCTTTGTACTTTATAAATCTTTGGGGCTGTGTTTTCAGCCACACTCAAAAAACTACAGGTTTCTCGAAAGGTTTTCAGTTTTGGTGGGAGCAACCACTGCAAATTTATGCAGGTTTTTTTAGCATAAAACATTAGAGTTGACAGACACTTGCAGGTGTTGTTGGCTAGTTTTTGGGCTGTGCATTCAACCTTTTTAGTGTCATTTTACTACATATATTGAGCACATACACACCATATATGCTTCTATGGATATTGCTTATGTACGTCTATGTGGTCATTGATATGGCGGTTACGTTTTTGCATAAATCCTTTTACGTTTGATAAAGAGGGTTGAGGTGAGGTTTTCTTAATTGGAAGATACCGAAGACTTACCCAACCTCACCATAGGAGATAGGATACTCTGGCAAAATCTTTCAAGATTTTTGGTTTTGTCAACTATACAGTGGTCGATTTACTCCTTGACACACTTATTCATTGGTATTTGGACTCTTCTAGATCCATTATCATTCTATTCGGTTCTCTATCATCATGGCATCAGAGGTCTCAGGCACATCTGGTGGATCAAGGTCACTTTATCTTGTATTTGTATCATAGAAAGAACACTTGTTAGCTGTTACTGAATAGCCTATGTCTTGTATCTGGCATGGTTTTTTGGGCCATGTACCTCGTAGTGGAATGGAAAATCTTTCTCATTTTGGCTACTTACTTGTGTTATCTTTCTCTGATTTTTCATTTTGTGAGCATTGTCAATATGGAAAGAAAACCAAAAATGTGCATAGAATGCACATTGACTCTTCAATTCAGCCTTTAGATCTCGTTCATACAGATGTGTGTGGTCCTATGTCCACTAGGTCCTTAGGTGGTTCTCTTTGCTTTGTCACTTTCATAGATGATGCCACTAGAAAAGTTTGGGTATATCATATCAAATCGAAGGATGAGGTATTCCCTACTTTCATAAAATGGCTTGCTTTAGTTGAGACTGAAAAAGGAACTATGCTTAAGGCTTTACGTTCAGATAATGGGGGTGAGTATACAAAAAGGTATGTGCAACATGTCAATTTGGAAAACAGTCAAGAGCATCATTTCCACATGATAAGCATGTTAGTGAGAACATACTAGAAATAGTACATACATGAAAAGTGTGGGTATATTTCATGAAAGAGAAGAGTGAGGTGTTCACTCACTTCCAAATTTTTAAAGCTATGGTGGAAAAGTAGACAAGGAAGTATATTCAGACATTAAGATATGATGGATGAGGTGAATACATGTCAAATGAGTTCAGCAATTTTCTAAAAAATCATGGAATTCGGTGTCAGTTTTCATGTAGGCACACACCACAACAGAATGGAATTGCTGAATGCAAAAATAGACATATTGCAGAAATAGCAAGAGCCTTGATGGCTCAAAAGAATATGCCTCATTTTTATTCGGCAGAAGTTTTTAATATTGTTGTATACATCATGAATAGAACTCGGACTGCTATTGTACATCAAGTTACACCTGAAGAGAAGTTTACAGGTAAAAATCCAAACTTATCACATCTGAAAGTTTTTGGCTGTATTGCATATGTACATGTTCCAGATGAATTGAGGACGAGGATTGATCCAAAAGTAAAAAAGTGTGTCTTCATTGGATACTTCCTTGAGCAAAAGGGATATAAATGTTATAACCCACTCACATGATAGGTGAAGGTGAGCAGAGATGTGGTATTTGATGAAATGTCAAGCTTCTATGCAAATGCCAAAGAAGGACTGAATCTTGAACCAAATGACAAAGAAAATGCTGAAAAATCAAGTGTAGAATCTCAAGCTTTGAGTGGACCGGATGCATCACCAAGCAATAGTTCCAACTCAAATCCATGGAGTGGAAGATTGCATGGAAATTTCAGTCCAGCAAATTCAACAAATACATCCAAGAAAGGTAAAGAAAAGTTTTGTGTTGGTCATAAAACATGTGCAGGTTTTGAAGATGTTGATGGAGATTCAAGCGATTCATAAAAGAGTCTTGATGAGGAACTTGGATTGCCCTTTGTGAAGACTCTAGGAGTAAGAAAGGCACATGCAGATGATACAAGGATAAGTGACCCAGGACCAAGAAGATTTGGAAGGATACGGAATTCAGTGCAATGATTGATATATGATAGTTACATGGCTTGTCATTGTGCCTACATGACAAAGGTAATATAAGATGCTAAACCTTCTTGGTTTGAAGATGCATTGGAAATGCAGATTGGGACAAAGCTATGGATGAGGAGATGGATGCACTTTATGGAAATGATACATGGAAGTTGGTTCCATTGCCACTAGGAAAGAAACCCATAGGCTACAAATGGGTTTACAAGGTAAAGCACAATGCTGATGGTAGCATAAGCATGTATAAAGCATGTTTGGTAGCAAAAGGATATGCACAAACTTATGGCATTTATTATGAGGAAACATTCAGCCTTGTAGTTAAAATGTCTATTATCAGAACACTTGTTGCATTAGCTACAGCAAAAGGATGGACATTGCATCAGATGGATGTGAAGAATGCTTTTCTACATGGTGAGTCACAGGAAGAAGTATACATGGACCAGCCACAAGGATATGAAGATTCAAAGCATCCAGAATATGTTTGCAGGTTGCAAAAGCCTTTGTATGGGCTGAAGGAAGTGCCTCGTGCTTGGCATGCAAGGACTGCTGATTACTTAACCACCATTTGATTTTCTATGTGTGATGCAGATCATTCACTATATGCAAGGAAGGGTGATGATGGCATCACAATTGTGGCTATCTATGTTGATGACTCTATTGTAGGTGGTGATAATGAAGAAAGCATCAAAGAGGTAAAGCAACTTCTTATGCAGTAATTTGACATGAAAGATTTTGGTGTGCTACCCTATATCTTGGGCATTGAGTTTATACATAGAGAAACAGGTATATGGATGTCGCAAAGGCAATATGCCTTGAATATGCTGCAAAAGTATGGTATGGCTTATTGTAAGCCAATTTCTATGCCATTAGATCAGAATTTGAAGTTAGACACTACATCAGGTGAAGCATTGGAAAATGCTACTATGTACAGGAAAACTATGGGAATTTTGATATATCTCACAATTACGAGGCCTGATCTAAGCTACACAGTTGGACTTCAAAGTTAATTTATGCACATGGATACACCGATGCGGATTGGGCTGGTAGTACTCCACATAGAAGATCTACTAGTGGCTTTCTATTCTCACTTGGAGGTGCAACTATTACATGGAGCAGCAAGAAGCAAGCCACTGTTGCTTTGTCGAGTATAGAGGTTGAGTATAGAGGTGTTGCAATGGCAGCATGTGAGGCATCATGGATAGAGATGCTACTTGCAAATTTAGGTGTGGAAGTGCAAAAGCCTATTATTGTGATAATCTTAACAGCATACTATTAGCACGCAACCTTGTTTTTCATGCCAGAACAAAGCATATCAAAGTACATTATCACTTCATCAGAGAGAAGGTATTAGCAGGTGATATTGATCTTGTTTATGTGAGAATAGATGAGTAGATTGCTGATATTTTCACTAAAGCACTTGGAGCAGAGAAGCTAAAGAAGTTTCGGAAGATGCTTGGATTAGAGGACATGTCATTGAGCTTGAGGGGGAGTGTTGAGGTATCAAGCTCAACATGTGATGATCCAGGATGACACATATCACTTTTTCATTTCTCTAATATGTATGGTGGTCATCACAGTATATGTCAGGGACACTTCATTGAGCTTTATTAGATTTATCTATCAAGAGTGATGGCACATTTGTTTCTTTTGAGATCCCTCATTTGGGGACATTAGGCTTTTCCTTATGTACTAGTCTTTATATATTGCAGTGGTTGTATTATTGTTTTTAGGTCATTCTTGTACATTCCTTTTTATGTAATAGAGGAAGAAGAGAAGAAGAAGATCATTCTTCCTTGCCTCAATCCAAGTGTGTGCTTCTCTTTGATTGTGAGAGTGTCTGTGAGAGCTCTCTTCCTTATCTCCTTCCTTGTGACAGTTTTAGCTAAGGTACAAAAGATGAATCTGGTAGTGGTAGTATCAATGGGTGGGGTGATTTCGGAGGGATGTGTATTACATGGCTTGGGTGCAGGGCTTTTTGGGTACCTAGATTTGCATGGAGTTGGCTTGGTTTCTTAGGTACTTCTCGGTAATCCAAATTTGTCAGTTTCTCATCAATGGAGAAGAAGGTCGAGGGGATGTTGGATGTAGAGACTGATTTTGTCATGGCTCTTTCCCTCATAGCCCATACTGTTGGACATAATAAGTGCTTTATGACCTTTTGGCACCCATACTTGCTTTGTGTTGGTTGCTTAGACATGCTCATGTTGCTTGTGAAGAGAGATGGTGGATGCAATCCAAAGATGAGTAGGTGCTGCTACAACCAGCTTCACACTAGCCAACTGAGACTTCAGATTTGATTAGTAGACCCTTTGAGATTCCTGAATCCACCAAAATATCAGCCAAGTACTTTGGAACATGTATCCCAAAAGTTTAAGTCAAGACAGACTAGTTGCGAAATGACTAGCTCCCAAAAACTTGCTATTTTTGGACATACACCTGTTAGAAAAACTGAACAATGCTCTCAACCTGGTAGGAATTAGATAAATTCCTTTTGGACATAGGAAATAGACTTAGCAAGCTTTCCAATCCAAGTTAAAACACTTCAAATGATGGACTGAGAATTGAGAACAAAGTTTTACAAAGTTTGGAACATGCCCGCCATTCTCGGGGCTCTGCAGAGATAGACCAGTGAGCAGTAAAATGCAGATATCTCCCAAAATATTAATCTAATGACCATGAAGATTTATATGCAAAAACTAGACAGTAAGAGCTATCCAACTCACATTAAAACACTGAAAACGGTTCACTAGAACTCGAGATATGACCTTCTGAAGGTACTGCTCTAAGTGAGTATGGCAGAGAACAAAACTGAGAAGTAGATAATGATAAATGTATAGATTCACATATGATTACAAGCACATTGACAATGAATCTTTGCACAATGGGAGTAGAATGATAGAGCTATGGAGTAAGCTCTTTAATCTCTACAAAATGACATGAAGTTCTCACGTACAAGGCTTGCTAATCACCTCTTCCTTCTTGCTCTTTTTATAGCTATTCTTGGAGGGAGTTTTGATTTCGAATTCGAATGGCTCCACCTAAAAGTGATCCCCAAAGTTAGGAAATATTCCCTCAGCTCAAAAATTTGTGATTTTAGGTAGTTAGAGCCACGAGTTTGCTTTTACATCATGGATGAGGTAAGCCATCCTTTTCTTTTTTCTTTCTTCAAATACAAGAGATAAAAATGAACTCTTTTACAAGAGGTGTTCACATGACTATACATGTGACTTACAAATGACGATAATATCAAGCATATCAAGCATGTAGGCTTGGGTAAAATGCACCAACAGCTCCCCCTCAAGCCTAACATGCTTGGACTCCAAATAAGTCTTCAATTGTCCTTGATTTCCTGCAAGCCATCAACTTGAATCTACTTAACTTTGTACCATCAAGAGCTTTAGTCAACATGTCGGCACATTGCATATCTGTAGAGACATAGGATAGTTGAATATCCTTGCTCATAAGCTTCTCCCTTACATAATGGTAGTGGACTTCAATATGCTTGGTTCTAGCATGGTATACTGGATTAGCTGCAACATGTAGTGAGCTTGTGTTGTCACCAAAAATGTGAGGTGTTGAAGAATGAAGTCCAAGATCTGTGTACAAAGACTTTAACCACATGATTTCTTGAGTTGCATTAGCCAAACCTCTATATTCGGCTTCAGTAGAAGATAATGCCACGGTTGGTTGCTTCTTCGATGACCAAGAAATGATTTTTGAACCTGCAAATGATATATACCCGGATGTGCTTCTTCTATCATCTTTAGATCCAGCCCAATCTGCATCAAAGTAGACCTTTAGCTCAATATTTGAAGTATATGAATAAAACAAACCTTCATTCATGGTCCCCTTTAGGTACGTGAGGACTCTCTTGGCTGCTTCCATATGTGGCCTTCTCGGCTTATGCATAAATTGACTCAATATGCTAACACTATAGCATATATCCACCCTTGTGAGTGTTGCATAGTTCAGACTTCCAACCAAGCTTTGATAGCTTGTGATGTCTTCAATTGGCTCTCCTTCATAAGCACTAAGCTTATGATTTTGCTCCATAGGTGTACCTGCACACTTGGTATTTTCCATCTTGAACTTGACGAGCATGTCATGGACATACTTCCTTTGAGTGATGTATATACCTAAATCTGTGTAGATCAACTCCAATACAAGAAAATAAGTGAGTGGTCTGAGGTCACTTATTTTGAACTCCTCCTTCATTTGACTCTTTACCTGTTTGATTCCTTCAAGATCATTGCCTGTGATAATAATATCGTCAACATACACACATAAATAGATCACTTCAGATCCATTCCTCTTTATGAACAAAGAGGTATCCGCCTTGCTAGCTTTGAATCCTTGGTCCTGCAAATAAGTCACCAATTTGAAATTCCAAGCTCTTGGAGCTTGCTTCAATCCATACAAAGCTTTCTTTAGTTTGCAACATAGTTAGGATGATGTGCATCCTCATATCCAGGAGGTTGTGTGTAGCTCAGTGATGAGTAGCACCTCCTTTAATTGTCAATCCGGGAAGACGTGAGGATGGTATGAAGACCATGAGCAAGTGGAAGCATAAGTGCGTGAGTGAGAAGCACACAAGCATGCACACACATACACACACACGCGCACACACGGCAAGACAAAGAGTGAGAAGCAATGGAGTTCCTAGATTCCTTTCAAAAAGCTCTTACAAGTTCATTTCAATTACAAGCTACCCTCAAAAATGAGCTCTCTAGCTCTTTTTATAGTTTTTGACTAAGTTTTGGCCCTGTCCAGACCTAGTGTCCGGCCTAGTTAAAAATTAGGTTCCAGGGCCGATTTGAGGGCTTAAACGGAGTCTAAAAAATACGAAAATTGATATGTAGGTACTTCTAAGGCTCCTCAAGCTCAAGGACTCCTTGGCTTGCACAAAATGGAGCTACAAAAATATGAAATGGTATTTACAATGATTGTTAGTGATAAGAATCACTGTTATAAAGATGTTGGTTTGGAAAAATTTGAAGGGCCTATCTGCCAGATTTGCGTCGACTGCTTTGTCTACTTACTCCTTCACCTCGCTCTGACTCTCTCCGCTGGCTTCCTTGTCTAGTTAGTCCTTGGGTGCCCATACTGCTCTCAACACCCCCCCTCTCTCGCGTCTGTCGTCCCTGACAGACCCTTGTTGCTGGGAGTGTTGGATGTAATATTCCACAACCTGAGTGGCAAGCTGATGTTCTTGTATGCGTAGTCCTCTGGCCAAGTCTGTCATCATACAATCCCAATCAATTGGTCCTGGAATGTCCGGGTGTGGCAGATGTAACTGATCTGCATGGATCGCTTGTTCTACTGCGAATAGATGTAGCAAATGTGTGGGTCTGGGAATGAAAATTTCTGAATGATATTCCCAGAATCCCGTAGAGAACATTTCCTCAAATGTCTGCTTGAAGCATGCGGGTAAGTACTTTATTCGTGCATGCCAAGCAAAGATTATAGTGACCGAGGGTGTCTGGCTCATGTCGTAGACTAAATCCTTGTTACCTTGAGAGAATCCAGGGGCAGAGATGTATGGAGCTTGTATCTTCTGAAAGGTTTTGAAGACAATGGTCATGAGCTCAAATATCTTCATACACATTTTCGCTGCTATGTCGGGTACATTATTTAGACGTGTAGACCAGTGCCGAATTGTTGATATCATGTAGGCTACGGTTGGGGTCCCTCGAGGTGGAGCAAAATATGGATAGTTAACCCAAGCCGAGCATTCTTTGTTGTTGCGTACCTTGATTGCAAATGCTTGCCAGGATCTGCGACGTACCACTGGGCAATAGCATGGATTATACTTGATATATAGTGGCATGGTTGCCCAAGTGCTCATCATCTCTGGGTAATCGGTTAGTAGACGTGCACGCCAATTAGGTTGGAAGATCGAGCCAGCACGTGCATCTGTCGGTAAATCCCCTAGCTCAAATTGAGTGGCGAATGTGGGCTCCTTCCCTCTATGTCTTTTGACTTCTGCATTATAATCATGTAGCAAGACAAAATAAGGCATGTATTGCGACTCTGATGTTGTGATTAACCGTTGATGGGATAGGTTTTGAAAGTAAGAAGACCGAAGGACAGTTTCTTCCAGATTTGTGAGAGATTGCATTTGCACAGCCACACGATCATCATGTGTCTTACCCACTTTCTTGACCCTTTTGACCCAATGTGGAACTTGAATTTCTAAAGTGTCTTGTCCTTCCTCTGTAGTTCGACCACCGGGTGTCGGCATCGGCTCATATGGCTCTTCATAGCTGTCATCGATGGGGATTTCCACCACTGTTTTAGGTTCTGGTTCTTCAGTTGGCGAGGGTGGCCTTTCATATGGTAAGAGGCGCACTTGGAGTTCGGTCACCTGTTTCCGGAGGGTCTCTAATTCTTCTGGAGAGTGTTGTAAGACTACCGGCTCCTGTTGAGCTGTGGGGGCACTGGCTATCTGTTTCTTTAGGTCTGCACATTCAGTCTCTAACTTTTCATATGACTCCAAGAAAGTTGCATGCTCCTCAAGTAATATGCGAATGTCTTCCGATGGGACTGCTCTATATCTGGTAGGGCTAAGGGGTGCTCCTGCAGTTCCTTCCATAGTCGCTTCAAAGTTGTCTTGGTTTTGTTGTTGAAGCCTCTTGTTCTCTTCTAGTGCTGCTGCCATATGCTTCCTTAATAGCCCAAGGTTGCCTCTGAGTGTAGCATTAGATATCATTTGCGCTTGGAGCACTGTTTCTAATTCCTTGACTGCTTGGTCGTCCACTGTTGATGTCTTTGATTCCAATTCGGAGTGAGCCTGCTGTAAGGTGGTATGCTCGGTTAGGAGCGTTTGGTAATCAGCTTCAAGAGAGGTGACTCTAGCTTGCAGACGTTGAGATTCTGCTTGGAGGGCAGCAGTGCGTTCTTCCAATTGATGGTATTCTTGTTGTAGTTGATGTGCACACTGAAGTAATGTGTTGAACGTGCTATTTACATTATGAGATGCAAGGGGAAAAGTTTGAAATGCAGGGGAGGTGGGATTGGGTAGGGGGGTAGTGAATGCTGTGTGTGCCAATGATGTGAGTGGTGAGGTGGGGGGTAAGGGAGGGGGAGATGGTGGAATCATGGGGAGAGGTGCTGTGGTTGGTGAAATGTCCATTGGGTCAGACAAGGTGGTGTGTACAGGGGCTACCATGTAGGTGGGTATGGTAGGTGAAGTGAGTGTGGTGTTCGTGTAAATTGATGTCGTTGCGAACATCGGGGAAATGTGCCTCTGAAACATTGGAGAGCGGATGAACTGCTCCACAAAGGACGGGTATTGGGGTGGTGAGGTCAAGTTGAAAGAGGGGTAGGGGCCAGATGGGAAGTGAGGGTCATGGAATGGAGGTACCCGTAGTGGGGAATAGGCTGGGAAACATAGGGTGCCTTCGGTGGGTGCTGGGTTTCCAACCACACTTGGAATTATGGGATGGCCAGTTATGGGTTTGGCGGTTAGAAGGGATGGAGTGTACAAGGGATTGGTGACGAAGGAGAAGAGGGTGTCTTGTGAGGTGGGCTCTCGAAATGAGAATGATGTGAATGAGGATGGGTTATAAGTGAAGGTAGAGGTGATGACTGTCGTTTCTTCCATGGAGGGAGGTGGTGGTGGGGTTGGAGAAGGTGGTGACGGAGGATGCTAGGGTGAGATGGGTGATGTTTGAACGAAGGTTTCAGCAGAGAGGTCAGTGGTGGTTGTGGGGGTAGCTGTGGTTTCAATGGTTACTTCTTGTTCGGTGACGGGTATCCTGATAGTCTTACCTGCTCGTGGTAATGTGTCAACTCTGCGTTTGTCATACCTCACGGACTGGCGGACTGCAGTGTGGATATCCTCCGGAACTCCTAAAGATTCTGACACTAATTTGAGAGTGTCAATTAAATGTTGGTCCACCCCCTCATCTGATAGCATTTCTTGCATCAAAGCTTGACCTGATACAAGAGAGAGTTGATGCCTTTCTTGTACTGCTTTGATTGTGTCGTATAACCTTTGTAGTTGAGCTGTATATGCTGGTGCACCTACAAGTTCTGGCACTTCTTGTTGCTCATCTTGTTGCTCATCTTGTTGCTCATCTTGATGCTCTTGATCATAATCCTCCTCATCTTCCTCCTGTTCTTCATCTCCATCATCCTCTTCATCCACTTCAACGGTGATGACAGGTGCTTGGGAGGTTGTGGCCTGCGTTTGCACGTTCTCCACTTGTTGTGCCTCTTCTGCCTCCAGCTCTACATCTTGTAATAATTGTTCGAAATCTTCATTCGTGAGTTCTTCCAAAGGTGCACCACTGGGAAATTCAAGATCGGTTGGGATGGGAGGGAATATCAAGGTAGAACCATCGGTGCTGCGTCTTGGAAGTCGGAGTGTGAATGGTCGGACTCTTCGGGGTGGAGGTGTGACATCTGGTGTTACGGTGGCTCCTCGTGGTTGAGCACATGGGACTTGGACAGTGCCTCTCATCTTCTTAGAAGGGGGTCCAGTGGATGTCCTACCTCTAAACTGCTCTACACGATTCCACATTAGGGCCCGTTGAATGGGGATGTCATAAGCCAAACACCTATAAATGATTCTCGTCAAAGCACAGCAACCATATAAAACATGTTTCCGCGGCCATCGTTTGTGAGCTAGCTGTATCTGATCAATTATCCAATGGGGTAAGTTGATGGTGAGGCTCTGTGTCTCTGCCAGATACAAACTAAACCAAATCTTTTTGGGCGGCATGGTGAATCTATCTTGTGCAGGAAAAGCAAAGTGTTGCATGCACATGCGAAGGTGTATTGCAATATTAGGCGTCATGGACACCATGTCCTTGAGTTTGGTGAGACTTCGATTCTTCATGTAATCCGGTACTAGGGTTTCCTTCTCTGTAGGAATATGCATTCCGCGCATATCTAGAGCCTCTCTCACCAAGTTGTTTGATAGCCTGAACCCCTTGAGCTCATTCCCCTTTGTCAGAGATGGAATCACAAATGAGCTTGCACCTTTTGGGTTCTGGTTTGGAGTCAAGGTGTTGATAAGATAGTAGCATCGCATGAAGTTAGGCTTTGGGAGCCGTGCACTGAAATATGCATTCAATCCTGCCTTTTCCCATATCGAACGTAGACCTTCTGCATTTTGTAATTTCTCGAATTCTCTTGTAAAGAAATGGTATCTGCCTTGCTTCCCATTGAAGTCCAACTCTGATTCCCATAGGTACGTTCCCTCACCCAAGGGTCCTGCCACTTCAGTAAACCAGTGGGAAGTCTTTCCTACGGGCATGGTGTGGCCACGCGGCGGGTCCGCAATAGGTATGATTTTGATGGCCCGCAATTCTTCTGGTCTTTCATTTGTCTCAGGCAACACGGGTAAGCTGTCTAAGTCCACCACTTGCTGGCTTGTTTCTGTTTGAGAGCTAGTTCCTGCTTCCTCAGCCATGTTGAAAACTTCGCAGTTGGTTCTGTGAGAATATATGAATGAATGTTAACATTGCAATGGACACAAAAATGACACGGTGTCCCTTGTTACAACATTAACCTAAGGTTCGGGGAAGGTTAGGGGTTAATAAGTGCTCGGTGCTTGTGTGTGTAGTTAGGAATTGGGTAGACCTACAAGCTAAGCGGAATGATGTGACGTGAGAGTGAAGTGGTTAGTAGGTGGTCATGGATTTACAATTGGGGTCCGGGGGTTTGTTACAAGTCTTAGGCTGCCAAATGCCGTGGATGGGTTTTGCTCTTGGTTTCGTAGAGACTCTCGAGAGCTTTATAGGTGTGTCAGCTTGAAAGTGAGGCCTTTTAGGGACCCATTTACAAGTGATTCTATTCGTGCTCATTGGCCTTGGTGTGTTCTTGAGTGTTAAAAACGAGTGGATGCCGGCTGTGTGAGTGAATGGATCATGCTGTGTGTTCTTGGTGTAGCTATTTGAGCCCTCAAACAAGCCTTAGGCACCCAAGTTTGTCTTGATTGTGGGCTGGCCTTCATCGACTTCTTGGGCACCCAAATAGACTTCACGTTAGCAGAAGAACTTCTGAAAGACTTCTTATTAGTGTCGTGTTGTTGGTTACTAATAAGAGGCTTTGCCCGTGTGGTTGGCTTGAGTGCAACCGGGTGTTCGCCTTTCCGCACCCACACTTGTTTCACTAGCTGAGATATTTTGTTGCGCGGGTACTTTTGATCTCCGACATAGGTAGTACTCTGCTTCTTCTGCCTTTGATCCACCTTTGGTTGTTGCCTCCCTCTGGCCTTTGGAAAAGAAGGGAGTTCCGTTGCATCCCTGACTCCTTTTTTGCGAACATCATTCCTCTGCAACACATAGTTTTGGACAAGAACAGCATGGTCATCTTCATGTGTACTCCTGGAAGGACCAGGAGTGTGTGCCTTTCCTAGTTCCTTGAGTGCTCCATTATCTAACTCTACTGTAATTCGACTATGATTGACCCAAACCTGAAGAAGTCCACTTCTTAGGTTTAAGTTGACTGCTTGGTCATAGATCCAGTCTTGACCCAAGACAAGGGGTTCAGTGAGGTCCTCGTCTTGACACACTAGTACTTTAACTGTCATTGCCTCATCATGAATATAGAGGGGAAGTTTTACGTCACCCATGCAAGGGGTTTCCACGCCTCCTATGAGATATGCTTCCACAGGATTGACAGTTAATTGCAACTCTTGACAGTGAGACAATTTAACAGCACTAGAGGCTGCACCTGAGTCAATCAAGGCTCTTACAGTCCTTCCACTCTTTCCTTGCCCTATATCTACGGTTATGAAAGGACGTCGATCAGTTATCCTATATGAGCTAACACCTGAAACTTCACACATAGCCACATGATATCCTTGATCTGCATATGCATCTGGCACAGGTTGCTCTCTACCTTGTCTTCTTAATTTCATTCTCCGTATGCGCTCTAGGGCTTCCGCTTGAGCTTCTTCTCGAATTCGTTTTTCCTCCTCTTTACGTTGCTTAGCAGTATTGAGTCGACTTAGCATTTCCTCCGTGAGGGGTTCCTGATACAACTTGACTCTGCATCCGCTAATATAGTTTGGGAGAACATCACCCTCTAAAGTGGCTAGTTGTACTGCTCCACTCGTGGAGATCCTATTGATGATCATAGGTCCGTAGCCTCTCTTTTCTAGCTTCCTTGCGTGTTGTTTCAATATGTAGACTAAAACTAGATCTCCTGCTTTCAAGCCCTTATCCTTCACATGGGCATCAAAGTATGCCTTCTGTCTCTTCTTAGCTGCATATATCCCTGCAGCTGCTCTCAATCTTATTTCTCCTAATCGTTCAAGGTCAAAAAGTCTAGAGGAGAGTTCATGACCCGCCCATTCGTGCTCTTGTGCTACCTTCAATGTAGGTATCAAGAAGTCCAAGGGTAGCACCGCGTTTTGACCAAATACCATCTGAAAGGGGGTGGCTTGGAGTACCGTTTTGTAGGCGACTCGGTATGCCCAAACAGCATGGTGTAGCTGTTTGTCCCAATCAGAGCGTTTAGTGTTCACTAATTTTGTCAGTACATTGCATAAGATCTTGTTGGTGCTTTCGGCTTGTCCATTAACTTGAGGGTGATAGGGGGCAGACTTCTTATGAACTACCAAGAATTCTTGGAGTAGATTTTCAATCACTTCGTTCAAGAAATGAGTGCCTCTATCACTTACTAGCTCTATAGGTAGCCCATATCTTGTGAATACATTTTCAAACAAGAATTTAGCCGTTGTCTGAGCGTCGTTCTTTGTCGTAGCTTTTACCTCCACCCACTTGGTGAGATAATCCGTGGCCACAATGATATATTCAGCATGTGAACCCTTAGCTGGGGGATTAATAGGGCCTACAAAGTCTATTCCCCACTTAGAGAATGCACGTCCACCCATCATAGGTTTCAGTGGCATCTCATCTCTGCGTATAGGATACTGAGTTCGCTGACAGACATCACACCGTTTCACATAGGTATGTGCATCCATGTGAAGGGTCGGCCACCAAAAGCCCGCAAATAGTATTGCCTTGATCACCCGATCTAGTCCAAAGTGTCCTCTTGCTACACCTTGGTGAGCAGTGTCCAAGATCTTGAGATACTCACTCTCATGGACACATAGTCTCAGGTAACCGTCTTTACCACGTTTGTATAAATTATCACCAATAAGTGAGTAATCCTGGGCTTCTTGTTCTAAACTCCTTTTCCTAGCCAGAGTCATATCTAGAGGGAATGTTTTTGTCCTCAGGAAGGATACTAGTGGTTCACTCCAATCTGGCGCTAGGGACACTTGATAAAGAGTGGCATGTTCCACAGGTGGTTTAGTGCAGCAGATTGGGCATTCCTTGCACAACTTTTGGACATCAGCTTCCATAGTTGGCCAATGTACTCCTAGTCTCCTTAGTGTTTGTAGGGTTCGTTGCTTTGAATAGTGTTGCTCTAATGCACCTACATGTGCTAATTGCAACCATTTTGCGTACTCATCCTCTTCCACACAACAGGCCAAGATCCCTTGATCTGTGTGCTTGTACATACTTCCAGCCATGATGTGGTACTTCTGGGCTTTTACTACCTCCCTATCCTGCGTGTTTATTACTGGATGGTTAGGTCCGTATGTCAATACTGGCACTAATGGCTTAGCCCATTGCGGTACCACTTCCAAGTTAAACAAGTAAGCATCAGGAAGGTCATTTGATACTCCTTGTGGGGCTTCTCCAGATGTGAGCCTAGAAAGATGATCAGCTCTCAATTGAGTCCTCCCTTTCCTTACCACAACCTCGAAATCATATTCCATTAGTAAGAGAAACCATCTTACTAATCTTCCTGTATTGCATGGCTTGTTCACTAGATATAACAATGCTTGGTGGTCAATAAAAAATTTAAACTTATTTGCAAGCAGATAATGTCTAAACTTTTTGACCGCATACACCATGCCTAAGCCTTCTCTCTCAGTAGTGGTGTAATTTCGTTCAGCTGCATTCAATTGTCTACTAGCATAGGCAATTGGAAGATCCATATTACCTTCACCCGTAGGTTGTGCGAGTACACATCCAATAGCATAATTGGATGCATCCACGTGAACATGGAATGGCTTGTTCCAATCTGGTGTGGTTAAGATTGGTGCTGAACATATCGCCGTTTAAGCTCATTGAAGGATTTCTCACATTCCTCAATCCACTCAAAGTTTGTCAGAAGCCCGTACATGGGCTTTGCAATGATAGCATACATGTGAATGAACCGGCGGTAGTAACCACAATGTCCCATGAAAGCTTGTACTTCCTTGACATTCCTTGGCCTTGGAAGCTTGGCTATGGCTCTCACTTTCTCTTCATCAGTGGATATGCCATTCTTTGACACTATGTGTCCTAGAATCTTGCCTTGCCTGACCATAAAAACACACTTTTTTGGGTTCAGGCAGACTTTATATTCTCTACATTTGTCAAAGATTTGTCTGAGTTCAGGAATATGGGTTTGTCTAATGTTGGAATGAGCACAAAGATCATCAACATAGACTTCTAAATTCTTCCTCAGGAACTCCTTAAATACATGGCACATTAGTCTCTGGAAGGTAGCTGGTGCATTGGTAAGCCCAAATGGCATTACACGAAAGGCAAATATACCCCACTCTGTGGCAAAAGCTGTCTTATGCTGATCTTCTGGAGCTATGGCTACTTGATTGTAGCCCGAAAATCCATCGAGGAAGCTGTACACTTCCTTGCCTGCTACTCTTTCTAAGAGATGCTCTGTGATAGGAAGCGGATAGTTATCTCGAATTGTGGCTGCATTAACCTTCTTCAAGTTAATGCATACACGCAGCTTGCCATTCTTCTTGGGCACCACTACGATGGGGGATACCCACTCAGTGTGCTCAATTTCATAGATAAATCCAGCTTCAACCAGTCTATCTATCTCCTCTTTGATCTTGGCAGCGTAATTATCATTATATGTATAGGGTTTTTGCTTAGAGGGTTTAGCATCTGAGGTCATGGGGATAGTGTGTGAGCATATGTCAGGGTCAACACCTTTCAAATCCTGGTAACTCCAAGCGAATACATCTCTGTATTCTCTTAGCAAGGCTATTAACGCATGCTCTTCTTCCTCTGTTAGGTCATGGCCTATGTACGTGCATCTCTCCTCTCCTTCTAGGGCCACTACTATTTTCTTGGTCATTTCTTTGTTATCATAGGCCTCTCCTAATTGTGCCTCTCGTTTAGGCATTCTTATCATGACTCTCCTGTCGTCTATCTCATACTTCTTAAAATTTTCTGGGACCTCAAACAAAGATTCTTCCTCTTCTGGTGAGACTTCTCTCTTCTTTCGTTTCTTTCCTTCTTCCTTCGGGGTCACATGTGTTGCTAATCTTACATCATTTGTAAGCTCTCCATGCCTCTGGGGTTGAAATTCTACTTCATGGAAGTATTCTTCATCTGATGCAAATGGTGGGTCCATAATGATTGACTCTAGATCGGAGTCACTTGCATCCTCAAATGCATCAGGGCTAGGTTCACATTCTTCTAGAACTGCCTCTCCCATGATTGGCTCTATGGAGAAGACTGAAATGTCATAGCCATCCTCATCACAGTGAGGTGTCCATTGTTCCTCATTGATGGCTACATCCATTGTTGCTAGGATTTCTGCCTAGCCATGGGGTTCAAATTCCTCATCAGGAAAGATTACAGGTGCATAGGCTGGGTCTTGAATTGATCTATGGTTTTCTTTTGCACCTACCTCTCTGGCTTTTTCTCTCTTCTCTTCCTCTACTGCTACTTTACACATCCATAAGTGAGTGTCTTCATGCATCCATGAGGATCCTGATCCTATGGAATGCACCGATTCCGTATCATCTTTGGCTCTATGGATGGGGTTCCATTGGATAGGAGGGACATCTCTATGAGAGTAATCCTTGAGATTGACTTTGGTCGTAACACCTAAGTGCTGCAGGTACAAAGAATTGGTTCCCCAATCCTGTACCACTTGCAACTGTCGCATAAAGGGTCGTCCCAAGATCATTTCATAGGCATGGTTCTTGCTAAAATCACATATGGCAAAGGTATGCTCGAACTCGACACCACAGGTGGTGAGAGTTATTCCTTCTAGCAACCCTAGGGGTCTCTCTATGTCACCATCGGCCATCTGCAATTTCATCCTCGTGGGCCTGAGTGCTAGCTTGCCCCAACGCTTCCATAGGGAAGTGGTGGCAATTGCAACTCCTGCGCCTGAGTCCAAAATTGCCTTGGTGGTGTACTCCTGGTAGGTAATGGGAAGATAGGTGTTCCCTTCTTCACCTTCACACATATCTCCTATCTTATCCAAGGGTATCTCTGGCACCGTCCTATGTGATCCTACCTGGGAATGAGGTTTCACTATCGCTGGTACTTGTTTGGCGACATGTTTCCATAATTCAGGTCTAACCTTTAGTGGCTCTTCCAAAGTGAGATTGCACTGCACTTTGGTGTTTTTCACTACCTCTGTATTCCTAGGTAAGACTGAGTCCTCATTTCGTACCATGACCGTGGGTGCTCTCATACAAGTAGACTTAGCTTCCCATGGGCCTGTGAAGTGGGGTAATTCTTGTAGAGAGTTAGACTCAAAGTCTAGTCTGTCCTGAGAGTGGGTGCTCTCCTGCTCCTCATAAATGGATGGGATGTCTTGTGGGAATTGGTCGCGTGCATCATCCACAAGTTCAATAGGAGGAGGGACTTCACTCTCTTTAGCCCATTTGTCTTCTTGAATCTTGCGTAGGAATTCTGGTGTGAACCGATTCATAGAAGATGATGTGTCTGGCTCCGTAGAGTTAGGCACATAGGCTTCCTGAGCAGGAATGCTTAATCTTTCACTGGCCTTGTCCTTGTGTTGAGAGGCAGGTTCCTTTTCTGATTGTGCAATCAGCTTCTCTATTCTTTCTAACAGTCCATCAAAGTGCAACTGTGTCTTCGATGAACTAGAGATGTTAAACAGGCGACTGGCCTCAAACATGGTCTGAGCCAATTCCACCATCTTAGCACAAATTTTGGTTCGTTCTAACTCTAGTTCTGCTCTTTTAAGCATCATATTAAGGTCTTCGGGAGTGGGATCTGCTAGGACTGATCCTACTCTAGGGGGTGGTGGAATTAGTTGAGGTGGGTCGGAAGGTGGCGGGTCGGATGGAGTTGGGAATGGTGGAAGTGGGGTAATGTGAGAGGGAGTTTGAGATGTGAGTTCAGTTATCCTGGCCTTTGTTTCTCTGAGGCTTTCCTCGAGTTCACTCATCTTTTTTGCCCATTGCCGTTTCATTCTTTCACGGCTATCTCTCCAAGCTCTAGTCCTCTTTTTTGTCATGCTCTCTGTTTCACTAACATCTGGGCTCTTCTCCTGGTTTACCCCTGGGTTTCGCTGCAATGCTTGAGCTCTAGTGATCACTTGCACGGGTGTAGTGGAAGTGACACTTCCTGTGGAATCTACTACTAACCCAATAACGTTAATAGGAGTAATTTTTGGCATATTATTAGGATTCTTGGGGCAGTCTCGTAAGAGATGATCCTTTCCACACTCTTGGCAAAAACCCTGAATCATCACTGACTGGGGTTGTGTAGGTGGAGGCAAGGGACAATCACGAATGAGGTGATCCCCCTGACATCTGTAGCATGGTCCTCTAGGGAATGGGGGTCTTACCTGCCTAGGTTGAGGTCTAGGTTTGGGGTTTGCATACATGACGTTTGTGTAATCTGCCTCCCAACTAGGTTCATTTGGCTCTTCACTATAGTAGGACTCACCATGTTCAGGAGATTGCATGTAGTAAGCCTGGGGGCTATCAACATGTGTAGAATCGAAGCTATGGTCACTGGGATCACTTTATGAAAGCACTGGTGTTACAGGGACTATAGCTCTATTCAGGTTTTCTTCTGCAGCAGCATACTTTACCGGAATCACATTAGCTGGAGCTGGGGGTTGTTGTGCTAGCACAGGCTGAGGCCTTTGTTGGTTTTGGTAGGGTTGGTAGGTTTGTTGAGGCCTAGCATACTGCTGAGGTGGGTACTGGTTCTGGTATCTTCCTTGTTGAGGGTATGGCTGTGGGTACATCTGCCTAACGGTTTGCTTATTGTAGGGGCAATCTTGCGCGGTGTGATTGGTGTACCTTTGTTCTATGGTGCAGTACTGGCTACTAGGATTAAATTGGGGTTGGGCCATAATGGGACATACATTCGCCATGTGGTCGCCACCACAAGTATAGCACCTTTTCACAGGGGCGAACCTTGGGATTTGTTTGTTAGTGACACCTAATTTCTGAGCTACTTTCTCTGCAAGTTCCTCAATTGAGGTGGATTGCGTGGAAGAGAGGTTAGAGGCACTATCCGAATCTTTATATATCTTGGAAAGCTCTAACTCCTCCCCTAGGTTATCCTCAATGTCAATGCACATGCATACACAATCTTCTATGGTCCTAGGGTCCTTCAAGTACACATAAGATCTCAATTTGGTACTTAGCAATCCATCCAAGAATAAAGCCACTTGCTTAGCTGGTGTGGGTAGCTCCAAAACAAGGCATCTTTCTAAGTATTGCCTAAATCTTCTTCCTGCAAGTCTCACGGTTTCTTAAGGGGTCTGCTTGAAGCTGTGAATCAGCGAGGAGGTATTATGCCTTATGCCACTCTTAGAGAATTCAATAATGAAAGCCTCTAGGATTTGGTCTATGCTCCTAAACTGCCTCTCATTTAGTGGCTGAAACCATGTCAGGGCAGTGTTCCTAAGGGTCAGACCAAAGGCATTGTACTACGTGAATAGATCCTCCACTTGTTCAGCTCTCAGGACTTGCCTAAACTCAGCCACATGATCGTATGGATCTCCAGTGCCATCGAAGTAATTCTTCATGGACTTAACTAGCTAAGTCGGTCTCAAAGTCCTTGTGTGCTCTCTAGGTCGTGGTAGAGGGAACTCATCCGCATTTCTTTGATTCCTGTGAGCTCTAAGTATCTCAAGTTCTACTCTATTTGTTTCCGTCCTCGTTCTTTCTCTGCCCACTGGGTTGGCAAAGCTTACTTCTGGTCTATCTCTACTTCTGTCTCTTTGCATTCCATGAGCTTGGGATGTTCCAGCTCCAGGGTGACCATAGGATACATTCGATCTTGGTTGGGGGAAAACGAATTCACCCTTCCAAGTGTAAGCATGCCTATCATTTTCTGTCACCACAAAGATCCTCTCCGAAGCGTGATCTAAGTAGGTCACTCTACCTGGGCTATCAGGAGCCTTAAACTCATAGATCATGATTGTTTCTATATCAATTGGCCGATCAGGTTTGTACCTCCAAAAGGCTTCGTCAGTCTCTCGATTGAGGAGCAAATCTATGCTCTTATTATCCTGGGGAATCCACTCTGGTGTGAATATCCTAGTGAGAACCGATTTACCTCGAGGGGTTCTAGGTTCTGCACCCATGTTTCCTTGCTCCAGGTGACCTAAGTCTGCTTCGGGGATCACATTTCCAAATTTTTCCGTCCTATCTGGGTGACTGGTGACTACGTATATGGTTCCTTCTTTGTCCAAGTATGCTCCATTTTCAAACTTGACAGCTGGGTGCTCTAGTCCAATGGATTGATCAGGATTCTTAATCTGTACCACTGATCTTCCTAGGCCGTCCTCATAGATGCTGGCACCTAATCGGTTGGTCCTAAGGTATTCCAACTGCGTTTTGTAAGGGCCTTCTACCCTATGCAAGTATGGCACTCCTGAACTTCCTGTAGGTCTCTCCATACCTTGAGACATCTCGGATTCACTAGTCTCAGAACTTGGGTAGTATGAGTGGTGGCTCAACTGTTGGGCCCACGACCTAGCAGTGTGGTTGACACTAGCCTCTGAAGACCTAAGGCTTTGTCTATCCCTTACTAGATGTCGCCCTGATCTAAGGTTCATAAGCCTAATTGAATAACCCAAATTTGCCCAAGTACAACCTCGTTGCAGAGTCCTTTTGTATCAGTTACTTGATTCTTTTTAGTTGATTCCTGTGTTAAAATTCTTGTCTGATATCACGTCGCAAGGTATATTTGAGTGTAGTTCCGCACTTAAAGTTGCTCGTTCCACGTTAAGTTCTGTTCCTTTAAAGTTCTCGATAGTACAAAGATAATGTCCTTAGCTTGAACTTGAGAGTTTAGGTCTGCTTCAACTTGATAATTGCCTATCGTCGCCCTGACTTACTCCTACCTCTAGTCGTTCTTAGCCTAAACTAGGAATTGACAGAGAGGGTTGAAAGTTTCCAACCTTTTCTGTCCTGCTTGGTTGCCCTTGAATGCCCAGGAAGTGTGTTCCAAGCTTGCACTTACACTTGCTTTGAACGCCTTTCGATGCTCTCAATAGATCTGTGGAGTTCCAAAGTTAGCTTTAATATTTAAATTCCAAAGACAGAACCAATGATTCTCATTCCTGTAGCACAATTACTAATTTGCATAGTGAATTTTAGGAAAACAATTCTTAAGACCCCTGACTTTGATCCCCCTAGGTATGGTCAACTTCAAAATACCCTAGCTAAAAATCAACGCATTATCTTTATAAAAAACAGTTGAGGGCGTGTAGTATATGCCACAAGCTTTCCAACAAGCCCTAGAGCTCAAAAAATGGATTTCGTATGAAAAAGTTATGACCGTTCAGGGTTCTTGGGTTAAGACAGGGTTCAAACAGGATCACTGTGCAACAGGTTTTCCCCAAGTTGTTTTCCTAAGGCCTCCTTATGTGCTCTAGAGTAAGATGTTTATGCCCAAAATTAGCCCAACTCTTCAATTTAAAAACCCTAAAAAATTGGCTAAAATTGGCTGTCAATCGCGATGGACAGGGCTGTCAATCGCGATGGACAGGAGTCGGTCACGATGGACAGGCAGGCTGTCAATCGCGATGGACAGGAGTCGGTCGCGATGGACAGACAGTCAATCGCGATGGACAGGGCAGGCAGTCAATCGCGATGGACAGAGTATCAATCGCGATGGACTGGGCAGGCAGTCAATCGCGATGGACAGAGTATCAATCGCGATGGACAGGGCAGTCGGTCGCGATGGACAGGCAGGCTGTCAGTCACGATGGACAGGCTATCAATCGCGATGGACAGGCAGTCGGTCGTGATGGACAGGCAGGCTGTCAATCGCGATGGACAGGCTATCAATCGCGATGGACAGGCAGTCGGTCGCGATGGACAGAGCTGTCAGTCGCAATGGACAGGCTATCAATCGCGATGGATAGGCAGTCGGTCGCGATGGACATGCAGGCTGTCAGTCGCGATGGACAGGCTATCAATCGCGATGGACAGGCAGTCGGTCGCGATGGACAAAGCTGTTAATCGCGATGGACAGAGCTGTCAATCGCGATGGACTGAAATTTTGCAAGATTTTCAAAAATTTTTGTGGAAATGTGGTGTGCAGGGTCTCTAGTCCACTGTGGTGCACTCAGATTTACCAAAAGATGAAAATTTCTGTCAATCGCGATCGACAGGAGTCGGCGACTGCGAGACAGTTCTGCTCATTTCCGTACCTGCGCGGCGTGCTGGAGGGGATGATGAAGCTGAAACCTGCAAGAAACTCCAAAAGCATGCAGAGAAAAGCACACAACAGTTCGCTCTCTCGCTCTCTCTCACAAGTGAAATGAAGGAAATGAAAGGAGGAAGAGGATATAGTCAAAAAACTGAAATTTTCGTGATGATGGCAGTGGAGGTGGAAGATGGGGATGATGATGATGGTGATGATGGTGGTAAGGTAAGAAAGAGAAAAATAGGAAAAGTAAAGAAATTACCTACAACGCCAACGTCTCCAATCTACGTCTTACCATCACACGCTCGTCCTCAAAGCTCGATCCCCGGCAACGGCACCAAAATTTGGTGTAGCTCAGTGATGAGTAGCACCTCCTTTAATTGTCAATCCGGGAAGACGTGAGGATGGTATGAAGACCATGAGCAAGTGGAAGCACAAGTGCGTGAGTGAGAAGCACACAAGCATGCACACACATACACACACACACGCACACATGGCAAGACAAAGAGTGAGAAGCGTTGGAGTTCCTAGATTCCTTTCAAAAAGCTCTTACAAGTTCATTTCAATTACAAGCTACCCTCAAAAATGAGCTCTCTAGCTCTTTTTATAGTTTTTGACTAAGTTTTGGCCCTGTCCAGACCTAGTGTCCGGCCTAGTTAAAAATTAGGTTCCAGGGCCGATTTGACGGCTTAAACGGAGTCTAAAAAATACAAAAATTGATATGTAGGTACTTCTAAGGCTCCTCAAGCTCAAGGACTCCTTGGCTTGCACAAAATGGAGCTACAAAAATATGAAATGGTATTTACAATGATTGTTAGTGATAAGAATCACTGTTATAAAGATGTTGGTTTGGAAAAATTTGAAGGGCCTATCTGCCAGATTTGCGTCGACTACTTTGTCTACTTACTCCTTCACCTCGCTCTGACTCTCTCCGCTGGCTTCCTTGTCTAGTCAGTCCTTGGGTGCCCATACTGCTCTCAACATTGTGCCATATACACTTCCTTAGAAATCCATCCATTCAAGAAAGCATTCTTTACATCAAGTTGATAGAGATTCCAATTTCTAGATGCAGCAAGACTAATGAGAACCCTAATTGTAGGCATTTTTGCAACAGGAGAGAAAGTCTCCTCATAATCAATACCATGGGTTTGAGCGAACCCTTTAGCAACTAACCTTGCTTTGTGTCTATTTATACTTCCATCTGGATTCCTCTTGATTTTGTATATCCATCAAGATCCAATTACCTTCATAGATGGCTTTTTAGGTACAAGCTCGCAAGTGTCATTCTCCTTCAAGGCTTCCATTTCTTCATCCATTGCATCTCTCCAAGCTTTCTTGCTTTGTGCTTCTTCGAATGTGGTAGGTTCTTCATTGGTTGAATCCTTTGCAATGTAGATTGAGTGCTTGGTGACCAAAGAAGTATCATAACCAAACCTCTCTGGTTTCTTCTTCTCCCTTGAAGACCTTCTAAGTGGTTGATGTGAGCTCTCGGGTCCATATGTAGCATCCTGCATCTTTGCTTTACCTTTGTTCTTCCATAGCTTTAGTCTTTCCAAGTCTTCTAGGTCAATCTCCGAATCACTTTCTTCAATCTGCTTTGGCTCCTTTGGTTGAAGTGATGGAAAATCTTCATCCAAGTCATAAGGCAGCTTCACTTTCTTGTCATCATCAAACCATGATTTGTTTTCATCAAAAATTACATCTCTACTCACAAAAAATCCTTTATCCCTGCAAATTTGTTTGAGTGTCCTCGCACCAATGTGAGCAAGCCTTTTGTGCCATATCTCCAACTCTGTAAGAGTTTGAGATCCATAGCTAAACAAAGCTATGTTCTTTGTATCTTCCACTTCAAAAGTGAAAAGCCTTCCTGTCTTTTCTCCTTTGGCAATCCTTCTAAAGCCTTGCCTTGGGTCTTCAACATATGCTCCAAATCGATTGAATCTAACCTGCAATCCTTTTTCAACAATCTGTCCAACACTTATTAAATTTTTGGTAATTGTAGGGACATACAAGAATTTGCTTAAGAGGTTCATATTCCCATCTGATGTCTTCACATTACCTATCTTCTCCACTGAGTGCTTTGTGTCATCTCCTGTCTGCACTTCATGCTTGTTATGAGGATCTTGCAAATCAGAAAGTAAAGCCACATTTCCTGCTACATGGTTTGAGCATCCCGAATCAATGTAAAATATGTGATCATCATCCTTACCCTTCTTCACTGATAGATTCATAATCAATAATGAATCTTCTTGGCTTTGGTCCTCTGCATAGTTATTGTAGTCTCTTCTTCCTCTATGGCCACTTTGATAGTTGTTGTTGTTGTAATTGTTGTTGTAGTAGTTGTTGTTGTAGCCTCCATTGTACCTACCTCTATTTGATCCATAGCCACCTCTATTGAATCCTCTTCCTCTTGAGTTCCTTGATTCCTGAAACATTATTCAGTAGTATGATTAGATAAGCCACATATATTGCAAGGTTGAGATGATTGGAATCTCCCCCTGCCTTGCTTTCCACCTCTGCCTCTTCCTCTAGCTCTTCCTCTACCTACAAAGTTTGCTTGGAAGGAGCTACCTTCATCTTCATTCTTCCTATTCTTTGACTTGTCCTTGACCTTAGCTTTATCAGAATATAAGGCAGAAGTTTGATTACCTCTTGAGAACTCACCACCTTTGCTAATCTTTGCTTCATGAGTGAAGAGTTGGCCCATGAGTGTGTTGAGGTCGGGTACATGCATATCCATGTATAAATCCATGGCTGTTGTGAATGACTCCCACTTGTCGTTTGCTTTGATTCCATTTATGATTTGTCTAATGATTTGCTCCTCTTCAATTACCTCTCCAATGCTTCCAAGTTGGTCGGAAATCTCCTTCATCTTTGTGACATAATCAGTCACATTTTGCTTCGGGCTTTTCTTCATTATTGTGAACTCCATCCACAATTGGTTCTTCCTTGCTCGAGTGTTGGAAGAGAAGAAAGAAGCAAGTGCATTCCAGGTCTCTCTTGATGTCTTGCATCCCTTGACATGAGGTAAAAGAAAATCAGAGATTGAGTTTAGAATATAGGACCTTGCAAGTGCATCCTTCGAACACCAATTTGAAAGTCCTTCCACTTCTTCATGTGATGGTTGCCCTTTGTTCCTCATGGTTGGAATTGCTTCATCTCCGGATATGAATCCATATAGATTCCTCCCTTGAAGGTAAGCCTCCATCCTTAGAGACCATGCCGGGTAGTTGTTTTGATCCAATTTGTCAATTGTTGATGGAAATCCATCTCCCATGTTGCTTGACTATGCTCTAATACCACTGTGAAGAGAGATGGTGGATGCAATCCAAAGATGAGTAGGTGCTGCTACAACCAGCTTCACACCAGCAGCCTGAGACTTCAGAGTTGATTAGTAGACCCTTTGAGCTTCCTAAATCCACAAAAATATCAGCCAAGTACTTTGGAACATGTATCCCAAAAGTTTAAGTCAAGACAAACTAGTTGCGAAATGACTAGCTCCCAAAAACTTGCTATTTTTGGACATACACCTGCTGGAAAAACTGAACAATGCTCTCAACATGGTAGGAATTAGATAAATTCCTTTTGGAAATAGGAAATAGACTTAGCAAGATTCCCAATACAAGTTAAAAAACTTCAAATGATGGACTGAGCACTGAGAACAAAGTTTTACAAAGTCTGGAACATGCCCGCCATTCTCAGGGCTCTGCAGAGATAGACCAGTGAGCAGTAAAATGCAGATATCTCCCAAAGTATTAATCTAATGACCATGAAAATTTATATGCAAAAACTAGACAATAAGAGCTATCCAACGCACATTAAAACACTGAAAACGGTTCAGTAAAACTCGAGATATGACCTTCTGAATGTACTACTCTGAGTGAGTATGCCAGAGAACAAAACAGAGAAGTAGATAATGATAAATGTATAGATTCACATATGATTACAAGCACATTGGCAATGAATCTTTGCACAATGGGAGTAGAATGATAGAGCTATGGAGTAAGCTCTTCAATCTCTACAAAATGACATGAAGTGGTCACGTACAAGGCTTGCTAATCGCCTCTTCCTTCTTGCTCTTTTTATAGCTATTCTTGGAGGGAGTTTTGAATTCGAATTCGAATGGCTCCACCTAAAAGTGATCCCCAAAGTTAGGAGATATTCCCTCAGCTCAAAAATTCGTGGTTTTAGGTAGTTAGAGCCACGAGTTTGATTTTACATCATGGATGAGGTAAGCCATCCTTTTCTTTTTTCTTTTGTCAAATACAAGAGATAAAAATGAACTCTTTTACAAGAGGTGTTCACATGACTATACATGTGACTTACAAATGAGGACAATATCAAGCATATCAAGCATGTAGGCTTGGGTAAAATGCACCAACATTGCTTCCACCCTAGGTTCATCTGGTATTGTCATCAGTTTGGGTTCCTAAGTTGTGGTTGGCTTCTCTGTCTTTGTGGTTGAGAGGTATGGTCGACACTCTACTTTGGAAACGAATGGAGGTCCAATAGTTGCGTGACCTGCCCATCAGGAAGTGAGGCATTCTCCACAACAGATCTAGGTAGGTTTGTAGGAAGTGTGGAGAATGGGCTTGAAGCAGCAGTTGTCCCCATTTGTCTGTTGATGTAACCCACCTGACCACTCATTTAGTCCACTTGACCCATCTAGTGGGTGGTGATCCCTTCTTGTTCAAAGGAAGACTAAGGGAAAATCTCTTGACATCTTCCTGAGCAACGGCTAGTCATCTCTAGCCCCACAGGGGTTGATGTAGAAGTAATTTGAATTATCTATCCAAAGATCTTTCAGTCCTCCTTTGCATGCATTTCATATGGTCTGGGGTTACATACCTCAGGGGAGGTATTGTTAGGAAAGTCAAGCAGTATCACCTTGTTGTCTATGAGGTCACCATCATGGTAGACCAGGAGTTTCATAGTCAAGGTTATCTCATATATGAGGATAGGAAGGTCCACCTCACCCATGTAAGGGATTTCCATGCCTCCTAGCCCTATGAGGTATGCCTCAATTAGCCGCATTTTAGTCTTGAGTCCTTATAGTGGGACCACCTAATCACACTAGTCACAACACTCTAATCAATTAAATCCCTAAGCTGATGGTGGGTGTTGCCTTGTTTTAGCATGATTGTAATAGATGGTCACCTATCCACTATGCTAGGTTGAGTAGTTGACTTTGTTTGACACATGGCCATAGGATATCTCGGTGTTTCTTTGTCAGTGCTGGTATCTATCCTTGAGCCTTTCAGATGTTTATAATGTTCTCTCCCTAGGCTGTCTTCTTAATTTCATGGGTTTAATGCATTCTAGAGATTCTCCCTAAACTTCCTCTCATATTCTCTTTTCTTCCTCCTTGCACTTATTTGCCAATGTGAGTCGTCTAAGCATATCCTCCATAATAGGTTCCTGATAAAGCTTGACTCTACAACCACTTATTTAATTAGGCATTATCTCTCCTTCTTGTGTGGCTAATTATATTGTTCCACTTGTCGAAAGTATGTTAATAATCATAGGTCCATAACTATAGCTTTTGTGTGTGATGTTTTAGTGTATACACTAGGACTAAGTCACCTTCTTTTAAGTCTTTATCTTTAACATGTGCATCGAAATAGGCTTTCTGTCACTTCTTGGTTGTATATATGCATGTTGTTGCTTTCAGCCTGGTTTCTCCCAATCGTTCCAAGTCCATTATCCTTTATGCTAATTCATGGCCGGTCCACTGATGCTCTTGTGCAACCTTAAGGGTGGGTATCAAAAAATCCAAAGGGAGCACTGCATTTTGACCAAAAACCGTATGAAAGGGAGTTGCATTGAGTATGGTCTTGTAAGCCACTCGATATGCCCAAACAGCATGATGTAACTATTTGTCCCAATCTAAACATTTGTTGTTCACAAGTTTTGTCAATACATTACAAAGGATCTTGTTAGTACTTTCTGCCTGATAGTTGGCTTGAGGATGATATGGTGCACATTTCTTGTGAATCACCATAAAATCCTGTAACAAATATTCAATAACTTGATTTAGAAAGTGGGCTCACTTGATCTCTCACCAGCTCTATAGGAAATCTATACTTTCTAAAGACATTCTCAAATAAGAATTTTGTAGTCATGTGTGCATCATTCTTTTTGGTAGCCTTAGCCTCTACCCATTTGGTGAGATAGGCTGCCGCTACTATGATGTATTCAGCATGAGTACCTTTAGCAAGGGGTTAATGGGTCCTACAAAGTCTATACCCCACTTAGAGAATGCATGTCTACCCATCATGGGTTTTAGTGGCATTTCATCTCTACGAGTAGGAAACTTGGCTCTTTGGCACACATTGCAGCTCTTAACATAAGTATGTGCATCCATGTGAAGAGTGGCCCACCATAATCGTGTGAATAGTATGGCTTTGATTATTTTATTGGGGCCAAAATGACCTCCTACAACACCTTTGTGTGCAATCTCTAATGTGCTCAAGTAATCACTCTCATGAACACACTATCTCAGGTATCCATCTCTCCCTCATTTTTACAGGTTATTGCCAATCAGTGTGTTGTCTTGAGCTTCCTGCTCTATACTTTGTTTTCTTGCTAAAGTCATTCCTTGAAGGAATGTTTTCATCCTCAAGAGAGTTACCATTGGTTCACTCCATTCTAGTGTAAGAGACACCTGATACAAAGTGGCATGTTCCACTAGGGGTTTGTCACTACAAACTGGGCATTCTTCACATAGCCTATAGACATTTTCTTCCATAGACGGCCAGTACACTCCTTGTCTATGCAGATTCTGCAATGTACAGTGTTTTGAATGGTGTTGTTTTAATGCACCGTCATGTGCTAATTGCAACCAATTCTTGTATTCTAATTCATCTACACAACAAGCAAGAATTTTCTGATTATCTTGTTTATATATGCTTCTTGCTAGTATTTTTTATCTTTGCGACTTAGTAATCTCTCCTTCTTTGATCCTAATGCTAGGATTCTTGGGCCCAAATGTGAGAACAGGGACAATAGACTTAGTCCATTCAGGTATTATCTCAAGATTAAATAGGTATGCATCTGGTAACTCATCCACTATTCCTTGAGGGGCTTCTCTAGTAGTTAACTATGAAAGGTGATCAGCTCTAAGGTGGGTCTTTCCCTTACAGACTACTACTTGGAAGTCATACTCCATTAATGATAGAAACCAACATATCAATCATCATGTGTTACATGGCTTATTGACTAAGTACAACAATGCTTGGTGATCTATGAAGAAGTTGAACTTGTTCGCCAATAAGTAGTGTTGAAACTTCTTTACTGTTTATATCATTCCCAATCCTTCACGCTTTGTAGTGGTGTAATTTCTTTTTGCCACATTTAATTGTCTACTTGCATAAGCTATGGGGAGATCTATATTGCTTTCATTTGTGGGTTGTGTCGACACACACCCTATGGCATAGTTGGATGCATCCACAAGCAAATGGAAGAGCTTACTTCAATCTAGTGTAGTTAAGATGGGTGTTGAACACGTGTCGTTTGGGTTCATTGAATGATTTCTTACATTCGTCCATCCATTCAAATTTGATCAAAAGGGAGTATAGAGGCTTTGCTATGATCATGTACATGTGTATAAATCATCGATAATAACCACAATGTCCCATGAAAGCCTATAGCTCCTTCACATTTTTCAGCCTAGGTAGGTTTGCAATCACATTAACTTTTTCTTCATCTGTAGAGATTTTGTTATTTGACACAATGTGTCCTGGAATTTTGCCTTGTCTCACCATGAAAACACATTTTTTGGGTTCAAACAGGCTTGATATTCTTGACATTTGTCAAAAGCTTGCCTTAATTCGGGGATGTGGGTTTGTCTCATGTCAGAATGTGCACACAAATCATCCATGTAAACTTCCAAGTTCTTTCACAGGAATTCCATAAAAACATGACACATTAATCATTGAAAAGTGGCGAATGTGTTTGTCAGTCCAAATGGCACTACATGAAATGCAAATATGCCCCATTCAGTAGTAAAATTCATCTTATGTTGGTCTTTAGGGGCAATGGCTACTTAGTTGTATCCCGAGAAGCCGTCTAAAAAATTGTAGACTTCCTTGCTCACAACTCATTCCAATAAATGCTCCGTGATAGGAAGAGGATAACTGTCTCTAATTATGTTGGCATTAACTTTTTTAAGGTTAATACACACATGCAATTTCCCATTTTTCTCGGGCACAACCACAATGGGAGATACCCATTTGGAATGTTCAATTTCGTAAATAAATCTAGCTTCTATCAGGTGATCTATCTCCTCTTTAATCTTGGCAATGTAATTATCATTATAGGTGTATGATTTCTGTTTAGAAGGCTTGGCCTCTGGAGTCATAGGAATTCTATGGGAGCATATATCTAGGTCTATTCCTTTCAAATCCTTGTAACTCCAAGCAAACACATCTCTATATTCTCGCAATAGGGTAGTTAACTCTTCTTCTTCTTCCTCCGTCAAATTGTGTCCTATGTATGTGCATTTTTCTTCTCCTTCTTCTATCGTGACTATTTTTTTTTCTCGATTATTGTATACTTATCCCCTGCTTGCTTGTCATTTAGGCATCTGTACCATAATTCTTCTTTCTTCTATTTCATATTTTTTAAGGTTCTTTGGTACTTCCAAAAGATATTCTTCTTTTTTTGTCTTCGGTAATTATTTTTTCTTCTTTTTGTGCTTACTTTCTTTACATTTTGTGAGTGACTTGGGTCATTCAACTTGATTGTCCTTTCCCATCTCAGGGGTATTGGCTTCCACAAAGTAAAGATACTCCTCTTCTATCAAGCAAAAGGGTTCCATGATAATGGACTCTATGTCCTCATCACTTGTTTCATCTGACTCTTGAGCCAATTCCTTGCATTCTTCTAGGATAGGCTCTTCCTCTAAGGGCTCTATCATAAAGGCAGAAATGTCATATCCATCGTCATCATAGTGAGGGTTCCATTGCTCTTCATTCACTGCTATATCCATGGTAGCTAAGATCTCTACCCAACCATGAGTCTCGAATTCCTTGTCTGGGAACACTATCAGTGCATAAGGAGGGTCTTGCAGAGTTTGTGGATGTCGTTCTGAACCTAAGGTCCTTGATTTTAATCGAGCTTCCTCTTGTTTAGCTACTTTACACATCCATAGATGAGTGTCCTCATGCAACCATGATGGACCCGATTCTAATGAATGCATAGACTCTATTTCTTCAGGTGTCCTATGGATGGTATTCCACTGTATTGGGGTACATCTTGATTGGAATAATCCTTAAGATTTACTTTGGTGGTCACTCCTAAATGTTGCAGGTACAAAGAGTTAGTTCCCCAATCTTGTACAATTTGCAACTGTCGCATGAATGGTCTTCCCAATATCATCTCGTACGCATGATTTTTCCCAAACTCACAAATAGCAAAGGTGTGCTCAAATTCTACACCATAAAAGGTGAGAGATGTGCCTTCTAGTAAGCCTAATGGCTTCTCGATATGACCATCAACTATTTGTAGCTTCATTCTAGTGGGTCTTAATGTTGGCTTACCCCAATGTTTACATAAGGAAGTGGTAGTGATGGATACTCTTTCACCTGAATCTAGGATGGCTTTGGTGATGTGGCCTTGGTGGGTTATTGGAAGATAGGTATTACCCTCCTCTCCCTCACTCATATCTCCAATTCTTTCCACACGTATTTCTGGTATCTTTTTGTGTGAACCTCCCTGCGAGTGAGCGGTAGCTGTCTTTGGGAACTAGTTTGTTATGTGCTTCCAAAACTCAAGCTTAATTCTCAACAATTCTTCTAAAGTGAGATAACACTACACTTTAGTGTTTTTTATCACTTCCTGTTTCTAGGAATTATTGATTCTTCATTTCTAACTATTATGGTGGGGGCTCTCATACTCATAGACTTGGCTTCCGAAGGTCCTGTGAACTAGGGTAATTCTTATAAGGAATTAGATTCAAAATCCATTGGTTCACTAAGTTCCTCTTCCTCTACATCATCATACATAGAGGGTATGTCGTGGGGGAATTGTTCTTGTGAATCATCTATCTCTTGAATAGGGGGATGGGTTACTTGCTCGCATTTCCACTTCTCTTGGATTTCGCTCAGAAACCCTTGTGAGTACTTATGTATGGAAGAATGGTTCTCCCAGTCTATCGTGTTTGGTACTCGAGACAGTGATGGTGTATTACCTTCATGTACCTCTGGAACAATAGAATTCTTCTACAGAATCTTCTTTTTGTTGCTAGAAATCAAGTATTCTAGCCTCTCCAATAGTCCTTGAAAGTGCAACTCTGGCTTTGCTATGTTACTCCAATTGATATATCAAGAGGATTCAAACATAGTTTGAGCCAATTCTACCATCTTCATGCAAAGCTTAGTTCTCTTGATTTCTAGGTCTGCCCTTGGGTAATTCTTGCTTAACTCCATTACTTGGGGCCTTCTTGTAACCTAGCTTGGTATGCTTTAAACATCATATCCAAATTTTCTGGCAGGGGTTTGGCTGATACAGATCTTGGTCTGCGAGCTAGATTTTCTTGATTTGGTTCTTGTGATGTCAACTCTAGGATTTTAGCTCTAGTTTCTTTTAGACTTCCTTCCAACTCACTTTATTTCTTACTCCATTTCCTCTTGATCCTTTCTTGTGAATCCTTCCACGTTTTGGTTTTTCTTCCACTAGACTCTCCAAGTTTTCTTGTCTCAGCTATTTTATCCGAGTTAGGTTGTTGATTTTGTATAGCACATGGGCTCTCATTATCGCTTGGATGGGCACATACATTGGTTTAGATCCATCTAAGGTGTGCACAATACCTATCATGTTTATGGGTGTCACTTTTGAGGCATTGGGTTCTTAGGGCATTCTCTTATGACATGATCTTTACCACAGTCTACACAAAAGCCTTGAATGTTGTGATAGTGTGACTACCCTATTATTGGAGGATGTGGGCACTCCTTTATGTAATGATCTCCTTGGCACCTAAAACATGGTCCTTTAGGGTCTTGTGGTCTTGGCTTTCTCGACTGGGGCTGTGGATTGGGGTTGGCATACATTATGTTGGCATAGTCTAGCTCCTAGTTGGGTTCCAATTGTGGGCTCTCGTATTGATGTGTTTCCATGTGTTGGCATGAATTGGTTCATATTTGATTGAAGTTACATTGGCTGGTGGGGGTGGCTATTGAGCTAAAACTGGTTGAGGTCTCAGTTGAGTCTGATAAGGGTAGTTCTATGGGTCCCTATATTAATGAGGTTGAGCATTATACTGACTTAGGTATCTACCTGATTGGGGATATGTTTGTGGGTAGTTTTGTCGGACCACTAGTTTGTTGTACGGGCAGCCTTATGCCATGTGATTAGTGTACCACCTTTCGATATTGCAGTACTAGCCACTAGGGTTGGCTTGCAGTTTTGTTGCATTGGGGCACACATTTGCCATATGATCACCACCGCAGGTGTAACAACGTTTAACGAATGTTAACATGTGTATATGTTTGCTAGAGACTCATAGTTTCTAGGCCACCTCCTGAGCTAGGTCTTCTATAGAGCTTGAATGTTTTGAGGATGATTGAGAGGATCTATCCGAATCTTTGTAGACCTTTGAATGGTCCAATTCATCTCCTAAATTATCCTCAATGTCTATGCAAATCCATACACATTGCTCTAGAGTTCGAGGTTCCTTTAAATAGACATAAGATCATAGTTTAGAGCTCAATAGGCCATCCAAAAACAAAGACACTTGATTGGCCTCTGAGGGAAGTTCCAGCATTGGGCATCTCTCAATATATTGTCTAGACCTACATCCTACAAGTCTGACAGTTTCCTGGGGGGTTTGTTTGAAGCTATGGATTAATGAGGAAGTGTTATGCCTTATTCCACTTTCTGGAAACTTAGTGATGAATGACTCTAACAAGTGATGAATGTCCCTAAATTGCCTTTGTTGTAAAGGTTGGAACCAGGTTAAGGCTGTATTCTTTAGTGTGAGTGCAAATGTATTGTATTGTGTGAACATATCTTCCACTTGCTCTACTTGCAACACTTGCTTAAACTCAGCAACATGGTCATACGGGTCTCATATCCCCTCAAAGTAATTTTTCATCGACTTCACTAACTGGGTAGGAATCAACATTCTTTGATGTTCACAAGGTCTAGGTAGAGGAAAGTCATCCCTACCACCTTGTAGTATTGGTTCTCTTGGCCTCTCCATTCTATCAGTCTCCATGGTCGATCTATCTCTCCCTATGGGGTGCGTAAAACTCAAGATTTTCCTTGTTCTTCTCTCTTTGGGACCCATGGGCTGAGGATGTCAGAAAAGTGTGGGTGATACTTATCCTAAAGTCAAAACATATCTTGATAGAGTACCTTTTCACTTCATCTCTTTGAAAGAATTTTGAAGTTTCAAGCATTACCTCTAACTTGATATTCTAGGTTTTGATTCCTTCACATCATTGTCATACATCACGTGCTTTTTCTTGGAAACTTGAAAATTTCTTGATAGAATATCTATTCCTCTTTGCTAGGGTTTTCAAATGAAAACCACTCAGAATTCCAAGTACTTGAATTTTCACAAATTCAAGTTTGATTGGTTTATTCTTGAGCAATTTGTAGTGACAAGAGCTTTTGACTTCTTGTCTTTAGATTCCTCTCTTACTGATGCTTTTAGGTACCAACCCCGATCGAGACTTTACAAGAATCTCTCCATTGCTTAAGTCAAAGCATCTTCTCATGCTTTCTGGATTTGTAACAAAATCCCTTTAAGGATAGACAAACATTATGTTTTACCTTCCACATACTTACTTACCGTCTTCACCGTTGCAGACTACATTCTTGGAATTTCTTCACTCTGTTTAGACTTGGAACAGCTTACTCTTTTCACAATTTTCCATTGGATAAATGGAACCTGAGTCTTTAGATTCCTTTCTTAATGATGCTTTTGACTTCTTGTCTTTTGATTCCTTACTACATTCTTGGAATTTCTTCTCTCTGTTTAGACTTGGAACAGCTTACTCTTTTCACAATTTTCCATTGGGTAAATGGAACCTGAGTGAATAATTCCCAAAAGGAATTTTATTAACAATACTTGGGCAAACTTCAGAGTAGTTCCAATTGCACGTTCTTGGACAATCATGGCCAAGCTTGATCAAGTCTATTTGACCTTGTGACTAGAATAAAGGCTTAATCTTTATTATTAAGATCTCTTAAACTAACAAAAGCGTCTTCGCTTAACCATGGGATTTTTAGAGTTCTTTCCCTCAACTTACATCCAAGCATACACTGATGCCTCTCAGATTCCAAAGCTAAGAATCTTTGATACACCTTTAGGTTATATCAATATTTGGACTTAATTACCAATACCGATGGTTTGGGAATTATTGGAATTCTACTTGTTAAAATTTTTTTAAAGATTCCAGTCTCACATCTAGGGAGATATTTTTCTTCATGAATTTTAGATTCCTGTTAAGTAATACTAAGCCAATGATTCATCTTGGGATCTTTTTCTTTCCAGTCCAATTATTCATTTTTGAATCTTTTTCTTTATTGGAATGATCTTCAAAAGAAATTCTTGACCTTTGGACAAGAACAAGACTTGAAGCTTTATTGCTTGTCTAAAAGATATTCTTTTTTAACCAATGAAATAGTTAACTAGACTATTTCATTTTATTGGCTTATCTTTAGGAAGTATCTTAATTCCCAAAGTTTACTTTGACGTATCTTTTAGGAAAATATCTTGATTCCCAAAGATTACTTTGACTTGGTATTCTTCTTTAAGTTCTAATTAGCTTAAACAAAACCAAGCATACTTTTCTCATCCTCAGAAAAGTGCTTAGTAAAGTTTCCATGCTTTTTGAAAACTTTGCATCTTGACTAGAGATGCAGTCATGGAACCTAGCATCCAACTATTGAACACTAAAGTTCAACTGATGCTAAAGTTTATTCAACTTTTTGAGGCTCATCACTCGTCAGGATGAAATCAAAGAAAAAACTTCAAAAGTTCTAGGATTTTTTACAAATGTGGAACATATCAACTATCCTTTGAACTTGAAAGTTCAATTGATTTAAGTTCCATTTGATTTTATTTTGTTCTTATAACATCTTGGGATAGAACCAAATAAACTTCCAAAGGAAACTTTATCAACCTACTTGGATGCATGATTTCTTAAATCCAAGCTAACGAATACATCTAGGCTTGTAGTTAAGATTCTCTAATTTTTTTCCTAAATTGAGTCATCATGGAAATTTTTAAGTAGTCCTATTTTCTTATCATTCCAATGAGCGAGAAGATTGAACACTTGTGTTGACAGCACACGGGAGGAAGCAAGTACGGACACACATGCAGATCTAGTACTAAGGCAACCCTTCATTTTTTTCAAAACCCTTACATCATTTTAAAGTGATTCTCATCACTAAAAACCTTTGTAAATATCATTTCACCTTTTTTTAGCTCCATTTTGTACAAGCCGAGGAGTCCTCGAGCTTGGGGATCCTTAGAAGTAGTTGCCTGCCAATTTTCATAATTTTTAGATCTCGTTTGAGCCCTCAAATAAGCCCTGGAACCTAATTTTTAACTAGGCCGGACACTAGGTCTGGACAGGGCCAAAGCTAGTCAAAAACTATAAATAGAGCAAGAGAGCTCATTTTGGGGGTAGCTTCTTGTAGTTTTGAGCTTGTATGAGAACTTGGTTGCAATAGAAGTGATTCCATTGTCTTACTCTCTTTGTTCTTGCCATATGTGCGCGTGTGTGTGTATGTGTGTGCATGTTAGTGTGCTTCCCACTCACACATTTGTGCCTTCACTTGCTCGAGGTCTTCATACCATCCTCTCGTCTTCCCGGATTGACATTAAAGGAGGTGCTACTCATCACTGAGCTACACCAAATTTTGGCGCCGTTGCCGGGGATTCGAGCTTTGAGGACAAGCGTGTGATGGTAAGACGTAGAGAGGACGCGTTGGAATGGTAAGTAGTTGGTAAATTTCTGATTTTTCTCCATCTCCATCTCCATCTTCACCTCCTTCTCCATCTCCATCTCCATCTTCACCTCCTTCTCCATCTCCACCTCCTTCTCCTTCCCCACTACATATTCCCTCTTCCTTGTCATTTCCCTCATTTGTTGTGTGCGAGTTTGAGAGAGAGCGAGTGTGTGTGCTTGTTTTTGTGTGTTTTTGCATGTTTCTTGCAGGTTGCAGCTCCATCATCATCTCCAGCAAGCTCAGCAGGTACAGAAATTGTCTGCACAATCCCCGAGGCGTTGAGCTCGAGCTATCGCGACACTCCGAAAATTTCACCCAATCACGATTCTGAGTGCACCACGACACTGCGCAGGCCTAGAGCTCCCAGGATCACTAGACAGAACAGAAAAATTCACCATATCCCGAGCTATCGCGACACCTCGAGGTATCGCGACACCTCACGAGCTATCGCGACACTTCACGACCTATCGCGACACCTCACGAGTTATCGCGACACCTCACGAGCTATCGCGACACTTGGGACTATCGCGACACTTCACGACCTATCGCGACACCTCACGAGCTATCGCGACACTTGGGACTATCGCGACACTTCACGACCTATCGCGACACCTCACGACCTATCGCGACACTTGGGAGTATCGCGACACTTCGGACTATCGCGACACCTCACGGCCTATCGCGACACTTGGGAGTATCGCGACACCTCACGAGCTATCGCGACACTTGGGAGTATCGCGACACCTCACGGCCTATCGCGACACTTGGGAGTATCGCGACACTTGGGAGTATCGCGACACCTCACGAGCTATCGCGATACTTCGCGCTATCGCGACACTCCCCACCTATCGCGACACCCCGACCCGACCTATCGCGATACACGGCCTTTAACGCCTAAAAAATTAGGTTTATTTGTGAGTAATTGGAAGGGTAGTTGAGCTTAATATTAAGCACCTTGGTATAACTTTAGAACCTTGGAAGTGGGCAAAAGGCCTAGAAACCAGAGAGGGATTTCCTGAACCCTGAGAGCCTGTTTGGACCCATTAGTGCCTGAATGGTCATAACTTGACCATACGAACTCCGATTGTTGAGATTTTGGTCTCGTTGGAAAGCTCGTTGAGAATCCTACGTGGACCTTGACTGGTTTTTGTAAGAATCATACGCGGAGTTTTAGAACATGTATTTTTAAGTTGACCTTTAGGTGAAACTAGGTGGTCCTAAGATTGAGGGGGTTCAGTGAGCTACTTCAGGGGGACTACAAATACTGATGTGTGTCTGTCAATTACTTGTGGTAAGAGAGCTATACTGACTGGTGAGTTTTTGCAGGAACATTGTGTGCACTCAAGGCAATCCAAGCAAGCTAGCAAGGGTGAGTACCAAGCTTGGGAGAAGGCTTCCTGGGCTTGTGTAGCAGTCTGGTCAACCAGCTAATTGAGGTTGGAAGATCTCTCAACCCTCCTTTGTCAATTCCTAGCATAGGCTAAGTACGACTTAGGTGGGGTAATTAATTAGGGCAACGTTAGGCATGAATCAAGTCCAAGAGTATTAATCAACCAAGTGCAAGAATTAAGTAGGTCTTAAGTGCGAAAACTCTAAGGGACAAAAGGTAAACTGGAGTCGATCACTCATCAAGTGCGGAAATTCACTTAAGTACTCCTGGCGACGCGATTTCAGACAAGACCATAAACATAATATTCAACTCAAAAGAACAAAGTGATTGGTGCAAATCAACCTGCAACGAGAGTGTGCTTAGGTCCAAGGGGGCAGATAAATCAGGCATATGAACCTTAGATCAGGCAGACACTTAGGCCGAGACAGACAAAGCCTCAGATCTTCTGAAGCTAGTATCAATCACACTGCCAGGTCTTGGGCCCAGCAGTTGAGTGATTACTCATACACTCCCAGATCAGAAACAAGTGATTCTGAGATGTCCTATCACATGGAGAGACCGGTAGGTAGTTCAGGGTTGGCTTATCTAGAAAAGCCAGAGGGACCTTACAAGACTCAATTGGAATATATCAGGACGAATCGTCTAGGTGCTCGCATCTATGAAGATGGCCTGAGAAGATCGGTGGCCCAGATTAAGAACCCCGATCAACCCCATGGAATAGACCACCCAGTAGTCAAGTTTGAGAATGGAGCATACCTAGATAAAGAGGGGACTATATATGTAGTCACCACTCTTCCTGATAGAACTGATGAGTCTGGAAATGTAATTGCGGAGACCGACATGGGTGATATAGAGCAAGGGAACTTAGAGAGAGAGCCAAGAACTCCTCGTGGTAAATCTGTCTTGACCAGAATCATGACTCCAGAGTAGATTCCACAAGATAATAAAAGCATAGATCTACTTTTAAACCGAGAAACCGATGAGGCTTTTTGGAGATATAAATCTGCTCAAACTCAGGAAGTGAGTGACCTCACAATCTATGAGTTTAAAGACCCTCATAGCCCAGGCCAAGTAACCTACCTAGACAATGCATCAGAGAGAATCTTCCTGATCCCTGAGCATGGCAGACATGCCTACACATGGAAGGGTGAATTTGTTTTTCCCCAACCAAGGTCTAATGTTTCCTTTGGTCACCAAGGAGCTGGGACTTCCCAAGCTCATGGAGCTCAACGAGATAGAAGTAGAGACAAACCTGAGGTAAGTTTTGCCAACTCCCTCGGAAGTGAAAGAACGAGAACGGAGAGGAATAGAATGGAACCTGAGAGACATAGAATCCCATGGAATCAAAGGAATGCTGACGATTTTCCTTTGCCAAGGGCGAGAGAACACACTAGGACCCTGCGACCAACTCAACTGGTGAAGTCCATGAAGAATTACTTTGATGGCACTGGAGACCCTTATGACCATGTAGCAGAATTTCGGCAAGTATTGAAAGCTGAGCAGGTAGAGGACCTATTCACACAATATAATGCTTTTGGTCTAACCCTTAGGAACACTGCCCTTACGTGGTTTCAACCACTAAACGAGAGGCATTTCAGAAACATAGACCAGCTCTTAGAGGCATTTATCATTGAGTTTTCTAAGAGTGGAATCAGGCATAACACCTCCTCACTAATTCATAGCTTCAAACAAACACCTCAAGAGACGGTCAGACTAGCTGGGAGAAGATTCAGGCAGTACCTGGAGAGATGCCCGATGCCGGAGTTACCCACACCAGCCAAACAAGTGGCACTGTTCTTAGATGGATTGTTGAGCACTAAGCTCAGGTCATATGTGTACCTGAAGGACCCCAGAACGATAGAAGAATGCGTGCGCATGTGCATAGACATTGAGGACAATCTGGGTGAGGAATTAGAACTATCAAAAATCTATAAGGATTCTGATAGCTCTAGTAACCTGACATCTGGTCAGTCCACATCCATCGAGGAACTTGCAGAGAAGGTAGCTCAAAAACTAGGTGTCTCTAGCAAACAAATTTCGAGATTTGCCCCAGTTAAGCGATGTTACACCTGTGGCGGTGACCATATGGCAAATGTATGTCCCGTTATGGCCCAACCCCAGGCGAATCCTAGTAGCCAGTACTGCACCATAGAGCGCAGATACACAAACCACACCGCACAAGACTGCCCATATAACAAACAAACTGTTAGGCAAAATTATCCTCAGCCATATCCACAACAGGGTAGATACCAGAATCAGTACCCACCACAACAATACAATAGACCACAGCAAACTTATCAGCCACCTTATCAAGGGCAGCAGAGACCTCAACCAGTCCTAGTGCAGCAACCCCCTGCTCCAACCAATGTGATCCCAGTGAAATATGCATCTGCTGAAGAAAATCCGAACAGAGCCATAATCCCAATCACCCCATTGCTATCAGATAGTGATCCAAGTGACCATAGTTTTGATTCCACACATATTGATAGCCCACAGGCTTATTACATGCAGTCACCCGAGCATAACGAGTCATATTATTATGAGGACCCAAGTGAAAATAGTGGGGAACCTGAGTATGCTAATGTCATGTACACAAACCCCAACTCTAGACCTCAACCTAGGCAGGTACGACCCCCATTTCCTAGAGGACCATGCTTCAGATGTCAGGGAGATCACCTTATACGTGATTGTCCACTGCCTGCCCCTACACAACCTCAACCAGTAACCATTCAGGGGTTCTGTCAAGACTGCGGGAAAGAGCATCTCCTACGAGATTGCCCAAAGAACCCTAATAACATGCCTAAAATCACTCCTATCAATGTTGTTGGGTTAGTTGTAGACTCCATAGGGAGTGTGACTTCCACTGCACCTGTGCAAGTAATCACAAGAGCCCAAGCACTACAACAAAACCAAGGTGTTGGCCAGGAAAAGAGCCCCGAGGTGAGTGAAACAGAGAGTATAACCAAAAAGAGGACTAGAGCCTGGAAGGATAGTCGTGAAAGAATGAAAAGGCAATGGGCAAAAAAGATGAGCGAACTTGAAGAAAGCTTGAGGGAAACCAAGGCGAAGATAAGTGAACTCGCATCTCAAAACCACTCTCACACCAACCCTCCACCACCTCTCCCTTTACCCACCAATCCACCTTCTTCCATCCCCCAACCCTTCAATACACCACCCTTAATCCACCTACCACCCAGAGTAGGATCAGTATTAGCTGATCCCACTCCTGACGACATAGACATGATGCTTAAAGCATATCAGGCCAGAATCCAAGAAGGGCCAAATGTAACGGATCATGACAAGTGCTACCCTAGAGCTGACCTAGAGATAGAAAGAACCAAGCTTTGCGCGAAAATGGTCGCATTGGCTCAGACTATGTTTGAAGCCAGTCGCCTTTTCAATTCCTCGGGCTCAGCCAAGACACAATTACACTTGGATGGACTTCTAGAGAAGTTGGAGGGTATAATTGCAAGATCTGCCAAGGAAGAAAAAAATCAAGAAAGAGATAAAGCAAGCAAAAACATGAACCATTCCCCACCGAAAGCTTATGTGCCCAATTCCACTGAACCAGACAACCCCCCCTCCTTAGGAAGAATAGAGAATCTAATGGCACAATCACAAAAGGAACACGCCCCTCAACACCGTGACAAGGCTAGTGAAAGAGCAGGTTTTCCTGCTCAGGAAGCCTATGTGCCTGAAGCCTATGTGCCTAATTCTACGGAGCCAGACACATCATCCTCTATGAATTGGTTCTCACCAGAATTCCTACGTGAGATTCAAGAAGACAAATGGGCTAAGGAGAGTGAAGTTCCTCCTCCCATTGAACTGGTGGATGACACACACGATCAATTCCCACAAGACCTTCCTTCCATTTATGGAGAGCAAGAGAGTACCCGATCTCAAGAAAGATTAGACTTCGAGTCTAATTCTTTACAAGAACTACCCCATTTCACAGGCCCATGGGAAGCAAAGTCCACCTGTATGAGAGCGCCTACGGTCATGGTGAGAAACGAAGATTCAGTCATACCTAGGAACACAGAGGTAGTGAAGAACACCAAAGTGCAGTGCAATCTCACTTTGGAAGAGCTGCTTAAGGTTAGACCAGAAGTGTGGAAACATGTAGCCAATCAAGTGCCCGAGATAGCAAAACCTCGTTCCCAGGTAGGATCACATAGGACGGTGCCACAGATACCCTTGGATAAGATAGGAGATGTGTGTGAAGGTGAAGAAGGGAACACCTATCTTCCCATTACCTACCAGGAGTACACTACCAAGGCAATTTTGGACTCAGGTGCAGGAGTTGCAATTGCCACCACTTCCCTATGGAAGCGTTGGGGCAAGCCAGCACTCAGGCCAACGAGAATGAAATTGCAGATGGCCGATGGTCATATTGAGAGACCCTTAGGATTGCTAGAAGGAATAACCCTCACCACCTGTGGTGTCGAGTTTGAGCACACATTTGCCATATGTGACTTCAACAAAAATCATGCCTACGAGATTATCTTGGGACGACCTTTTCTGCAACAGTTGCAAGTGGTACAAGATTGGGGAACCAATTCTTTGTACTTGCAGCACTTAGGTGTTACAACCAAAGTCAATCTTAAGGATTACTCTCATAGAGATGTACCTCCTATTCAATGGAATCCCATCCATAGAGCCAAAGATGAGACTGAATCTGTGCATTCCATAGAATCCGGATCCTCGTGGATGCATGAAGACACCCACTTATGGATGTGTAAGGTGGCAGTAGAAGAAGAAAAGAGAGAGAAAGTCAGAGAGGTAGGTGCAAAAGAAAACCATAGATCAATTCAAGACCCAGCCTATGCACCTGTAGTCTTTCCTGATGAGGAATTTGAACCCCATGGCTGGGCAGAAATCCTAGCAACAATGGATGTAGCCATCAATGAGGAACAATGGACACCCCACTGTGATGAGGATGGCTATGACATTTCGGTTTTCTCCATAGAACCCATCATGGGAGAGGCAGTCTTGGAAGAGTGCGAACCTAGCCCTGATGCATTTGAAGATGCAAGTGACTCCGATCTAGAGTCAATCATTATGGACCCACCTTTTGCATCAGATGAAGAATACTTCCATGAAGTTGAATTTCAACCCCAGAGGCATGGAGAGCTTACGAATGATGTAAGATTAGCCACACATGTGACCCCGAAGGAAAAAGGAAAGAAACGAAAGAAGAAAGAAGTCTCACCAGAAGAGGAAGAATCTTCGTTTGAGGTCCCGGAAAATTTTAAGAAGTATGAATTAGACGACAGGAGAGTCATGATAAGAATGCCTAAACGTGAGGCACAAGCAGGAGAAGCCTATGATAGCAAGGAAACTACCAAGAAAATAGTTGTCGCCATCGAGGAAGGAGAAGAAAGATGCACATACATAGGTCACGACCTAACAGAAGAGGAAGAGCACAAATTGATAACCTTGCTAAGAGAATACAGAGATGTATTCGCTTGGAGCTACAAGGATTTGAAGGGTGTTGACCCAGACATATGCTCTCACACAATTCCCATGACCTCAGATGCTAAACCCTCTAAGCAAAAGCCATACACATATAATGATAACTATGCTGCTAAGATCAAAGAAGAGATAGACCGCTTGGTGGAAGCCGGATTTATCTATGAAATTGAGCACACTGAATGGGTATCCCCCATTGTAGTGGTGCCCAAGAAGAACGGCAAATTACGGGTATGCATAAACCTGAAGAAGGTTAATGCAGCCACTATTAGAGATAGCTATCCGCTTCCTATCACTGAGCATCTATTAGAAAGGGTAGCAGGCAAGGAAGTGTACAGCTTCCTAGATGGGTTTTCGGGCTACAATCAAGTAGCCATTGCACCAGAAGATCAGCATAAAACGGCTTTTGCCACAGAGTGGGGTATATTCGCTTTTAGGGTAATGCCATTCGGGCTGACCAATGCTCCCGCAACCTTCCAAAGACTAATGTGTCATGTGTTTAAAGAGTTCCTGAGGAAGAACTTAGAAGTCTATGTTGATGATCTGTGTGCTCATTCCAACATTAGGCAAACCCATATTCCCGAACTCAGACAAATCTTTGACAAATGTAGAGAATATCAAGTCTGCCTGAACCCAGAAAAGTGCGTTTTTATGGTCAGGCAAGGCAAGATTCTAGGACACATAGTGTCAAAGAATGGCATATCTACTGACGAAGAGAAAGTGAGAGCTATAGCAGAGCTACCTAGGCCAAGAAATGTCAAAGAAGTTCAAGCTTTCATGGGGCATTGTGGTTACTACCGCCGATTCATTCACATGTACGCTGTCATTGCAAAGCCCATGTACAGACTTTTGACAAATTTTGAGTGGACTAATGAGTGTGAGAACTCCTTCAATGAGCTGAAAAAGCGATTGTGTTCAGCACCAATCTTGACCACACCAGATTGGAGCAAGCCATTCCATGTTCATGTGGATGCCTCCAATTATGCTATTGGATGTGTACTTGCACAACCTACGGGTGAAGGGAACATGGATCTCCCTATTGCCTATGCTAGTAGACAACTAAATGCAGCTGAACGGAATTATACCACCATTGAGAGAGAAGGACTAGGCATGGTGTATGCGGTTAAAAAGTTTAGACATTATTTGCTTGCAAATAAGTTTAAGTTTTTTACTGATCATCAAGCATTACTATACCTGGTAAACAAACCATGCAACACCGGAAGGTTAGTAAGATGGTTTCTTTTGCTAATGGAGTATGACTTTGAGGTTGTGGTAAGGAAAGGTAGGACTCATTTGAGAGCAGACCATCTGTCTAGGCTCACATCCGGAGAGGCCCCGCAAGGAGTGTCAGATGACTTACCTGATGCATACTTGTTCAATTTGGAAGTGGTGCCCCAATGGGCCAAGCCCTTAGTGCCAATACTTACATATGGACCTAATCATCCAGTAGTAAACACACAGGATAAGGAGGTGGTCAAAGCTCAAAAGTACCACATCATGGCTGGAAGTATGTACAAGCACACGGATCAAGGAATCTTGGCTTGTTGTGTAGAAGAGGACGAGTACGCTAAGTGGTTGCAATTAGCACATGTAGGTGCATTAGAGCAACACTACTCAAAACAACGAACCCTACAGACCTTGAGGAGACTAGGAGTGCATTGGCCGACTATGGAAGCTGATGTCCAGAAGTTGTGTAAGGAATGCCCAATCTGCTGCACTAAACCACCAGTGGAACATGCCACTCTTTATCAAGTGTCAATAGTGCCAGATTGGAGTGAACCATTAGTATCCTTCTTAAGGACGAAAACATTCCCTCCAGACATGACTCTGGTTAGGAAAAGAAGTCTCGAACAAGAGGCCCTAGATTATTCACTCATTGGTGATAATCTATACAAGCGCGGAAAAGATGGTTACCTGAGATTATGTGTTCATGAGAATGAATATCTAAAGATCTTGGAAACTGCTCACCAGGGCGTAGCAGGAGGACACTTTGGTCCAGATAGGGTGATCAAAGCAATCCTATTTGCAGGATTTTGGTGGCCCACCCTTCACATGGACGCACATACCTATGTGAAGAGGTGTGAGATTTGTCAGCGAACCCAGTATCCTATACGCAGAGATGAGATGCCATTGAAGCCTATGATGGGCGGACGTGCATTCTCTAAGTGGGGAATAGACTTTGTAGGTCCTATCAATCCCCCAGCTAAGGGTTCCCATGCTGAGTATATCATCGTTGCCACGGATTATCTAACCAAGTGGGTAGAGGTAAAAGCCACAACGAAGAACGACGCTCAGACAACTGCTAAGTTCTTATTTGAGAATGTATTCACAAGATACGGGCTACCCATAGAGCTAGTTAGTGATAGAGGCACTCATTTCTTGAATGAAGTTATTGAAAATCTGCTCCAAGAATTCTTGGTAGTGCATAAGAAGTCTGCCCCCTATCACCCTCAAGCTAATGGGCAAGCCGAAAGCACCAATAAGATCCTATGCAATGTATTGACAAAATTAGTGAACAACAAACGCTCTGATTGGGACAAACAGCTACACCATGCTGTTTGGGCATACCGAGTCGCCTACAAAACGGTACTCCAAGCCACCCCCTTTCAGATGGTTTTTGGCCAAAACGCAGTGCTACCGTTGGACTTCTTAATACCTACATTAAAAGTAGCACAAGAACACGAATGGACAGGTCATGAGCTCTCCTCTAGACTTTTTGACCTTGAACGATTAGGAGAAACAAGACTGAGAGCAGCTGCAGGGATATATGCAGCTAAGAAGAGACAGAAGGCATACTTTGATGCCCATGTGAAAGATAAGGGCTTGAAAGCAGGAGATCTAGTTTTAGTCTACACATTGAAACAACATGCAAGAAAGCTAGAAAAGAGAGGCTACGGACCTATGATCATCAATAGGATCTCCACGAGTGGAGCAGTACAACTAGCCACTTTAGAGGGTGATGTTCTCCCAAACTATATCAGCGGATGCAGAGTCAAGCTGTATCGGGAACCCCTCACGGAGGAAATGCTAAGTCGACTCAATACTGCTAAGCAACGTAAAGAGGAGGAAAAACGAATTCGAGAAGAAGCACAGGCAGAGGCCTTAGAGCGCATCAGACGAATGAAGTTGAGGAGACAAGGGAGGGATCAGCCTATGATTGACACTCAAGAGTCTCTAGGCTATCACATGGCCATGTGTGAGGCTTCAGGTGAACGCACTCATAAGATAGTGGATCGACGACCTTTTGTGACCCTAGAAATAGGACAAAGAGACAGCACAACAAGCGTGAGAGCTTTAATTGATTCAGGAGCAGCCACAAGTGCAGTTCGGCTTTCTTATTGCAAGCAGCTGCAATTGGAGGTAAAACCCCTAGAAGCATATCTGATAGGACTAGGAGGTGTTGAAACCCCTTGCATGGGAGAGGTGGATCTTCCCCTCTACCTACAAGAGGTCCTCATGCCAACAAAAGTGCTAGTATGTGAAGACGAGGATCTTACCGAACCTCTTGTCTTAGGCCAAGACTGGATCTATGATCACGCAGTCAACATCAACCTAAGAAGTGGACTTCTTCAGGTTTGGGTAGGCCAAAGCCGTCTCACGATTGAATTAGAAAATCAAGCACTCAAACCAATAGAACAGTCACCAACTCTTGGTCCCTCCAGGAATCCACATGAAGATAACAATGTTGTTCTTGTACAAACTTCTATGGTGCAGAGGATTGTCAATCGTACTGAAGGTATAGGAGCTAATAAGGAGTTCCTAACCAATCCGAAGAAGATTCTAAACAAGCAGACCGAACATCACTCGACACAAAGGAGGCCGATGATCAAGAGGCAGGGGCGCCAACCCGTGCAACATGAAGCATCTCGTGGTGCAAAGCAGATCTGGATACGCAAGGATGGAAGACCCACAACTCTACCAGCAGACTCTCAAGGAGACAAGAAACGAGCCTCACCATCAAGGAACAAAGTGAAGAAGCCCTCTAGGATAACCCCTAGGCATACCACTTCTATTTGGGTTCCTAAGCGGTCAATGAAGGCCATCCCTAATGCTAGACAGATATGGGTGCCCAAGGCCTGCTTACAAGCCCAAATTACTTCGCCTTCAGGCACTAGGAGGAAGCAACATTCACAAGCACTCGTGGCCAACAACTCAGAAAACGAAAAGATACCTACACCACTCACTGTCTCCACTCCCATCAACCCTAGGAATGTCTGGAAATGGGTACCCAAAAGGTCCCAAATACATCACACTCTCATCCAGAAATCTTCACCTGTCTTTAGCTCTAAGAGCTACGACTCCTCTATCAAAGTCTGGAGAATTAAACTGTGTATTCAACCCCCTGACCCCATTCTGTAAATCCATCCACTCTAACACAGGAGCATTCTGAGCCCATTGCATAGCCAAAGTATGCATCTAGGATGACACTAACCTCTAATCAACACTCACACCTATCACAAACACTTCACCACTAACCACTGACCTCCGGGATTGTCATGTTAGTATTGTGAAGGGAACACCATTACATCTTGTTTCCTATGCAACACTAATGTGCCTTTCTTCTTCCAGCAGATAAGCAACCTACTCTCATGGCAACAGCGGCAGGCACAAGCGCTCAGGCAGGCTCTGGTGCTCCAATCAATTGGGATGCCATGCCAGTGGAGGCCCCACCAACAGCTCGGCCTCAAGAGTTCGTGAATGTGCGGAGAATTCCTATTCCAGATCCACCCAATGGCCTAACCGAAAGAGTAAAAGGGCATTCTCACTGGTTCAATGAGATGCCAGGAGATTTGGGAGACGCGGATCACATCTGGGAATCCAAAATGGAATGTGGAGGAGTGTGGTGGACCTTCCAGTTCTTCTCACGAGAATTCGAAGCATTGCAAAATGCAGCTCCACTTCAAGACATCTGGCAAAAGGCAGGATTACAAACTTATTTCAGTGCAGCTCTGCCTAAACCCGATTTCCTCAGGTGCTACTACCTAATTGCCACGCTGAAGCCGACAGGGGATAAGGATCATTCAGGCACATTCTGGGTGCCCTCCTTGTCAAATCTGGAGGAAATGAGGAAGTTTGAATTGAATGTTACTTTAATCAGGGAAGCACTTCAGATGTATGGCACGCATGTACCTTCTGACCGCGACCCCTTGATACCTGAATCGATGAAAAGCAATAGAATCAAGAAGCTAAAAGAAATGTGCACCCTCACCCCCAACATCGCCATACCTTTGCGGATGTGCCTCCAACACTTCGCATTCCCAGCTCAGGATCGTTTCACCCAACCTCATAAGAAAATATGGTATGGGCTATATCTGGCAGAGACTGGAAGCTTGCCCATTAAGATGCCTGTATGGATCTTGGATCAAGTGTATGAGGCAGGCAAGCGAGGTGTGAGGAAGCCCACTTTGCATGGCTGTTGTGCGCTTACAAGAATCATCTATCGATGCCTTGCATATGATGTGCCGGTTGCCAGAGCCTTAAAATATGCACAATTGGAGCTGTTCAAGGGGCGGAAATCAGGGAGCCAGCCGGCAAAACGAATGCGTGGATCGCTTTCCTAGGTTTCCCAGGTAATGATCCCTCAAGAAGCCACGATCGAAGCTTCTCCCCGACCAGAAGCTCAGGTCGCTCCCTTCACGATCCATCTTCAAGGAGTTCAAGCTGGGGAGGTGGTCCAACCCGCTCCATCCGCCCCTCCACTACCTACCGATGCAGATTTTGCAACTATGGCCACCTTCACAGAGGATCCAAACTTCGACTTTGAAAGATTCCTGCAGACGGTCCCCCTATCAGATAGTGAAGATTTCCCTGACAATGACGATCCAGCAGCATCATTCCAAAGAGAACTGCCACAGGGAGAAACAAGCAGAGTACATGGAGAAGATGAGGCACAACACCCTCATGGTCCAAGCACACAAGTTCAGGAAGAAGTACAAACACATGAGCCAGAAGAGAGCGAAGAGGAAGCCCCTGCCTACACGGCACAACTCAAGCGGTTATACAAGACAATCAGGCAAGTACAGAGAAGACACAAGATGACGGAAGAGGCGAATCGAGCTCTAGTGAACCAAATGCTTCAAGCCGAGAATGTAGATTCCCATTTTGTTGAATCATTGAATCTATTGGCGGACACATGTGGGATTGGGGAAGCATTGAGGACTCTGGTCCATCGGGAGAACCCTACCTATGATCAACGAAGGATTGATACACGGCCACGGCAGGGAAAAATGATTCAAATGGAAGTGTCTACTGCCTTGCCTACCACCATTTCGGAGGATGTTCACATGGCTAGCCCAAATCCCACTGACGAACAATATGTAAATACACAGGTACCATCTCCACCGTCACCTCCCATTCAACCCTCAGAACCCTTCTCCACTAGTCTTTCTGAACAACCGATATCCACCCAACATGAACCCATTGTACACACCTCCGTTGTTACATCCTTCCCTTTACCCACAACCATCACTCTCGCCCAAATTTTTTAACCCCACATAGGTCATCCGGCCACCGATCAAACCATAAGAGATCACCCCTCTCATCTCCCCACCCTTGGACAACCTCTTGCCACTAGCCAGACCTCATCCCATCCTTTTCCATCCACCCACACCCAAACCCTATCCACCACTTCCTTAGTAACCGCCTCATGCTCAACCCAAATCACACAACCGTCATTTTGGACAAACCTTGTAAATATACTCCAACAGGTGGATAATTATAATAAAAAGTCCCTTTCCCAACCCCACTCCCCCACGTTCACTGCCACCACTTTCACACCACCCACCATCCCTGTATTCACAGTTCACGAATCACACACTCTCACGTCCGATCCCATGGACATTTCACCATCCACAGGAGCACCAACCGCCACGTCTGTTCCACCATCATCACAACTCACTTCACTCATAGGCACATCATCCACTTTTCCCTTCCCCATTTCCCAAACCTTTGCAGGTTCCACCTCTACCCATGCATCCACATCATTTAGTAATGCACTAGACACCATGGTTGAAGCCGCCACTCAGCTTAAGCAAGAGTATAAGCTATTAGAGGAAAATAACACCGAGCTGTGCAATCTCTCGGCCCAACTCCAGGCCCGAGCCGATGCCTTGGAACTAGGCAATACAACACTACAACATCAGGTGGCTGACCTCCAACAATCAAAGACAGAACTCGAAGCTAAGTATGCAAAGTCAGGCAAAGCTATGGAGGAACAACTCAGAGAACAAATGAGCCGCAATGCGAGACTACAACGAAACATGGCTCTACTCCGACGCCATTTAGCGGCTGCTCAAGAAGAAAACAAAAGACTACAGCAACAAAATCAAGACAACCTCGAAGCAGCTATGGAAAATACTCTAGGGGCACCCATCGACCCTGCTAAATTCCAAGCCATCCCCTCAGAAAACATACAACAAATATTGGAAGCTTATGCCAATCTCTTGGAAGCTCATGATCAGCTCACTGACCAAGTCAAAGATCTACAGAAAGCCCAAGTGCCTACACAACACCAACAGGAACCTAAAGAGATGGCCAACGCTGCAACCTCACCGGAGCCGGAATTATCAGTAACCAATGAAGTACTTGAGCTACGGCAACAGGTTGCAGAACTAAAAATTAAGTTGTTACAGTATGAACGACCTCCCTCTCCACCTGATCAAACCATAGAAGAAGAAACAGTAGTCATTCCAGTGGAGGAGACATTTGAAGATAATTATGAGCCTCAACCCCTTCCAGGAGGCAGAATTACGGAGGAAGGCCAGGATACTTATGAGGAACCCCCGTCAGCATGGATGAAGCAGGTAGAGGAGATGGGTCACACTCACGAAGAGCGTGTTGCAACTCAGATGCTAGCCATGAAAGCCATAGAGGAGACCATACTCAAATCTGAATATTTCTCGAACTTGGCTCCTAGGAGGTTGATAACTAGCTCAGAGTTACAATACAAACCTTATTTTGTATTGTTGGCGGACTACAATGCTGAGATCAAACGCATAACCAACAAGTACCCCTCGTTCGCAACATAGTTCGAACCCGAGGACATCCCAGAGGCAGCCAGAAAAGGGGCGATTTTTCAACCTACTTGGAGGCAAAGATTACTGGAAACATACCCGGAAATGCTGAGAACATGGGATCACGCTCCCATGCATTTGAAGTATAACCCGTGTTATGGACCAGTACAAAGAAGAAGATCATGGAAGGCCTTCGCCATCAAGGTTCAGAACAACGCAAGTTGTAAAGAATGGCTCAATTACCCTGCAATTGCACCCCCAACCGGCACACCTACAGTATCATACATGATAGCCACCATCAGACATTGGATGCCACGCCTCCACCCCATGCCGGATGTCGCCGCTCAAATGATGCTCAAAATTTTGGACATGATGCAAGTGGTCCTAAAGACCTTTCGAAATGTACGCAACATCCAGCCTTCAATCCCGGGCTTCATCAACGGTAATTATGATTTGCTATATGACATGAGCACGACCCCTAGCATTCGGGTAGCTTACGCATGGCATGCACGAATAAGATATCTCCCTGCCTGCTACAAGCAAACCTTTGATGATATGTTCACCACGGGGTTTTGGGAGTCACACTCCGAAGTGTTCGCACCACGCCCAACCCACCTGCTACATCTATTCGCATGTGAACAAACCATGCACTCAGAGCTCTACACCACACCACACCCTGATATGCCGGGTGCGGTCAATTGGGATGCCCTCCAGAGAGACTTGATCCGGGGACTACGCATCAAGGAACAAGAAGTGGCAACCGGCCTCCTGCAGAACTACATTGATCAAACAGTGGAGCAGAGGTCTGTCAGAGGCGACAGACGCTAGGGGGGGGAGAGTGTTGACAGCACACGGGAGGAAGCAAGTACGGACACACATGCAGATCTAGCACTAAGGCAACCCTTCATTTTTTTCAAAACCCTTACATCATTTTAAAGTGATTCTCATCACTAAAAACCTTTGTAAATATCATTTCACCTTTTTGTAGCTCCATTTTGTACAAGCCGAGGAGTCCTCGAGCTTGGGGAGCCTTAGAAGTAGTTGCCTGCCAATTTTCATAATTTTTAGATCTCGTTTGAGCCCTCAAATAAGCCCTGGAACCTAATTTTTAACTAGGCCGGACACTAGGTCTGGACAGGGCCAAAGCTAGTCAAAAACTATAAATAGAGCAAGAGAGCTCATTTTGGGGGTAGCTTCTTGTAGTTTTGAGCTTGTATGAGAACTTGGTTGCAATAGAAGTGATTCCATTGTCTTACTCTCTTTGTTCTTGCCGTATGTGCGCGTGTGTGTGTATGTGTGTGCATGTTAGTGTGCTTCCCACTCACACATTTGTGCCTTCACTTGCTCGAGGTCTTCATACCATCCTCTCGTCTTCCCGGATTGACATTAAAGGAGGTGCTACTCATCACTGAGCTACAACTTGAATTTTGAAAGGCCTACTTTTCCTTATCAAGACTCCTAATTTGTGATACCTAGGTATCACGTTTGGGAAAAACAAATCAGCTACTTGAGTTGCACGGCAACAAGGAGCCTTGCAACTACCTAATTTGCTATTTTCCCTAACTATCTAAGTAGAGTTAGAAAAAGAAGGTAATGAAAGTATAAATATTCAAATACTTAACAAACAATCATGCATATGCAAATGCCTGTTCTTGCATGCGAATGCATGTTCTTGCATGTGAGTGCATGCACGTGTTGGCATTCTACTTTCATGCACCAAACTTAAATCAAGTGATTCTTGAGCTTGATAATGCATGTCCCCAATCATTCATGGACAAACATTCTATCTTCTAGCTTTTTTAAAAAAGATATAACCGTTCATGTGCATAAACTTGAGCATTAACTATCTTTTTCAAGCAAGAAGAAAATGTATTTTGTGCATGAAAACATTCTTTGAAAAGGAGAAACGCACCAACGTTCTTTGATTCTCATGTGATGATATACAGATGCATGCTTGTACTTAATGAGTGTTTCAATATTTATGCTATTTCATTTAGCTTTCAATATTTTGCATCAAGATTATCAAAAATGAAGTTTAATACCATACTTCAATGATAATAAAATGCATCTCAAATGAAAGCATAGAGCAAAAAAAAATATTGAAACCAATCATTAACTTGGAAAATACTAATCTATAGATAGAGCTATGTCGTTCCATTTTCCACATGAAGAGCTATTTTGCATCTTTCTCTTCTATCTCGAACACTTGATGGTACTTCGTGAACGACTTTGCTTGAAGTAGATAAAGCACCTTCTTTATCTCCAAAGACTTTGGCTTGGATTTGAAGTTAAGTTGGCAGGAAAGCTTATTATTGTAATGGATGGACCGCTTCTCTCATGTGGTACACCTACTAGGATCGATCCCTGTGACCTCCAGCTGCAAAATAAATTTGATTTTTATCTTTCACAATCAATTTTTTTGGGAAACTGGAGAAAGTTCTTCTACGAACATCTCTTGTTCTAATGGTATAGAACAATGCCCTAAATGCAGAGGAAGGCATTCAAATCCCACCTGTGAAAATTGACTCCCATTTTTTTTTGTGGTTGCAAGTTTTGCAGTGCCCAATCAGTGTGGCGAGGATTCAATTCCATGTTGCATTAGATTCTAGCACTCCATCATCCCAATTCCAACCAAAAATTGTGCAAACCCAATGATCAAGTACACTGGTGTTTGCCAAAAAATGGAAATCAGAGGCAAGCCCTATCTAAAGCAGTGGATACGATAAGTCTCCAACGCACCATAGATAAGTATCATAGCCATATTGTTGAAGAGATGAAAGGCCTTGTCGGAATCTTGTAATATACGTTTTTGCTACTGAATGCAACTGAGGAAGAGACTCAAAGCAAGATATTTTTCTAAGACTCCGTCGGTTGGATTCAAATCTAGAACTCATGAGATCAAAAGTGCTCTACTTTTGCTACAGAAGTGCTCTACTGCACCATAACAGAAAACTTTTTTTCTTTTGAAGCACTCCATTTGCTTCTCAATACTATGCTCATATATTTGCTCCAGTTCGAATCCCAGGCACCATCGTGAAACGATGCAGCCTAGAGCTTTTTATCAAGTGATAGCAAATGGTTTGATCACATGGACGAAGAGTAATCAATGGCTATAACAAGAAGATGTCATCTACACGCAAAACATAGAAAATTATCTTGCAAAAGAGCATGGTTGCCTAATCAAGACGATATCCATCTTGTTCAGCACGGGCCTCTCCACTCGATGGATTTGAAAATCTGTAATTTGAAAATCAAGAGTAGTACTTTCAAAATGAAGAGTGAAAGACGTGAAAAGTTTTGCGCAACAAGATAACCATCCAAAATTGGTGGAACACCTCTGAGATGGCTGGTCATGAGATCGATTCCGAACAAAAGCACCGAGACATAGATCATGGTGCGACACACTTCTTTTATCACTAAGAGCAATTCATGGCCATGAGTTGCTATTGAGAACAATTCTGTGGAGGTTAATACCCACACACGAATGAGAAAAGATGCGAGAAAGGAATTTGCCAAGAGGAACAGAAGAGAATGCATCTACAAAATCTTTCATTAAAGCTTGCATGAGAAAGATGATGAAATCCCATCAAGGTCTCCATGGAAGCTTAACCTGGAGCAAGAGGAACGGAAGAGAATACATCTACAAAATATTTCATTATAGCTTGTGTGAGAAAGATGATGAAATCCCATCAAGTTCTCCATGGAAGCTTAACCTGGAGCTCTGTACCAATGCAAGAGAACGACTATTACGTTCACCACCACATGCTAGAGAGATGACTCTCCTCCCAACCAAATGCCTCTATATATAGCTCTCTCCAGGGGACTGCCTTCTTTGGTAGGTGGATTCTAACCATCCATGTGTCGGCCATGTAACTACATGTGCACCAAGTGTCCTAGTTAACTCGACTTAACTCAACTAGATGCTTCTAAAAGGCTCTAGATCTCTTTTGGAAAAATACACTCCCCATGTACCGCATGGGGATTGAACCCAAGACCTCCTCCTTCACATCCTTGAGTCTTAACCACTAAGCTAAGTGGATCACTTGTTCACAAGAGCACATGACCTCCTAGTATGTCTAGACTTAAGATCTTTGTTCATACACACGGGTGACCAAACGGTGTCTGATTTCATATCTGTCTGAACTGGTTGGATCCTTAGATCATAGACTTACTTTATTACACTCCATCTCCTTAATTGTCAATCAGGGAAAGAGATAGGAGTGATATGAAGATCATGAATGAGTGAGATGAGTGATGATGAAGGTGAGAAGCATGCAAATGCACACACAAGCACGTCAACACATACACGGTAGAGACAAGCAAGAGGCAATGGAAGGTAGAAGGTAAAATCTATTACTCAAGAAAACTCTTACAAGTTCAAAACAAGCTCTACTCTCTCACAAGTTAACATAAGCTAACCTCAAAAATGAGCTCTCTAGCTCTTTTTATAGTTTCTAGACTAGCTTTTATCTGGCATAGTTAATAATTAGGTTCTTGGAATCATTTGAAGGTCCAAATGAGGTCTAAAAATAACCGAAATTGGTATGGTCATTCTACCTAGGCTCCTCAAGCTCAAGGACTCCTTGGCTTGCAAAAAATCGAGTTACTAAATGCAAAATTGGGTGTTCTATGGTACATATATTACAAGATTGATAACAATCATTGTTTGAAGTTTTGATGAAAATATCATAAAGCATATTTCTTGAAAAAAATGAAATGTCTTGCCCCCTGTCAACTCACTACATTCTCATCTTTACATGATTCGTGTGTGTCAATGCCTTTGGCCACTGCCGGATGTACTAGCAACACCATATAATGCCTTTTTCAACCTGCACACTTGGTTTTCATGCCCTTTTTGCACAAAGCCACGAGGCTGAAAAACATACACTTCTTCATGCAAGTCACCATTCAAAAATGCAATTTTAATGTCCAATTGATGTACATTCCAACCATGATGATCTAGAAGTGCACATATGCTACGAACAATAGTCACTCGGCATGTAGGAGCAAAGGTCTCATCAAAATCAATTCCTTTTTCCTAAGCATAAACCTTTGCAATAAGCCTAGCCTTATACCTATCAACTATTGCATCATGCTTACACTTGAGCTTGTATACCCACTTAGTGTTAATGGCCTTCTTGCCAGGAGGCAAGTCACATAAAGAGCAGGTACCATTCTTCATTATAGCATCATATTTACATTGCATAACAACCGTCCAATTTTTTGAACCTTGTGTTTCATCAAATGAAACAGGCTCATTCTCATCACAGAGACTAGAGGTAGCCATAGCATAGAAATCTGATGCAAAAGAAGCACTATGAGAGCTAGAACAAGTAAAATATGATAGAGGTGCATCTAATTTACTATCGCCAAGCTTCATATGGAGTGATAGACCACAATGCTTTAGTGGGACACCTGTTGAGTACATATGCTACACATATGACAACCTCAAGCCAAAAACTATGTGGTAAAGATTGACTCTTGACCATACACCTCTCCATCTCCATGAGTGACTTGTTCTTACATTCAGAAACTCCATTATGTTGAGGTGTATACAACACTATACACTAATGTTTTATCCCACATTCAACCAGAAATGCATTAAAGTCAGAAGAAATATATTCCCCCCCTCGATCAGAAGGGGGGGTGCCCATTTTATATGTTGATAGATTTTCAGCCAAAACCAAAAACTATTTGAAGCACATAAACACTTTGGACTTTGTTTTTAATGGATATACCCATGCATGCCTGGAAAAATCATCAATCGAAGTCATGAAGTGAAGATAGTTTCCGAAAGAGGGTGTCTACATAGGACCACAGACATCACTATGAACAAGCTAGAATTTCTAGGTAGCTCAAACAGAACCATCTTTTAGGAATGCAAAACACTGCATTTGTGCCCAAAATATAGCCTTCACAAACATGTTTACTTGGTGCCTCAAGTTTGGGCAGAGAGGACACCATTTCAGATTTCTATAAGCATAGCAAGCTAGCAAAATTCAGATGACCAAAGCATGCATGCCAAATCTTTTCATCTGACAAAGCCTGAGAATCATGTACTGCACATGTTGAACCATTCATAGATTTTTCATAGTCTATGAGCTTATACAGCCCACAACATAAAATGCCAAAAGCAATAATGACATCGCCATTTGACAAATCATGAACTGTACATCTATCGCCAACAAATTTCACAACCAAGCCAAGCTTAACTAAAGCTCAAATTGATAAAAAGATTCTTCTTGATCCCTGGCACAAGTAAAGAATCTGACAATGTAAAAGAACTACCATCACGAGTAGTCAAAATGATCTTACCAACTCCCATGATAGGATAAGAGGAGTTGTTGGCACATCTGATAGTATTCCCTATAGGGTCAGCCTCGACTGAAGTGAAGAAACTGTGCTGCAAGGTAATATGTTTGGTTGCCCCACTATCAAAGTACCAAACATCTAAGTTTACTGCAGACATACACTATTCATGAGAAGATGGTTCATAACTGCAAATAGTGGTAAATGCCCATTCTTCATTCTTCACAAGCTTAGCAGACTCTGTTTTGGGTGTAGAGGCCTCTACAACAACCATTCCAACCTCTTTCTTCCTTGCCTCTTTAGCAGCAAGTTTTGGACAACTCTTTATGACATTATAATTTCCTTTATTGTATTTGCAAAACAATTTTACCTTTCCTGTTTTCTTCCTGTCTCTTTCATCCTTCTTTTATTGTGCAGAATTAATAGATTTTGCTTACTAGTAGAAGAGCTCCATTTGTCTTTGCCCTTCTGACTGGCTAGGAAAGCATGATCTGCAACACACATAATGGACCTATTCTGCCTAGACTGATCTTCCTGCAATAGAATAGAGACTAACTCCTCAAATATTAAGGCATTTGGATTGCCTTTCATCATCAAATAAAGAGTAGAAGCAAAACTCTGATATGAATCAAGAAGACCATTCAGAACAGTCTACACAAGTGAACTATCAGGCAAGACTTCATCAACAGAAATCAATTGTTCCTTCAAATCTTTGATCTTTGTCAAAAAATTGTCCATGGACTCTCTTTCATTCATGTGCTCACTCTCCAATTGTTTTGGGAGGTAAGCAACACGAGCCTCATTCCTTGCCTTGTATAAAGTGGTAAGTGTATCCCAAGCATCCTTAGCTATTCTACAAGATCAAATGTGAGGAATAACGGCACGTTTGACAGAGAAGGCTATCAATGCATGTGCCTGAGCATTTGTGCCATAACAAAAAAATTTCTCTATAGTAGGTGTAGCGTGAATCGCAACACAAACACAAACATGAATCTTCAATGCCATCTGCATCACCTTCAATAACTGTGTTTACATATGTGATAGGACGTTTTTCAACACCCTACATAATATTCCATAGTCCTTTTACAACCAATATATGACCCATCATATAAGACCATAATGGGTAATTGGTACCGTCCAACTTATCCTCAAGAGCCAACATATGGAATACATCACTGCTTTAAGCCATGGCCACTGACTAAAATACCTTGATGCAAAAAAATGACTATATCTCAAAAAGTTGAACAGAACTACCCTATCGAGTTGTGCTAAACCTATAGTAGACTTTGAGATGCTTATAGTGGCAAACCAAAACTTGTATATACCTTGAGCACAAAAAGATGAAATTGCCTGCATAAGTGCTATGATAGTGCGTTTGAAGACCAAAGCAAGCTTAGATCGCAATTTTGACACCACAAAGAAAAGCTATTTTGATCTACTAATCAGCTTGAGTATGCTCACCAAATTTCATGCAATTTTGAGACTGTGACCAGAGGGGTGGCGATGATGAAGATGATGTTCCTCGCCCTCTATTTTCAAAGTAAGGATCCCATTTCTGCAATCAATCATGGCATTGTTATGAATTAACCAATTCATCCCAATGATTACACCACATTCTCTAATTTTAATTACATGGAAGGTACCCAAAAACTTATGTTCACCTAACATAAAATCAAGATTCTCGATACACCCTCAAGTATAGTGTATCCTACCATTAGCCATTTGTACATGTCTTTTGGTCTGCATCTCAATATGCAATCCTAAAGCCTCTACCAACTTAAGTGAAAGGAAACAATTTGTACTACCCAAATCAATCAAGAAACTAACCTTATGTGAGGATATGTCTCCAATAATCCTAATCACCAATGCCCTTGAATGAGAAGAAATTGCTATGCATTGAATTCTAGGGTCAGAACCCTAATTGTTCTATTTTCCTTTTATAGATGAACTATTTTCCCTTGCATGGAACGGTTGATGGCCTTGTTTGGACATTCAAAAGTGTGACGAGGATGGTGGCGGCGGGGGAAGATGGGGAGATGGGGGACGGCGGTGGAGGCGGGGGGAAAGATGTGGGATTGGTGGGGTGTGGAGGGTGTGAGGAGGATGGTGGAGGCGGGGGAAGATAGGGAGATGAGGGGGGCGGTAGTGGAGGCGGGGGGAAAGATGGGGAGATGAGGGGGCGGTTTTGGGGAAGATGTGGGTAGGGCGGTGGAGGAGGGGGGGAGAGGCGGAGATGGTTGGTGGGGCGGGGTACTAGAGATGGTGAGTGGGGTGGGGTATTGCAAGGAAGTGGAGAGGGCCGTCGACGGTGGAGGAGGGTGGGGCAGGTGGAGTTGGGTGGTCGTGATGGGGGAGATGTGGGGATGGTGGGCCGCAAGGAGGGTGGGAGGGTGGCTTGGGCGGGCAACAGAGGGGTGGAGAGATGGATATGTCAGTTAGGCAGTGGATGAGGGGGGGAAGGTGGGGATGTTGGGCCATAGGGAGGTTGGGAGGGTGGCGATTGCGGGCAACAGAGGGGTGGAGAGGTGGAGAGGGCTCGTAGGTGATGGAGGAGGGGGGAAAGGTGGGGATGGTGGGCAAGGTGGTGGAGGGTGGAACGAGGAGGTTGGAGGCGTGGGGAAGATGGGGAGTGGGGGGTGGCGGTAGAGGCAGGGGGAAGAGATGGACGGGGTGGTGAGGCAGTGGAGGTGGTTTGATGCAATTCAGGAATGGCTAGGATGGATTCACACTTGACTGATCAGGGTGGCAGAGTCTCGAAGAAGATCGACACTAATAATGAGACAATGATGGAATTTTGGACTTCAATTTATAGCCAAGGTAACTCAACTTAAAGTGAGGCGTATTGTGAATCAACATGAAAGGGTGGTTTAGGTGATAAAGCATGTTTAAAAGAGAGGCCTTGGAAAGATGACTTTCATCCACAAAAGAGAGAACTAAATGAAAGGGCAAAATCAAAAGTTCCTTTTTAGAAAGAGAGCGCCATAGAAAAAAAAACAATGCAAAATTTTGGTTCAATATTTGAAAATTACATGTGAAATTTTATTAAAGAAGAAGAAAAACTAATGGAAACAAAAGAAAAGGGATGTTATTTTTATTCACGTTAAAACAACAACTGAGCGAAAATGAAAGAAATGGATAGGGTAATTTTATAAAAAGCAAATTGTCTATACAACCAGAGAACCCAGTTGATCCATTATCTTCATTTGTTTTGATGATAGGCCTTGAGCCTTGAAATATTGACTAGCGGCAGGGCCTCTCCTTTGAGCGTCTCTAACTCCACAGCACCCCAATTCAACATCTTTTTAATTTGAAAAGGGCCTTCCCAGTGTGGGATCCATTTCCCTTTAGCTTGAGTAGACATTTGTGGTCTGTGTAAAAGAACTAAGTCATCTGGCTTCAAAGTTTTAGGCCACAAGTTTTTGTCATGAGTTTCCTTTCTCTTGAACTAAATCTGTTCTAAGTGTCTAGAGGCTAGAATCTGGGATTCTTCCAATTTGTGCAAAGTTGTGAGCCTATCTGTGACTTTTGAGCTTCTCTTTGTTTGAACCCCTTCAGTTCTAATCGAGTCGTGTATGAACTCAAATGGTTCTATGGGGGCTATCCCATAAACTAGTTGGAATGGAGAAAACCATGTTGTTTCTTTATAGGCTAATCTATATGACCACAATGTACCAAGATAAGGTTTACCCCAAATGGCAGGTTGTAGCATACATTCCTTCCGCAGCATGGAAATCAACACCTTATTTGTGGACTCAGCCTGGCCATTTGCCCTGGGATATTAAGAGCATGAAGTCCTATGAATAATTTTATACCTGTTAAAGATTTGGTGTAAAATCTTATTCACAAAGTGTGTCCCTTGGTCTGTGCAGATCTCAAGAGGACACCCAAATCTACAGAAAATATTGCACAGCACTGTCTGTGTTGTGCAATCCAGTGAAGCAATTGCTTCAGCCCACTTTGTAGCATAGTCTGTTGCAATTAGTAAATATTTATATCCATGTGGGAACGAGGGAGGATAAATAGGTCCTACAAAATCCAATCCCCACTTCTCAAATGCTTGCCAATTTGTAGCTACTGTTAGGGGGTTATTTCTCTGCTTGGTGGGTTTAGGGCCGCATCTTTGGCAGATGTCACATATCTTAGCCCTATCATTTGAATCCCTAAAAAGGGTGGGCCACCATAATCTTGCATCTAGAATTCTTTGGCCCATGATATGACTTGGAAGGTGCCCACCACCTGGACCTTCATGTGCCTTTGTTAGGATATCCCATGTCTCCTCCTTTTCTATGCATTTCTGCAAACAGCCATCTTTCCCATGCCTGTATAGTTTGCCTTTAATAATGGTAAATGGTCTGCTTCTGATTAGTAACCTCTTGTTTTGCACTGAGCTTGCCTTTTCTGGGTACATTCCTGTTGTAATAAAATACTTTATGTCCTCATACCAACCCTGAGCTTGTACAGTAAACAAGTTTGCATCTGGAAAATCATCATTTACCCCAATTGTATTATCCATATTGATCATCTGTGATAAGTGGTCCACCATGACATTTTCTTTACCTGGTCTATGGACTACAAAAAAATCGAATTCCTAGAACAACAATAACTACCTCCATATTCTACCAACTGCTTGTGGTTTGTTGAGTAAGTATTTGAGTGGTTGGTGATCAGTTATAATAATGAATTTCACTCCCAGTAAGTAATGATGAAACTTTTGGACAGCAAAAACCATGGCTAAGGCCTCCCTTTTTGTGGTGTTATAATTCCTTTCATCCTTGGTCAAAATTTGACTGGCATATTGAATCGGTCTGTCCACTTTAAATTCTTCACTGTGTTGGGTCAAAACCGCCCCCACTGCATATGCACTCGCATCCACATGTATGTGAAAGATTTTTGACCACTCAGGTGTGATCAGAATGGGAGCAGATACTAACCTTGACCTTAATGTTTGATATGCTTTTTCCTCTTCTTCTTCCCATTTAAAAAGTACTTCCTTGCCTGTAAGCCTAGCCAATGGCCTGGCTATATCTGCATACATCTTAATAAATCTTCGGTGGTACCCTGTATGGCCTAAAAAACTTTGAATCTCTTTTGGAAATTTAGGTCTTGGTAACTTTAATATAGCTATAATTTTGTCTGGATCATGTGCCATACCGGAAGATACCACATGTCCCAGGATGGTACCTTCAGTCACCAGAAAATGGCATTTATTTGGGTTCAATTTCAGCTTTGTTTCTCTGCACCTCTTAAAAACTTGTTGTAATTGAATTAGATGCTTCTCTAAACAATCCAATGGAGTCTCTGCAAGAGTACCTGAAAAGGATGAAAAATCATCCATGAAAATTCTGAGAGACTCTAGTAGCAATGGTCCAAAAATGAGATTAATTGTTCGGTTAAAGGTAGCTGGAGCGTTTCTGAATCCAAATGGCATCTTTAAATATACATAAGTTCCCCAAGGGGTAATGAATGCAGTCTTCTCTCGATCCCCAGGGTGGATGGATATTTGATTATATCCACTGAATCCATCCATGAAGCTGTAAAGAGTATGCCCAGCCACTTCTTCTATGACCTGTTCAACAAATGGCATTGGAAATCCGTTTGGGATTGTGACCTTGTTCAGTGCTCTAAAGTCCACACATATTCTGATCTTGTTGGTGTTTTTTTTTTTTAACAATTACCATAGGATATAGCCACTCTGAATGCTCTACAGGGATGATAATTCCTGCATCTTCCATTTTCTGAATTTCCAAATAAACAACTTCAGCATATTTAGAATTCAACCTATAACTCTTGTCTCTCACTGGTTTTGCTCCTTCAATGAGAGGGATTCTATGCTCTCCATAACTAGGTGGTACTCCTTCTAAATCCTTATAGTGCCAAGCAAAAACGTCGGCAAATGACTTCATGAAAGATGTTACCTTTAAGAGCATCTCCGGATGACTCCCCATCCATGTGGTTAGTAAAATGGGACGCAGCTAATCCTCATTGCCCAACTAAACCTCCTTCACTGATGCCTATTCACAATGCTATCTAGTCCTTCCTGAGTCGCATCCTTAGTTACATTGTCCCACATAGCTGCGATATCATAAGCCGGAGCATCATGGATGTCTAGTTGCACTTCTTCCTCTCGAATCCATCCTGGAGGGATCTCATGAAGTGGAAATGAATCCTATTCTATGTTCTTAGTCTTACCTTTTAACTCTAAACCTTCCTTTTGGTTGCAATCCACAGAATTAGATTCCTCAAAATGGTTGTATAAAGGAGATTTCTTTCCCCTTCTGTGGTCTTTTACTGGCTCTCCTAGCCCAGCTACTTGAATTATTACCTCTTTTTCTTCATCTGCTTCCTCTCATTCTGAGTTTGGAAAAATCCCATAGCAAGTAGATGTGTCTTCCACGTGAAGCCAAGCCAACATGTTTTCTTCTTCATATAAATTGGCTTCCCCAAGTAAATCTACCTCGGGTGTGTCCAACAATTCTTCTTCCATACAAATACCAATTGTCTGCATCATGCTGGTATTTCTCTGATTGTCTGGTCCTTCTTCTAAGATTATCTGTTGTAACTCTTTTCCTTCTTGCTTTACCCACATTGTGTCCTTGCCCCAATCATGCAGCACATTGGCATGCCTTAACCAAGGTCTCCCAATTAACAGGGGGAAACTTCCTTCTACCTGTGGCAGCTTTAAAACAACAAAATCCAAGTTAAAGATGGTACCTTGAATCTTGACTGGGACTCCAGGAACCACTCCCATAGGTCTTACTCTGCTTTGGTCTGCTAGAGTTATAGTGAAATTTGCAGGTTTTGAAGGTTGTAATCCAATCATTTTCATGGTATGTTCAGGCATAAAATTAATGCCAGAACCACCATCCACAATAACTCCTTGAAATTCATGACCTTTGATATAGACTATAAGCCAAGGGCTCTTGTAATCTGTGAGGGGTGCTTCCCCTACAATTTTACCTTTATGCGTGACAGCAGCCTTGGCCACTAAACTTGTTGTGGAAGCCTCGTCAATTTTTTGCAAAAGTTCTGATCTGAATTTCCCATCCATCTTTATTAAATCCAAAATACTAACCTCCTTTTTCATGGACTTGAGTAGTCGTGAAGCTTCCGATTCCTTAAGATTATGGGCTCCAATGGACTTATCAAACTCCTCATGAGCCCTATTGAATGCATGCCCAATGGCATCACTGGTACATATGAGATCTCCTTTTTGCCTTGTGTGTGCACATGTGGTGGCCTTGTCTTCAGATGTCTCTTTGTCTTTGTGCAAGTCATTAATTCTTGATTCTTGACCCATATCTACTTGAGCCTTTGCTTTGCTCCTTGTCTATACTGTAAAAGATTCAATTTCTTCTAACTGCACCACCCTGGTAGATGGAGATGGCCCATTGACTTGATCTATTATTTCTTCTTTACATACAAAAATCATTTGAATGTGGGGTCCAGATGAAGATGCTTGATTCTTAGGACAACAATTAGTATAGTGGTCTCTGGCGTCTGGGAAGTTCTTGCAAGGACAGACATTTTCGGTAGAGTGCACCTACTTTGGTAGTGCCCACATTCTCCACATCTGAAACAAATAATTGGCCTCCTAGGCCCATTTCCAAAGTTATTCCTCTGTCTAGGGTTATAATTGTTACCTTAATTGTGTGCAGCCACCATAAATTGAGGGAGTTCCTAGTGGGGAATAGTTCGAAGAAGAGGTGGAAAAGTTTTTCTATGACATGGATGGAATAGTTCATGGGGCGTTCATATCATTTAGAGGGTGTGGTGGGGGTGACGGAGGTGGAGGGGTACAACATCTTACATTTCTTGATCTCTGTCGATAGGATCAATGAGTGATAAGGAGGATGTGCAGGAAGGTTGGGTAGATTCATCAAGAGAATAAAAAGAATCGGCCGATGATGTTGAAGGAGAGGCTTGGGGTAGCGGCCAACTATTCTGCCACTGATCTTGGACCAAAAAGATGAACCTCTGATTATGATGAACTTTAGAATTGTTGGGTCTATTCTGTTGGTGCATTTTACCCAAGCCTACATGCTTGATATGCTTGATATTATCCTCATTTGTAAGTCACATGTGTAGTCATGTGAACACCTCTTGTAAAAGAGTTCATTTTTATCTCTTGTATTTGAAAAAAGAAAAAAAGGAAAAGGATGGCTTAACTCATGCATGATGTAAAAGAAAATTTGTGGCTATAACTACCAAAATCGTGAATTTTTGAGCTGAGGGAATCTCTCCTAACTTTGGGGATCACTTTTAGGTGGAGCCATTCAAATTCGAATTCAAAACTCCCTCCAAGAATAGCTATAAAAGGAGCAAGAAGGAAGAGGCGATTAGCAAGCCTTGTACGTGACCACTTCATGTCATTTTGTAGAGATTGAAGAGCTTACTCCATAGCTCTATCATTCTACTCCCATTGTGCAAAGATTCATTGCCAATGTGGTTGTAATCATATGTGAATCTATACATTTATTATCATCTACTCCTCTGTTTTGTTCTCTGTTATACTCACTCAGAGCAGTACCTTCACAAGGTCATATCTCGCTTGTACTGATTCTTTTTCAGTGATTCATGCATTGGATAGCTCTTACTGTCTAGCTTGTGCATATCAATTTTCAAGGTCATTGGATTTATAGTTTTGGAGATATTGGCATTTTTCTGCTCACTGGTCTATCTCTACAGAGCCCCGAGAATGGTGGGCATGTTCCAGAAATTGATGAAATTTTTTCTCAGTGTTCAGTCCATCATTTGAAGTGTTTTAACTTGGATTGGGAAGTTTACTAAGTCTATTTGCTATGCCCAAAAGGAATTTTTCTAATTCCTACCAGGTTGAGAGCACTGTTCATTTTTTCCAGCAGGTGTATGTCCAAAAACAAGTTTTGGGAGCTAGTCATTTCGCAACTAGTCTGTCTTGACTTAAACTTTTGGGATACATGTTCCAAAGTACTTGGCTGATATTTTGGTGGATTTAGGAAGCTTAAAGGGTCTACTAATCAACTCTGAAGTCTCAATTGGCTGGTGTGAAGCTGGTTGTAGCAGCACCTACTCATCTTTGGATTGCATCCACCATAACTCTTCACAGTGGTATCAGAGCATAGCCAAGCAACATGGGAGATGGATTTCCATCAACAATTGACAAATTGGATCGAAACAACTACCCGGCATGGTCTCTAAGGATGGAGGCTTACCTTCAAGGGAGGAATCTATATGGATTCATATCCGGAGATGAAGCAATGCCAACCATGAGGAACAATGGGCAACCATCACATGAAGAAGTGGAAGGACTTTCGAATTGGTGTTCGAAGGATGCACTTGCAAGGTCCTATATTCTAAACTCAATCTCTGATTTTCTTTTACCTCATGTCAAGGGATGCAAGACATCAAGATAGAGCTGGAATGCACTTGCTTCTTTCTTCTCTTCCAACACTCGAGCAAGGAAGAACCAATTGTGGATGGAGTTCACAACAATGAAGAAAAGCCCGAAGCAAAATGTGACTGATTATGTCACAAAGATGAAGGAGATTTCCGACCAACTTGGAAGCATTGGAGAGGTAATTGAAGAGGAGCAAATCATAAGACAAATCATGAATGGAATCAAAGCAGACGACAAGTGGGAGTCATTCACAACAGCCATGGATTTATACATGGATATGCATGTACCCGACCTCAACACACTCATGGGCCAACTCTTCACTCATGAAGCAAAGATTAGCAAAGGTGGTGAGTCCTCAAGAGGTAATCAAACTTCTGCCTTATATTCTGATAAAGCTAAGGTCAAGGACAAGTCAAAGAATAGGAAGAATGAAGATGAAGGAAGCTCTTTCCAAGCAAACTTTGCAGGTAGAGGAAGAGCTAGCGGAAGAGGCAGAGGTGGAAAGCAAGGCAGGGGGAGATTCCAATCATCTCAACCTTGCAACATATGTGGCTTATCTAACCATACTACTGAAGAATGTTTCAGGAACCCGAGGAACTCAAGAGGAAGAGGATTCAATAGAGGTGGCTATGGATCAAATAGAGGTAGATACAATGGAGGCTACAACAACAACTACTACTACAACAACAATTACAACAACAACAACAACTATCAAAGTGGCCATAGAGGAAGAAGAGATTACAATAACTATGCAGAGGACCAAAGTCAAGAAGATTCATTATTGATTATGAATCTATCTGCGAAGAAGGGCAAGGATGATGATCACATATCTTACATTGATTCGGGATGCTCGAACCATGTAGCAGGAAATGTGGCTTTACTTTCTGATTTGGAAGATCCTCATAACAAGCATGAAGTGCAGACAGGAGATGACACAAAGCACTCAGTGGAGAAGATAGGTAATGTGAAGACATCAGATGGGAATATGAACCAATTAAGCAAGTCTTGTATGTCCCTACAATTACCAAAAATTTAATAAGTGTTGGACAGATTGTTGAAAAAGGATTGCAGGTTAGATTCAATCGATTTGGAGCATATGTTGAAGACCCAAGGCAAGGCTTTCGAAGGATTTCCAAAGGAGAAAAGACAGGAAGGCTTTTCACTTTTGAAGTGGAAGATACAAAGAACATAGCTTTGTTTAGCTATGGATCTCAAACTCTAACAGAGTTGGAGATATGGCACAAAAGGCTTGCTCACATTGGTGAGAGGACACTCAAACAGATTTGCAGGGACCAAAGTGTACTTGGTTTGCCTAATATCACAAGGCAACACATGATTTATAAGTGTGAAGCTTGTCAACTCGGCAAGGCTCATAGACAACCTTTCAATAAGAAAGGATATATGTATCAAAATCCTTTGGATCTAGTGCACACGGATGTGTGGGGTCCAAGTAAGGAGCCATCTATATCAGGCTCAAGATATTATGTGTCTTTCATAGATGATTGTAGCAGGTGGACCATTCTGTTTTTCATGAAGCACAAGGATGAAGTGTTTAATTGCTTTAAGAAGTATATTGCTCTTGTTGAAAACCAAACAGGTAGGACTTTGAAACGACTCAGATCAGATGGTGGAGGAGAATACTTCTCTTCTGAATTTGATGCCTTCTTGCATGAAGGAGGCATTAAAAGGGAAGTCACTACAAGGTATACACCCGAACTCAATGGTGTAGCAGAGAGGAGGAACAGAGCTATTGTCGAAGCAGCAAGGTCCATGCTCAATGAAAAGGGATTGCCTAACTACCTATGGGTAGAGGCTGTGTCTACAGCCACATATCTCATAAATAGACTTCCATCTAAGTCACTAGATGGAACCACTCCATATGAAGTGTGGAATGGAAGAAGACCTAGTCTAGAGCATTGCAAAATCTTTGGATGCTTAGTCTATGCTCACATTCCTTCTCAAGTAAGAGGGAAATTGGATCCCAAGGCAGAGAAGTGTGTATTCATTGGTTATGATCAAAACCAAAAAGGATATAGATTGTACAATCCAACCAATAAAGGATTTTCTGTGAGTAGAGATGTAATTTTTTATGAAAACAAATCATGGTTTGATGATGACAGGAAAGTGAAGCTGCCTTATGACTTGGATGAAGATTTTCCATCACTTCAACCAAAGGAGCCGAAGCAGATTGAAGAAAGTGATTCGGAGATTGACCTAGAAGACTTGGAAAGACTAAAGCTATGGAAGAACAAAGGAAAAGCAAAGATGCAGGATGCTACATATGGACCCGAGAGCTCACATCAACCACTTAGAAGGTCTTCAAGGGAGATGAAGAAACCAGAGAGGTTTGGTTATGATACTTCTTTGGTCACCAAGCACTCAATCTACATTGCAAAGGATTCAACCAATGAAGAACCTACCACGTTTGAAGAAGCACAAAGCAAGAAAGCTTGGAGAGATGCAATGGATGAAGAAATGGAAGCCTTGAAGGAGAATGACACTTGGGAGCTTGTACCTAACAAGCCATCTATGAAGATAATCGGATCTTGATGGATATACAAAATCAAGAGGAATCCAGATGGAAGTATAAATAGACACAAAGCAAGGTTAGTTGTTAAAGGGTTTGCTCAAACCCATGGTATTGATTATGAGGAGACTTTCTCTCCTTTTGCAAAAATGCCTACAATTAGGGTTCTCATTAGTCTTGCTGCATCTAGAAATTGGAATCTTTATCAACTTGATGTAAAGAATGCTTTCTTGAATGGATGGATTTCTGAGGAAGTGTATATGGCACAACCTCCTGGATATGAGGATGCACATCATCCTAACTATGTATGCAAACTAAAGAAAGCTTTGTATGGATTGAAGCAAGCTCCAAGAGCTTGGAATTTCAGATTGGTGACTTATTTGCAGGACCAAGGATTCAAAGCTAGCAAGGCGGATACCTCTTTGTTCATAAAGAGGAATGGATCTGAAGTGATCTATTTATGTGTGTATGTTGATGATATTATTATCACAGGCAATGATCTTGAAGGAATCAAACAGGTAAAGAGTCAAATGAAGGAGGAGTTCAAAATAAGTGACCTCGGACCACTCACTTATTTTCTTGGATTGGAGTTGATCTACACAGATTCAGGTACATACATCACACAAAGGAAGTATGTCCATGACATGCTCGTCAAGTTCAAGATGGAAAATACCAAGTGTGCAGGTACACCTATGGAGCAAAATCATAAGCTTAGTGCTTATGAAGGAGAGCCAATTGAAGACATCACAAGCTATCAAAGCTTGGTTGGATGTTTGAACTATGCAACACTCACAAGGGTGGATATATGCTATAGTGTTAGCATATTGAGTCAATTTATGCATAAGCCGAGAAGACCACATATGGAAGCGGCCAAGAGAGTCCTCAAGTACCTAAAGGGGACCATGAATGAAGGTTTGTTTTATTCATATAGTTCAGATATTGAGCTAAAGGTCTACTCAGATGCAGATTGGGCCGGATCTAGAGATGATAGAAGAAGCACATCCGGGTATATATCATTTGCAGGTTCAAAAATCATTTCTTGGTCATCGAAGAAGCAACCAACCGTGGCATTATCTTCTACCGAAGCCGAATATAGAGGTTTGGCTAATGCAACTCAAGAAATCATGTGGTTAAAGTCTTTGTACACAGATCTTGGACTTCATTCTTCAACACCTCACATTTTTGGTGACAACACAAGCTCACTACATCTAGCACCTAATCCGGTATACCATGCTAGAACCAAGCATATTGAAGTCCACTACCATTATGTAAGGGAGAAGCTAATGAGCAAGGATATTCAACTATCCTATGTCTCTATAGATATGAAATGTGCCGACATGTTGACTAAAGCTCTTGATGGTACAAAATTAAGTAGATTCAAGTTGATGATTGGCTTGCAGGAAATCAAGGACAATTGAAGACTTATTTGGAGGCCAAGCATGTTAGGCTTGAGGGGGAGTTGTTGGTGCATTTTACCCAAGCCTACATGCTTGATATGCTTGATATTATCCTCATTTGTAAGTCACATGTGTAGTCATGTGAACACCTCTTGTAAAAGAGTTCATTTTTATCTCTTGTATTTGAAAAAAGAAAAAAGGGAAAAGGATGGCTTACCTCATGCATGATGTAAAAGAAAATTCGTGGCTATAACTACCAAAATCACAAATTTTTGAGCTGAGGGAATCTCTCCTAACTTTGGGGATCACTTTTAGGTGGAGCCATTCAAATTCGAATTCAAAACTCCCTCCAAGAATAGCTATAAAAGGAGCAAGAAGGAAGAGGTGATTAGCAAGCCTTGTATGTGACCACTTCATGTCATTTTGTAGAGATTGAAGAGCTTACTCCATAGCTCTATCATTCTACTCGCATTGTGCAAAGATTCATTGCCAATGTGGTTGTAATCATATGTGAATCTATACATTTATTATCATCTACTCCTCTGTTTTGTTCTCTGTTATACTCACTCAGAGCAGTACCTTCACAAGGTCATATCTCGCGTTGTACTGATTCTTTTTCAGTGATTGAACATGCATTGGATAGCTCGTACTGTCTAGCTTGTGCATATCAATTTTCAAGGTCATTGGATTTATATTTTTGGAGATATTGGCATTTTTCTGCTCACTGGTCTATCTCTACAGAGCCCCGAGAATGGTGGGCATGTTCCAGAAATTGATGAAATTTTTTCTCAGTGTTCAGTCCATCATTTGAAGTGTTTTAACTTGGATTGGGAAGTTTACTAAGTCTATTTGCTATGCCCAAAAGGAATTTTTCGAATTCCTACCAGGTTGAGAGCACTGTTCATTTTTTCCAGCAGGTGTATGTCCAAAAACAAGTTTTGGGAGCTAGTCATTTCGTAACTAGTCTGTCTTGACTTAAACTTTTGGGATACATGTTCCAAAGTACTTGGCTGATATTTTGGTGGATTTAGGAAGCTTAAAGGGTCTACTAATCAACTCTGAAGTCTCAATTGGCTGGTGTGAAGCTGGTTGTAGCAGCACCTACTCATCTTTGGATTGCATCCACCATAACTCTTCACAGTGGTATCAGAGCATAGCCAAGCAACATGGGAGATGGATTTCCATCAACAATTGACAAATTGGATCAAAACAACTACCCGGCATGGTCTCTAAGGATGGAGGCTTACCTTCAAGGGAGGAATCTATATGGATTCATATCCGGAGATGAAGCAATGCCAACCATGAGGAACAATGGGCAACCATCACATGAAGAAGTGGAAGGACTTTCGAATTGGTGTTCGAAGGATGCACTTGCAAGGTCCTATATTCTAAACTCAATCTCTGATTTTCTTTTACCTCATGTCAAGGGATGCAAGACATCAAGACAGAGCTGGAATGCACTTGCTTCTTTCTTCTCTTCCAACACTCGAGCAAGGAAGAACCAATTGTGGATGGAGTTCACAACAATGAAGAAAAGCCCGAAGCAAAATGTGACTGATTATGTCACAAAGATGAAGGAGATTTCCGACCAACTTGGAAGCATTGGAGAGGTAATTGAAGAGGAGCAAATCATGAGACAAATCATGAATGGAATCAAAGCAGACGAAAAGTGGGAGTCATTCACAACAGCCATGGATTTATACATGGATATGCATGTACCCGACCTCAACACACTCATGGGCCAACTCTTCACTCATGAAGCAAAGATTAGCAAAGGTGGTGAGTCCTCAAGAGGTAATCAAACTTCTGCCTTATATTCTGATAAAGCTAAGGTCAAGGACAAGTCAAAGAATAGGAAGAATGAAGATGAAGGAAGCTCTTTCCAAGCAAACTATGCAGGTAGAGGAAGAGCTAGAGGAAGAGGCAGAGGTGGAAAGCAAGGCAGGGGGAGATTCCAATCATCTCAACCTTGCAACATATGTGGCTTACCTAACCATACTACTGAAGAATGTTTCAGGAACCCGAGGAACTCAAGAGGAAGAGGATTCAATAGAGGTGGCTATGGATCAAATAGAGGTAGATACAATGGAGGCTACAACAACAACTACTACTACAACAACAATTACAACAACAACAACAACTATCAAAGTGGCCATAGAGGAAGAAGAGATTACAATAACTATGCAGAGGACCAAAGTCAAGAAGATTCATTATTGATTATGAATCTATCTGCGAAGAAGGGCAAGGATGATGATCACATATCTTACATTGATTCGGGATGCTCGAACCATGTAGCAGGAAATGTGGCTTTACTTTCTGATTTGGAAGATCCTCATAACAAGCATGAAGTGCAGACAGGAGATGACACAAAGCACTCAGTGGAGAAGATAGGTAATGTGAAGACATCAGATGGGAATATGAACCAATTAAGCAAGTCTTGTATGTCCCTACAATTACCGAAAATTTAATAAGTGTTGGACAGATTGTTGAAAAAGGATTGCAGGTTAGATTCAATCGATTTGGAGCATATGTTGAAGACCCAAGGCAAGGCTTTCGAAGGATTGCCAAAGGAGAAAAGACAGGAAGGCTTTTCACTTTTGAAGTGGAAGATACAAAGAACATAGCTTTGTTTAGCTATGGATCTCAAACTCTAACAGAGTTGGAGATATGGCACAAAAGGCTTGCTCACATTGGTGAGAGGACACTCAAACAGATTTGCAGGGACCAAAGTGTACTTGGTTTGCCTAATATCACAAGGCAACACATGATTTATAAGTGTGAAGCTTGTCAACTCGGCAAGGCTCATAGACAACCTTTCAATAAGAAAGGATATATGTATCAAAATCCTTTGGATCTAGTGCACACGGATGTGTGGGGTCCAAGTAAGGAGCCATCTATATCAGGCTCAAGATATTATGTGTCTTTCATAGATGATTGTAGCAGGTGGACCATTCTGTTTTTCATGAAGCACAAGGATGAAGTGTTTAATTGCTTTAAGAAGTATATTGCTCTTGTTGAAAACCAAACAGGTAGGACTTTGAAACGACTCAGATCAGATGGTGGAGGAGAATACTTCTCTTCTGAATTTGATGCCTTCTTGCATGAAGGAGGCATTAAAAGGGAAGTCACTACAAGGTATACACCCGAACTCAATGGTGTAGCAGAGAGGAGGAACAGAGCTATTGTCGAAGCAGCAAGGTCCATGCTCAATGAAAAGGGATTGCCTAACTACCTATGGGTAGAGGCTGTGTCTACAGCCACATATCTCATAAATAGACTTCCATCTAAGTCACTAGATGGAACCACTCCATATGAAGTGTGGAATGGAAGAAGACCTAGTCTAGAGCATTGCAAAATCTTTGGATGCTTAGTCTATGCTCACATTCCTTCTCAAGTAAGAGGGAAATTGGATCCCAAGGCAGAGAAGTGTGTATTCATTGGTTATGATTAAAACCAAAAAGGATATAGATTGTACAATCCAACCAATAAAGGATTTTCTGTGAGTAGAGATGTAATATTTGATGAAAACAAATCATGGTTTGATGATGACAGGAAAGTGAAGCTGCCTTATGACTTGGATGAAGATTTTCCATCACTTCAACCAAAGGAGCCGAAGCAGATTGAAGAAAGTGATTCGGAGATTGACCTAGAAGACTTGGAAAGACTAAAGCTATGGAAGAACAAAGGAAAAGCAAAGATGCAGGATGCTACATATGGACCCGAGAGCTCACATCAACCACTTAGAAGGTCTTCAAGGGAGATGAAGAAACCAGAGAGGTTTGGTTATGATACTTCTTTGGTCACCAAGCACTCAATCTACATTGCAAAGGATTCAACCAATGAAGAACCTACCACGTTTGAAGAAGCACAAAGCAAGAAAGCTTGGAGAGATGCAATGGATGAAGAAATGGAAGCCTTGAAGGAGAATGACACTTGGGAGCTTGTACCTAACAAGCCATCTATGAAGATAATCGGATCTCGATGGATATACAAAATCAAGAGGAATCCAGATGGAAGTATAAATAGACACAAAGCACGGTTAGTTGTTAAAGGGTTTGCTCAAACCCATGGTATTGATTATGAGGAGACTTTCTCTCCTTTTGCAAAAATGCCTACAATTAGGGTTCTCATTAGTCTTGCTGCATCTAGAAATTGGAATCTTTATCAACTTGATGTAAAGAATGCTTTCTTGAATGGATGGATTTCTGAGGAAGTGTATATGGCACAACCTCCTGGATATGAGGATGCACATCATCCTAACTATGTATGCAAACTAAAGAAAGCTTTGTATGGATTGAAGCAAGCTCCAAGAGCTTGGAATTTCAGATTGGTGACTTATTTGCAAGACCAAGGATTCAAAGCTAGCAAGGTGGATACCTCTTTGTTCATAAAGAGGAATGGATCTGAAGTGATCTATTTATGTGTGTATGTTGATGATATTATTATCACAGGCAATGATCTTGAAGGAATCAAACAGGTAAAGAGTCAAATGAAGGAGGAGTTCAAAATAAGCGACCTCGGACCACTCACTTATTTTCTTGGATTGGAGTTGATCTACACAGATTCAGGTATATACATCACACAAAGGAAGTATGTCCATGACATGCTCGTCAAGTTCAAGATGGAAAATACCAAGTGTGCAGGTACACCTATGGAGCAAAATCATAAGCTTAGTGCTTATGAAGGAGAGCCAATTGAAGACATCACAAGCTATCAAAGCTTGGTTGGATGTTTGAACTATGCAACACTCACAAGGGTGGATATATGCTATAGTGTTAGCATATTGAGTCAATTTATGCATAAGCCGAGAAGACCACATATGGAAGCGGCCAAGAGAGTCCTCAAGTACCTAAAGGGGACCATGAATGAAGGTTTGTTTTATTCATATAGTTCACATATTGAGCTAAAGGTCTACTCAGATGGAGATTGGGCCGGATCTAGAGATGATAGAAGAAGCACATCCGGGTATATATCATTTGCAGGTTCAAAAATCATTTCTTGGTCATCGAAGAAGCAACCAACCGTGGCATTATCTTCTACCGAAGCCGAATATAGAGGTTTGGCTAATGCAACTCAAGAAATCATGTGGTTAAAGTCTTTGTACACAGATCTTGGACTTCATTCTTCAACACCTCACATTTTTGGTGACAACACAAGCTCACTACATCTAGCACCTAATCCGGTATACCATGCTAGAACCAAGCATATTGAAGTCCACTACCATTATGTAAGGGAGAAGCTAATGAGCAAGGATATTCAACTATCCTATGTCTCTACAGATATGAAATGTGCCGACATGTTGACTAAAGCTCTTGATGGTACAAAATTAAGTAGATTCAAGTTGATGATTGGCTTGCAGGAAATCAAGGACAATTGAAGACTTATTTGGAGGCCAAGCATGTTAGGCTTGAGGGGGAGCTGTTGGTGCATTTTACCCAAGCCTACATGCTTGATATGCTTGATATTATCCTCGTTTGTAAGTCACATGTGTAGTCATGTGAACACCTCTTGTAAAAGAGTTCATTTTTATCTCTTGTATTTGAAAAAAGAAAAAAAGGAAAAGGATGGCTTACCTCATGCATGATGTAAAAGCAAATTCGTGGCTATAACTACCAAAATCACGAATTTTTGAGCTGAGGGAATCTCTCCTAACTTTGGGGATCACTTTTAGGTGGAGCCATTCAAATTCGAATTCAAAACTCCCTCCAAGAATAGCTATAAAAGGAGCAAGAAGGAAGAGGCGATTAGCAAGCCTTGTACGTGACCACTTCATGTCATTTTGTAGAGATTGAAGAGCTTACTCCATAGCTCTATCATTCTACTCCCATTGTGCAAAGATTCATTGCCAATGTGGTTGTAATCATATGTGAATCTATACATTTATTATCATCTACTCCTCTGTTTTGTTCTCTGTTATACTCACTCAGAGCAGTACCTTCACAAGGTCATATCTCGCGTTGTACTGATTCTTTTTCAGTGATTGAACATGCATTGGATAGGTCTTACTGTCTAGCTTGTGCATATCAATTTTCAAGGTCATTGGATTTATAGTTTTGGAGATATTGGCATTTTTATGCTCACTGGTCTATCTCTACAGAGCCCCGAGAATGGTGGGCATGTTCCAGAAATTGATGAAATTTTTTCTCAGTGTTCAGTCCATCATTTGAAGTGTTTTAACTTGGATTGGGAAGTTTACTAAGTCTATTTGCTATGCCCAAAAGGAATTTTTCTAATTCCTACCAGGTTGAGAGCACTTTTCATTTTTTCCAGCAGGTGTATGTCCAAAAACAAGTTTTGGGAGCTAGTCATTTCGTAACTAGTCTGTCTTGACTTAAACTTTTGGGATACATGTTCCAAAGTACTTGGCTGATATTTTGGTGGATTTAGGAAGCTTAAAGGGTCTACTAATCAACTCTAAAGTCTCAATTGGCTGGTGTGAAGCTGGTTGTAGCAGCACCTACTCATCTTTGGATTGCATCCACCATAACTCTTCACAGTGGTATCAGAGCATAGCCAAGCAACATGGGAGATGGATTTCCATCAACAATTGACAAATTGGATCAAAACAACTACCCGGCATGGTCTCTAAGGATGGAGGCTTACCTTCAAGGGAGGAATCTATATGGATTCATATCCGGAGATGAAGCAATGCCAACCATGAGGAACAATGGGCAACCATCACATGAAGAAGTGGAAGGACTTTCGAATTGGTGTTCGAAGGATGCACTTGCAAGGTCCTATATTCTAAACTCAATCTCTGATTTTCTTTTACCTCATGTCAAGGGATGCAAGACATCAAGATAGAGCTGGAATGCACTTGCTTCTTTCTTCTCTTCCAACACTCGAGCAAGGAAGAACCAATTGTGGATGGAGTTCACAACAATGAAGAAAAGCCCGAAGCAAAATGTGACTGATTATGTCACAAAGATGAAGGAGATTTCCGACCAACTTGGAAGCATTGGAGAGGTAATTGAAGAGGAGCAAATCATAAGACAAATCATGAATGGAATCAAAGCAGACGACAAGTGGGAGTCATTCACAACAGCCATGGATTTATACATGGATATGCATGTACCCGACCTCAACACACTCATGGGCCAACTCTTCACTCATGAAGCAAAGATTAGCAAAGGTGGTGAGTCCTCAAGAGGTAATCAAACTTCTGCCTTATATTCTGATAAAGCTAAGGTCAAGGACAAGTCAAAGAATAGGAAGAATGAAGATGAAGGAAGCTCTTTCCAAGAAAACTTTGCAGGTAGAGGAAGAGCTAGAGGAAGAGGCAGAGGTGGAAAGCAAGGCAGGGGGAGATTCCAATCATCTCAACCTTGCAACATATGTGGCTTATCTAACCATACTACTGAAGAATGTTTCAGGAACCCGAGGAACTCAAGAGGAAGAGGATTCAATAGAGGTGGCTATGGATCAAATAGAGGTAGATACAATGGAGGCTACAACAACAACTACTACTACAACAACAATTACAACAACAACAACAACTATCAAAGTGGCCATAGAGGAAGAAGAGATTACAATAACTATGCAGAGGACCAAAGTCAAGAAGATTCATTATTGATTATGAATCTATCTGCGAAGAAGGGCAAGGATGATGATCACATATCTTACATTGATTCGGGATGCTCGAACCATGTAGCAGGAAATGTGGCTTTACTTTCTGATTTGGAAGATCCTCATAACAAGCATGAAGTGCAGACAGGAGATGACACAAAGCACTCAGTGGAGAAGATAGGTAATGTGAAGACATCAGATGGGAATATGAACCAATTAAGCAAGTCTTGTATGTCCCTACAATTACCAAAAATTTAATAAGTGTTGGACAGATTGTTGAAAAAGGATTGCAGGTTAGATTCAATCGATTTGGAGCATATGTTGAAGACCCAAGGCAAGGCTTTCGAAGGATTTCCAAAGGAGAAAAGACAGGAAGGCTTTTCACTTTTGAAGTGGAAGATACAAAGAACATAGCTTTGTTTAGCTATGGATCTCAAACTCTAACAGAGTTGAAGATATGGCACAAAAGGCTTGCTCACATTGGTGAGAGGACACTCAAACAGATTTGCAGGGACCAAAGTGTACTTGGTTTGCCTAATATCACAAGGCAACACATGATTTATAAGTATGAAGCTTGTCAACTCGGCAAGGCTCATAGACAACCTTTCAATAAGAAAGGATATATGTATCAAAATCCTTTGGATCTAGTGCACACAGATGTGTGGGGTCCAAGTAAGGAGCCATCTATATCAGGCTCAAGATATTATGTGTCTTTCATAGATGATTGTAGCAGGTGGACCATTCTGTTTTTCATGAAGCACAAGGATGAAGTGTTTAATTGCTTTAAGAAGTATATTGCTCTTGTTGAAAACCAAACAGGTAGGACTTTGAAACGACTCAGATCAGATGGTGGAGGAGAATACTTCTCTTCTGAATTTGATGCCTTCTTGCATGAAGGAGGCATTAAAAGGGAAGTCACTACAAGGTATACACCCGAACTCAATGGTGTAGCAGAGAGGAGGAACAGAGCTATTGTCGAAGCAGCAAGGTCCATGCTCAATGAAAAGGGATTGCCTAACTACCTATGGGTAGAGGCTGTGTCTACAGCCACATATCTCATAAATAGACTTCCATCTAAGTCACTAGATGGAACCACTCCATATGAAGTGTGGAATGGAAGAAGACCTAGTCTAGAGCATTGCAAAATCTTTGGATGCTTAGTCTATGCTCACATTCCTTCTCAAGTAAGAGGGAAATTGGATCCCAAGGCAGAGAAGTGTGTATTCATTGGTTATGATCAAAACCAAAAAGGATATAGATTGTACAATCCAACCAATAAAGGATTTTCTATGAGTAGAGATGTAATTTTTGATGAAAACAAATCATGGTTTGATGATGACAGGAAAGTGAAGCTGCCTTATGACTTGGATGAAGATTTTCCATCACTTCAACCAAAGGAGCCGAAGCAGATTGAAGAAAGTGATTCGGAGATTGACCTAGAAGACTTGGAAAGACTAAAGCTATGGAAGAACAAAGGAAAAGCAAAGATGCAGGATGCTACATATGGACCCGAGAGCTCACATCAACCACTTAGAAGGTCTTCAAGGGAGATGAAGAAACCAGAGAGGTTTGGTTATGATACTTCTTTGGTCACCAAGCACTCAATCTACATTGCAAAGGATTCAACCAATGAAGAACCTACCACGTTTGAAGAAGCACAAAGCAAGAAAGCTTGGATAGATGCAATGGATGAAGAAATGGAAGCCTTGAAGGAGAATGACACTTGGGAGCTTGTACCTAACAAGCCATCTATGAAGATAATCGGATCTCGATGGATATACAAAATCAAGAGGAATCCAGATGGAAGTATAAATAGACACAAAGCAAGGTTAGTTGTTAAAGGGTTTGCTCAAACCCATGGTATTGATTATGAGGAGACTTTCTCTCCTTTTGCAAAAATGCCTACAATTAGGGTTCTCATTAGTCTTGCTGCATCTAGAAATTGGAATCTTTATCAACTTGATGTAAAGAATGCTTTCTTGAATGGATGGATTTCTGAGGAAGTGTATATGGCACAACCTCCTGGATATGAGGATGCACATCATCCTAACTATGTATGCAAACTAAAGAAAGCTTTGTATGGATTGAAGCAAGCTCCAAGAGCTTGGAATTTCATATTGGTGACTTATTTGCAGGACCAAGGATTCAAAGCTAGCAAGACGGATACCTCTTTGTTCATAAAGAGGAATGGATCTGAAGTGATCTATTTATGTGTGTATGTTGATGATATTATTATCACAGGCAATGATCTTGAAGGAATCAAACAGGTAAAGAGTCAAATGAAGGAGGAGTTCAAAATAAGTGACCTCGGACCACTCACTTATTTTCTTGGATTGGAGTTGATCTACACAGATTCAGGTATATACATCACACAAAGGAAGTATGTCCATGACATGCTCGTCAAGTTCAAGATGGAAAATACCAAGTGTGCAGGTACACCTATGGAGCAAAATCATAAGCTTAGTGCTTATGAAGGAGAGCCAATTGAAGACATCACAAGCTATCAAAGCTTGGTTGGATGTTTGAACTATGCAACACTCACAAGGGTGGATATATGCTATAGTGTTAGCATATTGAGTCAGTTTATGCATAAGCCGAGAAGACCACATATGGAAGCGGCCAAGAGAGTCCTCAAGTACCTAAAGGGGACCATGAATGAAGGTTTGTTTTATTCATATAGTTCAGATATTGAGCTAAAGGTCTACTCAGATGCAGATTGGGCCGGATCTAGAGATGATAGAAGAAGCACATCCGGGTATATATCATTTGCAGGTTCAAAAATCATTTCTTGGTCATCGAAGAAGCAACCAACCGTGGCATTATCTTCTACCGAAGCCGAATATAGAGGTTTGGCTAATGCAACTCAAGAAATCATGTGGTTAAAGTCTTTGTACACAGATCTTGGACTTCATTCTTCAACACCTCACATTTTTGGTGACAACACAAGCTCACTACATCTAGCACCTAATCCAGTATACCATGCTAGAACCAAGCATATTGAAGTCCACTACCATTATGTAAGGGAGAAGCTAATGAGCAAGGATATTCAACTATCCTATGTCTCTACAGATATGAAATGTGCCGACATGTTGACTAAAGCTCTTGATGGTACAAAATTAAGTAGATTCAAGTTGATGATTGGCTTGCAGGAAATCAAGGACAATTGAAGACTTATTTGGAGGCCAAGCATGTTAGGCTTGAGGGGGAGCTGTTGGTGCATTTTACCCAAGCCTACATGCTTGATATGCTTGATATTATCCTCGTTTGTAAGTCACATGTGTAGTCATGTGAACACCTCTTGTAAAAGAGTTCATTTTTATCTCTTGTATTTGAAAAAAGAAAAAAAGGAAAAGGATGGCTTACCTCATGCATGATGTAAAAGCAAATTCGTGGCTATAACTACCAAAATCACGAATTTTTGAGCTGAGGGAATCTCTCCTAACTTTGGGGATCACTTTTAGGTGGAGCCATTCAAATTCGAATTCAAAACTCCCTCCAAGAATAGCTATAAAAGGAGCAAGAAGGAAGAGGCGATTAGCAAGCCTTGTACGTGACCACTTCATGTCATTTTGTAGAGATTGAAGAGCTTACTCCATAGCTCTATCATTCTACTCCCATTGTGCAAAGATTCATTGCCAATGTGGTTGTAATCATATGTGAATCTATACATTTATTATCATCTACTCCTCTGTTTTGTTCTCTGTTATACTCACTCAGAGCAGTACCTTCACAAGGTCATATCTCGCGTTGTACTGATTCTTTTTCAGTGATTGAACATGCATTGGATAGGTCTTACTGTCTAGCTTGTGCATATCAATTTTCAAGGTCATTGGATTTATAGTTTTGGAAATATTGGCATTTTTCTGCTCACTGGTCTATCTCTACAGAGCCTCGAGAATGGTGGGCATGTTCCAGAAATTGATGAAATTTTTTCTCAGTGTTCAGTCCATCATTTGAAGTGTTTTAACTTGGATTGGGAAGTTTACTAAGTCTATTTGCTATGTCCAAAAGGAATTTTTCTAATTCCTACCAGGTTGAGAGCACTGTTCATTTTTTCCAGCAGGTGTATGTCCAAAAACAAGTTTTGGGAGCTAGTCATTTCGCAACTAGTCTGTCTTGACTTAAACTTTTGGGATACATGTTCCAAAGTACTTGGCTGATATTTTGGTGGATTTAGGAAGCTTAAAGGGTCTACTAATCAACTCTGAAGTCTCAATTGGCTGGTGTGAAGCTGGTTGTAGCAGCACCTACTCATCTTTGGATTGCATCCACCATAACTCTTCACAGTGGTATCAGAGCATAGCCAAGCAACATGGGAGATGGATTTCCATCAACAATTGACAAATTGGATCGAAACAACTACCCAGCATGGTCTCTAAGGATGGAGGCTTACCTTCAAGGGAGGAATCTATATGGATTCATATCCGGAGATGAAGCAATGCCAACCATGAGGAACAATGGGCAACCATCACATGAAGAAGTGGAAGGACTTTCGAATTGGTGTTCGAAGGATGCACTTGCAAGGTCCTATATTCTAAACTCAATCTCTGATTTTCTTTTACCTCATGTCAAGGGATGCAAGACATCAAGACAGAGCTGGAATGCACTTGCTTCTTTCTTCTCTTCCAACACTCGAGCAAGGAAGAACCAATTGTGGATGGAGTTCACAACAATGAAGAAAAGCCCGAAGCAAAATGTGACTGATTATGTCACAAAGATGAAGGAGATTTCCGACCAACTTGGAAGCATTGGAGAGGTAATTGAAGAGGAGCAAATCATAAGACAAATCATGAATGGAATCAAAGCAGACGACAAGTGGGAGTCATTCACAACAGCCATGGATTTATACATGGATATGCATGTACCCGACCTCAACACACTCATGGGCCAACTCTTCACTCATGAAGCAAAGATTAGCAAAGGTGGTGAGTCCTCAAGAGGTAATCAAACTTCTGCCTTATATTTTGATAAAGCTAAGGTCAAGGACAAGTCAAAGAATAGGAAGAATGAAGATGAAGGAAGCTCTTTCCAAGCAAACTTTGCAGGTAGAGGAAGAGCTAGCGGAAGAGGCAGAGGTGGAAAGCAAGGCAGGGGGAGATTCCAATCATCTCAACCTTGCAACATATGTGGCTTATCTAACCATACTACTGAAGAATGTTTCAGGAACCCGAGGAACTCAAGAGGAAGAGGATTCAATAGAGGTGGCTATGGATCAAATAGAGGTAGATACAATGGAGGCTACAACAACAACTACTACTACAACAACAATTACAACAACAACAACAACTATCAAAGTGGCCATAGAGGAAGAAGAGATTACAATAACTATGCAGAGGACCAAAGTCAAGAAGATTCATTATTGATTATGAATCTATCTGCGAAGAAGGGCAAGGATGATGATCACATATCTTACATTGATTCGGGATGCTCGAACCATGTAGCAGGAAATGTGGCTTTACTTTCTGATTTGGAAGATCCTCATAACAAGCATGAAGTGCAGACAGGAGATGACACAAAGCACTCAGTGGAGAAGATAGGTAATGTGAAGACATCAGATGGGAATATGAACCAATTAAGCAAGTCTTGTATGTCCCTACAATTACCAAAAATTTAATAAGTGTTGGACAGATTGTTGAAAAAGGATTGCAGGTTAGATTCAATCGATTTGGAGCATATGTTGAAGACCCAAGGCAAGGCTTTCGAAGGATTTCCAAAGGAGAAAAGACAGGAAGGCTTTTCACTTTTGAAGTGGAAGATACAAAGAACATAGCTTTTTTTAGCTATGGATCTCAAACTCTAACAGAGTTGGAGATATGGCACAAAAGGCTTGCTCACATTGGTGAGAGGACACTCAAACAGATTTGCAGGGACCAAAGTGTACTTGGTTTGCCTAATATCACAAGGCAACACATGATTTATAAGTGTGAAGCTTGTCAACTCGGCAAGGCTCATAGACAACCTTTCAATAAGAAAGGATATATGTATCAAAATCCTTTGGATCTAGTGCACACGGATGTGTGGGGTCCAAGTAAGGAGCCATCTATATCAGGCTCAAGATATTATGTGTCTTTCATAGATGATTGTAGCAGGTGGACCATTCTGTTTTTCATGAAGCACAAGGATGAAGTGTTTAATTGCTTTAAGAAGTATATTGCTCTTGTTGAAAACCAAACAGGTAGGACTTTGAAACGACTCAGATCAGATGGTGGAGGAGAATACTTCTCTTCTGAATTTGATGCCTTCTTGCATGAAGGAGGCATTAAAAGGGAAGTCACTACAAGGTATACACCCGAACTCAATGGTGTAGCAGAGAGGAGGAACAGAGCTATTGTCGAAGCAGCAAGGTCCATGCTCAATGAAAAGGGATTGCCTAACTACCTATGGGTAGAGGCTGTGTCTACAGCCACATATCTCATAAATAGACTTCCATCTAAGTCACTAGATGGAACCACTCCATATGAAGTGTGGAATGGAAGAAGACCTAGTCTAGAGCATTGCAAAATCTTTGGATGCTTAGTCTATGCTCACATTCCTTCTCAAGTAAGAGGGAAATTGGATCCCAAGGCAGAGAAGTGTGTATTCATTGGTTATGATCAAAACCAAAAAGGATATAGATTGTACAATCCAACCAATAAAGGATTTTCTGTGAGTAGAGATGTAATTTTTGATGAAAACAAATCATGGTTTGATGATGACAGGAAAGTGAAGCTGCCTTATGACTTGGATGAAGATTTTCCATCACTTCAACCAAAGGAGCCGAAGCAGATTGAAGAAAGTGATTCGGAGATTGACCTAGAAGACTTGGAAAGACTAAAGCTATGGAAGAACAAAGGAAAAGAAAAGATGCAGGATGCTACATATGGACCCGAGAGCTCACATCAACCACTTAGAAGGTCTTCAAGGGAGATGAAGAAACCAGAGAGGTTTGGTTATGATACTTCTTTGGTCACCAAGCACTCAATCTACATTGCAAAGGATTCAACCAATGAAGAACCTACCACGTTTGAAGAAGCACAAAGCAAGAAAGCTTGGAGAGATGCAATGGATGAAGAAATGGAAGCCTTGAAGGAGAATGACACTTGGGAGCTTGTACCTAACAAGCCATCTATGAAGATAATCGGATCTTGATGGATATACAAAATCAAGAGGAATCCAGATGGAAGTATAAATAGACACAAAGCAAGGTTAGTTGTTAAAGGGTTTGCTCAAACCCATGGTATTGATTATGAGGAGACTTTCTCTCCTTTTGCAAAAATGCCTACAATTAGGGTTCTCATTAGTCTTGCTGCATCTAGAAATTGGAATCTTTATCAACTTGATGTAAAGAATGCTTTCTTGAATGGATGGATTTCTGAGGAAGTGTATATGGCACAACCTCCTGGATATGAGGATGCACATCATCCTAACTATGTATGCAAACTAAAGAAAGCTTTGTATGGATTGAAGCAAGCTCCAAGAGCTTGGAATTTCAGATTGGTGACTTATTTGCAGGACCAAGGATTCAAAGCTAGCAAGACGGATACCTCTTTGTTCATAAAGAGGAATGGATCTGAAGTGATCTAGTTATGTGTGTATGTTGATGATATTATTATCACAGGCAATGATCTTGAAGGAATCAAACAGGTAAAGAGTCAAATGAAGGAGGAGTTCAAAATAAGTGACCTCGGACCACTCACTTATTTTCTTGGATTGGAGTTGATCTACACAGATTCAGGTATATACATCACACAAAGGAAGTATGTCCATGACATGCTCGTCAAGTTCAAGATGGAAAATACCAAGTGTGCAGGTACACCTATGGAGCAAAATCATAAGCTTAGTGCTTATGAAGGAGAGCCAATTGAAGACATCACAAGCTATCAAAGCTTGGTTGGATGTTTGAACTATGCAACACTCACAAGGGTGGATATATGCTATAGTGTTAGCATATTGAGTCAGTTTATGCATAAGTCGAGAAGACCACATATGGAAGCGGCCAAGAGAGTCCTCAAGTACCTAAAGGGGACCATGAATGAAGGTTTGTTTTATTCATATAGTTCAGATATTGAGCTAAAGGTCTACTCAGATGCAGATTGGGCCGGATCTAGAGATGATAGAAGAAGCACATCCGGGTATATATCATTTGCAGGTTCAAAAATCATTTCTTGGTCATCGAAGAAGCAACCAACCGTGGCATTATCTTCTACCGAAGCCGAATATAGAGGTTTGGCTAATGCAACTCAAGAAATCATGTGGTTAAAGTCTTTGTACACAGATCTTGGACTTCATTCTTCAACACCTCACATTTTTGGTGACAACACAAGCTCACTATATCTAGCACCTAATCCGGTATACCATGCTAGAACCAAGCATATTGAAGTCCACTACCATTATGTAAGGGAGAAGCTAATGAGCAAGGATATTCAACTATCCTATGTCTCTACGGATATGAAATGTGCCGACATGTTGACTAAAGCTCTTGATGGTACAAAATTAAGTAGATTCAAGTTGATGATTGGCTTGCAGGAAATCAAGGACAATTGAAGACTTATTTGGAGGCCAAGCATGTTAGGCTTGAGGGGGAGCTGTTGGTGCATTTTACCCAAGCCTACATGCTTGATATGCTTGATATTATCCTCATTTGTAAGTCACATGTGTAGTCATGTGAACACCTCTTGTAAAAGAGTTCATTTTTATCTCTTGTATTTGAAAAAAGAAAAAAGGGAAAAGGATGGCTTACCTCTTGCATGATGTAAAAGCAAATTCGTGGCTATAACTACCAAAATCACAAATTTTTGAGCTGAGGGAATCTCTCCTAACTTTGGGGATCACTTTTAGGTGGAGCCATTCAAATTCGAATTCAAAACTCCCTCCAAGAATAGCTATAAAAGGAGCAAGAAGGAAGAGGCGATTAGCAAGCCTTGTACGTGACCACTTCATGTCATTTTGTAGAGATTGAAGAGCTTACTCCATAGCTCTATCATTCTACTCCCATTGTGCAAAGATTCATTGCCAATGTGGTTGTAATCATATGTGAATCTATACATTTATTATCATCTACTCCTCTGTTTTGTTCTCTGCTATACTCACTTAGAGCAATACCTTCAGAAGGTCATATCTCGCGTTGTACTGATCCTTTTTCAGTGATTGAACATGTGTTGGATATCTCGTACTGTCTAGTTTCTGCATAGCAGTTTTCAACGTCATTGGATTTATAATTTTGGAGATATCTGCATTTTACTGCTCACTAATCTATCTCTGCAGAGCCCCGAGAATGGTGGGCATGTTCCAGAAATTGATGAAACTTGTTCTCAGTGCTCAGTCCATCATTTGAAGTGTTTTAACTTGGATTTGGAAGCTTACTAAGTCTATTTGCTTTGCCCAAAAGGAATTTTTCTAATTCCTACCAGATTGAGAGCACTGTTCATTTTTCCAGCAGGTATATGTCCAAAAATAGTAAGTTTTGGGAGCTAGTCATTTCGCAACTAGTCTATCTTGACTTAACTTTTAGGATACATGTTCCAAAGTACTTGGCTGATATTTTGGCGGATTTAGGAAGCTTAAAGGGTCTACTACTCAACTCTGAAGTCTCAGTTGGCTGGTGTGAAGCTGGTTGTAGCAGCACCTACTCATCTTTGGATTGCATCCACCATAACTCTTCACATATTCACACGTCAGAAGATGAGGTTCACGCTCTCATCCTCTTCTATGGTGGGTGACCCCAGAGGAGCGATAGAGCACAGAATGAGGAGGACATGAACAAAGATAGAAATTTGTCGGGATATTGTATGGAGAAGAGATATGAAAAGCTATTTTTAGGACGATGGCCCTAGTCTAACTGTCAGACAATCATCTCAAATTCCCTATGAATTCTATGGAATAAAACTATTGACCAATTGATCGGGCCATGGGCACTAGCTACAACAAAGGAATAGAGCTGGTGAGATATGCCATAGGATCGATGTTGCAAATTCATGGCTACCATCATGAACTCGAGGATAGGGCACTTCGGTTTAGGTCAAAAGCTATATTCATTAGAGTTATGGTGTGGGAACAATTGTTCCATGTAGGCTCGAGAAACAAATCAATTGATGAGTTGCCATCGATGGGCAGGAAGAATCGCTACCCGACCTCAATTGGTGCAGTTCATTGTTCAATGCCACTAAGCCAAACAGTCCAGAGTGATGTGGAAGCAGGTTTGACTCTCAAGACAAATGATACTCTCAATGCTAGGATACATCAAAGCAACATCCCACTGCAAGAGCCTACGAATGTGCAAGAACTGAGAGGTCGCATTGGAAAATACAATCAAAATTGGCTTAATGGGCACTAGAATGTGCACTAGAATATCCATAGCTAAGAGGTCTGAGATTAGTAGTAATGCAACACTAGTGCTCAAGGACGCATAAAACAATAAAGGGTAGAATGAAGACTAGGGGGAATTCAAACATGGAGGAGAAATGCAGGCATTATGGTTAGAGGATGAGGGAAATGATGAACGCAATGCGAGGAAAGGTGCAACAATCTAAGTTGAAAAGTCATGCAATCATGGGTGGTGAACAAATGATTGCACACATGGAGGGTGACTGAAAAGGGTGGAGCTTTGACCCATTGATTGGATTTTTAATCCGTAATTTGCAAAGAGTATGTAACTGAAAAGTTGTTGGACCTAGCTTTGTCAAAATTTGGTAGGGGCCATCAGCCTTTGAATTTGCTAGTAGCCTAGCTCGCCTTCTAATTATACAGTACCAATTGGCCTTCCTGAAATACTGAAGTTCTGAGAAATCGATCATGAGTACGAGCCTATCAAAGTTTTGCTTCTCGCATTAGCAAAAAACTCTCAAAACTTTGTTCATCTAAAGAACAAAGTTCATCAATTCGAGCATACAAGGAGTCTTCGGCCAAAAGTTTCTGCTCAATAGCCACACACAGGCTAGGAACTACAATTTCCATAAGAGCAATCACCTCAATCCCATAAGCCAGTTTAAAAGGTGTATAACCAATAGTTACTTTATAAGTAGTCCGATACGCCCATAATACAACATGCAATAACTAATCCCAATGATTTAGACAATTAGTAATGAGTTTCTTTAACAAGGAAAATAGGTCTTTGTTAGTACTTTTGGCTAAGCCATTAGCTCTTGGATAATAAGGCATACTAAATTTATGGGTGATGTGGCAGGACTGTCCTGAGGCCCTGAATCAATTTATTAGCAAAATGTGTGCCTCTCTTAGATACAATTTCCAAAGAAAGAACAAAATGCAGGAAGAGATCTCAAGTTAAACATTTAGAAACCACCAAAGATGTGGCCAAATTAACAGCCCATGCTTCAGCCCAGTGAGTTGCATAGTCTATAGAGATAAAAATGTACCAATTGCTAGTAAGAACAACAAGAGGAGTAGTAGGACCAATAAAATCAGATCCCCACTTATGAACGGGTTTAAGAGGGAGGATGGGTTGAAGAGGAAAGTGATGTCGAGGGAGGGGTTGTCTAGTATGTTGACAAGAATCACAAGTTTGAACATAGTCATGAACATCACGTTGCATCGTAGGCCACCAAAGTCCACTCTGTAAAAGCTTCTTATACATTAAATCCACCAAAAAATGGCCACCAATGGGAGCTGAATGTGCCAAGGCCAAGACTGAAGGAACCTCATGAGTAGGAACACAATGGAGCCAAGCTCCTAAAGGATCAAAGTGGTACAATTCGCTGACAATAATGCAAAAATGACGACTATATAGTGCCAACTTCTGTTGAGTAGGAATGGAAAGTGAATCCAAAGAACAATCAATAGTCAGGAAAGTCAATAGAGTATCATAATAAGATTCGACTAAATCCCAAGTAACAAGAGAAGTGCTAGGTTGGTAGTGTAGATAGATGGAGATGAATCATCTGCCCCAATCGGAGCTTCACCAGAATCCAGGTGGGAGAGGAAATCAATGATAGTGTGAGATGAACCGGGCCAATGAATAGCATCATAATCAAATTCTTTCAGAAGGAGAACCCAATGAGGGAGTCTACCACCCAAATTTCTCTATCGTACCAGATAAGTCAAGACAAAATGATCCACATGAAAGGTGAATTTATGAAAAGGAGATAATGTCAAAACTTTTTAATGGAATAAATAAGGCCAAGACACTTGTGTTCTATTAATGAATAATTTCATTCCACAGGGGCCAAACGTCTGCTAGCATAGTATACGAGATGATACCATTTTTTATGGAGTCACATTACAACACTCCCAATAGCAATATCAGATGCATCAACAAACACATGGAATGATAAGTCCCAGTGAGGAGCCTAAAGAATAGGAGTCTGCATAAGTAACTGCTTAAGGTGGAGGAAACTAGTATGACACTCATCAGTCTAGTAAAAATCACGAGGAGTGAATGTCTTCAAACAGGTGAGTGGGATAGTTAGATGTGCAAGCTAGCGAAGGTGGCAACTGAGCCAATGGATCTGTCCTAGGAAGCAAAGAACTTCCTTCGATGATTTTGGTGGTGGGGCATGAAGTATAGCCTACACATTATCTAGGTCAACTTGAATTTCTTGGCAAGAAATAATATGGCCAAGCAATTTACCACATGTCATAACAAAAATGGATTTGATAGGGTTAAGACAAAGCCAATATTCCCTGCACTTCAAAAATTAGTGGCAGAGATGTTACAAATGATCCATTTTAGCCCCTCAAGCTGAAAAATCATCAAGGAACACTTGCATTGAAACTGGTCAAATAGGGGGGAAAAGATGTCCTGCATACATCGTTGGAAGGTGCTAGGGGCATTATGAAGATGGAACCACATGATTGTGAAAGCATAAATGTTGTATAATTCATGGGTTCAGAGGGTTAAACATATGGATTCTAAAGTTTAGAATATGATGTATGTTTGCTTTGGTCTAACCCTTGAATTACCCTCGGAACATGCCTTGAACCTTTGGGTGAAACCCTTGGTTTTAATCCTTGAGGTATTTATTCATATGAGCTCCCAATTGAATGGTTAGAACCTTAGGCTTGATTTATCCTAAGGTGTGGGAACCTTAGTCTTGGGAGAAGCTTCTCTAGGAGCCACCTTGTGTGTACGTGAGAGAAGAATCCTCATTTGATTTAGAAGGCATGTGATAGACCTTGGGAAATTAGAAGGCATGTGATCACCCTTGGGAAAGTGTCCACATGAGGGACACTTGGCTGGACACTTGGCCAATCTCAAGGACATGCACCCCCTTGGACTAGAGGTATATATATGGGTGGAGTTGGATGGGTGGAAACGTGATCTCTCTTACTGGAGATAGTCTTGCTAGTTGATTTAGTTCTTTGTGGAATGTATTTCACAACATTGGTATCACGAGCAGGCGAAGATCCTTCTTTTCTCTTGCATCTCACGAGTCCTTTCGGGTCGACGGAGCTATTTGCTATGATTGGGAGTGTTTGCAAAATCATATGTGTGTGACCCCTTCCTCTATGAAGGAGCTCGCAAGCAGCCAACTTCATACTCATGGAGGTTATACTCACGGACGACCTGCTTCAAGTATTAGATACCCAACAGACCACGCGCATGTTGAGCGTGAATCAAGCGTAGGTCGAGCGTCCGTTAGGAGCTCCAGTCTGTCGTATGGAATGAAAACAAAGTGGGAATTCTTTTAGATATATAGATCTTACCCTGTAGACTTGAGTTCATTTATGGGATAAAGCGCTACACTCACAACTCCCGTGTATTATCCAAGTTGTTTCCCTCTCAGCTCTTCATATTTGGAGTGCACACTAATCCCTTCGCTTTCCTTTTATACGTTTGAATAGATATGCTCACACATTAGAGCACGAGCTTTAAAATAGAGGACTTGTCACTATAGATTTTACTCTTTTATGAGTTTGAAGATGGAGATGGATAAGTCCAAATAGGCTCTCTTTTGAATGAGATGCTTCCGTCTATTTGTGATGGAGATGATGGAACTTGAAAATCTTACATTTCTCTAGCTTATTTTCTATCAAGGAAGCAAGAGATCATATCGATTATGAAGGATAAAAAAGAATTCTCAGAGCTTGAAGAAGAAAGTGTGCCATCTTCATTTTCAACTTCAACAAAGGGAAAGCATTTAAAAATGGATCAAAGCTAAGTATTTTATATTTTATTTTATATTTTTTTAGTTCATTATGCATTTGATACGTTCTGAGATTGAAAGAATACATGCCTTATAGTACATAGATTACTTTTAGTATTATGGATTTAATAACATATCCATTTAACTATCGACATGCATTGAATATGCATAGAACTCATTCTATATATAAATGATGTGGCATTCATTGAATACACAAGCATAGTGGAGCTTCATATATTATTGCAAGTATGCCTTTAAGCATCCTTAAAGTTTTTGTAAGGTTGAATGCATTGTTGGGCACCCAAGTAAGTATGAGGATGCCTCAAAAAATAAGATTAGAGATTGAAATGTCACGATGGCTCAAGCCTGCAACTTCAAGAACGAAGTGCCCAGAAGAGTGTACCTCTTCATGCACGGATTCAAAGATGGACAAAGCTATGATGGAGGTTAGTACAACTTCCAATTTGTTCATCTATTTTCTTTGTTTGGCATAATAAAGGAATGCATGAAAGAATGCATTTCTAATGAATGAAGTGAAACACTTATGTACATTGAATGGTGCATAAAATGATTCACTTGCATGGTACATTAGAGGCATAATCAAATGAAATATGTTTTTCATTAGCATAGAATATATTGAGCTTCTAAAAGATTGTTAGAAAATGGACATATAATGTTCATTATAGCATGACATGAACATGAATGGAAAACACAAGCATGTATTCATGCATTAAATGGAGTTCTAAATGTGAGTTCCATGCATGCTTTAAAGAGGGGTTCAATTTTCGGACCTTACACATGCTAAACATCTTCAAGAAAAGATGTAAATGTTTTTGGCATACACTATGATGCATGAATTGAATCACATATGCATGGGTTAATGGGACATGAGAGAGAAATCAAGTTTTGTAAGTTTAAGGTTTAAGAAAGAAAAATGACTTTTTCATATGAAGTCAAAAGCATAAAAGTTTAATGATGTGTTGAGATGATGCACATTAACTTTTATGCTTTTTATATGTTGGCTTAATTCAAAAGCCAACAAAATTTAACTTAGGAAAAGGAACTTTAAACTTCGAGTCCTACTTATGGACCCCTAAGTTCCATAATACCCATGGCATGCCTAATCAGCAAGGCCAAGCACATAAGCTTCAAATTCAACAAGTTTCTCTTCTTATTAAACCATAAATGGTAGTAAAAAGAACTTGGATTGAAAAATCCAAAAGAGAAATGAGAAGCCTATATGACATCCTACACACATAGCATAATTTTTCATTGTGAATGATGTTAAAAAGTTCATAGGAACTTAAACATCTGATCATTGAGGATAATGATCACACTAAAAGGGGGAAGAGAATGTCGTAAAATGACATATTAGGGAAAAAATGATTGAACCATTTTACCCTTCTAAGCGTTCATTTCTTCCCCGATAAGCTTCTTACTTCATTGGCAAGAGGTAGGATCTATTTGGAGCTTTGAGAAAAATGCTTCAAGAGTGAAGAGTTGTAACTCATTAAGCATATCTAGAGAAGAGGAAGATCAAAGGGTTGAAAGAAACTCTTAATACCTCTACTCCAAAATATGCTCCATGAGTAAGAAACAATTTATCAAGATGGTTAAAAAGGTAACCATTTAGCAAAGCTTATGATTGACTATATCCTTTGATACAAGTGCCTACTTATGTCAATAGATGATATCTAGTATAAGAATACTAGCTCTATTATCAAATGACATAAACAACGATAACTTTGATTGCATCTAATCAAGGAAATAGTTCAATGAAAGCTCAATTTTCAAAGTCTTTTCAAAGAACAAATCAAGACTCTGTAAGAATATAACTTACAAAGATTTTGATTATATTTAATAAGACTAAAATGAATGGATTTTAATCCTTGAGTAAGAGCTAAAGTTGTCTACACTAAAGTGAGATTGTAAATTGGATGGTATGGGACGTCTAGGTTTATAATGTCACTTAAGTGGGTTCAGTGGTATGGGACACTGAACTTAAGGATAATGGAAGCTTAAGCTCAAGGATATTGGAGAGTTTTTTCAATCAAGGATTTAGCATAAATGAACCTCCGATTTGGATAGGAAATTAAATCAGCATCAATTTCTTGCAGTTTTCGAGGATGAAAACTCCTTAAAGGGGGGAAGAAAGGTATCATCACTATGATACTTCTAAGCAAAAGATATTCCTTAACTCTTTCATGAAAGTTAAGGAGTACATTGGTTTTCCAAGTATCTAAGTGTGTTTGAATTAAATCTCAAACATAGTAAGAACCAGATATGCAAGAAGGGAATTCATTAAAGAATTCCAATTTGGCAAGTAAACAAAGCTAAGCTAGCCAAAGACTTGAAGCATATTTAGAGTATGGTATTTGAGAATGGATAAAGATGGGTCCAAAGTTTGGATCAGTAAGCATGACAACTTGCTTAAGTCAAAAGGGGTGACATATAATTGTTGATCCCTAAAAAGAGAATAGTTAATGGGTTGAAGAACATCAACATGATAGTGAAGACTTAAGCTAGGATATCAACTCATGAAGGTATGAGTTGAAGATCCCAAGAAAATCCCATGGGTAAATATCATTGAAAAAGGGATCTAAAGGAGAAAAGACTTGATCTTATTTCATGTTAAATTAGCTAGAGGAATTTTGAGAAAGCCAAGTGACCTAACTTGGTCAAATATATCCAACCCTTTATGGTTGGATAATCCAAGAGGCCTACATTGGTCAAAAAGATCAAACCCTTTTATAGTTTGATACCAAGTAAAGTTCAAAGGTCAACCTAAATAGACCTTTGAATTAATTGACATTAGAAACCTTAGTCTTTGATCTCATGAAAATGATGCCAAGGAGTTCCAAGATGGAATTCATGATCATGGTAAATGATCAAAGAGCATTGAAAAGATAAGGGCAAAGAATGTGGAAAGGAGAAGCTTCTCTAGGAGCCACCTTGTGCGTATGTGAGAGAAGAATCCTCATTTGATTTAGAAGGCATGTGATAGACCTTGGGAAATTAGAAGGCATGTGATCACCCTTGGGAAAGTTTCCACATCAGGGACACTTGGCCAATCTCAAGGACATGCACCCCTTTGGACTAGAGGTATATATGGGTGGAGTTGGATCGGTGGAAACGTGCTCTCTCTTACTGGAGATAGTCTTGCTAGTTGATTTAGTTCTCTGTGGAGTGTATTTCACAACAATAAACTCCCCAATTCATAATGAAAGAGTTTTAGGAATTTCTTCTTCGGCCATGCGGACTTGATTATAGCCACTATACCCATCCAAAAAGGAATATATTTCTCGGCCTAGTACTTCATCAAGCATACTATCCAGAAAAGGTAAGGGGAAGGGATCAGGGATGGTGGCTTCATTAAGCTTCTGGTAATCCATGTAGATTCGGAGTTTTTTGTTTTTCTTAGGTACAATTACTATGGGGGAGATCCATTCGGCATGTTCGATAGGGACAATGAACCCAACATGTAGTAGGCAATCAAGTTCTTCCTTTACTTGTTTGGCATAGTGAAGATTCATCCTATAACTCTATTGCTTAGCTGTAGAAACATCCGGTCTTAGTATCACTCTACATTGGTAAATTCGAGGATATATGCCCTTCATATCTTTGTAATCCCACACAAACACATGGACAAATTTGATTAGTAGTGAGAGGAGGTCTCATTTAAAAGGCTCTTCCAAGTCAGCTTTATTTTTTACTGGATGGGGATTCATGTCATTACCCAAGTGACATGTGATCAATCGGGCCTCTGGGACAAATGATTGGTGCCCAAGAGTGTTATCAACCCTATGGCTCATGTGATGGTGTAACTTTGTTAAGTCCACTATATCCTTAGCACTTTCTAGTATCAACCAAGCTAGGTTGGACTGCACAAGATGCTCGAGATCAGTGGTCCAGTACGTGTTGTAAATCCATAGTGCCTAAAGAGAGCAAATCTTGGTTAGCAGAGAGGAATGTTGTTTCCTTTTCATCAAAGAGTCCATCCAACATATGGACATGTTTAGTGACATAAGGTCTAGTGTGTATTTCACAAGGTTTAAATTCATCGAGAGGAACAATATATTTTTAGTGATTGCATTTAAAAATAAGCTCATGAGATAACCAATCCTGCATCACTTTGGCTTGTTTCAGCTAGGGTCGATTGAACAGCAAGTTGTAATCCAAACTATACTCCAAAAGGTCTAGAACAATGAAAGTCATATGAAGACAACACCCTGGAGAGTGATTGGAATTAATCCAACAGGATGTACTCTAGATTGTTCAAGCATTCAGACAAAGAATTTCACCCACTCAATATGGTTCCATCCTAATTTCTTGCACAAGCTCGTAGTGGTGATGTTAACTCTAGAGCTGCCATCTATTAGAAACCTCATAATTTTATGACTTTTGTACCAAATTGTGATCAATGGAACCACATAGTTGACATTCGTATTTGGTTTCGGATGTATAGTGTGGCTAGTGTCAAGATCTAGTCCATATTGACATGTTCCTGAAACTGCTATCGGATGTGAGGGACTAGAGTTAATAGTTGTCCCAAGGGTGAAGCGATAGGTGCTTTTGATAAAATATCCCATGCCTCGTTGAAAATGTGAACTATGCAAGCTTTAGGTGGATAAAGGGATCAAAAGACCTTAATGTGGACAATGGTCATGACTCAAATCACATAGGAAAATCACATGGTTAGGCAGGGTAGTCCTAAGGTGGTGGAAAAGTCAAAAGAGGCATCCAAAATCTATAAAAGAAGGTGAAGAGTCATCAAATGCATGGAAGTCTTGTAGGTCATTAAAGGCCAAGAGACATATACTCAAGGAGGCTCAATGAGAGAGTCATCCAAGGATCAAGGAGCTGAAACACAATTGTCCAACCTAGAAAAAAATACAAAGGATGGCATTACATGCACAAAGGAGGAGTAAGGAGGAGCTATCAATCCCACACCCCCTCTAGTCTCTTGTACGTATAGATATGGTCTACTTATAATAGTTGTAACTCCTTGTGTACATATCCAATTCAAGAGATTTAAAGTGCATTATATATGTTTCTTACTTTTCCTAAGAGGGCTTCTTGAAATCAATTTTATATACAGAGAAATTGGTGTATCTCTATAACCCTAGTTTTTGCATATCATACATCTTTGCATAGTCTATCTTGTATAGAGTTTTTTTACTAACCTAAATAGAACCATTTGAGGTGTTCTATAGCTTATTGGAAAGCTTATGAATCATAATAAGTTTGTGTAAAAAGCCTAGGTGATTTGGATCAATTTAAGGTAGGTGAATTAGAGTTTTATTACAGGCTAGCAAAAAAGGTGTATGAAGGGACCTAGGTATTGGGTTCATTTCACTTGTAGTGTGCAAATCTAAGGGATTGAATTCCATCAGCTGGTATCAAAGCAGGAAACATCCTTTGAAGACTCTAGAAGAAGGAAACAAAAGCTTGGACATCAAGGCTAAGAGGTACATTTCATTGTAACCCTAATTTCCCATTTAGTATGGTAGATCTAGGTCAAAAAGTGGAGTTGCTTGATAAAGAAAACTATCAGCCATGGAGGTTCAAAGTCATGAACTACCTCATGAGAAAAGGTTTATGGCCTATTGTGTGTGGAGATGAAGATAAGCCCGATGTGGATCCCAAAGATCCAAAGGTCACCAATCAAGAATTGAAGTTGTTGAAGGATTGGGAGGAAAGGAATAGAAGAGTTATCTTCTACATGTCACAGGTAATCTCTAACACTATGGTTGGTCATATATCAGAGTTTGATCATGCTAGAGATGTTTGGGAGGCCTAGAGAAGATATATGCCACTTCCACAAGAAGCAGAAAGATGCAGCTTAAGAATGAACTCCATTTTTTGAAGAAGAGTAGTGGTCAATCTATTATTGACTACACCTTGCAAGTGAAGGAGTTGAGGGAGCAATATTTGGCATTGGCTGCAAAGTAGATGAGGAAGACCTTGTGCAGATTACTCTCAATGGGCTGAGAGGGGAAGACAAGTGGAAAACTTCATTACTACCATCTTGTATAGAGATCCTCTACCAACTCTTGAGAAGTTGATCCCAAACCTAGTGGTAGAAGAGATTTCCATAGGAGACACATCGAAGAAGGATGGTCACTCACAGGTCCTATATGCTAGCAAAGGCAAAGGAAAGAGTGGCAAGAAGGGGAAAGGAGGAAAAAGCAAGTGGAAGAAGTCCAAGGAAGAAGATTCAGATTTAGAAGGAGATAGCAAGGCATCATCTTCAAGGAAGGGCAAGAATGGCAAAGGGAAGAACAACCCTCATCAAGGTAAAACTTGTTTTATATGTGGTAAGCAAAATCATAGTTCTTCAAATTCTTGGTTCAAGGATGAAAAAGGAAAGAAGAAGAAGGACCAAGGGAACTATCTTAACAAATCCAAGAAGGATGAGGAGAAGGAGACCCTCCTAGCCATGAGACATGGCTACACTAGTGATCCCAAGGACACAAAGTGGTACATAGAGTCTGGATGCTCTAATCACATGTCATGTATGGAGGAATCTTTTGTTCATATGAAGGTCCCAAGCTCAAAAAGTTGTGTTGAGACAGGAGATAACACTGAGCATCTCATTACACATGTGGGAGATGTGAAGCTAGGTGAAGGTAAAACTATCAAGACTCTTAAAAGATGTGCTCCATGTTCCATCTATTTCCAAGAACCTTATCTCTGTAGGATAGATGGTAGAGAGAGGTATGAAGGTTATGTTTAATGCAAAGATCATTTTGAAGGGAAGGAAAGAAGGTAGATTGTTCATACTAGATGTTGCTCCTACACACAACAAGGTATGTTATGTGATGATTGGGAACAAAAGGATTGCAAAGATTGATCTTTGGCACATGAGGATAGGACATATCAATATTCCCATGTTCAAAAGCATGTGCAAACCAGGTTTAGTGCAGGGACCACCAAATCTTGAAGGCCAAGATCTACATGAGTTTTGTGATGCTTGTCAGCTAGGTAAGCAAGCAAGGAAGCCATTTCCAAAGAGTGAGTACAGATCCTCTAAGGTCTTGGAGCTTAAACACTCAAATGTATGGGGCCCTAGCAGATGGGCTTCATTGAGAGGAGCTAGGTACTTTGTCACTTTCATTGATGATCACTCAAGAATGGTATGGTTGTACATTATCAAGGAAAAATCAGAAGTGTTTTCATGTTTTCAAAAGTTTAGGTCCCTTGTTGAGAAAGCACACATCAAGACATTGAGGTCGGATGCAGGGGGAGAGTATTTCCCAAAGGGACTTACAAAGTACTTGTAGGAAAATGGCATAAAGAGGCACTTTACATGCAGGTACACCCCTCAACAAAATGGTGTTGTAGAGAGGAAGAATAGGCATTTGGTTGAGATAGCTAGATGTCTCATAAATGAAAATAAGTTACCATTCTCTTATTAGGCTGAGGTTGTGAATACAGCTTGTTGCTTGATAAACAGGGTTCCAATAGTTGGTGTGCACAACTTGACTCCACACGAAGTCTATTATTGCAAGAAACCAACCATGGAGCACCTCAAGGTTTTTGGATGTGTATGCTTTGTTCATGTTCCTTGTGAAGTGAGAACAAAGTCAGAGCCCAAGAGCAAGAAATGTGTGTTCATTGGCTACTCAAATGAGCAAAAAGATTACATGTGCTACAACCCTCTCTCAAAGAAGCTATATGTGTCAAGAGATGTTGTGTCTGATGAGTCAAGGTCATGGTATGGAGACAAGGGCAAGGCAAATTTGGATGAAGAGGATTAAGAGGAGTATTCAGACTTTCATGTGCATATTCAACCTCAAGAGTCAATCACAATCAGTCGACCAGAGGCTTCTACATCTAAGGTACACTCATATGATCACTCTTACACTTATGATTATGAAAGATCATCCCCTACTTCAAAGTATAGAAGGTTGCAATAGATAGACTATGACAACTATGACCCTAGGGAAGCTCAAGAGGAGTCAGAAGAGGAAGAGCTTGAGGAGGTGATTACTCCTAATGTAAAGCTCAATAGACTCAAGAAGGAAGGTCAAGAGAAGAGGTCTACAAGGAAGAAAGCATCCCCCACAAAGGTATGCATATGGTTGTCTCATGGCAAAGCACTATGCATACATGATGAATGTCATTGCAGATCAAGAGCCATATTCTTATGAGGAGGCAAAGACCAAACTAGAGTGGAGGAAGGCTATGTATGAAGAGTTCAAAGCTATTAAGGAGAACAACACTTGGGAACTGGTACCCAAGCAAGAAGGCATGAAGATAGTCCAAAACAAGTGGGTGTACAAGACCAAGAGGAATGCAGATGGCAGTTTGGCAAGGTACAGGGCTAGACTAGTAGCCAAAGGCTTCACACAGACACAAGGGGTGGATTATGAGGAGGCTTTTAGCCCTATGGCAAACAAGGCTACCATTAGAGCTCTCATAGCCCTATGTGCAACAATGGTGAGTTACAAGAAGAGGTGTTCATGGAACAACCTCAAGGGTATGCAGATCCACAACATCCTACCTATGTTTGTAGGTCGAAGAAGGCCTTTTATGGCCTAAACCAAGCCCCATGGGCTTGGAATAAAAGGTTAGTGGACTTCTTGAAGAGATTTGGTTTCTATCCAAGTGATGCAAATCCATCCTTGTATGTGATGAAGACAAATGACAAGATATGTCTGATATGCATATATGTAGATGATCTTCTTGTGATAGGTGATGATGATGCAAGGATAAGGACCATCAAAGAGAAGCTTGGAAAAGAGTTCAAAATCTCATATTTAGGTGTGCCAAATACTTTCTTGGCATTGATGTGATCTATGGGAAAGAAGGTATCTATCTCTCTCAAAAGAAGTATCTTCTAGATGTGTTATTTAGGTTTGGCATGATAGATTGCAAACCAATAGCTCAACCTATGGATTCAAATGTCAAGCTAAGCAAGAGAGATGGTAAGAAGCTAGAGGACCTTACACTATACAATAGCATTGTGGGATCATTGATCTATGCTACACTCACAAGGCCTTACTTGTGCTACATAGTTGGAGTTCTATCTCAGTTCATGCGTGCAACCACAGATACACATCTCAACCATGCAAAGAGAGTGTTAAGGTATGTGAAGAGTACAATGAATTATAGGTTGCTATGCAGGTATGATGAAGAACTTCAAGTAAGAGCATGGAGTGATGCAGATTGGGTAGGGAGTGTTGATGATACAAGGTAAATCAACTTCTATCTATGTTTTCATGCTAGGTACAAAAGCAATTTCATGGATGAGCCAAAAACAGCACACAGTTGCATTGAGTTCAACAGAGGATAAATATAGAGCTTTATCCCTCACTACATGTGAAGCAATGTGGATTAAGAAGCTCTTCAAAGATATTGGTATACAACTTGGACCAATCCTAGCTAAAGGAGATAACATGTCAAGCCTACATCTTACTGACAGTCCCATGTATCATGCAAGGAGCAATCACATTGAGGTGCATTACCATTATGTAAGGGAAAAGGTTGCAAGTGGGGACATTAATGTTTATTTTTTAGGTACAAAGGACCAAGTTGCATATATCTTCACTAAAATCTTGGATGTGACCAAGTTAATCAAAGGCTATGAGCTTGCTTGATATGGACACTACCACCTTAAGCTTGAGGGGGAGTGCTGAAAATGTGGACTATGCAAGCTTTAGGTGGATAAAGGGGTCAAAAGACCTTAATTTGGACAAAATTCATGACCCAAATCACTTAGGGTGGTCTCAAGGTCGTGCAAGCCAGTCCTAAGGTGGTGGAAAAGTCGGGGGAGGCATCCAAAAGCTATAAAAGAAGGTGAAGTGTCATCAAATGCATAGAAATCTTGTAGGTCATTGAATACTATGAGACATATACTCAAGGAGCTCAAGGAGAGAGTCATCCAAATATCAAGGAGCTGAATCACAACTGTCCGAGCTAGAAAAAAATGTAGAGGAGGGTGTTACATGCATAGAGGAGGAGTAAGGAGGAGCTATAAAGCCTACACCCCCTCTAGTCTCTTGTAGGTATAGACATGGTCTTCTTATAATAGTTATAACTCCTTGTGTACATATCCAATTCAGGAGATTTAAAGTGCATTTTGTAGCTTATATATGGATCTTACTTTCCCTAAGAGGGATTCTTGAAATCAGTTTTATGTACAGAGAAATTGGTGTATCCCTATAATACTAATTTTTGCATATGCTACATATGTGCATAGTTTGTTTTGTACAGAGTTATTGACTGACCTAAACATACCCATTTGAGGTGTTCTATAGCTTGTTGGAAATCTTATGAACCACATTAAGTGTTTCTAAAAGCTTAGGTGATTTGGATCAACATAAGGCAGGTGAATCAGAGTTTTCTTGCACCATAGTAGAAAAGGTGTATGAAGGGACCTAGGTATTGAGTTCATTTCACTTCTACTATGCAAATTTGAGGGATTGAATTCCATCATGACTTATTATGAGGAGATTCTTCTGGTGTTTTATCCGATTGGACTGATGATATTGATGCGGTTGGCACTATCGATTCTGTTGTTTGTGCATGCATTGGTGCAGTTGCATTGGCGGTTCTATTGTTTGGACATTCATTGGTGTAGGAGTGGGGAAAATTGGGGCTTCAGCTTGAGTCCATTTTGTTGCATTAGGTAGCATTCTCTTTGTTCTTCAAAGCCAGGTTCAAACACTTCTACTGCTGGTTGTAGTACTTTTCCAGATCATGTCTAGATCATAGCAGCATGTGCTTCTACAAGTGTGATGATGACCATGTTTGTCATTGGGTTCTACCGATCCTTCTTCCATTTATCGTACTTCTTGAGCATCTTTGTAGTGCTAGTGGATATGGCCCATCTCTCCATTTAAATGGCAACACGATAGAAATACTTTGTTAGGGATATTGTCAATACCTTGATTCCATCGTGACTGATTAAAATTTCCTAGTCGTTGTGTCTGATTAAAATGGTGAGTAAGCTGTATTGCGAAGGTGAGATGGAACATAATAAGCTGCATGTTCTCCAGGTTCTTGTATGACAGCATTCACTGCTAGGCATTTTTGAGTTTTGGCATTGTAGGGACATGTTTTAGTTGAATGAATTCCATTTTCACAGATTGCATAGTATACTTGATTCAACACACAGTTAGCCGCAACATGGCCTGAATTTTTGCATTTTATGCAAAAAACATGTTTCAAAATGTCCTCTAATTTATTTTTCCTGGTCTTCATCCACTCTAAATCTTCTACAAAAACACCAATTTATGTTCAACTTGCAAAGCCATTTAATTTGTGCTGGATTTTTCTTCAAGCAGAATCTTTGTAAGAAGGCTTCCTTGACTGCGATATACTATTGGAAATGGTCGAATCGAATTCCATTAGCCACTGTGCAGTTTCATTCACCAACATTTATTGGAATACTTGAGCTTTATATTCATCATCATTGGGGTTATCTAATCACTGTAGTTGATTTCAAATGTGTGGACATAAGCATCTAGGTCATCACCCAAAAATCTGCTAGATTCGGTGTAAGATACACTGGCTTCATACTACCTTCCTTGCCCACCTTGTGGCTTTGCCATCAATCTGGGGCTAAAATATTCAAGTGCATCCACCACGTCTTCAGAATCAGAATTGATGGGTGATGCTTGACTAGTGGGTAGTGCTAGCCTTCCTGGAATTTCCAAGTTTAGCTATTGGATGGATTCTAGTTCTTTTGTCAGAGGTGCTTTTTTGCTACTCCAAAATCTTGGAAATGTAGTTGCAATTCGTCTTTCTATAAGCATTCACCACCCTTCTCTAGTACTGATCACTTTCAAAAATGGCTCTTCTAAAATTTTGGCGATATCTACTACGATTTCCGATGGAGATTCAGTTTGCACAGATTGAGTATTTTTCATCCTTTTGTTCCCAACCACAATCTCCGGTTTGCCCAGGGTTTCAGCAAAACTGAAGCACTACTGAACACTAGAGTTTTGTCGGACAACACCAAAGAAGTTTTTGATATTTCCTATAGATAAAAAACTAAGGACTACGTCCAGGGAGTGTTGTGACTCATTAAAATATTCTCTTCGAGCGTTGTGACTTCGCTTGTTTTATTCTATAGTGTACCTAGTGTATTGTTCACTTGAACGAGATGCTTATCACTTATATACTTCGAGTAGGATTCTCCCGGTCACATTACCAGCATGTATTCTATAACAACCACTCCCCAGGGGATCACCAGTGTTAACCTCTATCTAGTCTAGTTAAGGAAAAGAACAAGTTTCGGGGGTTCTTGGGTGGCAAAATCTAGTATAGACTAGATCCGTGTGTTTCTCCAACTCCTCAAAAAGTCAACTAGTCCACCAATTTGGTCAGGGATCTTCACCAAAAATATGGTTTTACAAAAATGCCTTCCCGACAACCTAACATATCCCATGATCCAAGTAATGTGCACAACAATGAGACCACCTTTATCTCATCTATAATCAAGTTTTGTGACTCTAGTTGCATGAGTAGGAGATCAAGCTCAATCGCCCACAACACCAATTGTGTTAGACATTGGAAGCTTGTACAACCTCTACATGAGGTATATCTTATTGGATGTCATATCCTTCTCATGGGTATTTCACAACTTCTACCACACACTCTTAATTCTCTTACATACTAGCACTAAGAGATAGATGTTATCATCTAGATGCAGTCGAATCATAGACTAGCCATCTAATTGAGCTCTTCCTAATCATCATCATATATATTGTTATTTGTCATGACTTCTTGTACGTATTGCACAACTTCTGCTACACACTCTTAATTGTCTTGCATACTAGCACTAAGAGGTAGATGTTATTAGCTAGATGCAATCGGATCATAAATTAGCCATCCGATTGAGCTCTTCCCAGTCATCATAATCCATATTAGTTTTTTCCATGCCTTATACTAGTATCCAAGATCATCTGATTGAGCACTTCCTAGTCATCATTATCCATGAGGTATTTGTTATGCCTTCCACCATATTGGATGTCATATCCTACTTACAGGGATTGCACAAACTTCTACCACACACTCTTAATTGTCTTGCATACTGGCAGTAAGAGTTATTAGCTAGATGTAACCAAATTATAGGCTAGACATCTTCTTGAGATCTTAATAGTCATCATTGTCCATATTGATATTTGCCATGCATTCTACCAGTCTTCTTTGAATCCGCATGTCCATGATCTAATTCATTGCTTCCTTTTAATCAGCACATCCATGATCTAGTTCATCGAGAGTTCAAAGTTTGTAATAGCCCTTTCTTTTACCTTACAAATTGAAAACGCTTGAGATATCCAAAGAGTCCATAGGTTCAAATACATTGAGTACATTGTTATCTACCAAAAACCTATGTAATATATACCTGAAATGACTCGTCAAGGAGGCAGAGACACCCACAATGTAACTTTTCATTAATTAACACCGTTCGGTCTTGAGTGCACGTAGAGTAGAGATGAAGTCAAAAGACAGGCACCAAACCTGTCGGGTTCTCTGTGCTCTATCATATTGAGATAGTTTGCTTCCATATATCATTATGCATTGAAGTCTTTGAAGTTGTTTTGTATTGTCTGGTTAAGTAAGTCACATTGTCTGTTTGGTACTACGTGTAGCAATTAAGTAATTTGGTGAAGAATACAATTTTTCCAAATTATTTGGTGTGATTCAGTAAAATTAGCACAGTGGATTGTTATTACTATGTTGATAACTTAGTAAGTGAATTTGGTGAATTAGTCTGGGATAAACACAGAGATCCAACCTTTACTAGATTTTGCCACCCCAAGAACCCTGTCAACCTATCTTGCTCCTTAACCAGATTGGGATAAACAGAGGTTAACACTAGAGATCCCGTTGGGGAGTGATTATTGTCAACTACATGCCAGTAACACGCTCCGATGAGAGTTATTCAAAGTATTGAAGTGATAAACATCCTATTCGAGTCAACAATGCATTAGGGACTCCACAACATAAAGAAAGTACGAGTACAGGAGGTAAGAGTGCCACAAGTGGAAGTATGCCATAGTATTTTCTCATTTTTGGTTTTTAAGAAACACTGAAGAAATCTTCGATAATGTCTGGTGAAATTCTATTGTCCGGTAACAACATAGAGTTTGGTGAAAGTCTGGTATCCGGCAAGAATTTGATGGTTGACGGTATTTTGGACACTGTCAAAGATACAATATCAAATGAAAAGATGTAACCTATGTAGTTTGTATAGATTGAATCAACCTCAGAAGTTGTGGTAGATATCCCAAAATTCGCAGAAGAGCCGGTCTTGAAGCCTATGATTACGAGAGAAGGCTCGAGAATGCCAATTGAATGAAGTCTTGCCCAATTCTTGCTATTTTGGAGCAATAGAAAATTGCCCCAAATAGAAGATGTAGAGCCTATTCAAGCCCTTAATCTACAACTCCTGCAAGGCTTACCTGTTGCTACTAATCAAGCATCATCCATGACCTTTGAGTCCAACGAGGTAGTAGATGCCCGTGAATACTTTAGTCCAAACGCAATGGAATATGTACAAGATGACAACAAAATAGGCAATAGGGAGGACATAGAAGGCAATTCCCAGCCAGTGTAACTTATGCAAAGTTTGGAGGATTTCTAGGAGACGATCCTAATGCACATGTCTGAACTTTGAAATTAACTATAGTGTATTGGAAAATCCTGATGATGTAGAGTATAAAGCTATTGTTTTCCAATCTACCCCGATTAATGAAGCTACTTGATGGCTAACAAAATTTGATCTTAACCATTTTTGGTGCTACGACGATGCCCGAAATGCATTTTTGCAACGATTCAGGTTAAAAAAGAATGTTGCTGAAATCTTTGATCTTTTATAGAATAACCGATAGAAAATGAATCAAGGAGTGCAAGAATATGCTACTATTTTCCGCAACCATCTCAAACAGCTCCCACAAGCAAAGAAAATTTACCAAACGATGTCATAACACAGTGGGTCATAAATGGAACAAACCCATAATTGCGACAAGTAATGATCATCCAGTGTACAAATTGACACTAGATGTAGTGATCAAAATGGCTCTAAAGTTGAAGCATAAACTAGGTGGATTTGCTAAAGACCTGGAATGGGTAAAGTCTAGTAAAAGCAAACTCGAAGATGTATTAAAATAGTTCTTTTATGTAAAGTGCAAAAATCCTGGGCATGTAGCCACAAATTGTGCTTTAAACCAAGTTTACTGTGCAATTGGCGACAATGGGAGCCATTCTATCAATATGTGCCTATGTAATGCTAAGGCACAAAATAGACTTGTAGTGAACATAGTCATACAGGAACCTGGTGAGCCGGCAATGAACTATGTTCCTCCTCATATGCAGAACGCGAGTTATTCCTTATACACAAATTTCAGAGCACCACAGACTCGAAATTATAATCCTCAATGTTGGAATCAAGGAGCTGCAAACACAACCAATCAAGCATTCTAGCCCAGATGTCATTTCTATGGCAAATTAGGTCACATCCCAAGGCATTGAAAAGATGCACAAGATTATGATAAAAGAAAGAAGGATCACCAAAATCCCACAAAGAATATGGTAGTAATTTCACTTGTTGAGGTGCGAACAACTACCATCCAGACCCGTTCTGGTAAGATCTTGCAACTAGCTGCTGAGATCTTTGAATCGAGATTTAAGGAGCAGTAAATAACATTCTCCAAGGTAATCAAGTGGGCTCAATCCAAGGTTGTCGTCTTTCCTAGCCCACCACTAGTCACTCTTCAATAAGCAAAATCTTCTGCACCAAAAGTACCAAAATCTGTAGTAATGGATGTACCCAAATCATCAAGAGCATCACCAAAAGGGCCACCTCAGAGCATAGCTTGTGATATATTTTCCAAAGCACCAATTACACTACCCTTAGGATAGTTGTTGTCTTTGGTTCCCCGCATTAGACAATAATTTCAGCAACAGATTGATATGGATCTGATTTCGGCACCAGTTGTAGCCACGATCCATCCAGAACCGGATACAACTGTGGACCATGTGGTCCCCTTAATCCCATTATGGTACAAGAATCATAAGATTACACAAGTACTTAGATGGTGGTTTCAGTGTTAACATTGCCACTACAACCTTATGTAAGAAATTGGGGTGGAACCAAATTGAACCTATTATTCTTTGTCAGAATGGTTGATTAGTCTAGAGTCCATCCAGTGGGCTTTGATACAAATATTTTGATTACAATGCACGGTGAAGTTTTCCTTACGATGTTTGTGATAGATATGCTCAATACTCCACCCTCATGTGACCACAAATGATCCATGGTGCTCTAAGTTGTAAGGCCCCCATTATGAGGAGAAGCCATTATGAGAGCATGGACATTTGTGGAACCCTAACTTGCAAGTTAGATGAGGTCTATGTGTGACCGTTGATGGTTGTAGATGATCTTTGTGAGCCTAGCCATTAGCTTAGGTAGGGCATAACCTTCCAGGCCATTAGGTTGCCATTTAAGGGGAAAATAAAGGCCCTATGGTGGCCCGCAGGGCCGAGATGGTAGGACTTCTGGTCGTGGAGATATTGTCGGATTGTATATTGTACCGACTATTTTGTATCTCCCAACTACGTTTATCTATACCGAACCGCCTTGTAAAAGCTATATAAGCACGGTCCAGGTTGAGCTTTACATAGCATTGCGCACTAGTAAGCCCTTCATCTAGAGTCTGTCTAGATTGCCATCTAAGCTCCACAGTGGGAGCGCAAGGGTGGACAACACCATCATTGTAACTGCATTACGCTCGGCAATATGAGAATTTGAGTTCTCTATCTCTCAGTCTGCGTCTATCTTTGTCTGCGTTTTTCTCTCAACTCTGTCTATAGGTCTATTCTGCTGTGCTGTTATTTTCTTACAGTTTGTTGTCTTGGACCTGTCTGAGTTGAGCTTAGATTATAATTTATTGTTTGGTTGACCATGGTTAAAGTAGGCCAAAGTCTTGCAAGACTAGTTGTCTCATGAATTAATTTTTAAATGTAACCACAGAAAATATATTCTAATCCTTGATGAGATCAAACCATGTGAACTGCACACCAGACCTTAAATTTTTGAACCAGTCGATATGATGGACAATTTGTCAGTTGATGAGGAAATTGCTTTCCTCTCTGTTCATCAAGATTTACTTTCCTTGGGCATAGTTGATCTATAGCATATATTAGATCAATGGTCCCCATATTCTTGCACTATGCAACCAACCGAGGAAGACATCGATAGGTTATCCGACGTCTTACTGAACCTAAGAGACCTACCAAAATATATACATCAAGGGATGGATAATACTTTTAGTCCACAAACTTAAGTTCTTGAAGATCAACTAATCACTTGCAACTTAGGAGATGATGTAAACATGTGACCTGTTAAGATTAAATCATGGTTGGAAGAGTCTTTAAGAGGGATCTGCTAGCACTATTAACTGAGTTCATTGATGTATTTGCCTAGGACTATAAAGATATAAAAGGCCTAGATCCTAGGATCTATCAACACTGAGTGGTCTTTAAACCAGATGCTTACCCAGTTAAACAGCAAAGTTACCACATGAACCCACACTATGCTAAGCAAGTTAAAGAGGAACTATATTGTTTGCTTTGGGTTAGGTTCATGGTTCTAGTGGAGCATGCAGAGTGGATATCTCCAATTGTTATCATACCCAAAAAGAATAAATTATTGTGCATGTGTGTAGACTATCAAAAATTGAATGCAACTACTATACATGATCCCTTCCCTCTACCATTCTTAGACAGTATGCTTGATGAAGTCGTCGAATGGGAAATGTACTCTTTTCTAGACGGATATAGTGGCTACAATCACGTTCAGATGGCGGAGGCAGATAGCCCTAATATAGCTTTTATTACCAATTGGGGAGTGTACGCATGCACGGTCATGTGGTTTAGACTCCAGAATGCCCCAAGCACATTTCAATGTTGCATGTAGGAGATTTTTTCTCCTTACCTTACACGTTTTATGCAAGTCTACTTGGATGATTTGTCTATCGCTGGCATTACAAATGCACATTTGTTGCATCTATTTCTCTGTTTCCTTAAATACAGGAATTACCGATTATGCTTAAATCCCACTAAATCTATCTTTGATGTTTCTTGTGGTAAACTTTTGGGCCATATTATCTTGAGATGAGGCATTTAGGTTGATCTTGATAGAGTACAAGTTATCTTACAGGCCCCACCCCCAAAATCACCCAAAGATGTTTTACGATTCCTCGGGCAAATCTGGTGGCATGGTTGCCATTTACAGTGGTTAGCTCGCTTAACCATTCCCCTTATGCGTTTGACTACACTAGCTCCACATGATTTTGAGTGGACCACCGAATGTCAGGAAAGTTTTGTCTAACTTAAAAGATTACTTATGCATGCTCCGATCCTACAAGCCCCAAATTGTGACCTCCCCTTTCATGTTTTTGTGGATGCATTTGACATTGCTATAGGAAGTGTCCTTATGTAACTTCATATAAGTGGTATTGTCCGATCTATTCTGCTTGGCTTTGATGTGTCTCGATGCATGAACTACAATAATCTTTTGCCTTGGCTCACTCTGCACCTTCCCCTAGTCATTTTTTGTTGGACCTAACACACAAAAAGATCCTACAAAGTGGTCTCTGGTGGCCAACTATGCAACATGATGTGCACGAGTATGTCTGACAGTGTGATCCCTACCAATGAATTGGTCAACACTTTTCACGACATCACTTCCCTTTATAGCCTGTTCTCCCTCTTGAACCATTTCAAAAATGGGGCTTGGATTTCATTGGCCCAATTACTCCCCTAGTTGCTCTCACTGCTTATCACTATATTCTGACCTGCACTGACTATGCTACACATTGGGCTAAGGGCTAGGCATTTCATTCTTCCACTACTACAATGGTTGCTCGATGCTTGACTTGAGATATTTTTCCACGCTTTGATTTTCCCCTTGAAATAGTGTTAGACAAAGGCACTCATTTTGCAAATGATCTAATTGAAGCCTTGACAACCTCCTTTAATATTACACATAAATTCAATACTCCATATTATCCTCCTACTAATGGTCTTGTGGAAAGAACTAACAAAACACAGTTGACTTTCCCAAAAAAACTACTTATGGATTGTCTTGATCGATAGGATCAACTCTTGCTTATTATTTTCTGGGCATACCGTACTACGTACAAGGTTACTACAAGATATACCCCCTTCAAATTAGCTTATGGAATTGAAGTTATTGCTTCTATGGAAGTGGTGTCCCTAGTCTGAGATTTGCCATATAGCATAAACTGTTACCAGATCAGTCGCTTTATAGTTGTATCGATGATCTGCAGGCACTGCATGAGCAGAGATTTGAAAGTTTTCTACTTATGTAAGAAGTACATCTATGACAATCCCGAATGCATGATTGTTTTTTAAGGACTCCCATATTTGAATCAATCAACTCGTACTACTCCAAGTGTGATCATGTTGCAAGCAAATTCAAAAGTCCGGTGGTTTGGTCCGTACCAGATCTCGACACAGACTGGTCTGAAAACTTTTCGGTTGGAGACCCTTGTTAGAGCACCGATTAAAAATCTGATCAATGGGTCAAAGCTTCGTCCTTTTTTGTAGTCTTCCATGAATTCAATCATTTGTTCATCACCCATGTCTACATGGTTTGCATGATTGTTATGACATACTTCCTCGATGTGCATTCATTATTACAATCATCCCATTCTTCATTCATGTTGCCATCCCACCTTGTTTGTTCAAAATCCCTATGTTTCGTGATCATCTACTATTGTTTTTTGAGTGTTTCCTTGCAACTAGCATGCTTTGCACCCTTAACTATCTATGCAACCTTGCTATTATGGAAGTACTCACACCCTTGGAGCCTCTCTCGGACGTAGTCTCTAACAAGACTATTGCTTTTTTGACCCCGTGACGTCTCACTCGCTTTTATCTTTTGTAGTGGAAAGTTGCTTCGGCACATCCCACTACAGAAAGCCTCATCCATGCCATTGCACTTGAACCTGCCTCTACCACATATTGGACTACACCCCTGAACAAACAAGAGCTCCACATGACACTGGCCGAAGTGGATCGACGGTTTCTCTTTCCCATTGACAGTTCAGCATTGATGCCTTCTCTTTTTCGAGTGGACATGGAATAGTTGTTCCCTTGGCATAGCTCAAATGAATACACCATTAAATGTAGACCTGAGTCGGAGCGCTCTATTTTACATTATCTTGTCATTACTCGTCACCACTGCCGCCCAACGACCGATCAATTGGTCTGTCATTCCTCTTTAACCGCATTCACAAGGAATGCCAACATGTAGTTAGACAATTAAACAACGACAATCATCCAAAAACCCGTCTTCCCTATCTTCTGTCTTATATTCTAGCGAGTTCCCCATCACTACTCGAGTTTTCCTCATTCCCCACTATTTTGCACAGATCGCTTCCCCTTCAAAAGAAGAAAAAGACGAAAGCGTAAACCTCATTTTGCACCGCTTTCGTCATACCCGAGTAATTTTCTCCTCCTCCTCCTCCTCCAGTGTTGAGTAGGACAATCAACATCACATGGATAACCCTTCTCCACCTCCACCCTATCCTCCTGTTGACAATGACATTTCTTCCTCCTCTTCAGCCCCCCCCTCCTCCTCCACCTCCTTCTCCACCAAAGGATCCAACTATGAAGGATGTTGCCCCCCTTCTCCATCACTCTCACTGATTAAAGAACCTTCGTTATCCCTTCTACCTTCTCCAAAATAGGCAGATAGAGTTGCCACACCTCCCCCTGACCGTGCACCACCTAGCCCATCTCCTCCCTCATCACCTTCTTACTCCCTACCCGATACACCTCCCAATGCCAGATGGTCCTCCCCTTCCCCACTTGCCTCTCCCTAGAATTCCGCACTTGTGAATGTCGAAGACGACCAAGAAGTACTAGAAATCCCCCCCCCCTTCCCGCAACAGATGAACAATACTGGCTATTCGGGGTGAATGATCAATGTGGCATGCAGGAGTTTGGTAGGCTCAGCATCTACCTTCTCCATATGCAAGGCCTTATCACTAGAGACATGGACCACTACTAGCAATTAGCCAAACACTTCCGATAGCATTGCAACTGGCTTCAGACCTACAACCGACAACTACAGCGAGACTTAGAGCATCAAGTATTCACCAACCAGTAGATGGGTGACACATTATATCAAGAATCAAAACAAACACAATATTTTAAGGATTTTTTGAAGAAGCAAAGCACGATTCCAAAAAGTACCGGAAGCAGGTCACCAACCTGCAAGATGCTAATGCCCGCCATCTATTGCACATCCAATAATTAGAAAAAGAGACTATGGTGCAAGCGGTCGCAATCAACGAGCTTCGATTTCACCTCTAAGAATAGGCCAATGAGTATGAGTTGTTGCAGCAGACTGCTATTGCCTTGAGAGAGAGGAATGCACAATTGTATGCTTAGACTGTACATCAAGAACAACAGTTTTTGGTAGCAAATCAGCAAGCATCCACACTACAACAATCGATAGCTATTGAGAAGTCACTGAAGGAGTAAGCTCTCTAGATTGCTTGAGTGGAAACCAAACACCAGAAGCATATGGCTAAACAAGATTTTAACTTATAGGAAGAGTTCGGTCTACAACTCACGGAAGCACAGAGCCGCTCAATTTTAAACCAAGCTTCCATGTTCGGCACACCTGAGGGTTCTATCACTCTCCTATCAGAGGAGGCGCATAAACGTCTAAAGATTCTTCTTACTAAGAAAATCCACCATACTTTTGTAGAGGCTCGAGAATCCTTTAAAAACAATGTATTTTCTCCTTTCGAGGATGAGCAAGAAGATGCTGAATAAGTTACTATCCTTATATATCTTTTGGGTTTAGGTCCTCCGGGCATGCCAATGTTCGCCGTCAGACACCTATGTAATATATCCCTAAAACAACTCGTCGAAGAGGTAGAGACACCCACAATGAAAGTTTTCATTGATTAACACCATTCGGTCTTGAGTGCGCATAGAGTAGAGATGAAGTCAGAAGACAAACACTAGACCTTAGATAAGGTTGTTCTTTCGCATAAAGCAATCTTGACCAAAAGAAAACTTCCTTGTTTTAAGGAAAAATATGAATGATCCCACCCAAGTTGCAACTCTCCAATTTTTTCTATAGACTAGCATGACCTTCGTAACTAGTTTCTGCTCCCATTAAAGCTGAACCAACTCAAGATTCTTTATTTTTCATCACTTTCTTCTTCTTATTTCAAGCCATCCAAGCATGTAGATGAACCTACAATCAGCCCCTATCATCTTCTGCTAACTTGCCTCTATTGCAATCTTCAAAGAAATCTTGCCACTTTTGCTTAACAACATCACCTTGGTCATTAGCACTAATCATACACACGCACAACTCAAAGCAGAACATGAGCTAGTACAAATAAAGTTGCTTGTACCTCAAAATCAACTTATGGGAAGAAGAAAAGAAGACTCAAAGACATAGAGATTTTCATCAATCCGCATAATAGAGGCTAACAATATCTCCTCAAACAATTGTTTCTTAATGACTCACTTGCAATAACCTTTCATATTTTTCATAATACATGAATAAAATGAATGTAGGTTTGTACATTAAGGATGGACTATACAACGTTGTTTGTGATACTTGACATAGCTATCTCCATTGCAGGCAAAATTCATGGCAAGGTCAATGCACAACCATTGTCACAGTCGTCTAGTTGAATACATGCGGGCATACAGACCTTCCTATTTGACATACTTGCGCATGACTTGAGTAATATCCAACATTATATTCCTTGCACGAGTCAAGTAAATCCTCTAGATTTACTAATTTATAATTTTCTTTATATGATCCAAACTATGGATCTAATTTTCTCATACAATATGAAGATGGGTTGAAGAAAAGAAAGAACTTACAAGCCATCTTCTATATGGTAACAAAATATATGGTCCTAGTGAGTTAACTTTCCTTTAATTTCCACCACCACTAGGATGGAATCATTTCACATATATTTCCTTAGCAAACCAACATAAAATAATCTCTTCATCACACCCTGACACTTCCAAAGACAAAAGAGAGTAAAAATTCTGAATTTTCCTTACACACTTGAAAGTTGATTATGCTATTCATCTTGTTCATCAAGTTAGTAGAACATCATACTTCATGTAAAGTAATTACTTATTGAATCACTCTTTTGTTGATTACCAAATTGGAATCACTCATCCTCATTTTAGGTAAAATAATAAACAAATCTATCATGCCTCTTGTAATTGAAACATGAAAGTCGTGTCTTCTTGAATGAAAATATTAATGTTGATAAAAAATGTTACAAATCACTAAGATAGCCGTGGTTTCCTTCCCCCTAACTAAAAGCACCAAGAAGGCATGAAAAACCACCATAAAAAATGTTTACAAACAAGTCTCTTAGAAGACATGTTTTGCCACTTATGCTTCCAAGTGACACCTAATGCCACTAAAGATTGCCAAGGACAAGGGGTAGGAGGGTTGATAAGAATTAAAATATGTTGTTGAGGACAAGTAAAAATGACCAAAATTTACATCATTTGATGAAGAACTGTCACCATGAAAAAGATCCTGCAACAACCTCTTTCAAGACCTCCAAAATATCACCATCATCTCTAGTAACACTTGAAGATCTGATATCATGTACAAAGTATACATGATAAAGCAGAAATTAGAAAAACTACCCACAATGAAATTAATATGAGACTCAAAAGACTGAATAAACCATGAAATAAGAAATCTCACATGTGGATTACAATGAGGTATCCAAAAGCATAGGCTGAGTTCTCAAGCTTCTAACCAAGTACAAAAAAGTCAACTTTCATAGATTTGTAGAGAGGCTTCTCTAAAAACATCCAATGTGAGATAAAATTCTTCAAAGGAGAATGAGTACAAGAATGAAGCTAAATGGCAAGTGTCACAAATACAACTTAAGTAAACAAAAATGGAGATGTAGTCACAAAAGTGAACTAGAGATGAACTAATAAAATAAAGAATATAGATTACCATTTCTTCAATGGTATTCTCTATTGATGAAGATTTCTACTCAGTCAAAAGAAAAAGTTTTAAATTGTCTATGCTCTAATGCCATATATATATATATATATATATATATATATATATATATATATATATATATATATATATATATATATAGAGAGAGAGAGAGAGAGAGAGAGAGAGAGAGAGAGAGAATAGAAGAAAAGAAACCAACACATACTAAATTAAGAATTTTAGAGATGTTTACACTACAATAGGTATCTTTACAATAGGTATCTTCTTGTATTCTTAGATTAGGTCCATGGTGATATAGATAGATGTCTAATGGCAAGGGAATGTTTGTCATATTATTTTTTAAGGGGTCCTTGGTTTTATAGGTCCTAGTCAACCATACCCATCTTATACAAAACTAAAGGTGGGAAGGGAGTATTTCCCTCTATTATCAACTCTCTACCACTCGAGGACTATCTACAACTCTCTACCCCATATAAACTAAATACAAAATCTTTACCTATCATTCCACTATCTCGTAGTTGTACACAATCACATTTAGTGTGTAAACTAAGATCTTTTTTTAACGCAAACATGGCTCTTCTTGTTTGGAGCCTTATAATTTTCTCTCTTCATACATACATTTGAGAGGCGGATACTAAATTGTATTTCACACACACACACACACACACACACACACACACACACACATATATATATATATATATATATATATATATATATATATATATATATATATATATATATATATATATATATATATATATATATATATATATGCACACATGAGAACATACACATGAGCCCATGATTCACTTGTTAGGAAACATGTGTATGGTAAGGAAAAGTGCAAAACATTCTCCTATAATATATAGCTAAGAGTTTTTCTTTTAATATAAAACGACTTTAGTGTAGATAATCCTCTCTAAGGACATAGAACTAACATTTCGGATTTAATACAATGGCTTTCGATGGAAAGTGATTGAGGGATTTCATATAAGTGTCATTACTTGAAGTCAAATCAAAGTCTTCACAAAGTCAAAGTCGAAGTCAAATCAAAGTCTTCACAAAGTCAAATCATTGGTCTTTGGATTGGTGGTCCAAAGGTTCAAATACTCCAAAGGTCTATACAAAGACAACTCCAATCAACAAGGGATTCCAAGCTCTATCCCTTTACCAAAGGAGATATTTCTACTTTTTTTCTCCTCAATTCAACGACAATCCCCTTTCAAGGACAATCAAGGGGTTGTATAAGACAAAACCAGGTGGAGACCAAGGCTTCAATGTCTATAATATTCTCTCAAAGAAGATTAGATTTCAGCATCAAAGAAGATTAGTCTTACATAGGTGAGTATGGATGAGTACAAAAAAGGAGACGTGTACTTAAGAAACTTAAGAAGACTCGTGCCATCCTTTTCTTTTTTCATACTTTAAAATATTACAAAGTACAAGATGTTAAAGAGGGTATTGTACAATGGAATGAAGGGTTTTTGTTGAAACAAGCTTCTCAAGGAGAGGTGTTTGGATGTGTTGTATGCTTTCGAATGCAACAAACATGCTGACTTGAGGATTTAGAAGACCAGCCATTGTACCTTTATTCCCATGACAAGAAAGAGTAACATCGGTATGGAAGCCACACTTTCAAGGTTATGTTTTAAAAGGTTATCAAAGCCTTATTGCAAGCCTAATGTTTCCTAATTATTTAGACCGTCAAAGCCATAAGAGATTTTAGAGGAGCACATTGGCTCACGATGGAGTCCATCTTCTTCTATCATATCCTCTTTTTTGTCTAAATCTACACAATTCTATGAATGAAGCATAATACTAATATAAAGTACACTACACATACATGTACACACACATATGAAAATACATACATATATGCTCACATACACACAGACACATACACATACATGTATACATGTGCATGCATACACATATGTCTATGGGCACATACATCAATACAAACACACACACACATGCACATAGACTCATACATACACATGCATTCACATGTACACACATGCACACATGATATACATACACATACACATATGCACACACACATGCACATGCACTCACACATACACATGCATTCACATGTACACACATGCATACAACGTGCACATGCACATGCACTCATATGATATATGATATGCATACACAAACACATACACATATGCATACAAATACACACATATACACACATGCACATGAACTCATATATACACATGCATTCACATGTACACACGCATGCATACAACATGCACACATATGATATGCATACATATACATATACACATACACATACACATATACATACATGCACATGCACTCATACATTCACATGCATTCACATGTAAAACATGCATACAACATGCACATGCACACATATGATACCCATACACATACACATACACATATATAGACACACATTGCATACACATACGCATATACATACAAACATACATGTGCACATATAAATAAATAAATAAACAAAAAAAACAATATAAATATATGTACAAACATTCATGTATACAAATAAGTAAATAAACAAACAAAAAATAAATAAATGGATATAAATCACAAAACTTGGTTTGTCTTTGGATTGAATAGGGTCCCATAAGCTCTTGATGAATTCTTCCTCCTCTTCATGAGGGCCCAACTAAATTTAAACTTAGTCTCCATTACATGCAATTCAATGTTTGCATTTGGGTTTGTTTAATATTTAATAAAAGGCATATCTTTATTTTAAACAAACACTTGACGTTTGAAGAAGCTTTGGAAAAGACCTAAAAAAGAGTAGTTTTATATACTACCTTTAGCTTTATGAGTACATGGTTACAAGGAAATAAACCTCCTTTTAGCATGAAAGTCAAGCATATTGCTACTATTCAACAACATGTTAAGTGCATTGATGCTTACATATCAACTACAATCAAATTGAAAGCACTTGATGACCTCTTTTATCCCACACAAAAAAGGGGCATACAACAACCCAAGAGCTTCATTACCCCATAGCCAAACTTTTTGATGCTTAAACCAGCCCTTGCATCCTCAAAAAAAGGCACACAACTACCCAAAAGCTTCATTTTCCAAAGGCAACTTGTTTGATGATAAAATTAATATGATATAGAACCTAAATTATTTTTATTAGTTTTTTTTTTAATTTTCATTTTAATGGTATGAACACGCACATCCATTTTGAGCTCCCTCTCAAAAACAAAAACAAGAGATGAACATTTGATAATTGTCAAATAGTCCTTGGCAAAATATTGGGAGAAGAATTCTCATTGTTGGGCATCTACTTGACTCAAGGGCCAAACTTGTAAATCAATTTCGGGCTAAGGGCAAGGGTTCAACCCTCATGGGTTGCGGTTAGACACCCCTCACGACTTAGGTGGCGAGATGTTACAGCCTGCCCCTTTGGGGAATCATTAGACCTTCGATTACCTCTTTTGGTCTTAGGGCTGTCCATTCCCAAAATTTAATTTAACGTACCTTTGGATTCTGTATCCTAATAGTTGCTAGACGTCCAACCCTTGCTTTGTGAGATTCGGAGGGTCCCATGGGTGCTATGCCCTCCTTTCATTCTATTTCTAAATTGATTCAAGGTTGTCCGAAAGAGTAAAGCTTATCTAAAAGAGTAGATATCGATGGTCGAACTTCCTTTAAAAGGATACCCTATATGCTTCACCAAATATAGAAAAGGCCTTATATCTCTACAAACTACTTCTTCTTATGACTACATCCAACCACTAAAACACACTTCCTTGACATATTCTTTTACTTTTTGTAGCTTCATCAACCCAACCTGAAAATGCTTCGATAAATTAGAGGAACGCAAAAAAAAAGCAACTGATTTCGGATCCGAACTCCCGTTGAAATGTCGAAATCCATTGATAATCATCTCTGCACCAAAGATCAATCAGCTTCGATCTCCGTGCTCGAAAGCTATCGGCCCCAGAGCTGAAGTGAAATTCAACGCAAGTTTTGGTCTCCCAGTGAAATGTACCTGTGTTCCTTACTGCGTATAAAAACATTTAGAATGCGTCGTCGCTCGTCAGCATGTTAAGCTGTGCTGAGATGAACTGTGCTGGTGTGTCGTTGTGAGCTGTTTAGTTATTAAACAAAACTTCCTATACTTTTCCTTATTTGGGCCTGAGGAATGCTTTCTTGTCCATCTTCTTCTTCCGTCATTGTCGACGATGACACATGGGCTGTGTTCTTTGTCTTAACATCACCTAATTGCCATAATCTATTTTGTTTCCTCTAAAACAAGGTGGGCTTTTTGGCCCTTGCCATCCTCGGATTTTGAGATCAAAGGTCAGCTTTTCTGTGAGGGCGCCATATTCTTTTCTCGCGTGCTTCACGACGCAGACTAAGTGGTGGACATGAGTGGAGGCTCCTAGCCTCTCACTGCAAAAGGTTCCGACAAAGAGCTGCCTGAAGACTTCCACGGTCATACGGCAGCAAGGCTTTTTCGCTTCTCCACAGTCGCAACTTTTTTTCTACCTGGCGCGAGCTATCTCTATTGCTCCCTAATGTCATTTATATGAGCAAATCAACCTTCGGAAAGTCGGTGAAGACTAGCGCTTGGTGAGGAACAGACTCTGAACGCCTCGTGCAAGCGATTCCCTGTGACTCGAATATTAGATTGCATCCTTCTAATATCTTACGTTCTCTGGATTTACCTCAAGTTTGAAGTACTACATGCTATGAAGACAGAGTCGAGAAGTGCATGGAAATTTCCAAGTCAAACATGTAATTGGCATTGGCATTTACAGAGGAACAAAATTGTTTGGCTTTTTATAGTTTCCGGACTTGAAGTCAATTTTAATTAGTACTTATGAGGACCGTCTACCAGAGACATGTCAAACTCTATGGGACGTGTAATATGTAGATGAAGGCTTGATGAAATCCAATCTCGCAAGTTGTATTGCGACACACATGCGACTGCAAGTATGATTACATAAACAAAAGGTAAACTTCGCTGATCCTTAGTTGGCTCAACCACTCAGGGAACCACAGGAGGTAGACCCAACTTTCATATACAATTGCCTGTATGACACACATTTCAGATGACCGTTTGATATCTTTGTCAAGCATTATGGCTCCGGAAGAATTTCTTTTCTAGTGCAGTGTTATCTCTCCTACTTCTGGGAACTCTCTTTCTGCTTCATACAAGACGCATCGAACCAGTTCATTTGGGAATCATTATGTTTCTGGTTCATATAAAACATGTTGAACCAGCTCAATAGGGAGTAACAGATTTAGTTCACTGCTGGAACAATCGTAATACTTCAATCAATGATAATCAATGCTATTTTTTGTGGATGTTTAATGCTCTTTGCTAGTGTTTTCCCATTCTGGTCTAAAGGTCCCCTAGAAGTCTTGGTTTTTGTCATTTGCAAAGCTCTCTTTAAAAAATTTGTTATTATTATCATCAATTCTTTTTATTAATATAATCAATTTTGATGTCCAATTATTCATTATAGAAATGGAAGGTGCATGCTTGGAAAAATCAAATCTGTCTGAACAGTCAAATGAGATGATATCCATAATTTCTTCACGTTTCATCTTTGTTTAGTGTGCTTATGTGGAACTTAAAGATCCTGACATTTGTTTGGAATCTTTTTGCAGGCTTTAATTTACCAAACTAGATTGGATGTTTGTTGTTGGTGGTTTAGAATTTGACCTTCATAGATGGTCTGTGCCGTCAAGAAGGGGCAACGATGTGACACATTGGAGATGGCATGGTAAAAGTACTTGGTTTGTAGCAGGCAAAATAGGATTAATTGGGAAATTTAGACTTTGAACAGCATTATGAGCCAAGTGCTTGGAACAGAAGAAGAGGAGCAGGCTCTCTCTCAGAAACTTATTGAGGCTGCTCTGAATGGAGATGAAGAGCTGGTTGATGAGATCCTTGCAAACAGCATCGTTGATGTCAACTTCATAGGCACTGTCAACCTTATTATTAAACAAACACATTCTTTTCAACATGAGGAGTCTGCAGATGAACTTAAAGTTGATCATGTGGAGTATAAAACAGATGTTACTGCACTCTTTGTTGCTGCTCATGCTGGCCACATGAACATAGTGAAGAAACTGCTGGTAGTTCCTTCTATCTTCCTTTTTGTTGGATTCCTTGTTTGTAAATGTTGCATAAAGCTCATTCCTCAAAGATCAATGTTGAAATGAACACATGGGCACTTTTTGAAGTCATTTTATTAAGCTCTTCATTGTGTGCTTTGCTCTACATCTCTTATTCGTTTAAGCATTTGTGAGAGGCTGATTTTGTGACACATTTCTATTACTATAGATATTATTACAGTAAATACTATTTCTATTGCAATACATTTCTAGGGCATTGATGATGTGAGGAGGGATGTCATAGCTCCTTGTCCAAACTGTGCATGTTAACGTTTGAAATCTGATATTTCTTGTTCGGGCAGACATAGAAGTTGAGATGCACTTTTTCCTTTTTTTGTTTCAATTATTTTTTGAAAAGAATTTCCTTCCTTTTAAAATCCGTCTTATTATTGTTAGCATCATTTTTAAAAATCCATTGAAATGAAGTTTCTTTTCATATCTTATTTTAAGTTTTAGCATAAGATTTCTAATATGATTTTACTCTTTTGGTTTACTATTTCTTTTAACTTTACTTTTCTAAATTTTCCATCCTGATTTTGCTTTCTTATTTGTATGTGGTTTTTTATGATTTATATTAATCTTATTTATGCATGCAATTACTTGTTGTTGTAATATTTTTATATGCTTTTGTGTTTGTGTTCATTATCTTTACTTCATGAGTTTGGATAAATTTGAACTTATGAAGGTTTATATTATTCGTGCTAGGTTTGCCCTTTATCCGTTATTTGTTTTGGAGATGATTTTTTGTTCTCTACATAGTACATTCATTCTTTAAGTTGTGCATGGTTGGCCTTTGAAAAGATATATGGGCTAGAGAACCTCATGAATTGATTTCTTTCTCTCTCTCTCTCTCTCTCTTCCCCCCCCCCCAAAAAAAAAAAAAAAAAAAAAAAAAAAAAGCCTGCTCGTTATAGACCTCAAGTTTTTGGAATCTTATATAGGACTGAAGGCAAATTTGAAGCAATTTATCTAAACCAAATTAGTTAGGCTCAATACAAAATTCATTGAGCATTGCATTCTCTTCATAGTACATGTGCCAGAGAAGCTCATGAATTGAATTCCTATTCAACGAGTAGTAGGCTATTCTTTCTAGACCTCAATTTTTTTGGAAACTTACTTATGACTGAAAATAGTATTGAAAACCAAATCAGTTAGGCTCAATACAAGGTTCATTGAGCTTTGCATCCCCCCCTTTTCACTTGATTTTTTTTGCTATCGATAAACTTTTTTCCTTTTCCTCTGTATTTGCGTTGTCAGATATTTTCCCATCAAAGCTTCTTATCTATCCTTATTCTGTGTTTTCACTTGTCCATCCATTTTCTTGACTGCTCAGGTCAACATCACCTGAGCTTGGGCATTGGCAGGAGCTTGTCACATTGCACCAAAGCGAATTATAAAGGGAGCTTGTGGAGTGATTTGGTTGTTGCATTACTGGAACTGTTTCTCAGCTTGAAGTAATTTTTATCATGACAAAGTGCTTCTTTATTTGTACATGATTCTTTGCATTGTACAGCTGAATTGTTTGCTTATGTACTCTGTCATGAAATATTTCTTTGATTTTCAAAGAAGACTTCAGCTTGTCTACTAACGTTTGGTTTGCATGATACTATGCCGTTTAAGTTTTATGAACAGAATTTGTTGTTGCTGGTATTTTTAGATCTTGCCTCATAATGATTGATAAAAAGGTTTTCTGTGAGCTATTCAAAATAAGATGTTTTTGTGATTGCTTTTATTTCAAATTTTGAAGACAAGGACTGAATTAGATGTATTTTTCATTTATAAAGAAAGAAGTTTATTTGACTATATTCTCAGCCCTTTCTGGACCCAACCTTGTGTAAAGGAGACCATATATATGGAGGACCATTTATTATGGGGGATCTGTAACGATTGGAGTAGATCTGCTCATCTCAATCGCTCAGCCTTGTTAAGCTTACATTGTGAATACTCGCGTACGTACCTCTCAACAAAGGTCCTCATGCGTGGCCAATAAAAATACTTGCCTACGAGAGTCAAGATACGATGTTTGCAAGGGTGTCCCGCACTCGGTGTGTCATCACACTCATACAAGGTATGTCAGCGTGTGTCATTGTTATTGGGCGCACACACTTTTCTTTGCCTCAAAAGTAATCCATTGTGAATGGAAAACTTTTTTGCTATCTTTCCCCGAGAAGCCTTCTCTCTAGCGATCATCGTAGTTCTTCGAGCTACCTGATCCGAACTCGACTCGTTGCCATACTCCACAAAGTGACGGTCATCTCAGCAATGCCTCCTAAGAGAAAGATAGAAATCAATCAAAGAAAGAGCATTCACCTCATGGATCCCGCTCAAGGCATCAACCACCAAATTGGTCATTGGTGGCATCTCTCCGGTATCTAATCTCAAAATCAAACTCCTACATGAGTTCAGCCCACCTTGCCTTTCGACTTCGAAGGTCAGGCTGATCACAAAGATATTTCTAAGAATTGAGATCTGTCCATATAGTGAAATGGTTACTATGTAGGTAATGTGTTACGTCCCGACTCCCCAAAACTCAAGGGCATCTAGATGGGTGCATGTAGTTAAAAGTGTCTGGCCAAATATGAACCGGCCACCTAGTGTGAACTGGGCCACCTCCTTATTTGAGCGTATGAATAGGACTGATGGGCTCCTCTGTGAGACATTCCTTGCATGAGGGACTTGGTCTCTTGGTCCTTCGGCAGAGTCTCGTCACTAGTACTGATGGGGGGCTGTGGTATGGGACATCCGTCCTTTGGAGTTGGCTGCCTGCCTCGCTGCAGGCTCCCAAGCTTTGGGGTGAGCGCGTATTGGTTCTATGGCTGGGTGGTGAGTCTGATGTCCACCCTTCTTTTGTTTGTGAATATGGCTTGTGTTTTGCCTTGTCTAGCAGGGAGGATCCTGGAGAATCTAACATTGGTATCAAAGGAGCTCTCTTCTTGTATGGAAAAGGAAGGACAATGTGCACAAAACCTTGAGAGAGAGCTCATGGAGCCATGATGGCTCAGCTTGACATGCTTCTCACCCTCTTGCATGGGGTGGTATCGGATGCTTCCAGTAGGAGGAGGGAGCAAGGGGAGCACATGCAAGCCGATGTTTGGAGAACACAAATAAGTCCCTCTCTTTTTGTGTTTTCCATGTAGATTGGTACTCTGCAACCACACCCTTGCTGGAAGCCATGGCTGCACCATTTCCTCTATTGTAGGGAAGGGAAGGAAGTAACATGGACTTGTTGTGTGTAGCTAGGTAGTTAAAAGGGGGGCGTGTGGGAGAAACCACCTTAAAAGGAGAGAGGAAGGAAAGAAGCACATTGGAATATCTTCTTGCTCGATGCCCTTCAACCCTATTGGTCGAAGAAAATTTGACGAGCATTGCTTATTTTTTTCCATGATGCATGCCTAGAGGGAAGCCCATCATGAGCTGCTTATAAGATGCATTTGTTGGCATGAGGAAATCACATGTGCGCTCAAAAATGAAGGGGTTTGGGAAAAGATGAAAGGAATGGGATGGAGCTTGTAGCGAGGGTTGGACAGCCCCTCTTGGCACCCCCTCTTGGCACCCCAGCCCAGCCTAATTTTTTTCCTAGCAGCATCTCCATGTGAGTGAACAGTTGTGCATGGCTGTAATTCATCCACAAGTTGATTGAAAGAAAGCAGCCATCTTCCTTGGGCAGCAAGGCATCCTTAGGCTAGGTGTATTAGATGGGCAATGGCTTTTTTTAACCTTGCACATGCAATTCCTTGGACTGCAATGCAATTCCTTGGGCTTCAAGGCAATTACTTGGGCAGCAAGACAATTACTTGGGCTGCAAGGCAATTACTTGGGCAACAACGAAACTTTCATTCGGGGTTCAATAGAAATCTGCCATAGGCGTAAACTTGGTGGACCCATCTCATCGAATTGGATGCATGCATTTTCTCCATACATCCATATGGCTGGTATTAATTGGGTGATGTGTGAAACTAAAAAGTTTTGAAAACTTTCTAAATTAATTAAGGATGTAGTTGGAAAATAGTGGAGGTGGGAGGACTTTAATTTAGGAGCATACGAATGGGAGTCTCCTTTCTTCATCTCGGCGTAGCACTCATTCACCTAGATTGCTCATAGAGAGAAGAGTCCGTCACACCTCAGCCTCCATACTTGCATTTTCAGCCACTCCACCTCTTCTTCGTCATAGAGATGTTCCCACAACCCACTAATTCTCAGCCATCAGCTTTAGCCAGTTCGGTTCAGCCAATGGAAGATATGACGACTTCCATACCCTAAAGACACGCACAGGCTATGCCTCGAAAGGGATCTCTTACCTTGCACTTCCATAATCAAGATTTATAAGTGGATGCATAGATTAGGAGGTGAGGATATTCAGGTTTTTGACTCCATTCAATGAGCCATGACGGTTATTCATGGTTCGTTTGGTCCTTTGCCCAGGATTTGATATTGGTTGCAAAAGGAATGTGGAATATTGTGAAGGGTGTTGAAAAACATCCTACTACAACTGCAAATACAATTACTGAAGGTGATGCGGATGGCGTTGAAGATGATGTTCTTCAGGTTCTTGTTCGTTCTTTGGTTCTTGTTGCACCTACTGCAGAGCAACTTTGTTGGGATGACAAAGATGCTCAGGCACATGCGTTAATAGCCTTGTCTGTCAAATGTGCCATTATTCCTCACATTCGCACCTGCAAAACAGCAAAGGATGCTTAGGATACACTTACCACTTTATCCTAGGCAAGGAATGAGGCTCGTGTTGCTTACCTTCGAAAATAGTTGGAGAGTGAGCACATGAATGAAGGAGATTCCATGGACAATAATCATGTCATAAAGAGTTGTCCAAAATTGATTGCAAAAGAGGCAAAGAAAAAAGAGGCGGGAATGGTTGTTGCAGAGGCCCCTACACCCACATAAGAGGCTATAAATTATGTGCAGAATGAAGAATACCCATTTACTACTGTTTGTAGTTATGACCCATCTTTTGTAGTAGACTCAGATGTTTGGTACTTTGATAGTGGGGCAACCAAACATATATATCTGCAGCACATTTTCTTCACTTCACTTGAGCCTGCCCCTACAACGAATACTTTCACATGCGCCAACTCCTCCTCTTATCTTATCATGGGAGTTGGTAAGATCATTCTGACATGGTAGTTCTTTTACATTGTTGGATGCTTTATTTTGTGCCAGGGATCAAGAAAAATTTGTTATCAGTTTCAGCATTAGCCAAGATCGTCTTGGTTGTGAAATTCGTTGATGATAGATGTACAATTCATGATCTCTCGAATGGCGACTTCATTATTGCTTCTGACATTCTATGTCGTGGGCTGTATAAGTTCATAGATTATGCAAAAGCTGAGAATGATTCAGCATGTGCAGTTCAAGATTCTCAGGCTATGTCAGATGCAAAGCTTTGGCATGCACGTTGTGGTCATCTAAGTTTTGCTAGTTTGCTACGCTTCCAAAAATCTGAAATGGTGTCCTCTCTACCCAAAGTTGAGGCACCTAGTAAACATGTCTCTGAAGGCTGTACCTTGGGCAAAATGCAGCGTTCCTCCCTCCCAAAAGATGGTTCAATACAAGCTACCCAAAAATTACAGCTTGTTTACACTGATGTTTGTGGTCCTATGCAAACACCTTCTTTTGCGAACTTCCTTTACTTCGTGACTTTCATTGATGATTTTTCCAGGCATGCATGGGTATATCCATTGAAAGCAAAGTCCGAAGTGTTTTGTGCTTCAACAGTTTTTGGTTTTGGTTGAAAATTTGTCAACATGTAAAATGGGCACCCTCCGTTCTGATGGGGGGTAACATATGTCTTCTGATTTTAATGCATTTCTGGTTGAACTTTATATTCTCTTGGTAATACATTCAGTATTGTGTGTTGTGCTCCAAGCTTCTTCTTCTTCCTTGTGTTGTTCACGTGCTTTTGTAGACCTCAAACTCCAACAAAGAAGCTCGTCCAACTTGGATAGCCAATCATTGATAGCATCTTCCTCACATGCCTTTTTGTTCCCTCGAAAGGGTTCAGGAAGAAATTGAGGTGGCAAGGTGGTTATGGTGATTGTCATTTGCTCGAGGTGGGTATACCTCAAAGCCATTGCCTTTTTTGTCACCTCTAGCAGCCTTAGTGTATTGTAGAGCAAACATGAAGCGAGTATGTAGCTTTCATGCTTTGGGTTCGATTAAGCATGTATATAAAAAAATACATTTCAAAAATCCAAATGCGCATTGTAAAATATATTATAATGCTAAGTATATACACTATATTTTATATTCTAATATGAAGATTTGAATTTTGATCAGGTAGATATGATGGAGTTGAAGTTGGATGATTCTACATTGGAGAGCACAAAACGGCGTATACATGATGAGCAAGAGGGTTTTATCAGAGATCTACATAGAGAGCTGGAGAGTATCGATCGTCCTGTCGCTAGAGCGCGTGCGCGTACGCATGGCATTCAACGTCATGTTTCTCGTGCTCCTATGCGCAAGGGAAAGCTTCCCATTCGCACATATCGAAGGCGTGAGAATGAAGCTATCCAACTTATGCACACAAAGATTGATATTGAGGAGGAGACCTCCATGCATTCAGAGGGCATTGATCTTACAAGTTCAGGAAGTGGAGGCTCTAGAGACATAGTGGAGCCTGAGTATATGATGAGGGCAATGTTCTCAATGATGGAGGCTTGCTCTCTTCAGGGGATTTATCATCCTCATTTGATGATGAATGCTAGAGTTTTGACTCAACACAATATGTTTGTTATACCATATCATTGTTGATTATATATACTTTCATTGTTGATTGAAGATGTTTTATCCCTTGTATAATCATCCATGGATAGTGACACAATGGTACATGTTTTTCATATTTGTAAATCATAATTTACATTTGTGTGACGTGGATTATGAATCATGAATCATGAATCATGAATCATGATTAGTGATTTACTCTATTTTTTTAATTATGAATCATGATTTTTTTGAGTTTCATCTTGTACTCTTAACATTTCTAAAATGTCTGGACTTTGATTTTAAATATGATGGATCATTGTCATGTTAACACTTACAAATTACATTCATTTTTAATCATGTTAGATTATAGTGGATATATTGAATACAAAACATTTTTATATTGTGTGGGTAGTATATTAGTTCAGTTTTAGCCAATCGATGTAGAATACTCCAAGAATTTTGAATTATGCTTTACTTTTCAAAAGGTACGTACTGGTTGCGTACCTTAAAAAAAATCATTCAGTACAAATGTACGTTCCATACGTACCGTACCTAGCGTACCTTTCCACTTTGGCCTAGCCTTTTCAAACCAAGGTTATATGCTTTCATCTACACCTATTATGCACACATGCATAGAAGAAGAAATTCACCACATGTCGATCTTTTATAAGTTTCTCCATGTAGAAGACAAAAGCCCTTCTTGCTCACATAAAGTCTTCCCTCCATGACCATCAAGATGTAGATGCCAGCTCTTGTCCTCTGACCTCAATCAAGAAGTACTATGAAGGTTGACTAGTGGTTGAACATCAGTTCACAAGTACTCTGAAGCAATTCTCTCTAAGCTGTCTTTGACTATTGATTCCGGCAAATCGAGCAAGTAACATAAGATTCCAACATCTTGATAAAAAGTTCCAGCAATAAGCTAGAATTTTTTGCAATTTTGTTGATATGTGAGATGTCCACACTTTTGTTGCTGCTAACAGCTGAAATCTACCGGGTTCTCCTTCAATATCACCCCTCCTGCAGTGTAGCTCTTCAAAATAGTATTCAGCTTTTTCATATAGATTGATGACTTCATATAGGTTGATGACTTGATGACCATTGTTAATTTGTTGGAAAATAATCGGTTAGGGTAAAAATAGCATCCAAGGCTTCACTTGATTCATATTGCTTCAACCATTTTCTCTCTATTTCTGTCTAGTGTTATATGTTATTTCATACACTTGTGTATTGCTGTTTTTCTGTTGTGTGCATTCATGTTATTTTGCATGCTTTTTGTTGTACCGTTATTTTGTCTCTCTCTCTCTCTATTAGTATTTTTCATTATGATAGTTGATGGATGTTTCTCTTAAGTTTGGTTGGAATAGATTTCACTTTTCTTTATCTTTGTGTGTGTGTATGTTTTATACTGCTATCAATTCATCTTCTTCTTCATATGCAGCCATTCTCTTGAAAGAGGCCGCAGAGAGCTACGCTGTGGTCTGCATGGTTGCTCCAAATGCCAACGGAGTGGGCTCTTGCGTGAGGAGAGAGAAAGTAGAGAGAGAAACCTGCGCAGAAATTTGGAGAAGAAGATGGAGGAGTTGAAGTTGAAGTCCCAATCAAGAAGTTGAAGAAGTCCCAATCAAGTTATGAGAAATTTGGGACCAAGTCTTATTGATAAGTGACTTTTAGGTCATTTGGGCATGTTCACACATGGCCAATGACCAAAAGTCATAAAAATAATATAAATGCCTATAACTCTCCAATTTGGGGTCCAAAAAATATAACAAAAATATGTCTGGAAAGCTCTCGAAGAGAGCTTTCACATGAAAGGGTCAAAACATATAAAAGGAGAGTCCTTGGGGTCTTTATCCCCAACAACCTCCCACTTAAAGGACCAAGGAGGCTCCTTTAAGCTAAGTAACTCCCACCATCTATATACATAGCTGATGTTGTGCCTTGGGTAGACACTTCGTGAGAGCATCTGCAGGATTTTGTGAAGTATTGACCTTGATCAAAGTGATCAAGCCATCCTCTAACACCTCTCTGATGAAGTGGTATCTCACATCAATATGCTTTGTGCGAGCATGGAACATGGCATTCTTTGCCAAACATATGGCACTCTGGCCATCACATCCAAGAACAGGCGCCTTTTCAGGCATCCCAAACTCACTGCACATTGCACAGGCGGGCTAACAAAATGGCTTCTTTGGAAGCCTATGTGGCTGAAATATATTCAGCCTCTGTAGTGATAGTGCAACCATCCTCCGAAGTCTAGAGCACCATAAAATAGCTCCACCTGCAAGGATGTATACATAGCCACTTGTGGACTTGTGTGTGTCCGCATCACCTTCCATGTCTGAATCACAAAATCCTTTTAACTCCAATGGACACTTTCCATAACATAGGCATTTATCTTTGGTCCCTTTCAAATATCTCAAGATAGATTTGACTGCCTCCCAATGAGCTCTACGAAGATTAACCATGAACCTGCTAACAACTCCCACTGCATGAGCAATGTCTAGCCGAGTGGCAACCATAGCATACATAAGTGAACCACAAGCTGATGCATAACACTCTTCATGTAATTGGCTGCATCATCATCTTTGGGACAGTCATCCTTCGAAAGCTTAACATGTGGCTACAATGGCACTCCAAGAGGCTTAGCATCAGCCACATTAAATCTGTCCAGCACTTTTTCAGTGTACTTTTCTTGGGATAAATGCAAAGTATGCTGCTGCCTATCGCTTTTTATTCGCATACCAAGAATATGCTCAGCTTCCCCAAGGTCTTTCATTGAGAACGCAGAGTTCAGCTGCTGTTTTAGAGCATGCAGTGTGCTCTTTTTCTTCCCAGTCAGCAGCATATCATCTACATACAGTACAAGAATGATTGGGCTCCCATCTTCATCCTTTTTGGTGTACAAACAGTGATCTGCATGGCTTCTTTTAAACCCATGTTTGAGCATAAATGCATCAAACTTCTTATACCATTGTCTGGGGCCCTGTTTCAGCCCATATAAGCTCCTTTTCAGCTTGCATACCAGATGCTCTTTTCCAGGAATGGCATATCCTTCTGGCTGTTTCATGTACAGCTCTTCATCTAAATCACCATGCAAAAAGGCTGTTTTAACATCCATTTGGAATAGTTCCAAATCCAAGGTAGCTGTGAGAGCAAACAACACAAGTGTCATTTTAACCACTGGCGAAAACACTTCTTGGAAATCAATGCCCTCTTTTTGGGCATATCCCTTAGCAACCAGCCTTGCCTTATACTTGGGTTTGCCGTCAACAGATTTTGTACACCCACTTGTTGGGAATGGCTTTCCTACCTTTGGGCAACTCAACCAAATCCCAAGTATCGCATGCAAGGCCTTTATCTCTTCCAGCATGGCTAACTCCCACTTCTTCTTGTGCTCACATAGCTTTGCCTCTTTATAAGTAAGAGGCTCACCCTCATCTGATAACATAATGTAATGTACAGAGGGGTCATATCTATTCATTGGCCTCCTAGGACGTGTAGATCTTCTTACCCAATGATCCACATTATCCGGCAATGGATCTACATCAGGAGGTACATCAACTTCTTCATTGTTAATGGGCTGTTGTACATCATTTCCAACCTTGTTTTCAGCATGAATAGGTGGCTGCAGATGCCCATTAGAAGCATCATTTTGCTGTCCAACATCATCTGGCTCAATAACCACGGGCTCATTGTCATTTCCAACCATATGTGGTGCGAATCATATCAGATTTAATTGGTGGCTGTGCATGCTGAAATTTGACCGTTTTATGGTCATCTTTAGAGGCACAATTGTTTTTGAGAAGCCTTGCCTCATTAAATACATCATCTCGGCTGCGTATTACCTTCTTGAGTTGAGGTAGCCAAATCGTGTAGCCCATTTCACCTTCATCTCCATAACCCATGAAAATTCCTTTCATGGACTTTGCATCTAACTTGCTTCTCAACTCAGGCCTTATATGCACAAAACCATCAAAACCAAAGATGCGTAGGTGGTCATATGAAGTTGGTTTGCCAGACCAAACCTCTTCTGGAATGCCACCTTTTAAGGACATATGAGGGGATAGATTGCAAACATGAACTTCAGTTTTCAAAGCCTCTCCCCAAAATCCATGAGGGAGATTAGCTCTGGACAGCATGCATCTCACCCTCTCACATAAAGTCCTATTATACCTTTCAACCACACCACTGGAAGAGGGGCTGTACGGGACTGTTAGCTCCCTCTTAATACCAAGATTTTCACAAAATCTATTGAATTCAGCACTCGTAAACTCACCCTTGTTATCTGTACGTAAGCATTTCAGCTTTCTACCTGTTTGGGTGGTCACAAATGCATGAAATTTCTTAAATGTAGCAAAGGTTTCATCTTTAGATTTTAACAAATATACCCAAAACTTCCTAGAGTAGTCATCAACAAAAGAAACAAAGTAAAGAGCATCCCCCATAGATTTTGTGGGCATGCTACAAACATCAGAATGAACAAGATCAAGCACATTAGAGTTACGAGAGACACCAGAGTAGTAGGAATTCTTTATTTGCTTACCATATTGGCATTCATTACAAAAATCAAGTTTTGAGCCTTTAGCATCAAACTTGTCCAAATTACATAGTTTATCAAGGCTTTTTTGGCCCATGTGGCTAAGCCTTTTATGCCATAATTCCATATGTGAATGGATCTCAGCCAAAGCAATAAAGTTGCCCAACATGGCTTTACCATGCAAGCAATAAACAGTCCCTTTCTTTGTACCTTTAACAATCAGCCTAGAGCCTTTGATAAGCTTTCATGACCCCTTCTCAAAGAGGATACTATATCCATGCATATCCATTTGCCCAACAAACAATAAGCTTTTCTTGATGCTTGGTACATACCTTACATCATGCAAAACTAGCTCATTAGTACCATCCGCTGTGAGATGCACTGTGCCAATACCTTCAATAGAACAAGCATGGTTATTTCCAAGATATACATGTCCATGGCTGCCTGCATGAAAGGTAGTAAAACACTCCTTAATAGGAGTAACATGAAACGATGCACCTGAATCCACAATCCATGTTTGTGACAAAGCATCATTCACAATAAGCAAAACATCAATCAGATCCTTCTTTGTGATCTGCATATCTTGTGCATGAATATTAATAGAAGGATCAATAATTTCGGCATGATTCGCTTCCATAGTAGCACAAAGTATATCTTCTGCATCTGATAGCTCCTCAATGACGGCACTAGAGGCCATATTGGCCTTCTCTTTGTCCTTGTCCTTTGAGTTGTCATGTGCTTTATTCTTGGTGTCCTTTTTCTTCTTGTCACCTATATTCTTCTTTCTTTCTAGTTAAGCTTTATAGTATTTGCAATCAGGCTTGTTGTGACCTTTCCTACCACATTGATAACAAGTCACTTCAGCCTTGCCTTTGCTTTTGCTCCTATTCCTCTGTACATTTCCACTTTTTTTTTCTGTTCTTCCTCTAGCCACATTGGCTTAACCACTGTTTTCTCCACTAGCTTTCCTTCTGATTTCCTCATTTAAAATAGAATCCCTTACACCATCAAAGGTAAGATTGGGGCTATTCGAAAGTGAAACAACCAATGTTTCCCATGAATTAAGTAAGGTCATCAACAAGAAGATGGCCTTAAGCTTATCATCAAATGGAGGTAATCCAGAGTCTTGCAATTGTGAAGAGTACCTGTAAAAGAAGATAAGTGCTCAACCGCACTTTTTGACTCATCAAGCTTCATACACATTGGCTTACACATAAGATGCACTTGATTTACAGGCGTGGTATTTTCATAAGTGGCTTTCAACTTCTTCCATACCTCAAAAGCAGTTGTAAGGCCTTTCAAATCCACTAAGATTTCATCCGATACAACTGTCTTGATGTAAGTGATTGCCTTTTTGTTTAGGTTCATCCATGCTCCATCTGTCATATTTTCAGGCTTGACTTCCTCAAGAGCCCCTTCACAATCTTTAAGAAAGAGGATGCCCAACATTCTCTCTTTCCACAAATCAAAACTGCTACCTTCAAATATCTTGATCTCAAACAAGCTTTTGACATCACAGGAGGTAGAGGCCATGTTTGCACACTAAGAGCTTTAAAATTTCACCAAAAAAGGTAAAATTCACCTGTTGTTTTGTGCGCAATTACCTTACGAGATTATAGCTTAGAAATTAAGCCCAAAAACTGTTCAAAACTTGCAAAAATTATTTTCTGAAATTTTCTGTAGAAAATTTCAAAAAATTCAAGCTAGCTGTAATTGTATCAAAAACAGTAAATTTGTTGTTTTTCAACCACAAAAGGCATACATAGATGCAAAATCAAGTCAATGGGTGCTTGTTTTCACAAAATCAAAGCATACATAGATGCAAAATCAAGTCAATGGGTGCTTGTTTTCAGCAATATGACGTGTAAAATCAGAGAAATGACCTTCTGTAATAAGTTTCCATTAAGTATGCACTTCCTCAATCTTTGTACATGTTCTCCCACTTGAAATGAGAGAGAATTTCTGCAACAAAGGACCTGTAGATGAAAAAATCAGAAATGTGGATGCTGAAAACGACGTGTGGGGATACAAAAAGAAAAATAGAAGAGATTCTTCGTGATAAAACTCTCTAAAAAACCCAGAATTTGCTTCAGCTTTGCTTCGAGCTGAAGTAATCCTCCAAAAACAACACTTTTATCGTGAAAAAAGAAGGTTTTTCGCGATGAAATTCTCTCAAATGCAAGAAAAAGCCTTCAGCTTAACCTACGTTGAAGTAGAAAAGCACTTCGAGCAACTTTGTCGTGATGGAACAGATCAAAGCTCTGATACGAATCGAAAGAGGCCGCGGAGAGCTACGTCGTGGTGTGCTCGGTTGCTCCAAATACCAAGGGAGTGGGCTGCTGTGTGAGGAGAGAGAAAGAGAGAGAGAAACCTGCATAGAAATTTGGAGAAGAAGATGGAGAAGCTGAAGTTGAAGAAGTCCCAATCAAGTTATGAGAGATTTGGGACCAAGTCTTATTGATAAGTGACTTTTAGGTCATTTGGGCATGTTCACACATGGCCAATGATCAAAAGTCATAAAAATAATGTAAATGCCTATAACTCTCCAATTTGGGGTCCAAAAAATATAACAAAAATATGTCTGGAAAGCTCTCGAAGAGAGCTTTCACATGAAAGGGTCAAAACATACAAAAGGAGAGTCCTTGGGGCCTTTATCCCCAACATCTCTTTCTATCACTTTTTACAAATTGAAGGTTGCTTTTTGAAGAAGCATGAAATTTTCTCCCCCTGTCTAATTATGGTCGGTGCAAGAGATCAAATGAATATCATGAAAATTCTTTCTAGTTTGATGCAAATTGTTCTTGTGACCATATTTGCAGGATTATGTCTTTCAAGATCTTTCTTGACTTGATGGTACAACCGAATCTTTTGTTTTACATCTTCTATGGAAGGTGTTATAGAGAACTTGTGACACACATGTACCACCTGCACTAGTGTATTGGGATTCTCAAGATGCTCATGCACTCTCTTTATTATTTCTGCTGCATACTGGTTCATGTTACACATCAAGGGATACGTGGGATATTCTTGAAGATACCTTTTGAACCTGTAATATGTCTTGCATTCTGTTCCTTGGGAGAGAGCCTGCTAACATTTACATGAAGGCTGAGGCATTCAAGAACATCTTACAGAAACTTAGGATGCTAGAGACAAGTGCATTAATGTTGATCAAGTGTTTCAAATCTTGAGTTAATAATAATCATTTAATTTGTCACATGATTTTTACCTTTAGTTCTTTATATCACTTGTGCTTTCTATGAGAGCCTAGAGGGGATCATGAAGCTTTAACCTACAGAAAGTTGTTACATTTACTACTGAGGGAGCAAACTAGGTTCAATCTTGTTCTCCATTCAAGTTTTGCTTCATGATGCTTTTGACGACAGAAAAAGCAAAGTAAAAAACAAAAGTCCAACTAAACCTCAAAGCTCAAATATGGATTAAAAGGCATCTACTTCCAGTTCTTCAGATTTCACAAAGTTTGCAAAGAAGTTATGAATTTGTCAGCTATAATAAGTATGTTCATTGTACTGCTGAATTTCATTAGTTAATTGGCAAGCATGTGGCATAATCAGGTAATGGATCGGGGTCCCTGATCAATTGACACATTCAATCCGTTGAGAAAGAGATATGGCTCCCTATTCATATCTATGGAATACTTGAAAATTCAACATACATGCTATCTGTCCTCTAGATGGACAAACTAGTAATTCTCTATGCAAGCTCAAAGCCCTAGTGTACTGGGTATGCAAGAACTCTGTTCTTGCCTCCTTTAACTTTAGGTGATGAACAGAGAATGACAGACATTCAAGGTCAGACCTTTAATTCCTATAGCCTTTGTACTGGAGCTCAGCAAAATGCCTAGAAGTCTCACTGGATAACTGCACAGTAACACATGTCTAGCCAAGTTGTCCTCATTTGAAGATACCAGGGATTTGCATTGTGTCAAAGTACGGAATCTGGTACCTTGATATCTCTCATCTATTTAGCTTGAGAGAATGAGGAGATGTGCATGTAGATGGGAATATAATCTGAGAGCACACTGCCAATGTCATTAGCTGTATATGCTACCCATTCTTCTGCATAGAAACAATATGGCTCAACGAGTTTCCACCTTGGCATCTTAAGAGATAAGAGAAGAGAAAGGGATCCTTACTTCTGAGTCAAACCTGGATTTGGCTTTGCATTCCTGGTATCAGTGCTGAAAATGGAGGGAGCTCATGCAATGAGCTTTAGTGCTCGAATGGAAGATTCAAATGTCCTGAGGTACAGTCACCGGTTCACTCGAGAGACTCTGCATCCATAAAGTCTCTGCCAGTGATCCAGGAATGCACAGTATGTAATACATCGCAAATGTGGGACCATGAAAGTGCCCTTGAGATACTTGAACTTCTCTGGAAATGCTCGTAGAAATGTGGTTGACTACCATGAATTAAGTTGCAGTGTGCACTTCTTTTTTGAGGTGATTATGGGGGTTTGTCTGGATTAATCTTGGTATACTTGTTTGTTATATAAATGGACATGCAGAATTTACATGGAAATCTCATCCAAATTTCAGCCCAATCGACTATATATTCAATTTCCCACCCCTGGGCCCCATCATTCCCCCCTTTCCTGGTTTTCCATGGTTAGTTTGCTAGGCTTCATTATGGCTGAGTTTGCAATCACTTCTGGAAGTGATAGAAACTCAGTGCACAAGCTTCCTATGAGTTCATTCTCGTGGTATGTGTGTGCATGTGAGCATTTGTGCGTGCATGAGTGAGCATGTATATTCTTAGTTCTATACTGGCTGTTGGGCACTGGTGATGTTAGTGGGCATGTCATGGTATCTGGTCAATACTATGCATAATGGAGCTGATGGCTATGTAGTATTTTGGTTGACTACCATTATCTTGCTCTTACATTTTCATTTTGGGGTGAATTTGGGGTTTGCCTGGATTCTTCTTGGTATATATTTGTGGATACGTCAGTCTGTCACATTTCCATTATTTTCTGTGAGTTCCGTTTCTTCTCACAGGTGGTCTGCTATTCTCATATCCATAACAATTCGCTGGTCACCATGTGTAAACTATATTCAATTTCTGTTCCTGAAAGTAACTTTACACACCATAAGTTGAGAGTTGGTTCATGCTAATATTCCTCTCAGATATGCAGGCTTCTATATGCATTAGTTATTCTTAACTGACTTCCTCACACTCTTTGAATGAATAGACTGCTGGTGCTGATGTTAATCAAAAACTATTCAGAGGCTTTGCAATTACTGCAGCAACTCGACAAGGTCACTATGAGGTTTTGAATATCTTGTTAAAAGCTGGTTCATCTCAACCTGCTTGTGAAGAGGCATTATTGGAGGCATGCTTGTCTGGCCAAGTGAAAATGGCAGAGTTTCTTATCAACTGGGAGATGGCAAGGTCTGAGGTTTTAACGAGTGCATTGATTCGTGCTAGTAGCCGTGGTCTTGTTGGCATTGTTGAGCTCTTGATTAAGGCAAGCATTGATGTGTCATGCTTAAGGCCTTGTTTTCTGTAAGAAAACCTAATTTCTTACACTACTGTTGCATATGTCATTTGCAGAGCGGCGTAGATGTAAATTCAATGCATCGAGTGCTTCTTTGCTCAATCAAGCCTGCCCTTCATACAAGTGTTGACTGTACTGCATTGGTTGCAGCTATTGTCTGCAGGCAGTCTTCTGTTGTAAAATATCTGCTGGGTGTAAGTACAATATTCATTTCATAGGCCATACTATATTGCACCATGCCATATGTATGCTTGGATGTAATCTTTGCTTTCAAAAGTTGGATATGTGCTATTATAACTCTGATATGTTTTAATCATCACAAGTCTTGCTGTCTCATAGGCAGGAGCAAAAGCCGATTGTGAAGTTCGATTAGGAGCATGGTCATGGGATTCAAGTTCAGGAGAAGTTTTGAGGGTGGGTGCTGGAATGGCAGAACCCTACACTGCAATATGGTGTGCTGTAGAGTATTGGGAAGCTACAGGAACAATATTGCGTATGCTACTTGAACATGTTTCAGCCAACTCTTTGCAAATGGGTCGTTCACTTCTGTGCCATGCTGTACTTTGTGGAAACGCTTCTGCAGTTCAGGTCCTTGTAGAGGCTGGGGCAGATATTGAATTTCGGGTATGCACAACAGATGGTGGTCAATTTCGGCCTTTACATCTGGCTGCTAAATGTGGTTTCTTGTCAGTCATAAAAATGCTTGTAGAAAAAGGATGTGATATGAATGCGATGACGAATGCCGGTGAGACTGCACTCATGCTGTGTGTCCTGTTTGCTCATGTAGAGTGCTTTCGTGAACTTCTAATAGCAGGTGCAGATTTTGCCAGTATCAATAAAAATGGTCAAACAGTTGCTGATCTTTTAGATTCTTGTCCACATCAAGTAACCATATGTGAACTTATGTGGGATGCCATCTTGGCTGGAAGAGACATTTTCTCAAGTGATTTGCATGTATTCTCTACCTTGCAGTTTGCTGCTCGCCATGGAAATATAGAAGTCATTAAAAAGATTTTAGAGCAGAAGAAATTCGATGTGAATTTGCAAGACACATCAGGGTTTACGCCTGCTATGGTTGCAGCTCAAGAGGGTCATATGGAAGCTTTTAGATTGCTTCTACATGCGGGGGCATCCATTGGTTTGAAGAACGAAAGAGGAGAAACTGCCTTAATGCTGGCAGATAAGAGTGGGAATAAAGACGAATGTGAAAGAGTACTGTTGGATTTAATCCTAGAGAACAACTTCAAAGAAAGAGGCTTCAACACTCTTCACTTTGCTGCCATGAGAGGTAACTGTGAAGCCTTGGCCTATTTGCTTAAGCAAGGATGCTCCATAAATTCTTGGAATGACGAGGATTATACTGCACTAATGATCTCTGTGAAGGAGAGCCATGTAGAGGCCTGCAAGCTACTTCTTAGCCAGGGAGCAGATTGTTATCTTGCAAATTGTAGGGGTGATACTGCTCTCTCCCTTGCAAGGAAAACTGCCTCTGGAAAAGTTATTGAGGAAGTGCTTTTAGATCATATGGCGAAAAAACTTGTGCTTACTGAAGGACAACTCACAAAGCATACAAGGCAGGGAAAGGGAAAGCCACATATAAAGGTCGTCAAAATGCTGAAGTCAGGAGTTCTGAAATGGGGGGAATCAAAGAGGAGGAATGTCATTTGCAAAGAAGCCAATCTGGGGTCAAGTCCTATCTTTCAGAGGAATCGAAATAATCGTGATGCAGGGAATCCAGGTATCTTCAGAGTGGTGACCACCTCTGAAAGAGAGATTCATTTTGAGGCTACTGTACTCTTTATTGCTGAACTTTGGGTTCGTGGGATTAATTTAGTTACAAGTGAGGCACTAGGAGCAAATACGGTCGCTAATACTTAATTGATTGCCATTAAAGAAAAGAGCACCATGAAGAGAAACATGTGAAACACATCAAGACGAGTGGATATGTGTCATTGTGTTGATTGCTGGTCAAGGTTTGCTGCTCATGACTGGCTTGTTTGTAATAAGCAAGGAGATTTCCGTGGATCAGATGATCACCGCAGGAGATGGTAAGGCAGATGATCCTTATCTGCAAAAATGCTGAGGTTAGGTAGGAGTGTTTCTACTGTATAAACATTAATCAGATGATCAGAGCAGGAGACAACAAGGCAGATGGTCCTTATCTGCAAATATACCGAGGTTATGACAGGGGTGTTTCAAGTGTCCTTCTCATGCTGATGGTGGGTAAGAAACCCTTCAACGTTGGTTGCTGCAGGCTTGATCTGTACCATGCAGTCTCATACAATTGTATTTTCTCAGTTTCTGTGTTGAGTATGCTTTCATAATCTTGACCGGCTGAGGCAATTGTACCTTGAAGGGCTTAACCTATCAGAGGCAGGAACAAGGGCAATTGCTCAGGGAACGATGGTTTAAAAGCAATTCTAAAGATTCTCTCATTCCTTGCATGGAGCTAAAAGTTGTTGCTCCTTTTTGGCTTCAAACAAAAGGGGTTATGTACAGAGTATACACATGGAGATGGCATCATGAGACTGTAAGATGCTGCGATCAAGTTCAAACATGGGCCTGTTTTTCATTTTGGCTGATATTTGTGTGCTTTTTGGGAGGTTGATGATTTGATTCAGGGGACTCTTACATAGATATTAAGAGAGCACTCGAATTCTAGATTTAATAGTGCTTTTTTGCATTCCCAGCATCATCTTAACTATATAATTTTCTCTTTGTTGATGCAGTGCACACCAATGCATGTTGAGCAGAGAAGCATTCTTGAATATGTTTAGGAGTTCGGTTAAAGTTTTATAGAAACAAAATAGAATTTAAATTTTCTAGTCATGCACTTAATTGGTTTAATTGATGCTTAGTCTAAATTTTTATCATTGAATATGCAATCTGGCAGAGATGGCAAATATTGTTTTTCAAAGTCTTATTAGCTGCAGATGGCTCTTAGGTTCGATTTCCACATATATCTTCAGAAAAGTGATGTAGGATAATAAAGCTGTGGTAGTATCTAAGTTAATCACATTCAGCTCAAGGACAGTGTTCTGTTCTCAAGGTCCATGTTGCCAAGAATGCTGAATAACAAAGCTTCAGCATAGATTTACAATATCACTTTAATGCCCTTCCAAAAAGTCAGCTGTCGAGATAGTGTTGCTTGTTTTTTCAAGAAAAGCGAGTAATATGTCATACACTAATAAAATTTAAAAGGGCTGTGACTTACTGTAAATCATTATTTCGTTATGCTCGTACAATGAGTTTGGTGTGTGAAGGATAGACTGCGTACATACCTCCAACCATGTCTGACTTATATGTTGATAACCATGGTGCTTGTTCTTTTCATCTAGATGTTTCACAACAGAAAGTGAAGCATGTACAGCATTTTATGAACCTGATTATTATTGACATCATCAGAAGCTGCATATTTTTGTGTTCATGTGATGGTGAATCTGTCATGTGCCATATCATATTGTTCTTGCAGATCTTTGATTGTGGTTTCAGCTTATATTATTTCAGACCTTTGATTGTGGTTTTGTTAGAGTATATACGATGTAATTTTAAGTCATTCTTGTGTACAATCAAAATATGAATTTTCCAATTATATTGTGGCTCGGTGCCTGTTATTGATTTGGGTTGCATTAAAGGTGTATAATCAAACACATTGGATGATGGTGTCGTATTACAACAGTTCCTTACACGTACATGATATAAACCATATGCTGGTCTGTTTTACTCAGAGTAGGCATATAGATATGTTGAACCTTATACTAGAAAGATGGAACCTCTCTTAACAAATTATGTATTAGTTGAGATCTAAAGTTTTTTGACTATTTGGGAACATGCAGTGATGTTATGCTTGAACTAAGCTTGGGTGGTGATCATTATGTAATGCTCAGCTTCCTTTCATGACCTAAGGAGGTAGCCAGATTATGATATAGTGCTGTAGGAAGTGAACAGACTGGAAATCTCCATGCACCCTGAATTGATAGGATCTTGAAAGATGAATTGAGTTTCATATAAGATGCTGGCTGCTTTATAAAGGTGGATGCAAGATGTTTTATCTGCTATCTATTTTTCTAACGTTACGTAAATTGCGACAGATATAACCTTAATTTTGGAACTTAATCTATCGTATCATTTATCTAGGTGCGTCTCTTTTTTCTCTGTTTTGAATTTATCTTCCCACTCAAGTGAATAGACTCTTCATAAATGAAAATGTAGCTGTAAGATGTGCGGGCCCTCGATACAATGTTATTTAATGATGTAATATTATTCTCAGCTGTTTCGCCTAATGAATTCTTGAATTGGCAAAGGCTTTTGATGGACATACTTTCCTCGGTGTAAGATTATGAGATTATTCTGGGTGATTCAGTGCTTCCTATCAAATGACTAGTGAACATATATGAAAAGTGTTATGAGATGGCTAAATGATGAACGATATGTGAAGCTAGTATGACATGCTTCTAAGTGTATACAAAGAAACAAAACATTTAGTATGTCGATGCACGTGGGAGGGTGTTATGTGAGGGCTTTGGAAAAGGGAGGTCTGAACCCTCCCTTAGCTTCTAAGCTACATGGGCTCTCACATGAATGCCAAGTGGCACTCATGTGAAGAGCCACCTAAACCGTCAACAAGGGAAACTAAAGTCTATAGTTCATTTTTGTGTGGCTGGGAGGAAAATGAATCATATGTCTCCGTGTGTGGATCCTGTAATAATCAGTCGGTGCCGCCTGATCTTCAACTTCGAAGTCTGTGCAGAAGAACTCCAAAAACAAGGGAGATCTCAGGAGAACGACAATGCCACATTGGTATCCGAGCCAATTACGATAACGGATGGATGGAGCCCGACAACCAATGACACGCAAAGAGTCAGTTCATAACTGGACAAGCGCTCACATGTTCAGAGGAGCTCTTCCCCCTCTTCTCCTCCTTGCCTTCTCAAAGTTGAAGAGGACTAAGTGAGGTTTGGCCATTTATACACCTGCTCCTTCCACTGCGAATGTGTATGTGGGATATAAATCCGCTTTCTCAGCCATCCTGCAGAGAATTCTCCATTCGTGAAGTATGGAAGAGGTAATGAAGCTGATTTAATTTCAAAATTTTTCTTGAACTTGGGGGAGCAAAAGCTTGAGTATTGAGCAATATTAGAGAGAAACAAAGGTATATACATGTATTGTGGGTTATGGAGATGGGATGAGGGCAATTGGAGCAGTTGAAACACCTTTAGAGAGTCCTTTTTCAAGCTTCCAAAGTAGCCTTTTCATAAAGAATTGCTTTTCAGCTTCTCACATCGACATACCCATCTTCTCCGACACATAGCTTGAAGTTCCAACATCTGATCAAAGCAATTTTTGTCATTTACGAAGCTCCATTCCTAAGCTTCGTTTATCATCAAACAGGGTTTGATTTGGACAAGTTTAGGTGGATCAAAATCCCTGTGTAGTGCACTAGTAGATACTAGGTGATCACTTCCTACCTAGTTTTGGATTGTTTGACATTCGAAACGACTTTTGTCACTTTAGTTGGCATCATAGCTTTCATTTGTAGGTGTTGGACCACTTATATCTGACTGGCGAGGAGCAAAAGTGCATTAGTTTTGCTCAGTTTTCATGTTTTGAGCTATTGCCACTAGTTTTTGGCATCGTTTTCATTGGTTTTTCGTGCGAAAACCTCTTGAAAGCGGATATTTTGAATTTTCGTTTGGGCATTAGGATTGTAAATCAGAGCCTCGATGCTTGCAAGATCACTTCAATTTTTCTTTGGAAGGCTTCAATTGTATCAAGGAAGTGTTTTAGTGCTATTTTTCTCTCTTTCTTGCTTATAAAATTTACTTCCATTGGTTCTAAACACTAGTTAGTAAATGGGGGAGTAAACATGGATCTTAAGGGTAAGCAATCTTTAGAGTGTACTTCTCCACCTAGAGAGCAATAACTAGAGGATCTAGACCATAGAACAGAAGAGGTAGAGAAAGAGAAAGAAGTAGAGAAAAAGGTTGAGCAAGAAGAGGAATATTCTTTGTAGAGCTTCATGATGATTTTGTTTCACACAAGCAATTCACGGAGCTTAAGGAACAAACCCTTAGGTTAAAAAGAGACATTGGTAGCATGACCTCTTTAATAGAACAACTTAAGACTCAGATGATCTCACTAGAGACTCACATTACCTCTTTCCTAGTTAGGAAGGAAAGACGAATGCCTACTCTTCCTATAGTAGAGACGGCTAGGAAGGATGTTCCTTTTCCTGGCAAGCATAAAGGAGAGAGTTCTAAGGAGACCTCCCTTCTGAAAGATCTCAAGCCACCAACCTTTATGGGGCATGACTGGGAGAGAAATAAGCATGTGGTCTACACTTTCTTTCACAAGTGGAATGACCTACATCAATCAAAGGGCACCCCACCTGAGTTTCGTGTGCTAGAAGTGAGTCTCTTGCTTGGCCCATGTGCTTATAAGTGGTGGATGAGTCTCAAGGAGGTGAAACATTGAGATGACGTATACAAAGAGATAGTCTCCTTTTCCTCCCAACCATATGCCTCTATATATAGTTGCTCTAATCAATGAGGACCACTCTTTTAGAAAAGTAGTATCAGTTGAGAACCATCATTTTCTGAATTAATCCACACCACTCTTTTGTGGATTGATTCTCCACCACCCTTTATCTGGAAAGGTTTGAGTTAGGAACAATGGTCCACAATGCTCCGACTCATGGAGCTCTTGAGCAAAACCTTGCTACCTATAGGTTTTGAAGTCAAGACCTCCTCCTTGCCTCCCTTAAGACTTATCCACTAAGTTAGGTGGATTCCTTATCTTAAAGAGTATATGAACCTTTGCTTAAGTCTAGTCTCTAGATCTTTGGCCATACATACAAGTGTCCAAACGGTGTCTGATTTCAAATGTGTTTGAACTGACCGGACCCTTAGATCCTAGAATTACTTTACTACATTCTTCCCCCTTGGGAAAGATTTTCATCCTCGAAAAATAAAGCTATATAAATACTCTAGGCATCCTCCGAGCTTCATGTACAAATTGTACATGATCATCTTTTTTCCCCATAACCTTCTCTTAAGAAGTCTCATCAAAGATCATCTTACATAAAAGAAACCGTCTACATGCTGCCTACTATCTCCATGTATATATAGTTTTCAAACTATTACTCCCATAACATATAACATCATCAAAATGACCTAAGTCCATATGAGATATCATCTATGGAGTAATAATATGAAGAACAAATGTAAGGTGCCAAGCTTATACGCTTGACCATACCAAAATGGAGATAATAAAGCATAAAATCCTCTAATATGTAGAGCAAAGTCCCATAAAAAGTGACTCCAAACCCATCTAGCAAAGTCATAACTGATAGTTTTTACCTAAACCATCCTTGTGATCTATGCAAATCTATCATCCTAGTTCTCATAAAAGAATTCCTTGGAAGTAAAATGAAGTCTCTACATTCCACTAACGAAGAAGTCTTTGGTTTGTCATCCATTTCCTTTGGACTTAGTTCTATTGGAAGAGCATCTATTGGTTAATGCAAGCTATATCATTTTCTCTTCCCTCTAGTTTTCCATATGAATGCAAAAAGCATTCCTTCCTGAGATTCAGATAATCCACAAGGATCCATCCTCCTAATTGATGCTCAATCATCATCATCATGATGAAGCCATAACCAAGAGTTTGGTAACACAATAAGTTAGATATATCTCTATTCCCTAAAAACTCTAAAGAAAAGATTCATTACTCTATTCCCAGTCTCACTAATTTCATTAACTAGATCATCTCATCTAGTCAAAGAGCATCAGTAGAAAGAAATGTAACTGCTTCTCTCTAAAGTATCCATGTGTGACTCAATCTAACCCTTGATTTTTTGATCTCCCTATCGCCTTTGATTGAAGAGTGCCATTTCTATCTAGATAATCTAATCCAGAGAGAATGAAGCTCTCTCTCTCTCTCTAATCTCATCTCACGAAAAGAGCTCTAGTAGTGGAATCTATTCCACTCTCTCTCTCTCTAATCTCATCTAATGAAAAAAAAACTCTAGTAGTGGAATCTATTCCACTTTCCCTTTCCCTTTGAAAGAGATTTTGTTGAATCCAATGGATCTACTTATCCATAATTGAGAACATGCACATAAGTTCTCCATGTTTTTTCCTTCCAAAATAGTGGAGAATCAAGCTTCTAGGTGAAGAAAAATTACTCTGTAAAAGTAGAGTAAATGAATTCCTTCTAAAATGTAGACTAAGAGATGCTTTTTAAACACATATTCTCTCTAAAGGAAAACATACTTTATTCTTCTCTTTTGAAGAAATCATGTTTTCCTTTCCGTTTTCTCTTTCAAAGAATAAGAGTGAAAGTGAGACCTCTAAGCTAAAGTGATATCTCTCCTCGATCTCTAAGCTAATTCTTGTTGGAGTTAGACATCTGCAGAAGCACGTGAACAACACAAGGAAGAAGAAGAAGCTTGGAGCACAACACACAATACTGAATGTATTACTAGAGAATGTACAAAGATAAGTAGCCCATTAGGGCAATAGGCATATATACAAGATGGGGGAAAAAGACCTCCTAAAGAGGGAAAAAAGTGCCCCGGTAGTCCGTCCACACACATCACTACCTAAATATATCAACAAATCCCCCCTGGGAGTGATGTGGTGAACAAGGAGTTGGCACTCATGTATAAGGAAGTGCCAAGCTATGTGGAAATCACTCCACAAAAGGAAGTAAGCCCAAAGCTTTGCAAAAGCTTCAAACTTCTCCCTAAGCAGAGCCTTCGTGAAAAGGTCTGCAATGTTCTCCTGCCTGGGCACATATGCCAAGCTGATCTCCCCAGCAGAGAACCTCTCCCTAACATAATGATAATGCACCTCAATGTGCTTAGTGAGAGCATGGAACACAGGGTTCCTTGCAACTGCCAATGCGCTTTGACCGTTAGTGAAGATGGTGGTGGTAGAAGACTGACCAACACCCAAATCAGCCATAAGGCATCTGAGCCACACACACTCAACAGTCGCTGTGAAAGCTTCCCTATACTCAGCCTCACAACTGGAAGTGGCCACAGTAGGTTGCTTCTTGCTCAACCAAGATATACATGAGCTACCAAGCATGAAGCAAAAGCCACTAGTGGACACACGAGTGTCATAGCAACCAACCCAATCAGAGTCAGAAAAAGCATGCAAATCTGGCAGTAGTCATCCCCCCTTGGGATAAAATAACCCAAGTAACCGAGTACCACTCAAGTAGCGAAAGATGCGCTTGAACGCCTGCCAATGCTTGACTCCTAGGCAATGCATAAACCTGCTCATCTATGAGATAGCAAACTGAATATCTGGTCGAGTAATGCATAAGTAAATAAAGCATCCAACAACCTGCTGATAGAGAACAACATCAAATGCATCTCCAGCATCATGAAGACTCAGTCGTAAACCTGTTTCCATAGGAGTGGCAATAGGTTTATAGTCTTCAAGGCCAAAATGCTGCAATAATGTGTCAATATATTTCGTTTGACACAAAGTCATTCCACCATCAACGTGCATAAACTGAATGCTCAAATAATGATGCAAATGCCCCAAATGAGACATCTCAAATGAGGCATGCAAATCAACCTTAAAATCAATAATATGCTTCTCACTAGGACCAATGAGCAGCATGTCATCAACATAGAAAACAATGATCAGAAGCACATCATTAGCACACTCAACATATAAGGTGCTTTCAGTTGGACTGTTCTCAAAACCATGTGCAATGAGATAGGCATTTATCTTCTCATACCAAGCACGTGGTGCTTGCTTTAAACCATATAATGCCTTCTTTAACCTGCACACTTGGTTTTCATGCCCTTTTTGCATAGAGCCACGGGGCTGAAAAACATACACTTCTTCATGCAAGTCACCATTCAAAAATGTTGTTTTAATGTCTAGTTGATGTACATTCCAACCATGATGGGCTGCAAGTGCACAGATGCTCCAAACGGTAGTCATACGACATGTAGGTGCAAAGTTCTCATCAAAATGGATGCCTATTTCTTGTGCATAATCCTTTGCAACAAGCCTAGCCTTATACCTGTCAACTGTTCCATTAGGCTTATGCTTCAGCTTGTAAACCCACTTAGTGCCAATGGCCTTCTTGCTAGGAGGCAAGTCACACTAGGACCAAGTACAATTCTTCATTATAGCATCATATTCAGATTGCATAGCAGCCATCCAATTTTCTGAATTTTGTGCTTCATCAAACGAAACAGGCTCATTCTCATCACAGAGACTAGATGCAACCATAGCATAGCAATCTGATGCAAACGAGGCACTATGAGAGCCTGAACGAGTACGATATGACAGAGGTGCATCTAATTTGCTGTATTTTGGCATAGTTTTTGCCTGCTCAATATCAGCTCTCTCATCAACAAGTGCATCATGTAAATCTGCATCAGAAATAGAATGATCTGCATCATCACCTAAAACTTGCAAAGGTTGAGAGGTTGCCTCATTAGGACCAGCTGTAAAAAGAGGCAGCAAAGTGTCATACATGTCTTTGGAGCTAACAGATGTCTCCTTAGTACATGAAAGCAATGGTTGAATAACATCTTCCACAACACAACATCACGGCTAACCAGAATGCGTTTAGTCTGTGGATGATATAGACGATAGCCTTTACTTTCAGAACTGTACCCAACAAAAATACATCTTATTGCTTTATCATCCAATTTTCTACGATGTTGTTCAAGCACTAATGCATATGCCAGACAACCAAAAACACGCAGATGAGCAATAGATGGCTTGCGATCATGCCAAGCCTCATATGGAGTGATAGACTGCAGTGCTTTAGTGGGACACCTATTAAGTACATATGCAACACACATGACAGCCTCAAGCCAGAAACTATGTGGTGAAGCTTGACTCTTGACCATACACCTCGCCATCTCCATGAGTGACTTGTTCTTTCGTTTAGAAACTCCATTTTGTTGAGGTGTATATGACACTATACATTGGTGTTTTATCCCACGTTCAGCCAGAAATGCATTAAAATCAGAAGACATATATTCCCCCCCTCGATCAGAACGGAGGGTGCCCATTTTACATGCTGATAGATTTTCAACCGAAACCAAAAATTGGTTGAAGCAAAAGAACACTTCTGACTTTGCCTTCAATGGATATACCCATGCATGGACATAAAATGCCAGAAGCAATAATCACATCGCCATTTGATAGATCATGAACTGTATACCTCTCATCAACAAATTTCACAACCAAGCCAATCTTGGCTAATGTAGAAACTGGTAACAGGTTCTTCTTGATCCCTGGCACAAATAAAACATGTGCCAAAGTGAAACAACTACCATCAATAGTAGTCAAAATGATCTTACCAACTCCCATAACAAGATAAGAGGAGTTGTTGGTGCATGTAACAGTATTCCCTGTAGGGGCAGGCTTGAGTGAAGAGAAGAAACTGCGCTGTGAGGTAATATGTTTGGTCACCCTACTGTCAAAGTACCAAACATCTGAGTCTACTGAAGACATGCACTGCTCATGAGAAGATGGGTCAAAACTTCAAATAGTAGTAAACACCCATTATTCTTCCTGGAATCAGGAAGACCATTCATAATGGTCTGCACAAGTGAGCTATCTGGTATAACCTCATCAGTAGAAATCAACTGTTCCTTCAAGTCTTTGATCTTTGTGAGAAAACTGTCAATAGAATCACCTTCATTCATGTGCTCACTCTCTAATTGTTTTCGGAGGTAAGCAATACGAGCCTCATTCCTAGCTTGGTACAATATGGTAAGTGTATGCCAAGCCTCCTTAGCTGTTCTGCAAGAGCGTATGTGAGGAATAATGGCACGTTTGATAGACAAAGCTATCAATGCATGTGCTTGGGCATCTTTGCCATCCCAACGAATTTGCTTTGTAGTAGGTGCAACAAAAACTGCAACACGAAAAGGAATATGCAGAATATCATCATCTTCGACACCTTCTGCATCAGCTTTAGTACCTGCAGTTGCAACAACTGCAGGTGTGATAGGATGTTTTTCAACACCCTGCACAATGTTCCACAGTCCTTTTGCGACCAATACATGTCGCATCATATAAGCCCACAATGGGTAGTTGGTACCATCCAACTTATCCTCAACAACCAACATACAAAATACATCACTGTTTTCAGCCATGGCTGGTGACTAAAATACCTTGATGCAGAAAATTGACTGTATCTCAAAAAGTTGAACATAATTGCCCAGAAGAATTCTGCTAAACCTGTAGCAGACTTCGAGATGCTTATAGTAGCAAACCAAAACTAGTATATGCCTTTGGCACAAAAAGACGAAATAGCCTACACAAGCATTGCGATAGTGCGTTCGGAGGCCGAAACGAGCTCAGATGTTGATTACGGCACCATGAAGCGAAGCTGTTTTGACCTCGAAAACACGCTTGTTGCAGAGAAAAGAAGCACAAAAGAGGAGCCGCATTTTCAAATTGATGGCATAAAAATTCTTTTTCAAAATCCCAAGAAATTCCATCGAAGCTATGTAAATGCATTAGAGGAGTCCTCTAGATGCATAAGCCCAAATCCTTGTAACATAATTCTTGTAAAGTAGTAGGAAATTAGAGATTAGACAATAAAGTGCCGGTCCCATGTGTGAAAGGACCATTTTTAGGGCACATGTATATAAGTCACTTGGTGATTCTTTGTAAACACTTTTTGCCATTGTGAAGAGGAACTAAAATTTTGAATTTGCTTCTTCCCTGCTGATTTTCATCTTCTCTATGATATTTTGTGTGTCTGATGCTTGAAATGTGTGTGTAGGACTGTTGTCTATCCCTCCCCATCACTTTTGAACTATTGTAGTGTGTGTGTGAACCAATATGAGTTGTGGAGTGAGTATAGGTGTTTCCCGCCATTCACTATTTTGGCCATAACTTGAAGAGCGGTTGTCAGGTTTGAATGAAAATGACCATTAGATGCGTCTCGTCGAGAGCTTCGAAATGAACCTACTATTGGCCATATTCGGAGTTCGGAGCTGGGAGAAACATTCGAATTTTTTCTTACTGTTGTAAGTGGTATCGCGGTAGACATTTCCAAAGATTTAGTGAGTTGGAGAGGTAGTTTAGTCTTTTCATATGCATTGTCGCTGAGCCACTTCACTTTCCATCATGTGTGCACAGGTCCTTATACACTTGGTCCATGTGGTTCTTCGGATTGATAATTAAATGTGTATCGATCCACCACTATACGTACTTGTGGGCAAATGAGATTTAGTCTCTTTGACACAAGTCCCTAAGACTTCGTGACTTATGTACACACGTTTTGGTGCCATTGCCAGGGAACAAACTTAACCAAGGTGCCTTCATGATGATTATAGCTCTGGAGTGAAGGAATCGTACTTGTAGAGGTGAATTCTTTTAGTGCAAAGTAGTCAAGCACTTCAGCACTTATTACTTCACATCGCTGAGGTGTGTGTAATGAGTTTTTAGGTTTAGGGTTAGGAGTGAGGAAGAGAGGGAAGATTTAGGGTTAGGTTAGAGAGAGAAATGGAGTAGGAGTTGGGTCACCAAGAAAAATCTCAAAAAATTGCCAAATTAGTGTAGAGTAGGCTTCAGGCATCACAAACTATAAAAAGCAAAAAAAATTTAGTTCATTTGATACAAGTGTAGGAGATGGTATCGTGTGCAGACAACGATCGGTATCGTCAATGTGGTATCGCACGAAGTGAGCTAAAGAGAGGAGTTGGGAGCATACACTTGGGTTGAGACACACTTAAAGGTAAGCCACACAAGTTCTTGATAGCAAAATCAATTCATAACCACCACCACACGTGATTAAACTCATTTCCGATATCGTGGGGTGGGACAGAGAGTTTTGAGAGATTCTATGAGAGAGACAAAGGGTTAAGAGTAAGGAGGGGATAGAACTAAACCTTTTTGTACAAAAAAATTTAAGTTTAGAGTGATTTTGGCTGAAGTATCATGGTCGGTTGAGTTTTGGTATCGTGATACCAAAATTCCCTAGTATCGCGATACTCGCCTAGTATTGTATCGCTGCATACCATTGGAAGTTTCGCGATACCACTCTGGTATCATATCGTCAGGTGGTATCGTGATCGCGATCAGCCGGTGGTATCGTATCATGGTCCACTTGGTATCGTATCGTTTGTCATACCAGTATCGTATCACCAACGTGGTATCGTATCGTCCAAGAATTCAGTATCATATCGTGCAAAGTTTCGGTATCGTATCATCACTTGCACTACTATCATATTGTGAGAACTTTAGTATCGTATCGTGTGACTTGTTGGTATCGTATGGTGCAACACACAAGTATCGTATTGTGCAAGAAGGTGGTATCGTATCGTCTGACCCATTTGATATCGTATCGTGAGATATTTTGGTATTGTATCGTACAGTGCACTGGTATCGTATCGTGAGAAAATTTGGTATCGTATCGTGCAGAGCACTAGTATCATATCGTCTACTATTCTATTATCGTATCGTCATAGGCAGAGGTATCATATCATCCCATAGTCAGTATCGTATCGCCCAGAGTGGTATCGCCTAGAACATATCAAGCCATTTGAGGGCAAAATTAGAGGTAATTGAGGAGCCAATTGTGGGATAGTGGGAACCAAGATAGCCCCAGGAGGGTGGATGAACTTGAGATTGGGATGCGTGCTAAGTAGCTGGAGGAGTGTTATTTCCTCGGTAGGAAGTGCAACTCAGGCAAGTTATCACTCTATCTATACAGACACATTTAGTGACTTTGAGGAAGAGATACCAATGGCTTCAGAAGACATGCAAGATTCTATCCGTAGGGGAACTTCTCATGAGAGGGGGAATACCGCACCTCTCTGCAATATGTGTCCACTAATCCCCAAGAGATCCCCATCTACCTGGATGGCTTAAATAGATCAGTAGCCAGGATGGTGAATTCCACCGAATCAGCAATAGTGCCCATACCTGTAGTCAAGTATGAAGGAGGAGTGTACATGGACAAGTTGGGTCACATCTACGTGGTAATAGAACACCCAGATCGGATCAACGAGAGAGGAGGATTGGAAGGACAAGGAAACTCAAGAAGGCCGGACCCTAAAGAGTTAATAACTACACCTAGAGGCAAATCAATAGTGACTCGAGTCTTTAGAGGAGATTTGATACCTCAAGATGATTACCTATTAGAGGTCTACTTGATCCATGGATCAGACTTATTGTTACAAACTCACTCACCCACACGAGGATAGGAGGAAAGCCCAATGACCTTCTATGAGTTAAAAGATCCTGAAGAGGAGTCTAGAGTCACGTACCTAGACAAGAACCAAGGAAGGTATTGGCCAGTAGATGCCATTGATAGTGCTCAATTGAAGTATATGGGGTTGCCAGTATTCCCTTCGCGAGAGCAGGCAACTACCTCTCATAATCCCTTTGGGACACGTCAAGAGTCAGAAAATACAATGTCGGGACAGACAAGTCAACGGAGCATTCCTAACCGAACCCATGTGCAATTCACAATGCCAGGGCTGCAATCACACAATCAAACTCATCCTGGGCTAGGCAATCAACATCGGCCACCAATGAGGCCAAGACCACCACTAGGAGTGCAGCCTAGAATGCCTCCAATTAGAGCAATAATTCCTGTAATGCCTAGACACCCAGAACCCATAAGAAGATTAAGACAAATTCAAGTGGCTAAGTGTATGAGGAATCGCTATGACGGGATGGGAGAACCTTACGATCACATAGCTGAATTTAAACAAGTTCTATGGGCTGAGCAAGTGGATGATTTCTTTGTGCAGTATGAGTCCTTCGGATCCACTCTCACAGGAACGGCTTTGACTTGGTTCTAGCCATTGGATCCCAATCAATTTGGAAATATTGAACAATTTTTTCAGGAATTCATTGGGGAATTCACTAAGAGAGGAATTAAACACAAATCTTCTTCTTTAATCCATAGCTTCAAACAAAACTCAAATGAAACGGTGAAAACAACTGCCGGAGGTTCAATAAATATGTCGATAGATGCCCAATAACAGAAAGACCCACTCAGCAAAAAATGATATCACTATTCTTAGACGGGCTGACGAAGGGGACTTTGAGAACTCTATGTGAAGCGGCTGCAGATGTTGAGTGAATGTCTTCAAGAGTGTATTGACCTAGAGGACAACCTAGCGGATGATCTCAAAAGTACACCAAGCCCTATGAAATCAGAAGACTAGAAGTACAGTGATATCCAACTCTAGTAATGTAGAGGATTTGGCGGAGCTAGTAGCCAAGAAGTTAGGAGTTCACAGACAGCGGAACTACCAGCATCCACCAATGAGAATACCTATGTTGTGAAGATGCAGCTTATGCGGAGGAGACCATCCTACTCACATGTGTGTAAGAGGAGGAACAGGCCTGCCTCAAGTTTATCCATACAATAGGCAGCCACATCAAGGAACCTCCCTGTATTGCCATATAGAACAAAAATAAACTAATCATACCACTGAGAATTGCCCATTCAACAGGCAGTCATGACCCTCAAATCAACCTCAATATAGGCCGTATGGATACCCTCCTAGAGAGCCAGGAAGGGAGATTCCAAGATACAATCCCTATCCAGCAGTTAAATATGCTCAACCAGAGGAAAACTTGGAGAGAGCCATAGTATCAACAACACCATTTCTAGTACAGAATCAATGAATCCAGGATATGAGCAGACCCAAGGAGAATACTATCCCTATGAGACCAATATGATGGAGTACGAGCAAGTTTATGACCCGCAACACTATGGTTATGAGGGGTATGACAATGTATATGGACCAGAGTTGGCAACCCTAATGTACACTGCACCCAAGGCACCAGCACCCATGAGACAACCCATCAGACCACCCATGCCAAAAGGACCATGCTATAGATGTGGAGGAGATCACTTTATAAGAGAATGCACTATGCCATGCAACCCACCACCCCCCAAAACTTGGGAAGGGTATTGCAATGACTGTGGAAAGGAACATCTCTTTAGAGATTGCCCAAAAAATCCCAATAAGACTCATGACACTGCACCTATTAACGTAATAGAAGTAATTGAATCATAATTCCTTTCTGGTAATTGCGGAGCATTTTCATTCTCTCCCTCGATGTACTTCCAGTAGCCTTTTCCCATCAGGAAATTCGTCATTCTGAATCTCCAAGCATGGAAGTTGTTCTTGTCCAGCTTATCGCTTATAAGCTGACTCATTCCATCTGCGTTTGCCATTTCTGCAACAATTCACAACACCGCAACACACTAGAAGCAACACTTCTGCTTGAACACTGTCGCACTATGACGTGACAGTTCAATCTCAGAAAAACACAGTTTTCGTGTATCAACAGTACATGGAATCGCTTGAAATTCTGAATCTAGAATATATGAGTGTCGCCGAACACAGCGCAAGTTACAGTTTCTGAAACTGACTTGGTTTTTCTGTGGGCCCCACCTTGCGGGCTCGAAACGGAGGTCGAGATGGCTCCGAAACTTCGATCTGACAAAAACAAGTGACCCTAAAGGGCCTAAAGGGATAACTCTCAAAAATATTTTGAGGTCTTCTACCTTCACGGCGATTTTCGTAGCAAATGGAGGCCGTTTGTGAAATCGCGTTTTCTCCACGCCTTGCCGCGTAGTCTTCACCGTCGCCTTCTCCACGAGCTCTCTACAGCCACGCTGGCTCTGATACCATGTCACGAGGAAGGAGATAAGGAATAGAGCTCACACACACACTCTCACTCTCAAGGAGAAGCACACACACAGATTGAGGCAAGGAAGAATGATCTTCTTCTTCTTCTATTACATAAAAGGAATGTACAAGAATGACCTAAAAACAAGAATACAACCAGTGCAATATATAAAGACCAGTACATAAGGAAAAACCTAATGTCCGCGAATGGGTGAGTTGGCAAGAAACAAATGTGCCATCACTCTCGGTAGATAAATCTAATAAAGCTCAATGAAGTATCCCTGACATATACGGGCGTGACCACTATACATGTCAGAGAAACGAAAAACTGGTACGTGTCATCCTGGATCATCACATGTTGAGCTTGATATCTCAACAAAGTTAAGGTCATATATGTACTTGAAAGAGCCTAGATCCATAGAAGAGTGTGTGCGGATATGCATTGACATAGAAGACAACTTGGGTGAGGATTTAGGACTGTCCAAACTCTATAAGGATTCTGACAGTTCTACTAGTCATACCTCAAGAACCTCTACTGAGATAGATGAGATAGCTGAGCAGGTTGCCAAAAAGCTAGGCATCCAAAATAGACAAATGCCAAGGGTCACCTCATTGAAACGATGTTACAACTGTGGAGGAGACCATATGGCTAATGTTTGCCCAATGATGGCTCAACCACAAGGAAACCCTAATGCTCTATATTGCACCATTGAGAGGAAATACACAAACCACACCGCTCAAGATTGTCCTTATAACACGCAGGCTGTTAGACAAAATTATTAGCAACCTTACCAGCAGGGTAAGTATCAGAATCAATACCAACAGCCATATTATAGGCCACAACAACAATATCAGGCACCATACAGGCCACAACCTGTCCTAGGAAACCAACCACCAACTCTACCAATGTGATCCCAGTTAAGTATACGATGGTGGAGGAGAACCCTAATAGAGCATTGGTTCCACTAACCCCATTGGTCTCAGAAAATGACTCTCACACTCATGGTTCAGACTACTTCCATGAAGATAGTTCACCAGCTTATTACATAGATTTACCTGAGCAAAGTGAGATTTCTCCATATCAATATGAGGCACCACCAATGGAACAAAATTGGGAGCCAGAATACTCTAATGTCATGTACACAAATCCCAACCCCAGGCCCCAATCAAGACAAGTAAGACCACAAGCCCCTAGAGGACCAAGTTTTAGATGTCAGGGTGACCATTTCATTCGTGATTGCCCCCACTCACTCAATCGAGGACACATACAAAACATCACAATACAAGGCTTTTGTTCTGAGTGGGGCAAAGAACATCTCCCTAGAGATTGTCCTAGGAATCCCTCTAGTGCGCCCAAGGTTACACCCATCAATGTGGTAGGTTTAGTGGCAGATTCAAGTTCAAGTAGCAGTAGTGTGGCTCTTGTACAGGCAGTTACTAGGGCACAAGCATCAAAACAGGATAAAATAGCTGATCAATCAGAGTCAAGTGAGTCAGGAGAGCCTAGTAAAAAAAAAAACAAGAACATGGAAAGATACCAGGGAGAGAACCAATCGTAAGTGGAATAAAAAGTTATCTGAAATAGAAGAAAGCCTAAAAGATGCCAAAACAAAAATAGAAGACATTGCATCTCAAAGCCCCTCGCATGTCGAAGCTCCATCCACACCACCTCATCCCACCCTACCAGCCGTTGTAAATAGACCACAACCAGGGTCTGTTCTTGCATATCCAACCCCAGAAGGCTTGGACATGATGTTCAAGGCCTACCAGACTCATCTTCAAGAAGGGCCAATAGCTGCAAACCTGGACAAGAGTTACCCTAGAGCAGATTTAGAGATTGAACGGACAAAAATGCGCATGAAAATGGTAGAAGTAGCTCAAGCTATGCTCGAGACTAGTCAAAAGTTCAATCAGATGAACTCTGTCAAGCCAGATTTGCATTTCCAGGGCTTACTAGAAAGATTAGAGCAGTTGGTAAACAAGCCCCAGGTTTCTTTACCTCCACAGGCTCAACCGGTTGTTGAAAGAGAGATTTCACCACAAATCTCTAGAGCAGTTGGTAAACAAGCCCCAAGTTTCTTTACCTCCACAAGCTCAACCGGTTGTTGAAAGAGAGATTTCACCACAAATGAAAACTTGTGTTCCTGATTCCATGGATGAGGGAGCACATCTTTCAATACAACAGTACTCGCAAGAGTTCTTGCGGGAAATACAAGAAGAGAAATGGGCCAAGGAGAAGGGTAATCCCCCTCTTATTCCTGAAATTGATTATCTTCACGATCAATTTCCCCAAGACATTCCATCTATTTATGGAGATCAAGTAGAGCAACAAGAAGATGAAAGACTAGATTTGAATCTAATTCTTTACAAGAGTTGCCACAATTCACAGGCCCATGGGAATCTGAATCTCTTCAGATCAGAGCTCCCACAATACTGGTAAGAAATGAAGACTCAGTGGTTCTAAGAAACACTGATGTCATGAAGAACACTAAGGTTCAGTGTCATCTCACCATAGAAGAGCTGCTCAAAGCAAAACCTGAGCTATGGAATCATGTGAAGGATCAGGTTCTAGAACTTGATTCGAATATGCCAAAAGCGGGCTCTTAGCAAAAAGTGCCAGAGATATCTCTAGACAAGATAGGAGACATGAGCGAACGTGAAGAAGGTAATACTTATCTTCCAATCACTTATCAAGGTTACACAACCAAAGCAATCATAGATTCAGGTGTCTGTGTTGCTATTGCGACCACCTCCTTGTGGAAGTGATGGGGCAAACCTACATTAAGACCAACTAGAATGAAGCTTCAAATGGCAGATGGTCATTTTGAAAGACCTCTAGGATTGCTAGAAGGGATAACTCTAACCACTTGTGGTGTAGAGTTTGAACACACATTTGCTATATGTGACTTTGAGAAAAATAATGTCTACGAGATGATCCTAGGAAGACCCTTCCTACGACAATTGCAAATAGTACGGGATTGGGGAACCAACTCCTTGTACTTACAACACTTAGGGGTCACCACCAAGGTCAATTTGAAGGATTACACCTTTACCACCCCTACAGTGGAATCCTATCCACAAAGTGAAAGAAGATTATATCTCTGTGCATTTTGGAAGTTCACCTGATCCATGATGGCTACATGAAGATACTCACTTGTGGATGTGCAAGGTCATAGAGGAAGAGGAAAAGCGCCTAAAAGCAAGAGAGGAAGGAACTCCCCTAGGAGACAGACCAATTACAGACCCAGCCTATACCCCGATGATATTTCTAGATGAGGAATTTGAACCTCATGGTTGGGCAGAAATCTTAGCTACCATGGACATTGTAGTCAATGAAGAACAAAAGACACCTCATTGTGATGAGGAGGGTTATGATATTTCAGTGTTCATGTGTCAGCCCTTGTTGGAAGAATGTGACCCTAGTGATGTCATAGAAGAAGAAGAAAACGACGATGATCTAGAGTCCATTGTGATGGATAGTTGCTTCATCTCAAAGGATCACTATCTAGAAGATGTAGGAGTGTTGAACCAAAAAGAAGAAGAACCTCTCACAAGCATTAAAACGATAAATTCAAAGGATGGAAGTCAAGGAGGTCAAAAGAAAAAGAAGAGAAAAGTAGTGAAACAAGAAGAGGAGGAATCATTGTTCAAAGTACCAGAAAATTTCAAAAAATATGAAGTGGAAGACCGAAAAATTTTGGTACGAATGCGTTAGAGAGAGGCCATTGTAGGAGAAGCATATGACAATAAAGAAAAGACCAAAAAAGTTGTAGTAACCACTGAGGAGGATGAAGAGCGATGTACGTACATAGGAGATGAACTAAGTGCAAAAGAAGAAGTAGAGCTTGTAGCTCTATTAAGGGAATATAGGGACGTGTTTGCATGGCATTATAGAGATTTGAAGGGAGTGGACCCGAAAATTTTCTCTCATACATCACACGAAATGCAAAGATTCACCACTCTGTGGCGAAAGCCATTTTGTGTTGATCTTCTGGGGCAATGGCTACTTTGTTGTAACCCGAAAATCCATCAAGGAAGCTATAAACTTCCTTGCCTGCAACACGCTCCAATAAATGTTCAGTGATTGGAAGCAGATAACTATCTCTGATCGTAGTGGCATTAACTTTTTTAAGGTTAATACACACTCTCAATTTTCATTCTTCTTGGGCACCACTACAATGGGGGACACCCATTCAGTGTGCTCAATCTCATAGATAAATCCAGCTTCAATCAGCCTATCAATTTCTTCTTTTATTTTGGCTGCATGGTGTCATTATACGTGTAGGGTTTTTGTTTGGTGGGTTTGGCATCAACGGTCATTGGGAATTTGGGCTCACCAATGCACCTACAACATTTCAAAGGCTTATGTGTCATGTCTTCAAAGAGTTCTTGCGAAAGAGCTTAGAAGTATATGTAGATGATTTATGCACTCATTCCCAACAAAGAAAATACCACAGTCCTGAGCTCATACAAATTTTCAACAAGTATAGGGAATATCGAGTTTGTTTGAACCCAGAGAAGTGTGTGTTCATGGTACGACAAGGTAAAATCTTAGATCACATTGTTTCTAAGAATGGGATATCTACAGATGAGGACAAAGTAAGAGCCATAACAGAGTTACCAAGACCAAGGAATGTTAAAGAGGTACAAGCCTTTATGGGCCATTGTTGATATTACCATAGGTTTATCCACATGTATGCAATCATAACTAAACCTCTTTATGGGTTGTTGACAAATTTTGAGTGGAGCGATGAATGTGAAAATTCCTTCAATGAGCTGAAGAGACGTTTGTGCTCAGCACCAATACTGACCACTCCTAATTGGAATAAACCATTCCATGTCCATGTGGATGCTTCCAATCATGCAATAGGATGTGTGCTAGCACAACCAAGAGGCGAAGGAAATTTAGATTTGCATATAACATATGCTGGCAGGGAATTGAATGCGACTGAACGAAACTATACGACAAATGAGAGAGCAGGCTTAGGCATGGTATATGCTGTGAAAAAGTTTAGACACTACTTATTGGCCAACAAGTTCAAGTTTTTCACTGATCATCAAGCTTTATTATATTTTGTCAATAAACCTTGCAATACGGGACGCTTAGTAAGATGGTTCCTCTTACTTATGGAATACGACTTTGAAGTTGTTTTCAAGAAAGGTAGGACCCACCTTAGGGCGGACCATCTTTCTCGCATCACTTTAGGAGAGCCACCGCAAGGAGTGTCTGATGAACTACGTGATGCTTATTTGTTCAATTTAGAAGATGTTCCTAAATGGGAAAATAAGTTGATACCAGTCCTAACCTTTGGACCTGCAAATAAGAATGTGAAAACAAACAAAGAGGAAATTGTAAAATCACAAAAGTATCAAATATTGGCAGGAAGTATGTACAAGCAAGATACAGAGGGTGTACTAGCTTGTTGTGTTGAGGATGATGAACATAATAGTTGGTTGCAACAAGCTCATGAAGGAATGCTAGGAAATCACTACTCCAAACAAAGAACATTGCAAAATCTAAAACATTTAGGACTGTACTGGCCTAGCATGGACAGGGAAATAAATGAGTGGATTAAAAGTTGTTCTGTGTGCAAAGAGAAACCCCCAGTGGAGCATGCGACTCTTTATCACGTCTCATTGATTCCAGATTGGAGTGCTCCATTGGTAGAATTCATGAGATCGGGAACATTACCCAAGGAGGCTAGTCTAGCAAGGAAAAGAAGCATGGAGCAAGAGGCTAAAGACTATGCCTTAGTAGGAGACAACCTACATCAGAGAGGAAAAGATGGCTACCTAAGATTGTGCGTCCATGAATCAGATTATCTGAAAATCTTAGAAACTGCCCATAGCAGCGTTGTAGGCGGACATTTTGGTCCTGACCGAGTGATTAAGACTATTCTATTCTTAGGACTTTGGTGGGCCACTCTTCATATGGATGCACATACCTATGTATACCTTGCTCCAGATATTGAAGCTTCCTTGCTAGGTCCCCATACATCTGTATGAACCAACTCCAAGAGATCTCCATGCATATAACCTTTCTTCATGAATGGTAACCTGTGAGACTTTCCAAATTGGCATGCACTAAACTTATAAATCATATGTTGTTTTGACAAATTAGGGAGTCCAAGTACACTTTGGTCCCTGCAAATTTGCTTTAATGACCTTTCACCAATATGTGCTAACCTTTTGTGCCATACTTCCAATCCTGTGAGTGTCTAACTACCATAATTAAAGAGAGCAATGTTTCTAGTGTCCTGTAATTCAAATGTGAACAATCTACCTGTCTTTTCACCTTTTGCAATTTTTCTGAATCCTTGACTTGGATCTTCAACAAATGCTCCTGCTTTTGTGAACCTGACTTGCAACCCTTTCTCTACTATCTGCCCAACACTTATCAAATTCTTTGTAATGGTAGGTACATAGAGTACCTTACTGAGTAGGTTGATGTTTCCATCAGGTGCTTTGACATTGCCTATTTTCTCCACAGGATGTTTTGTATCATCTCATGTTTGTACCTCATGCTTATTCCTTGGATCTTCTAAATCTGATAGGAGTGCCACATTTCCTGCCACATGATTTGAACAACCTGAATCTATGTAGAAAACATGCTCATCAGATTTACCTTGTGGCATAGCCATGTTCATGATCAATAATGAATCCTCTTTGTTTGAGTCTTCTGTGTAGTTATTGTAGTCTCTCCTTCCTTTGTAGCCTCCTTGATAGTTTGAATGATTGTAGTTGTTGTAGTTGCCATGGTAGTTGTTGAACCTTCCTCTTGAGTAGCCATAACTTCCTCTATTGTATCCTCTTCCTCTTTGATTCCTGGAATTCCTAAAGAAATTTTCAGTTGTATGATTAGTTAGTCCACAAATAGAACATGGGTTGGAGTCTTGGGATCTCCCCCTGCCTTGTCTACCTCCTCTTCCTCTACCTCTGCCATGTCTTCCTCTACCTGCATAGTTAGCTTGATATGTACCTGCTTCATCATCCACTTTATTTGCCTTTCCTTTGTTATCTTTGGACTTGCTTTTATCAGTGTATAAAGCTGAAGATTGATTACCTTTAGAGCTTTCTCCATTTTTGATAAGCTTTGCCTCTTGAGTAAGTAGTTGTCCAATGAGTGTATTGAAATTAGGTACATGCATGTCCATGTACAAATCCATAGCTGTGGTGAATGCTTCCCACTTGTCATCTGCCTTCAAGCTGTTGATGACCTGCCTTACAATTTGCTCTTCATCTATTACCTCTCCAATGCTTCCCAACTGATCCGCTATGTCCTTGAGCTTTGTGACAAAATCAGTCACATTTTGTTTGGGAGCCTTCTTGAGAGTTGTGAAATCTAGCCATAGTTGATGCTTCCTAGCTTTGGTACTTGAAGAAAAGAAAGCTTCAAGTGCATCCCACATTTCCTGAGATGTCTTACAACTTCTAATGTGAGGCAACAAAAAATCTGAGATAGAGTTGAGGAGATAAGACCTTGCAAGTGCATCCTTGGAGCACCATGTGCTCAATCTTTCTTGCTCTTCTTGTGTTGGTTGACTTTTGTTCCTGAAACTTGGCATAACTTCATCTCCAGCCACGTAACCATATAAACTTGTACCTTGCAGATAAGCTTCCATTCTTAATGACCAAGCTGAGTACTTACCTCTGTCCAATTTGTCAATTGATGAAGGAAATCCATCTGCCATGTTGTCCAACCTTGCTCTGATACCACACTGAAGAGATGGATAGGTATGTGCTTGAAGATGAAGAGGTGTTGCAAAATCCTTGATCTACACCTGCCAAATGAACTCCAGGAGTATATGGTGAGCCCTTTTAGCTTGCCAATGGATGTATTAGACACCCTATGTACCTTGGAAGATTACTCTCAAAAAGATAGATCAAAACATGTAAGTTGGAGTTAGCTCAGAGGTGAAAACTTGCTATTCTTGGTTCATACACCTGTCCAGTGTTTTACATAATTGAAAACTGAGAATCATGGCAGTGAGTAGTACACTTCACAAGAACATGGACATATGCACTCAAATAATCATGAAAATGAAAGCATATTGCTTGTAGAATACAATGAATTACTGATACATATGTGTGCCTTGTAATCACACCTTGATATGTCATAAATCTCAGCTCTTGGAGGTCTTCACATAGGTCTCTCTAACCACGACTAAAACTGCCATCTATTTATAGTTGAGTTTGGGAGGCTAACTTCCCTCAATCACTCTCCAATCAATCAATGATTGATTTGATTCTCTACCTACCACAAATCACGAATTCGTGGCTCCTCTTTCCCTTTTTGATCATGTGGACTCAACCACTTAAGATTCTCTTACTTTTACATTAAGTAAACTCTTCAAAAAATTACAAGAGGTAGTTCACAAGTGAACTTTACATAGTCTTCTTTTTAAAGCTTCTTCTAAGACTTTGTGAGACTCAAGCCAATACTTAGGCTTGTCATAGACTTGCTCCAACAAAAGGGAAGTCATTTTCACCATCCCATACCAGTGGAATCTTCTTCCAATTCACGGTGTCATACTTACACTAAATCAAATTTATAATCCATATATATGTAATGGAACATGTAGGTGGCCTCAAATGAATCCCATACCCTCAAACTAGTTTAGTTTGTTTCTGGTCAACATGTGATAGCAGATATCCCTTTCTATTCCAAACGAACTTGTTCCTAGGTACCAAGAATAAGTCTAAGTACCTCTCTCTAGATCCCAACATACATATATGTATTGGGTACCCCAAATATTTCTCACTGAGGGATCTACGCTCTAATCACAGATCTAGTGCCAAGACTATGGCCTTCCTAACCATCACTCAAAGCTCATTAGCACCCGTTGATGCTTTCTCATGAAACCCATCTCCATGATCTCATCTTATTGGTTTCCTTAGTAGTGTAGAAAAAATGCTTCACTACTTATGCAAGTGATGTGCATGAGTGAAACTAGTCACTCTTTGGGTATTCCTCATGAAACCCCATGGTCTCCTAACTATATTGTGAGACTCTTTTGAAGGTAGATAAACCTTCAATATATTGGAGACTATTATAAATACCATGTAATCCTCTATGCAACTTCCTGAAACCTATAGAATTGCTTATGCACATTCCTAACATTGAAGGTATATCTCCTTCCCCTTAACAATCCTATGATTGAAATCCATAAGGATAATGTGTAGGGATCCAATTACTACTGAAGTTGCCTCATCTATGATCTTTTGATGGTTATATTTCTATGTATGTATATATAAACATGGCAAAGCATAAAATCACTAAACATATCATACCTAGTTCCTATCATAGAGATGGAACTCTTAAATATCCTATCTGGTGGATTCTCATGAATCCCATATGGTATAACTAGAATAGCTTAGCTTATAAGATTTCAAGATCATCAATCTACCAAGTCGAGCTAGTTCTAAAGAACCAATTAGGTACTTATTAGTTAGGGCAACGATAGGCACGAGACAAGTTGAAGACTATCCAAGTAATCAAGTTCAAGTCAAGAGATAGCCTGTGCATGTGATGATAACCTTAAAGGAAAGAACTAATTTTATTGCGATCAACTTCAAGTGTGAAAATTCACTCAAGTATTCTTGATGATGCAGAATCAGACAAGGTCATAAATGTGAAAACAAACTAAAAGGAATCTAGTGGTGGATAAAAAAGAATCAGCAACAAGGTTGTACTTTGGGTAAAATTTGGGCTTGTTCATTCAGGCATATGAACCGTAGACCAGGACGACACCTAGGGAGAGATAGAGAAAGCCTTAGGTCCTCAGAGGGGAGTGTCACTCACACTGCTAGATCTTGGGCTTAGTAGTTGAGTGCTTATCCGCACTACCCTAGCTCTGAGATTAGCGAATCAGAGATGTCTCATGGTATGAAGAGATCTATAGGAAGTTTAGGTGTGGCCTACTTACGAAAGGTCGAAGGTCCTTACAAGACGCAACTAGAATACATTAGGACCAACCGATTAGGTGCTTGCATCTACGAGGACGGCCTAAGAAGATCCGCGATCCAGATCAAAAACCCAGATCAACCCATTGGACTCCAACATCGAGCAGTCAAGTTCGAAAATGGTGCATACCTAGACAAAGAAGGAACCATGTACGTAGTCACCAATCACCCAGATAGGACATACAAATTTGGTAATGTGATCCCAGAAACGGACATAGGTGACATAGAGCAAGGGAACCTAGGAAGAGAGCCTAGAACTCCCCGAGGCAAATCAGTCCTCACTAGAATTATCCAAAATGTGTTTCCTAGGACAATAAGAGAATAAACCTGCTCTTGAACCGAGAGACTGATGAAGCCTTTTAGAGGTATAAGCCTGATCAACCGAATGAGGTCAGAACGCCCACAATTTACGAGTTTAAAGATCTTGATAGTCCAGGTAAAGTGACCTATTATACAACACTTCAAAGAGAATATTTATGGTCACAGAGCATGGTAGGCACGCCTACACTTGGAAGGGAGAACTTGTTTTTTTCCATCCAAGATCTAATGTCTCCTATAGTTACCAAGGAGCTGGGACATCCCAATCTCATGGAGCTCACAGGGACAAAAGTAGAGATAGGCCGGAAGTAAGTTTTGCCAACCCATTGGGAAGATAAAGAATGAGAATGGAGACAGATAGAGTGGAAACTGAGAGACCTAGAGACCGAAGGAACCAAACAAATGCTGATGATTTCCCTCTGCCAAGACCTAGGGAACACATTAGGACCTTGAGGCCAACCTAGTTGGTTAAGTCCATGAAGAATTGCTTTGATGGCACTGGAGACCCATACGATCATGTGGCCGAATTTAGGCAAGTCTTGAGAGCTGAACAAGTTGAGGACCTATTCATGCAGTACAATGCTTTTGGTCTAACCCTTAGGAACACAACCCTTACTTGGTTTCAACCACTACATGAGCGGCAGTTCAGGAACATAGACCAACTTCTAGAGGCTTTCATTACCGAATTCTCTAAGAGTGGTATACGGCATAATACTTTCTCATTGATTCATAGCTTCAAGCAGACACCTCAAGAGACAGTTAGAATAGCAGGAAGAAGGTTTGGGCAATACGTAGAGAGATGTCGTGTCCTAGAGTTACCCACTCCAGCCAAACAGGTGGCTTTATTCTTAGATGGATTGTTGAGTACCAAGTTGAGATCATATGTGTACCTGAAGGACCCTAGAACTATAGAAGAATGCGTACGCATGTGCATAGATATAGAGGATAATCTAGGGGAGGAGCTGGAGCTTTCAAAAATCTACAAAGGTTCTGACAGCTCGACCAACCTCTCTTCCAGACAATCCACATCTATTGAGGAACTTGCAGAGAAGATAGCATAGAAATTAGGTGTCTCAAGCAAACAGATACCCCGATTTACCCCACTGAGGTGATGCTATACTTGTGGAGGTGACCATATGGTGAGTGTATGTCCCATTATGGCTCAACCCCAAGTGAACCCTGGTAGCCAGTACTGCACCATAGAGCGCAGATACACCAACCACACCGCACAAGACTGCCCTTATAACAAACAAAATGTTAGACAAAATTACCCTCAACCATATCCACAACCAGGCAGATACCAGAACTAGTACCCATCACAGTAGTACTGTAGACCCTAGCAACCCTATCAACCACCCTATCAAGGGCAACAGAGACCTCAGCTAGTCCTAGCACAACAACCCCCTGCTCCAGCTAATGTGATTCCAGTAAAGTACGCAGCTACAAAAGAAAATTTAAATAGAGCTATAGTGCCAGTAACTCCATTACTTTCAGAAGGTGACCCGAGTGATCATAGTTTCGAATCTACCCATATTGATAGCTGAAAGAACTTGGAGAAGCTTGTCGAAGGTAGAAAAGTGCGTTTCAAAGCGACGAAGTTTGGTCAAGCCAATCGGCACAAGACCAGCGCTTGAACTTATGGAGACTCAAATAGACCTTATAAGCATGTAATAAGTGCAAAGAAATACACTATGTACTTTGGAGCATCAAGGAGAATGAGTCGATACAAAATAGATAGGTTCGCGGGTCGACTAGCTCAAAAAACTTTCTTTCTATGGAAGAGACAATGAACTTCAAATGCCCATAGCGACCAGCGTGATTACAATTAGAAAAAATCCTTTTATGGGAGTGATACACATAGGGTTGAGTGTATGGAATGCACAAAAGTATAAGGAATAAGCAAAATATGCTATAGGAATGATGCGACATTCACCGGTGGTACTTCCTATTTTTCAGGAATACGTAGAGATTCACCCTGAGACAGAAAAATGCAGATTGCTCCCACTCTACTGAACCAAATGCTTTGAAACTTTATAGGCAAAAACTAGACACTAATACCTTTCCAATGTGCACTCAATTTAGAGCTCTGGAGAGAGAGCAGCAGCCTCTACAAGATTACTGTTGGCGAAGAAGATGATGCAGAGAATTGAAGGAGCAAGACAATGATGGTCACAAGTGTATGTATATTGCTTCCATGTAATGTACAAGTGATTTCAAGTCTTTATATAGCCTCTAGGAGTGTTCCACGACTTTTACAAGTTGAATTTGAATTCAAATGAAGGTGGGAATGGTTGTTGGAGGGAATCAATTCACTTTCCTACAATCTAGGAAAAGTGAAGATCTACTTTTAGGTGATTGATTGCTTGATTGAATGCAACTTCAACCACCACAAATTCATGGGATTTGGGCTCTATCTTTCTACCTTTACATGTGTAAAGCTCAAGGCTTTTAAATACAATAAATGAGCATATGAAAAAGAACTCTCCGACGGATATTCTTTCGATGTGATAGCCTTTGATGTAGATCAAATCCACCTCAAGCATAGTGTAAGCTTGATGTTTCAACAGCTCCCCCTCAAGCTAAAGTATGCTTGAGTCTTCATTCTCTGATAGGTTGAATACCTGCCATAGCTTTGAATCTACAAAGCTTTACTCCATCAAGTGCCTTTGTCATCATATCTGCTACTTGCTTTTCAGTAAGAACAAAAGAAATGTCAATCTCCTTTGCCATGAGCTTCTCCCTGATGAAGTGGTAATGGACTTCTATGTGCTTGGTTCTCGCATTGAAAATAGGATTTGCCGCTAGATGCATGGAACTTACATTATCTCCAAATATGTGAGGTTTGGAACTCACAAGTCCCAAATCTGTATACAATGCTTTTAACCATATTGCCTCTTGAGTTGCTATGGTCAAGCCTTTGGACTCTACTTCAGTTGAAGATAAAGCAACTGTTGGTTTCTTCTTGGAACTCCATGACACTAGCTTTGAACCTGCAAATGCTAAGTAACTAGATGTACTTTTTCTATCATCCTTAGCTCCTGCCTAATCTGCATCTGAGTAGATTTTGATATCCAAATATGAAGAGTAAGGATAGAATATACCTTCGTTGATTGTACCTTTGAGATACTTAAGTACTCTCTTAGCCGCATCCATGTGTGGTCTTCTCGGTGAGTGCATGAACTGACTAAGCACTCCCACACTATATGAGATGTCTGCCCTTGTATGAGTAGCATATATCAAGCTACCTACCAAGCTTTGATACTCTTTAATGTCTTCAATTTTCTCACCTTCATAAACACTTAGTTTATGATTCATCTCCAAAGGTGTACCTGCATGTTTAGTGTTCTCCATTTTGAACTTGAGAAGAAGATCTTGAATGTATCTTCTTTGAGTCAAATACATTCCTTCATGTGTATATATCACCTGCATACCTAGGAAATATGTGAGCTCACCTAGGTCACTGATTTTGAACTCCTCTTGCATGTGTCTCTTGATCCTTTGAATGCCATTTAGATCATCACCTATCACAATAATATCATCTACATATACACATAGATAACTTCATTGTGATCCCTTTTGATGAATAGAGAAGGATCTGAGCTGCTAGCTTGGAACCCTTGATCTTGAAGATATGTAACCAACCTGTAATTCCAAGCTCTTGGAGCTTGTTTCAATCCATACAATGCTTTCTTAAGTATGCAAACATAAGATGGATGATTAGGGTTTTCAAAACCTGGTGGTTGTGACATGTATACCTCTTCACTTATCCAACCATTGAAGAATGCATTTTTCACATCAAGTTGGAGGAGTCTCCGATTCCTTGCAGCAGCTACACTTATCAATGTCCTGATTGTAGTCATCTTTGCAACTGGTGAGAATGTTTCCTCATAGTCTATATCATGAGTTTGTGAGCATCCTTTGGCAACTAATCTTGCCTTGTACCTGCAAACTGATCCATCTGAATTTCTTTTAACTTTATATACCCATCTGCAACCAATTACCTTTTGATTTGGCGACATTGGAACCAAATCCCAAGTGTCCATTTCCTTCAATGCATCTATTTCTTCGTTCATGGCCTTTTCCCAACTAGGGTTTCCCTTTGCCTCTTCATAGATTGAGGGTTCCTCTGAAATAGAGTCTTTTGCCAAGTATATTGAATGCTTCGTAACGAATGTGGAATCATATCCATACCTTTCTGATTGTTTCTTCTCTCTTGCTGATCTTCTAGGTGCTTGTTTGGAGCATTCTCCAACCTCTTGCATCTTTGCTTTGCCTCTTGACTTCCATAGCGTGTAATCCTTTTCTCTTTCATCTTGGTCATCGTCTGTATCGCTTCTTGGATCCTGGACCTGTGTATCGTGCTTGCTTCCTAATTGATGAGAGTCAGAATCAAGATCATATGGTAGTGTTACCTTTTGTTTGTCTTCATCAACCAAGACCTGTGTTCTTCAAACACAACATCTCTACTTGTAGTGAATTGCTTGGTTGAAGGATTGAAGAACCTGTACCTATCTGAGTTGAATCATATCCAATAAACACTGCCTTTGTTGCCCTTTCATCTAGCTTACCTCTTATTTGTGAAGGTACATGAACATAAGCTAAACAACCAAAAACCTTGCAATGTCGAAGACTAGGTTTTCTTCCATGCCATGCTTCATAAGGAGTCATACCTTGAAGTGATTTGGATGGTAGTCGATTGACAAGGTACACAACAGTTGAAATAGCTTCTGCCCATAGATAATGTGGCAACTTCTTCTCTTCAAGCATTGTTCGGGCTGATCCAACCAATGTCTTTTTTCTCCTCTCTGCAATTCCATTTAGTTGAGGAGAGTACCTAGTAGTCACTTCCCTTTTGATACCTTTGTCCTGCAAGAACTCATCAAACTCTTTGGAGAAGTATTCTCCCCCTCCATCAGATCTGAGCTTCTTTAGTGATCTACCTGTATGATTCTCCACATGTGCAAGATACTTCTTGAAGCAATCAAACACTTCATTCTTACTCTTGATAAAGTATAGAACAGTCCATCTACTATGGTCGTCAATAAATGAGACATAATACCTTGATCTTGCCAATGAAGGTTCTTGACTTGGTCCCCATACATCTGTATGTACTAAGTCCAATAAGTTGTTGTGGATGTAGCCTTTGTGGTTGAATGGTTGTCTTTGTGCCTTCCCAATCTGACATGCATCACACCTATTGATCATGTGTTGCTTTGATATGTTCGGCAGTCCTAGAACACTTTGATCCCTGCATATATCCTTCAAGGTTCTTTCATTCACATGAGCAAGTCTCTTATGCCACACTTCAAGCTCACTTAGGGTTTGAGACCCAAAGTTGAATAGAGCTATGTTCTTGGTTTCTCCTACTTCAAAAGTAAAGAGCCTACCATGCTTCTCACCTCGGGCTATCTTCTTGAAGCCTTGACATGGATCTTCTACAAAAGCTCCATGTTGGGTGAACCTAACTTGCAAGCCTTTTTCAACTATTTGGCCTACACTTTTGTTGCCTGCAACATGATTCGAACATCTTGAATCTATGTAGAACAAATGATCATCGTCTTTACCTTCTTTGTGGCTTAGATTCATAAGAAGTAATGAGTCTTCATGTGGTTGATCTTCTAAATAATTGTTGTAGTCCCTTCTATTATAGCTTCTATTGTTATTGTTGAAGTTGTGTCCACCTCTGCCTCTATTGCTGCCATATCCACAACTTCCACTTCCTTTCTGGGTCTTCCCATTGAACCAGCAATTCTGAGTGGTGTGGTTGGTCTTATTGCATATGGCACAAGGTTGAACATTCTGACCTTTGGATTTGTCTTGCTTTACTCCTTTCTTCTTCCCTTTCCACTTGCTCTTGCTTGCAAAGTTGGCTTGGGAAGTCTCTTCTTCATCTTCTTCCTTCTTCTTGCCTTTCTGCTTCTTATCCTTCTTATCTGCATATAGAGCACTAGTTGAATTACCATGATAGGAGTTACCTTCCTTTATGCTATTGTTGGCTTCTTGATTGAAGAGTTGTCCAAGAAAGATGTTGAAGTCTGGAGTTTGCACATCCATAATGAGATCATAAGCCGTCGTAAAGGATTGCCATTGCTTATCACTTCGAATGCCGTTGAGAATTTGCCTCATGATGACCTCTTCTTCAATCAACTCTCCAATGGATGCTAACTGATCCGCAACCTCTTTGACCTTGGTAACAAACTCTGTGGTGGTTTGTTTAGGCGTCTTCTTCATTTGGTTGAACTCGTTCCAAAGATGATTCTTTCTTGCTTTGGTACTAGCAGAAAAGAAAGTCTCAAGGGCATCCCAAGTCTCTTGAGATGTCTTGCATCCTCTAATATGTGGTAATAGAAAGTCAGAGATAGAGTTAAGTATGTACGACCTTGCTTGAGCATCCCTTGCGCACCAAAGTGTGAGCTTATCTGTCTCCTCTTGTGTAGGTCCTCCTATGGATCTTGGAATAGGCATAGCTTCATCACCTGCTCAATGCCTACCCCTACACAACCCCAATATGTGATAATTCAAGGCTTTTGTCAAGATTGCAGAAAGGAGCATCTCTTATGAGACTGCCCAAAGAACCCCAATAATATGCCAAAAATCACTCCTATCAACGTTATTGGGTTAGTTGTAGACTCCACAAGAAGTGTAACTTCCATGGCACCAGTGCAAGTGGTCACTAGAGCTCAAGGTTTGTAGCAGAACCAAGGTTTAGGCAAAGAAAAGAGTTCCGAGGTTAGTGAGACTGAGAGCATAACCAAGAAATGGACGAGAGCTTGGAAAGATTGCTGGGAAAGGATGAAAAGACAATGGTCTAAGAAGATGAGCGAATTAGAAGAGAGCATAAGAGAAACAAAAGCCAAAATTGTTGAACTCACCTGTCAAACAAACTCTCACATACCACCACCACCTCCATCCCTATCACCACCTAATCCACCACCTTCCAACCCACCTCACACAATTCCACCACCACCGAAAGTAGGATCAGTATTAGCTGACCCCACTCTTGAGGACATAGAAATGATGCTTAGAGCATATCAGGCCATAATTCAAGAAGGGCCAAATGTGATAGATCATGACAAATGTTACCTTAGAGCTGATCTAGAGATAGAAAGAACCAAGCTTTGTGCTAAAATGGTAGCATTGGCTCAGACCATGTTTGAAGCCAGTCGCCTCTTCAACTACTCTTGCTCAGCTAAGGCACAGTTGCACTTTGATGGACTGTTGGAGAAGTTAGAGAGCATAATTTCAAGATCTAGCAAGGAATCCACCTCCCAAGGAAGAGACAACACAAGTGAAAGAATAAGCATTCCCCCCTAGGAAGCTTATGTGCCTAACTCCACTGAACCAGACACCTCTTCTTCTATGAATCGGTATTCACCAGAATTCCTGTGAGAGATTCAAGAAGAGAAATGGGCTAAAGAAAGTGAAGTCCCTCCTCCCATTGAACTTGTGGATGATGCGCATGATCAATTCCCACAAGACATTCCTTCTATTTATGGAGAGCAGGAGAGTGCCCAATCTCATGAGAGATTAGACTTCGAATCCAATTCCTTACAGGAACTACCCCATTTCACAGACCTCTAGGAAGCTAAGTCTACTTGTATGAGAGCACCCACAGTGATGGTAAGAAATGAAGACTCAATCATACCTAGGAACACAAAGGTAATGAAAAACACTAAAGTGTAGTGCAATCTCACTTTAGAAGATCCACTCAAGGTTAAGCCAGAACTATGGAAACATGTAGCCAAACAGGTACCGAAAGTAGCAAAACCTCGTTCCCAAGTAGGTTCTCCTAGAATAGTGTCAGAGATACCATTGGACAAGATAGGTGACATGAGTGAAGGGGAATAAGGAAACACCTATCTTCCAATCACCCATCAAGGGTACACAACCAAGGCAATTTTGGACTCTGGTGCAAGAGTTGCAATTGCTACCACTTCCCTATGGAAGCATTAGGGCAAGCCAAAACTCAGGCCAACGAGAATGAAATTGCAGATGGTCGATGGTCACATTGAGAGACCCTTAGGACTGCTAGAAGGAACAATTCTCACTACATGTGGTGTTGATTTCGATCATACTTTTGCTATATGTGACTCTAGCAAGAATAAGGCCTATGAGATGATTTTGGGAAGACCATTCATGCGACAGTTGCAACTGGTGCAAGATTGGAAAACCAATTCTTTGTATTTGCAACACTTAGGTGTTACAACCAAAGCCAATCTCAAGGATTACTCCCATAGAGACGTACCCCCTATTTGTTGGGAATGATGGATGGATACTCCAAGAGACTGAGTAGGTATTGCTAAACCTGCTTTGTACTAGCCCTCTTTTGCTTCAGAGTTGATAACTAGACCTCCTTAGCTTTCCAATGACACCATAAAATGTCCTATGTCCTTTGGAAATGATGTTTGCAATGATTGAATCAAAACAGATAACTTTGGAAGTCACAAACTCAAGAAAACCTTCTATTTATGGTTTGACACCTGCTGAGTATTTTTCTCAATATGACCAGTACAGTAGGAATTGGAAAACTTCCTTTTAGGGTTATCTAATTATCTTAGTAAGCTACCTATTCCAAGTGAAATGATGTAAAATGATAAACTATGCTAAGAGAAATCAATTTAGCAAGTTAAGCTATACCCCCGACTTTTTAGGACTGTAGCAGAAAATGACCAGAGTTCACCTCGACGCAGATTTCTCCAAAATGGCTGAATAGAATGTCTTCAAGTTTCGACGGCATGTAGATTACTTCAAGCTGAATCCAACAAGCTTTGAATCACTGAATTTGGTGAAGAATTGACTGAGATATGCCCTTGACAAGTTGACAGACTTTTGAGTAGACTAGCAGAGAACTCAGAGATGGACAATATGAATGTATGTATTAATGAACATTTGTATACAACTCCATTGGCATAAACATCAATGCAAAATGGTGTAGAGAGGTGTGGGCTTGAGTGTAGACCTCACACACACTCATAAATCAGTAATGCTAGGCTCGGGAGTGCTCACTATTACCCGCAACTTTTCATATCCATTTTTATACGAGATGACTAAAAATTTGAATTCAAATTCAAACTTTTGGCTCCCTATGATCAAGCTCCTAAATGCTTGGAGATATTCTTTCAATCACACAACTAATTTTTCCACGAATCCTTTTGGTAGGTGATTACAAGAGATTCCGAGTCAATTTGACTTTTACAATGAGGTAAAGTGGTAATTAACCACTAGCATATGTTCCTATGCTTCTTCATGTGTGTATAGACTTCAAAGCATCCTTTGAGCCAAATGTGTAGGCTTGTAATTTACACCAACAGCTCCCCCTCAAGCCAAACATTTTGGCTTAAGTCTTCATCTTCAATCTTCAAGTATATCCTGCAATCCAATCATGGATTTGAACCGGCAAAGTTTGGTTCCATCCAAAGCTTTAGTCAACAAATCTGCACATTGCATGTTGGTTGATACATAGGTAAGTTGAATATCCTTGCTTATCAATTTCTCTCTCACATAATGGTAATGGACCTCTATGTGTTTGGTCCTAGCATGGTAAATAGGATTAGCTGCAAGGTGAAGAGAACTTGTATTATCTCCAAAGATAATTGGTGACCTAGTATACAATCCCAATTCTGTATACAAAAGCTTAATCCAAATTGCTTCTTGTGTGGCATTAGCTAGTCCTCTATACTCTGCCTCTGTGGAAGACAAAGCAACAGTAGGTTGCTTCTTTTGAAGACCATGAAATTGGTTTGTCACCTGCAAAAGAAATATATCCAGAAGTGCTCCTCCTATCATCCTTGCATACTGCCCAATCTGCATCTGAATAAATTTTGATATCAATATCTGAGGTGTAAGGGAAATACAAACCATGGTTCTGTGTACCCTTGAGATACTTCAGGATTCTCTTGGCAGCCTCTAAGTGAGGTATCCTTGGCTTGTGCATAAATTGACTTAGCACACTAACTCCATATGCAATGTCTATCCTTGTTAAGGTAGCATAGTTCAAACTACCCACCATACTTTGATAACCTGTAATATCCTTGACTTCATCACCTTCATGGGCACTTAGCTTTAGGTTTACCTCCATTGGAGTGCTTGCTACTTTAGCATCCTGCAAGTGAAACTTCTTCAACATATCCTGTACATATTTTTTTTGAGTGATCTATATCCCTAAATTAGTGTAGACTAATTCAAGTCCCAAAAAATATTTCAATAGACCGAGATCATTGATCTTGAACTCCTTCATCATTTGACTTTTGATATATCTGATTCCATTGACATCATTACCTGTAATGATGATGTCATCAACATAAAACAAAGATATATTACCTCTGAATTACTTCTCTTGATGAACAGAGAAGTATCTGCCTTGCTCATGACAAATCCTTGGTCTTGAAGATATGTAGTTAACCTGTAATTCCATGCCCTAGGTGCCTGCTTCAATCCATATAAAGCTTTTTTTAATTTGCAAACATATGTTACCTTCTTGGGGTCCTCATAACCAGGAGGTTGTGACATATATACCTCCTCTGAAATCCATCCATTCAAGAAAGCATTCTTGACATCCAATTGGTACATATTCCAATTTTTTGATGCAGCCACACTTACCAACACTCTGATTGTTGGCATCTTGGCCACAGGTGAGAATGTCTCCTCATAGTCAATGCCTTGGGTTTGTGCAAAACCCTTGGCTACCAATCTGGCTTTGTACCTATTGATTGTGCCATCATAATTTCTTTTAAGCTTATAGATCCATCTGGATCCTATTACCTTCATTGAGTCCTTTTTAGGTACTAACTCCCATGTGTCACTCTCTTTGAGAGCATCAATCTGCTCATCCATAGCTTCTTTCCATTCTGATTTGGTTATTGCTTCTTCATATGATCCTGGTTCTTCATTTGACAAATCTTTGGCAAGATAAATAGAATGTTTAGTAACAAGAGATGTATCATACCCATATCTAATAGGTTTCTTGCTCTCTCTTTGTGATCTTCTAAATGGTTGAGTTGAGGATTCAGGTATTTCTTCAAGCTTCTTCATCTTCATTTTGCTTTTGGACTTCCATGCTTTGAATTCTTCAAGATTGATAGTGTCTTCATCATCTGAACTTGAGGCTTCATTCTGAGTAGTTCCTCCTTTGTAAGACTTAGAAATTCCTCTTCCAAATCATAGGGTAATTTAACCTTCCTGCATTCATTCTCATACCAAGAATCATTTTCATCAAAGACAACATCTCTGCTTACCATAAATCCCTTATTGGTAGGATTATAAAACATGTAACCTTTTTTATTTAAATCATACCCAATAAAGATGCATTTTTCAGCCTTTGGGTCTAGCTTACCTCTTATCTGAGAAGGAATGTGTACATATGCTACACATCCAAATATTTTGCAATTGTCAAGTGAGGGTCTCTTACCATGCCATGCTTCATAGGGTGTCATGCCATCAAGAGACTTAGATGGTAACCTGTTTATGAGGTAAGTGGCAGTAGAAACACTCTCTGCCCATAGATACTTAGGTAACTTTTTCTCATTAAGCATAGATCTAGCTGTCTCAACAATTAATCTATTTCTTCTCTCAGCTACCCCATTCTGTTCAGGAGAATATCTTGTGGTTATCTCTCTTTTGATGCCTCTGTCCTGCAAGAAGTCTTCAAATTCATTGGAGAAGTACTCACCTCCTCCATCTGACCTTAGCCTCTTCAAATTCCTTCCTGTCTGATTTTCAACTAATGCAAGATATTTTTTAAAGCAACTAAATACCTCATCCTTGTGCTTCATGAAGTATAATATAGTCCATCTGCTATAATCATCAATGAAAGACACATAGTACCTTGATCCTGAGACTGAGGGGTCTTTGCTTGGTCCCCATACATCTGTGTGTACAAGCTCTAGGTAGTCTTCATGCATGTATCCTTTCTTTGAGAAGGGTAACCTGTGAGACTTCCCAAATTGACAAGCACCACACTTATAAATCATATGTTGCTTGGATACATTAGGTATCCCAAGCACACATTGATCCCTACACATTTTTTTCGAAGTTCTTTCTCCTATGTGCCCTAACCTTTTGTGCCAAATCTCAAGCTCTGAAAGTGTTTGATCTTTATAACTGTATAGTGCAATATTCTTTGTATCTTCCAACTCAAAAGTGAAAAATCTACCTGATTTTTCTCCTTTAGCAATCCTCTTGAACCCATGTCTTGGATCCTCCACATATGCTCCATATTGGTTGAATTTGACCTGCAAACCTTTCTCCACAATCTGACCAACACTCATCAAATTTTTGGTAATGGTTGGTACATAGAGTACCCTGCTCAACAAATTCTGATTTCCATCACAAGTCTTAACATTTCCAGCTTTAACTACAGAATGATTTGTGTCATCACCTGTTTGGACTTGATGCTTACCTTTTGGTTCCTCAAGATCAGAGAGTAATGCTACATTGTCAGCCACATGATTTGAACATCATGAGTCAATGTAGAATAGGTGGTCATCATTTGTACCTGACTTTGAAGTCATGTTCATGATCAGAAGAGAGTCATCTTGCTCCTCTGTGTAGTTGTTGTAATCCTTCCTGGATTTGAATCCTCCTTGGTAGTTGCCATTGTAATTTGTAGTTGTTGTTGTAATTATTGTTGTAGCCTTGGTGATGGTTGAATCTACCTCTTGACTGTGAGTAGCCACCTCTTTGGTATCCTCTTCCTCTTTGATTCTTGTAATTCCTGAAACACTCATCTGTAGTATGATTTGATAAACCACAAATGTTGCATGGTGGGGAGTTATAAGATCTCCCCCTACCTGGCTTACCTCCTCTGCCCCTTCCTCTTGAAGATCTACCTCTCCCTGCATAGTTGGCTTGAGAGGTTGATCCTCCATCTTCCACCTTCTTGCTCTTGACTTTATCTTTAGACTTCTTATCAGTGTATAGGGCAGAAGAGTTATTACCTTTGGATGTGTCTCCATTTTTGTTGAGCTTTGCTTCATGAGTAAACAATTGTCCCATGAGAGTTGTAAGATCTAGAGTGTGCATGTCCATGTAGAGATCCATGGCAGTGGTGAAGCTTTCCCATTTGTCATCAGCCTTGATCCCATTGATCACTTGCCTTACAATCTGTTCTTCTTCAATCTCTTCTCCTATGCTTGCTAACTGATCTGCTACATCTTTAATCTTGGTCACAAATTCTGAAACAGCTTGCTTAGGTTGCTTTGTTAGTGTTGTAAATTCAATCCACAACTGATTTTTCCTAGCCCTTGTGTTGGACGAAAAATATGATGACAAGGTTTCCCAAGTCTCTTGGGATGTCTTACAATTTCTAATATGTGGCAAAAGAAAATCAGATATAGAGTTGAGTAAATAAGACCTTGCCAATGCATCCTTAGCACACCATGTGTTGAGCTTTTCATGTTCTTCCTTGGTTGGTAATCCTCTTGCTTTGAATGAGGGCAATTCCTCATCTCCTGAGATGTAGCCATAGAGACTCCTTCCTTGTAGGTAGGTCTTCATCCTTAGAGACCATTCTTGATAGTTGTTCCTGTCCAATTTGTCAATAAATGAAGGAAAACCATCTCCCAGTTTACCTTAGTTTGCTCTGATACCACTGTTGGGAATGATGGATGGATACTCCAAGAGACTGAGTAGGTACTGCTAAACCTGCTTTGTACCAGCCCTCTTTTGCTTCAAAGTTGATAACTAGACTTGCTTAGCTTTCCAATGACACCATAAAATGTCCTATGTCATTTGGAAATGATGTGTGCAATGATTGAATCAAAACAGATAACTTTGGAAGTCACAAACTCAAGAAAACCTTCTATTTATGGTTTGACACCTGCTGAGTATTTTGCTTAGTATGATCAGCACAGTAGGAATCGGAATTTTTTTTTTAGGGGTATCTAATTAGCTTAGTAAGCTACCTATTCCAAGTAGAATGATGTAAAATGATAAACTATGCTAAGAGAAATCAATTTAGCAAGTTAAGTTATACCCCCGACTTTTTAGGACTGTAGCAGAAAATGACCAGAGTTCACCGACGCATATTTCTCCAAAATGGCTGAATAGAATGTCTTCAAATCTCTACAGCATGTAGATTACTTCAGGCTGAATCCAAAAAGCTTTGAATAACTGAATTTGGTGAAGAATTGACCGATATATGCCCTTGACAAGTTGACGGACGTTTGAGCAGACTAGCAGAGAACTCAGAGATGGACAATATGAATGTATGTATTAATGAACATTTGTATACAACTCCATTGGCATGAACATCAATGCCAAATGGTGTAGAGAGGTGTGGGCTTGAGTGTAGACCTCACACACACACTCAGAAATCAGTAATGCTAGGCTCGGGAGTGCTCACTATTACCCGCGACTTTTCATATCCATTTTTATAAGAGATGACTAAAAATTTGAATTCAAATTCAAACTTTTGGCTCCCTATGATCAAGCTCCTAAATGCTTGGAGATATGCTTTCAATCACACAACTAATTTTTCCACGAATCCTTTTGGTAGGTGATTACAAGAGATTCCAAGTCAATTTGACTTTTACAATGAGGTAAAGTGGTAATTAACCAGTAGCATATGTTCCTATGCTTCTTCATGTGTGTATAGACTTCAAAGCATCCTTTGAGCCAAATGTGTAGGCTTGTAATTTACACCAACACTATTCAATGGAATCCCATCCATAAAGCTAAGGAGGATACCGAATCAGTGCATTCCATAGGATCAAGATCCTCATGGATGCATGAAGACACCCATTTATGGATGTGCAAAGTAGCAGTAGAGGAAGAGAAGAGAGAACATGCCAGAGAGGTAGGTGCGAAAGACACCCATAGATCAATTCAAGACCCAACCTATGCACCAGTAGTGTTTCCTGATGAGGAATTTGAACCTCATGGTTGGGCGGAAATTTTAGCAACAATGGATGTAGCCATCAATGAAGAACAATGGACACCCCACTGTGATGAGGATGACTATGACATCTCAGTCTTCACAATAGAGCCAATCATGTGTGATTCGGTTATTGAAGAATGTGAAGCTAGCACTGATGCATTCGAGGATGCAAGTGACTCCGATCTAGAGTCAATTATTATGGACCCACCTTTTGCATCAGATGAGGAATTTCTATGAAGTAGAAGTTCACCCTCAGAGACATGAAGAACTTACAAATGATGTGAGGTTAACCACACAAGTGACCGCCAAAAAGGAAGGCAAGAAAACAAAGAAGAAAGAAACTACGTCAGAAGAGGAAGAATCTTTGTTTGAGGTCCCTAAAAATTTTAAGAAGTATGAGATAGAAGATAAGAGATTCATGATAAGAATGCCTAAACGCGATGCACAATCCGGAGAGGCCTATGATAACAAAGAAACCACCAAGAAAATTGTTGTAGCCATAGAAGAAGGAGAAGAAAGATGCACGTACATAGGACATGACCTAACTGAGGAAGAGGAGCACGAGTTGATGGCCTTGCTAAGAGAGTACAGAGATGTATTCGCTTGGAGTTACAAGGACTTGAAAGGTGTAGACATATGCTCACACACAATTCCCATGACCTTAGATGCTAAACCCTCTAAGCAAAAGCCATACACATATAACGATAACTATGCTGCTAAGATCAAGGAGGAGATAGATAGAATGGTTGAAGCTGGATTCATCTATGAAATCGAGCACAATGAGTGGGTATTCCCCATTGTGGTGGTGCCCAAGAAGAATGGAAAGTTACATGTATGCATTAACTTGAAGAAGGTTAATGCAACCACCATTCGAGATAACTATTCGCTTCCTATTACGGAGCATCTACTAGAAAGAGTAGCAGGCAAGGAAGTGTACAACTTCCTTGATGGATTTTCTGGCTACAATCAAGTAGCCATTGCTCCGGAAGATCAGTATAAGACGGCTTTTGCCACAGAGTGGGGCATATTTGCCTTTCGAGTAATGCCATTTGGTCTTACCAATGCTCCAGTCACATTTCGAAGGCTGATGTGTCATGTATTTAAAGAATTCCTGAGGAAGAATTTAGAAGTCTATGCTGATGATCTCTGTGCTCATTCCAACATTAGACAGATACATATACCTGAACTCAGACAAATCTTTGACAAATGTAGAGAATATCAAGTCTGCCTGAACCCAAAAAAGTGTGTTTTCATGGTCAGACAAGGCAAGATTCTAGGACACATAGTGTCAAAGAACGGCATTTCCATGGATGAGGAAAAAGTTAGAGCTATTGCATAGCTACCTAGGCCCAAGAATGTCAAGGAAGTACAAGCCTTCATGGGGCATTGTGGCTACTATCGTCGATTCATTCATATGTATGCAAATATTGCAAAGCCTCTGTACTACCTTTTGAATAACTTTGAGTGGACGGAAGACTGTGAGAACTCTTTTAATGAGCTTAAATGGTGATTATGTTCAACACCAATCTTGACTACACCAGATTGGAACAAGCCCTTTCATGTTCATGTGGATGCATCCAATTATGCTATTGGGTGTTGTCACTCTAGCACAATGACAAGTACCAACGTGAGGAGATACACCTCCTAAATGTCAATCCGTGGAGATGTGAGGACCGGTATGAAGACCATGAGCAAGTGATGGCACAAGTGCGTGAGTGAAAGCACACAAGCATGCACACACATACACACACACACACACAAAGTAAGAGCAAAGAGTGGAACAATGGGAGGACTTCGATTATAAAAGAGCTCTCTTAAAAAGCTGAAAACTACAACAAGCTAACCTCAAAAATGAGCTCTCCAACCCTTTTTATAGTTTTCTGAGTGGTTTTGGCCCTGTCCAGACCTAGTGTCCAAGTTAAAAATTAGGTTCTAGGGCTTATTTGGGGGCTCAAACAGAGTCTAAAAATTATGAAAATTGGTAGGATGATAGTTCTAATACTCCTCAAGCTCGAGGACTCCTTGGCTTGAACAAAATGGAGTTGCAAAAATGGAAAATGGTATTTACAATGGTTTTTAGTGATAAAAATCACTATTTTTATAGGGATTTCTTCTGAAAATTTGACAGGTGCTTCTTGGAGCTCCCTACTTGCTCCTTTTTCTTGTGTGTCCACTTCCTTGATGCGCTTCCATGCTTTGTCCTTGATCGCTTCCATGCTTTGTCCTTGATCGCTTCCATGCTTTGTCCTTGACCTTGAGCTTCAACACTCCCCCCCTCTTGAGTCTGTCGTCCCTGACAGACCCTTGTTGCAGTGGTTGTTCCATGTAGTACTTTGAGAGGTAGAGTCCATTAACAAGAGTGGTCCATCTGCCCCATGTAGCTTGTTCAGTTGTTTGGTTCTTTAGTTTTCCCTTGCACTTCTTCCTTGGATTCAAGTGGAATGGTGTATTTGTGAACATCCCAAAAATTGCTAATTGCTCAAAAGAGGTTGTCACTGTTGAGTGGCCCGGGATGTCTCAATTGTGTCTATGCACGGCCATGTAATGTGGCCCTATAAAAATGCATACTTTGGAAGTGCATGACCTCAATGGTGCAAAGACAAGGTTATGCCAAAGGCACATGGTTGTTGCACGTTGAGGCTTTCAATGTCTTGCAGATGTTGATGTAGCCTTTGTTGGAGGTATCCACTGGATGTCAAAAGGACAACTGATTTTAAGGACCCATTTCAGAATAGTGTTGGGCTGCATACAAGTCCTTGTTGAATTCTTCATCTTTGGTTGGTTGCTTAAATTTTGAATCCGGAGTGGTTCGTTCTTTGTTGTTATGGATGCTATTGGTACCTTAGGCTTCCAAACCCATATCCTTGATGATTGTCTTCTTACTTTTGTCAAAGGGTTGAGTTGATCTTCTTTTGTTCTTTGTGCTCTGTTCTTATCCTTTTCGATCCTTGGCTTCTTTGTTGAGACCTTTTGCATGATGGGGAGCATAGGCCATTGTGTATGTAAGAGCTTCTTGGGTACCCACATCTGTAATCGCCCTTATTGAGCTGTAGCTAATTTCTTATGCACCCAGATTTGTCGGAGATCTTTTGGTTGAGGTAGTCCTGGTTGCTTGTTTCTTGCCTTCGCATGGTTGGCTTGCCTAAGTGGAAATCGTGTTGGCAAGGTTGGTGGTTGCTCTCCTTTTCGTACCCAGATTTGCTTCATGCCCGGAACTACTTTCTTCTTGAAATCTCTTGGTCTATTTGAGATAGTGGTTGTCATGTACTGTCTCACTTTCCTTTTTGGTTGAGATGTTGTGACGGCTTTAGTTGTTGCATTAGAGGAGGAGGTGTTTTGTCTTTGAGCCTGTTCTTCCATGATTGAGTTCTTCTGCAACATAGAGCTTTTGACACATACAACATCCTTTTTGCTAAGATTACCCCTAGAAGAACTAAGAGAGTGTGTGGTGCCATGATCTGTGAGCATGCAATTCTCTAATTCTAATGTAATACATTGTTCATGTACCCAAACTTGAAGAAGTTGACTTCTTAGGTTCAAGTTGACTGCATGGTCGTAAATCCAATCTTGACCCAAGACAAGTGGCTCTGTAAGGTCCTCATCATGACACACTAGCATTTTGACTTTCATTGGGACATCTTGAAGGTAGATGGGAAGTTCCACCTCACCCAAACAAGGGGTTTCTACACCTCCCAATCCTATGAGATATGCTTCTATGGGCTTGATGTCCAATTGCAAGCCTTGGCAGTATGAAAGTCTAATTGCACTAGTTGCTACACCTGAGTCAACCAATGCTCTCACAGTCCTTACACTCTTTCCTTGTCCTACCTCTATGGTCACAAAGGGGTGTCGGTCGATGATTTGAGAAGTAATTATGCCCGACTTTTGGCACATGTCCATGTGACATCTAGGCCTAGTCGTCTTAACTTGTTTCTTCTGATGTGCTCTCTAGCCTCTGCTTGTGCTTCTTCTCTAACCCTTAACTCCTCTTCTTTTCGCTTCTTAGTAGTGTTGTGTCTCATGAGCATATCCTCTGTAAGAGGTTCTTGATACAACTTGACTTGACATCCACTAGTGTAGTTTGGCAAGACGTCACCTTCTAGAGTGGCCAATTGAACCGCACCACTAGTGGAGATTCTATTAATGATCATGGGTCCATATCCTCGTTTCTCCAATTTGCGAGCATGTTGCTTTAGCGTATAAACCAGCACTAGATCTCCTTCTTTCAATCCTTTATCCTTTATATGGGCATCAAAGTATGCCTTTTGCCTTTTCTTTGCAGCATAAATGCCTGCTGCCGCTCGTAGCCTCGTCTCACCTAAGCGTTCTAGCTCAAAGATCCTAGAGGACAATTCATGTCCATTCCACTCATGCTCTTGTGCTACTTTTAAGGCTGGGATTAGGAAGTCTAATGGTAGCACAACATTCTATCCGAAGACCATCTGAAATGGGGTGGCATTGAGTACCGTTTTGTAGGCAACTTGATAAGCCCAAACAACATGATGAAGTTGTTTGTCCCAATCAGAGCATTTATTATTTACGAGTTTTGTCAATATGTTACATAGGATCTTATTCGTACTCTCGGCTTGTTCGTTAGCTTGGGGATGATAGGGGGCAAACTTCTTATGTATCACCATGAATTCTTGAAGTAGATTTTCAATGAACTCATTCAAGAAGTGCGTACCTCTATCACTTATTAACTCTATTGGTAATCCATATCTAGTGAACACGTTCTCAAATAAGAACTTAGCCGTCGTTTGAGCATCATTCTTTGTTGTGGCTTTTACTTCCACCCACTTGGTAAGGTAATCTGTGGCTACAATAATGTAATCTGCATGGGAGTTTCTAGCTAGGAGGTTAACAGGACCAACAAAGTCTATACCCCACTTTGAAAATGCACGTCCTCCCATCATTGGCCTCAAAGGCATCTCATCCTTTCTGACTGGATATTGGGCACGGTGGCATGTGTTGCATTTCTTATTGATGATTGCAGCAGATGGACTATCCTGTTCTTTATGAAACACAAAGATGAAGTTTTTTCATGTTTCAAAAGATATTTGGCTCTTGTGGAGAATCAAACAGGTAAATCACTAAAAAGGCTAAGGTCAGATGGAGGGGGAGAATACTTCTCCCATGATTTTGATTCTTTTCTTCAAGAAAGAGGAATCAAAAGAGAGGTAACTACAAGGTACACTCCTGAGCAAAATGGAGTGGCAGAAAGGAGGAATAGGACAATTGTTGAAGCTGCAAGGTCTATGTTAAATGAAAAGCATTTACCTAATTACTTATGGGCTGAGGCTGTATCTACAACCACTTACTTGATTAACAGGTTGCCTTCAAAATCCCTTGATGGGATGACTCCATATGAGGCTTGGAATGGAAGAAGACCAAGCTTAGATCATTGTAAAATTTTTTGATGTATTGCTTTTGCTCATGTTCCTTCACAGGTTAGAGGCAAGATGGATCCAAATGCAAAAAGGTGTGTATTTATTGGATATGAAAACAATCAAAAGGGCTACAGGTTATACAACCTTACCAACAAAGGATTCTTGGTAAGCAGAGATGTAGTTTTTGATGAGAACAATTCATGGTATGAAGATTCATGCAGGAAGGTCAATTTACCATATAATCTTGAAGAAGATTTTCCAAAGCTTGGTAGAGAACAACCAAAGATTGAAGAACAAGACACCTCAGAGGATGATGAAGAATCTTAGATGGAAAAGATCAAAGCATTGAAGTCTAAAGGTAAAGCAAAATTGCAGGAACTTGGACATGAGGCAGAATAATCACATCATGGCCTAAGAAGATCTATGAGGGAAAAGAAAAAACCAAAAAGGTATGGGTTTGACACCTCATTAGTAACTAAACATTCTATCTACATAGCACAGGACATAAACCAAGAGGATCCATCATCATTTGAAGAGGCCAAAGCAAAAACAGAATGGAAGCATGCAATGAAGGAAGAGATTGAAGCACTTGAGGAAAACAACACTTGGGATTTGGTGCCCAAGACTTCATCCATGAAGGTAATAGGCTCAAGATGGGTCTATAAACTCAAGAAGAATTTTGATGGTTCCATTAACAGGTATAAGGCAAGGCTTGTAGCAAAAGGCTTTGCACAAACTCAGGGAATTGATTATGAGGAGACCTTCTCTCCTGTGGAAAAGATGCCTACTATTAGGGTTTTGCTTAGTATTGCCTCTTCCAAGAATTGGAAGATACTTCAACTAGATGTAAAGAATGCATTCTTGAATGGTTGGATAACAGAAGAGGTATATATGGCACAACCATCTGGTTTTGAGAATCAAGTTTATCCTGATATGTGTGTAAACTTAACAAAGCATTGTATGGTCTCAAGCAAGCTCCAAGAGCTTGGAATTTCAGGCTTGTTTCATTCTTGCATATTGAGAGGAAATGATGCAGATGGTATGAAGAAGATCAAAGATCAGATGAGAGAAGAGTTCAAGATAAGTGATTTGGGTTCACTTACCTACTTCCTAGGTTTGGAAGTTGTCTACAAAGATCATGGTTTGTTTCTCACTCAAAGAAAGTACATTAAGGACATGTTGGCAAAATTTAAGATGCAAGATTGTAAGATTGCAGGTACTCCAGTGGAGGTCAATCACAAATTGAGCTCACATGAAGGTGAACTCATAGAGGACATCACATCATATCAAAGTCTAGTGGGTAGTCTCAACTATGCCACATTGACAAGAGTAGATATATGTTACAGTGTGAGTGTGCTAAGTCAATTTATGCACACACCAAGGAAACCACATATGGATGCTGCCAAAAGGATTCTCAAGTATCTCAAAGGAACCATAAATGAAGGACTTTATTATCCTTATGTATCTCATTTAGGTTTGAAGCTATTTTCTGATGCAGATTGGGCTGGCTCCAAAGATGATAGAAGGAGCACTTCAGGTTATCTTACCTTTGCAGGTTCAAAGCTTATTTCATGGTCATCCAAGAAGCAACCCACAGTTGCTCTCTCTTCTACTGAAGCTAAATACAGAGGTCTTGCCAGAGCTACTCAGGAAGCTATGTGGATGAAGACATTATTCAAAGATCTTGGATTGGAGTTTGGAACTCCAACTATTTTTGGTGACAATATGAGTTCTATTCATTTGGCTGCTAATCCTATCTTTCATGCAAGGAATAAACATATTGAAGTTCATTATCACTATGTACGAGAGAAGGTTCTAAGCAAAGAGATTCAAATATCATATGTGTCCACTCATCAACAATGTGCAGATATTCTAACCAAAGCATTGGATGGTACAAAGCTTTACAAATTCAAGGCTATGATTGGTTTACACGTAATCTTGGAAGATTGAAGACCTCAAGCATACTTGGCTTCAGGAGGAGCTGTTGGAGCAAGTCTATGACAAGCCTAAGTATTGGCTTGAGTCTCACAAAGTCTTAGAAGAAGCTTTAAAAAGAAGACTATGTAAAGTTCACTTGTGAACTACCTCTTGTAATTTTTTGAAGAGTTTACTTAATGTAAAAGTAAGAGAATCTTAAGTGGTTGAGTCCACATGATCAAAAAGGGAAAGAGGAGCCACGAATTCGTGATTTGTGGTAGGTAGAGAATCAAATCAATCATTGATTGATTGGAGAGTGATTGAGGGAAGTTAGCCTCCCAAACTCAACTATAAATAGATGGCAGTTTTAGTCGTGATTAGAGAGACCTATGTGAAGACCTCCAAGAGCTGAGCTTTATGCCATATCAAGGTGTGATTACAAGGCACACATATGTATCAGTAATTCATTGTATTCTACAAGCAATATACTTTCATTTTCATGATTATTTGAGTTCATATGTCCATGTTCTTGTGAAGTGTACTACTCACTCCCATGACTCTCAGTTTTCTTAGTCAGATTGCAAAGATGGTTTCTCTGATCTTGGTGCATCATTTTCAGTGATTTAACTTGTTAAAGTTAGCTCTATAAGTCTAATATATGCTCACAAATTTTCATGTCATTTGAATGTTTCAATCTTCAGTTATGTTCATTTGAAGTCAACAGGGTCTGTTCATCTTCACTTCTCTGTCAGGTACCCGATTTTTTAACTCACCTTGCCAGAGCCATTTCTCAGTGGTTACTTATCCAAATTCAATGATTTAAAATTTGTTGGATTCAGCTTACTGTGTAGTATAACCATAAAAATTCTCATATTCATTGGATTCCTACATGGTGAGTTATGTTCATGTTTTTGCTCACTAGTCTCAAACTATAGCAGCCCGTGAAAATCGGGATGATGTCATCACTTGTTAAAACTCATTCTCAGTGTGTGGTTTATTATTTTTGATGAGATTACTCTTGAGAGTTAGCTCTTTAAGCTACCTAGATTTCCCCAAGAGGAATTAAGCTAATTGCTGCTGTGCTTAGAGAATTATGTAAAACACTGGACAGGTGTATGAACCAAGAATAGCAAGTTTTCACCTCTAAGCTAACTCCAACTTATCTGTTTTGATCTATCTTTTTTAGAGTGATCTTCCAAGGTACATAGGGTGTCTAATACATCCATTGGCAAGCTAAAAGGGCCCACCATATACTCTTGGAGTTCATTTGGCTAGTGTAGATCAAGGATTTTGCAACACCTCTTCATCTTCAAGCACATACCTATCCATCTCTTCACACCTTTGAGCACTCTTCTTCTATGGCCAAGAAGAAAAGGACTCGTCATTCATGGGTGCATATCTCACTAGATCATAGGAGAGCTCTTAGTAGACGTCTCCTTAGAAGTTAGGATTGAGAGTTATCCTTCATAGGTTCTGGAAGATTTATTTTTCCAATAGTACGTGATGGATGATTTTATCTCCATTGACATCCCATACTCACTTCATAGTTTCAAGAAGGATAATTCCGTTAGTGTGGATGGATCATATAGATCCATGCATAGAGAATGGTTGGTAGAGATAGTTTCTTTAGTATGGATACACATATGTTTATTATGGTATCATGTCATATCATTGCTAACCATTTTAGTAGAGGGCTTTGACCCTTAGAAGGAATTTATTTTCTCCACTTTTCACTACATACAACTTCATTATTTATGGGAGATTGGTATGCCATCTTCATAGGAATGTATGTAATGAGCGATTATGTATTAGTTTATGGAAGAGAGGAGCAAATAAATTCATAAATCTTTCTTTTAAGGAAAGGAGAAAGTGAGAATTGTTGATATATTTAGGTAATGATATGTGTGAACACACTAGGACTGCCGGGGCACTTTTTTCCCTCTTTAGGAGGCTTTTTTCGCCCTCCTTGTATATACGCCTAATGGGCTACTTATCTTTGTACATTCTCTAGTAATACATTCAGTATTGTGTGTTGTGCTCCAAGACTCTTCTTCTTCCTTGTGTTGTTCGCGTGCTTCTGTAGACGTCTAACTCCAACAATTGGTATCAGAGCATGTCGCCGCTTCATCTAGGGCGTCGTCGACACCTCTTCGGTTGCACTCTCAGAATCACATGAATTTTGGTGAGCATACTCAGCGTTGTGTACCTAAGTCACAAAGTCTTAGGGACTTGTGTCAAAGAGACTAAATCTCATTTGCCTCACAAGTACGTATATCGGTGGATCGATACACATTTAATTATCAATCTGAAGAACCACATGAACCAAGTGTATGGGGACGTGTGCACACATGATGGAAAGTCAAGTGGCTCAGCTACAATGCATGTGAAAAGACTAACCTACCTCTCCAACTCACTAAATCTCTAGAAATGTCTGCCGTGATACCACTTATAGCAATAAGCATAAATTTGAATTTTTCTCCCAAATCCGAACTCCGAATATGGCAATAGCAGGTTCCTTTCGAAGCTCTCAATGAGATGCATCTATTGACCATGTTTTCACTTGAATCTGACAATCGTTCTTCAAGTTATGGACAAAACAGTGAATGGTGGGAAACACCTACACTGACTCCACAACTCATATTGGTTCACACACACACTAAAATAGTTCAAAAGTGATGGGGAGGGATAGACAACAGCCCTACATAGACATTTCAAGCACCACACACACATAAAAAATCATAGAGAAGATGAAAATCAGCAGGGAAGAAGCAAATTCGAAATTTCAGTTCTCCTTCTTCACAATGGCAAAAAGTGTTTACAAAGAATCACCAAGTGACTTATATACATGTGACCTAAAAATGGTCCTTTCACACATGGGACCGGCGCTTTATTAACTAATCTCTAATTTCCTACTACTTTACAAGAATTATGTTACAAGGATTTGGGGTTATGCATCTAGAGGACTCCTCTAGTGCATTTATATAGCTTCGAGGGAATTTCTTAGGACTTTGAAGAAGAATTTTTATGCCATCAATTTGAGAATTTTGGGGCTTCTCTTTTGTACTTCTTTTCTCTGCAACACTCTCCCCCTCTTTGTCTCTGTTGTCCCTTGATAGGCTTTGCTTCTTGTCTGTAGCTTGTTTGTGGCTCCTTAGTACACGCACCCAGTTGTCGAAGAAGCAATAAGGTTTGTCAGGCAATTTGTTACTTTATCCGAAATTAGTCCTTTGCTTCTATAATCCCCTTGGTATTTCATACATTCATAAATCTGGGTTGCTATATTAAATGGGGTTGCCATGCATGCCATCAGTGGCTAAGAATGTGATATTCTTAGTCACTCTCTTCAACGTTTTAGCCTCTCCCCTTTCTAACTTTTGTTCTTCTGATATGTCTTTATCTTCACATATTTGACCTTGTTGTATTGCTTGGAGCATGTTTACTTTTTTCTGTTGCACACCTTACTTTGCAGGCCTTTTCTCTCTTCTAAGTTAGCATTACGTTTCAAAGGCCTTGTTCTTCACTCTTCTTTGTCATCCTCTGGGACCTGATGTATTTCTTTCCATTGCATGCATCAAGGAGAGGGCGAAGAATCTAAAATTCTCAGACAATTGGTTATCTTATCCGATGAAGAATCCTTTGTGTATTGTCTCCCTTCGAAAGATCCTAGTTGTGATTCTTTTGTTTCCATTCTTCGGGCCCTAGTCCTTTGTTGTTGTTACCTGATGTGTTGCTTAGTCTGTTCATTTCTTTCCACCGCATGCACCTAGTGGATGAGGATGCTATGTGCAACCTCCCATGAAAAGTCCTGGTTGTTATCTTTCTTTATTTCCATTCCTCAAGACTTGGTTCTTTGGTGTTATCGCCTGATGCGTGCCCCTGCGGGGATTTGGGCAAAGGGTTGTTCTTTTGTTTATGAGCTTTTTCTTCACTGAGCTGTTTTATTCTTTGATCTCCTTCTTCTTCTCTTTTTTCTCGATTCCCCTTCCACACGTCCCTCCTCCTAAACTCTGTCGTCCCCGATAGGTTTTTTGTGGCGACGTGCATATGTTTGTATGACTTTCTGCTCTCGATGGTTAAGCAAATTTGCTTGACATATCATTAGTTCCTTCCATTGGTTTGACTTCACCCTGTCATTTGGTGCCTGTCTATGGTGTTCAAAGAAGCTTAATTCGTAGGCCACCATTCATGCATTTAGGTTAGAAGATACTTTTGCAAAAATCTCTGAGTCCATTTCAAAAAATCCTGAAAAAAATGCCTCTTCAAATGTCTGCATATATGGACTTGGCAAAAACATGAGTCTTGAGTATATGGCCATGAGTGTTAATCGACTAGGTATAGTCAATAAATCGAAAACAAGGGCATCCGATCCCTGGTTAATGCCAATGAAATTCAAAAATGTATACTGAGCGTGTTGAAATACCTTTATTATAGTCAATAATATACTCAAAAAAATTTTAGTCATTTTTATGGCTAAATCCGATACGGTGGCATATCTGGCAATCCAAAATTTGATTGTTTTTACCATGTACTCTTCGATGGGTAAGTAATTACAGGGTGAACTTGGTAATAATGAATAGTTTAGCCATTGATGATTTAAGCTTCCTTGGCGATGTGCTTCCCAAAATTGCATCCAAGAGCGTCTTCTGGGTACTGGGCAAAAGGAGGGATTGACTTGAAGTGCATAGGGTTCCAATTCTCAGTATACCCATAACGTAGGATTCTTTTCCTAAAATTTTTGTCTCTGGATAGGATCTGCATTTTCAAATTCCTCTTGTGTATAGGTAAATGCTTGCATGTTAAACTATAGGTTGCTATCTGGCTCTTTATTGGTGGTCATCTTTATGTACTGGCGTGTTTCTTCTTTGAGTAACCCATAAGGTACATTGAAAGGCTTCATAAACTGTTCTAGATTCTTGCTTTCAATCTTCACTTCTCTCATTACTTGGATTACTTGTTCTTCAAATTCTTTAGTATGTTGGGACACCAGTAGTGCCCGCTCATTTCGGCTTAGTTCTGCAATAGCCCGAGTATGTCTTTTAGTGTTCTTCTTTGTTTCCTCCCTTATCGGTGAATGATGCATGGGGAGAGAAAGAGGACGTACCTTAGTCTCCTCAGTAGCCGTTGTGGAGTGTGGAACTACTGGTGTCCCAACTTTTACCTGTTGTTCTAACTGAGCTTTCAATTTATTTATTAGTGCATCCTTTGCTTTGATTTCTTCGGTGGCCCGCATAATCGTATCCTTCTTCTTGAGGAGCTCCTCTCCTATGGTAGCAAGTTGATTAGCGTCTTCATTGCATTGTACTAAGTATTGATTTTCTGCCATCTTCCACTTCCTCCTAAGTTCATTGGTGTCATCCATATATGTTTTCTCCCATTCTACTATGATGGCTTGCTCTTTCTTCAGCTGATCTTCATACTTTGCTAGTCGATCCTCCAATGTTTTTTTGTTGCATTCTGTCATTTCCAGAGCTTCTATCGGTTGGGTGCATAGTAAGGCCATCATCAATTCTTTGTTCTTGTTCCTTAGATTATCGGCTTCATCCATGTATATCTTGATTTGGGATTCAAGGAGTTTACTTCTAGTATTCATTCGTGCTTTCTCTGCTTCACCATCCTCATATTTGCTTTGTAGTTCTCTTAGTTGTTCTTGCAGCTTCTTGTTTTCTGTTTCCAGTGTGGTACATTTATTCTTGGCCTCTTTGGTTTCTGACTAACTTTCTAAAATTATTCCTTGCGCTTGAATTAATTTGGCAGATTAATTTTCACCTATTTGCTAGAATTTATTTTTCTCCCGCATTGCCTTGTCGTAGTCTGCATCAGCTTCAAGCATTAGCTGTTGAGTATCCATAGCAATCTGTATCATGTTGAAGAATCACTCACAAATTTGACATACAGACAAACATAAAGATGAAAGAAAGACAAAGAGAAGCAGAAACAAAGCATTCAAAAAATCAAGCCTTAGTGAAGGGACAAATTCACGACTGTAATATAGTTCATAGAAACTTCTAGAAATACGAGTATTGAATCTCGGAACAAAATGTATATATATGAGCGAAGAAGGGAGCAGTATGTGTGCATAGAGCCGGAATAGAATAGCACATATAGAAATTGAGGATAGTGATATAGAAGATGCCAGAGATTGCATATGTAGAGATGAATAATAGAACCTGAACTGTCGGGTATTCATCTGAGAGAGATGTTAAGGAATAACTACTCAGAGTAGGAGAGTTTTCCATAGCTATGAGGAAAGTGAGGCCAAGCTATTTTGTACACATCTTCTCTAATAGAAAACACATGTTCATGTGGAAGAATTTGAGCGCATTCTTGTATGTGAAGAAATCTAAGTGATTTCATGTTACTGTGAAAGTTAGTTAACAGTTATAGTTTTTCTCAGTAAACATTTTCCGGTACTTGTGAGAGTAAGATCTCGTAGCACAGTGTAAAGATTTTCATGAGTGATAGCTCATCTTGAAGCTAGGAGTCTGAACTACAAACTGATCAAAAGAGTTATATGAAACGAGACATGTACACAGTACAAAGTCTGACCGTAAAAGACATCTAGAACTGGTGAAGTCTTTTCTCAAACTTCAGGAAGAGTTTGTTCAGTGAAGGAAGCTCATGTATTACTTCCTTACTTCAATTATAACCATTTGAAGTAATTACAAACAGAATTGCATTTGATTCCGGTGACATTCCGGTAAGATTACGGTGACAGTCTGGTAACATTCCGGTGAAGTTCCGGTGATGTTTCGGTGAGTTCAAAACACAGTTTTTGACACAATTAAGTGACAGAAAGATTATCTAACTGTAAGCAAACACAGTAATGTAAAGTTTGAAGTAAATCAGTTCAGAATTAAAGCTTGAAAGAAATGCAAAGCTTTCTATAACGTGAATTTTCGAAGTTCACTAAAACAGTAGTAAAGTTTTCAGGTTGTTAAGGTACTGATGATTATAGAGGTGTTCTAATATCACTTTAGCTTAGTTCTAGTTGAGGCGTGGCAATTTTCCGCAGTCTTGTTAGTGAACAAGCTTTTGCCGCGACATCACATAACCTCAACAAGTGGTATCAGAGCAGAAAAGGTTCTGAAGAACAGAAAGGTCCTCAAAGAGTACGGAAGTAAAGATACAAGAGAAAGTGAAGAATTCTTCTTAAGAAAGGTGAAAGCTAAGATGACCAACAACAAACGGCATCAGGAAACATTCCAAAGTAATTCTCGAGGGTAAAGGTTTGTAAAAGGTAAAACCTTTTAACATTATACTCACCAGAAATAACAGAAACAAGAAGATTATGGAAGATCATATCTCTATCGACAAATTGGATAGAGATAATTATCCTGCATGGGTAATGCGCATGGAAGCCTTACTTATGAGTAAGGACTTAATGATATATGTGACAGGAGAAGAAAAGAATCCGACTTTCGAAGATGACAGTCAACCAAAGAAAGAAGAGTTAGAAGCCTTGAAGCTGTGACAGAAGAAAGATGCAACGGCAAGAGCTTATATCTACAATCCCATTACAGATCATCTACTACCGCACATTAGAGGTCTGGAGAAAGCGGAAGACATATGGAGTGCATTGGAAGATCATTTCCAAAACACTACTAAAGCTAGGAAGGCTAGCTTATGGTCAGAGTTTACAACGTTCAAGAAAAAGCAAAGTCAAAGCATTAGTGATTATGTCACTAAGATGAAAGACTTGGCAGATAGTCTTGGATCTATTGATGAAGATATCGAAGATCACAGGTTGATAGCACAAGTGCTTGCAGGACTGAGAGGAGATGAAAGGTGGAAACCTTTTGTACTCTCAACTGAACTTTCTTTAAATCATTTTGTACCAGATTTAAATCAGTTGCATGGACTAATGCTAACGTTTGAGCAAGATTTGAAGATAGATGGAGATAAAGGACATAGTTCGGCTATGTATGCAAATAATAAGAAGAAAGGTGATAAAGGTAAAGAAAAAGATGAAGAAGAGATGTCTACTCAAGCAAATTTTGCAAGAGGAAGAGGTAACGTAAGAAGTAAAAGTAGAGCTAAAGGAAGAGGTAATCAGACTAACAACAAGAAGACTTGTTGGATCTGTGGATTAAGCAATCATTTGGCTCATGATTGCTGGCATAATTCTCAAGGATCAAGTCATAATTAGAACAGTAACAGTAGAGGCAGAAGCGGAAGATATCAAAGAGGAAGACAAAGCCAAAGAGGCTGATATGGTAGAGGTGGAGCAAGAAGTTGGGGATAGAATCAGTCTCACAACACTACCTACTACAACTATGCAAATGATACGTAGAATGACATTCATACAACATTGATGATGAACTCGATAAGTATGTCAGAGAATGAAGACCTCAAGGTATTCTATATTGACTCTGGTTGTTCAAATCATTTGTCAGGAAATATAGAATTGTTATCAGAACTTGAAGGAGGAATTTCAAATCATACAGTACAAACAGGTGATAACACAAAACATAATGTAAGGTCAATTGGAAAGGTAAAGTGTAAGAATGGAGCTGACCTACTAACAAATGTTTTGTATGCTCCAACAATCTCGAAGAATCTGATCAGTGTGGGTCAGATAGTAGAAAAAGGTTTTCAAGTCAGTTTTACAAATGAAGGAGTATTTGTTGAAGATCCAGAGAATGGATACAAACAAATTGTCCATGGAAAAAAAGAAGGTAGACTTTTTACTCTTAAAGTACAAGGGAATGTTGGTCAAGCTTTGACCACACATGGTGATGAGGTATTTACAGAGTTAAACCTCTGGCATAAGAGGTTAGGACATTTTAATGAAACAGGAATCAAAACTATGGTGGAGAAACAATCCGTGAGAGGATTACCAAATATGAAGAATCAACATATGATTCACAAGTGCGAAGCCTGTCAGATGGGAAAAGCCCACAGGTTACCATTTCAAAAAAATGGTTACAAACACGATGGTGTGCTAGAGCTCATACATACAGATGTATGGGGACTGACAAAAGAAGGCTCTATCAGTGGTTCAAGGTATTATGTTCTTTTTATTGATGATGCAACAAGATGGATAACTCTTTATGTTTTGAAAGAGAAGTCAGAAGTGTTTGGAGCTTTCAGGCATTTTCATGCATATGCTGAAAGACTTACAAGACAGAAACTCAAAAGACTAAGGTCTGATGAAGGAGGAGAATATTTTTCTCGAGAATTCAATGATTATCTGTGGAATGCAGGTATCAAAAGAGAAATAACTTGTAGGTATACACCGCAACAAAATGGAGTAGCAGAAAGAAGAAACCGAACTCTAGTTGAGTTTGCAAGAGCAATGTTAAAGGAGAAGAATTGTCCAAATTATCTTTGGGCTGAGGCTGTAAATACAGCAACATATCAAGTAAATAGATTACCATGTACAGCTTTAAATGGGATGACCCCTTATGAAGCTTGGTGGGGCAAGAAACCAACACTTGATCATTGTAAAGTGTTTGGATCAGTTGCTTATGCTTATGTAGCATCACAACTTAGACATAAGCTTGAACCAAAAGCTGAAAAATATGTGTTCATCGGATATGATGAAAAGTAGATGGGTTATAGACTATGGAGTCCTCTAACAAAAAAGTTTACTGTTTCTAGAGATGTGACATTTGATGAAGGAAAGAGCTGGTATACAGATAAAGAGCATAGTGTTGAAACACTTGAAGAAGAGATAAGAAGAATTGAAAAAGGTAAATCACATATGCAGGTAAATGGAGATGAAGATCATATGCAGGCAAGTACGTCCAGGATCGGATCAGGTACGAGAAACGAAGATGGACAAAGATTTGATGAAGATGTGTATTCAGATACACATGAAGAATATGAGCTAAGAAGGTCAAACAGAGTAAGGAAACAACCAACAAGGTATTCCTATGACACTTCTTATTTGACTCAGAAAAACTATGCTTACTTAGGAAAGGAAGATGAAGAACCTCAGAATTACAGTGAAGCAAAAGGTAAGGAACAATGGGAAGAAGCAATGAAGGAGGAGTTTAAAGCGCTGGAAGAGAACAAGACTTGGGAACTTGTTCCAAAACCAAATGGTAAGAAAGTGATTGGAAATAAATGGGTTTACAAAGTTAAGAAACTTGCAGATGGAAGGATAGCCAGATACAAAGCTAGACTGGTGGTCAAAGGCTATGCTCAGATGCATGGCATAGATTATGATGAGACATTTAGTCCGGTGGCAAAGATGTCAACCATAAGGACATTGATTGCTATAGCAGCATCAAAAGGATGGAAGCTAAGTCAGCTGGATATAAAGAATGCATTTTTAAATGGATATATATCAGATGAAGTGTACATAGAACAACCTGAAGGGTTTATAAGTTCCAGATACCCAGATCATGTTTGCAAATTAAGAAGAGCTCTCTATGGATTGAAGCAAGCTCCAAGAGCCTGGAATTACAAACTTGTGAAGTATCTCAATGACCTTGGATACCAAAGCTCAAAGGCTGATGCAAGTCTACTCATAAAGAGAATAGATGAAGGTATGATCTACATTTGTATTTATGTAGATGATATTATAATCACAGGAACCTCAGATGAAGGAATCAAGGAGGTAAAAAGATTACTTGAAAAAGAGTTCAAGATCAGTGATCTAGGAAAGTTATCATACTTTCTTGGAATGGAAGTTACATATACAGATCATGGTGTATATGTTTCACAAGAAAGGTATCTCCTAAACTTACTGAAGAAGTTTAACATGGAGAATTGTAGAGAAGCTTCAACACCGCTTGAAGTAAATCATAAACTCAACAAATATGATGGTGCAGAGTTTAAAGATATGAGAAAGTATCAATCTTTAGTGGGAAGTTTGATTTATGCTACGCTAACAAGACCAGATCTTAGTTATGTAGTAGGAGTTCTCTCACAGTTCATGCATTGTCCGAAGGATCAACATTGGGTTGCAGGACAAAGAGTTCTTAGATATATCAAAAGAACTATAAAAGAAGGATTATATTATCCTTTTGCATCAGATATAAAGCTGAGAGCATACAGTGACTCAGATTGGGCAGGAAGTCAAGATGACAGAAGGTCAACACATGGGTATATGATATACCTGGGAGATAAGTTTGTAAGCTGGTGTTCAAAGAAGCAGCATACAATAGCTTTATCCTCAACTGAAGCAGAATATAAAGGACTTGTGGAAGCAGCTAAAGAAGTGATATGGATGCAGACCTTGCTCAAAAGTATGGGTATTGATCAAGGTATACCTATCATACATGGAGATAATATGAGCTCATTGTATCTTGCAGCAAATCCAGTATTTCATGCAAGAACAAAACACATAGAAATTCAATATCATTTCCTGAGGGAAAAGGTAATGGAAAAAGAGATTGAAATAGTATACACATCTACAAAAGATCAGATAGCAGATATTCTGACAAAGAGCTTAGATGGAGTAAAGACAAGCAGATTCAAAGAAATGGCAAGTATAAAAGAAAAGAAGAATATATGAAAGATCAGAGAATGCAAATTAGTGATTGAGGGGTCACTCACAAATTTGACATACAGACAAACATAAAGATGAAAGAAAGACAAAGAGAAGCAGAAACAAAGCATTCAGAAAATCAAGCCTTAGTGAAGGGACAAATTCACGACTGTAATATAGTTCATAGAAACTTCCAGAAATACGAGTTTTGAATCTCAAAACAAAATGCATATATATATGAGCGAAGAAGGGAGCAGTATGTGTGCATAGAACCGGAATAGAATAGCACATATAGAAACTGAGGATAGTGATATAGAAGATGCCAGAGATTGCATATGTAGAGATGAATAATAGAACCTGAATTGTCGGGTATTCATCTGAGAGAGATGTTAAGGAATAACTACTCATAGTAGGAGATTTTTCCATAGCTATGAGCAAAGTGAGGCCAAGCTATTTTGTACACATCTTCTCTAATGGAAAACACATGTTCATGTGGAAGAATTTGAGCGCATTCTTGTATGTGAAGAAATCTAAGTGATTTCATGTTACTGTGAAATTTAGTTAACAGTTACAGTTTTTCTCAGTAAATGTTTTTCGGTACTTCTGAGAGTAAGATCTCGCAGCACAGTGTAAAGAGTCTGAACTACAAATTGATCAAAAGAGTTATATGAAACGGGACATGTACAAAGTACAAAGTCTGACTGTAAAAGACATCCAGAACTGGTGAAGTTTTTTTCTCAAACTTCAGGAAGAGTTTGTTCAGTGAAGGAAGCTCAGGTATTACTTCCTTACTTCAATTATAACCATTTGAAGTAATTACAAACAGAATTGCAGTTGATTCCGATGACATTCCGATTACGATGACAGTTTGGTAACATTCCGGTGAAGTTCCGGTGATGTTTCGGTGAGTTCAAAACACAGTTTTTGACACAGTTAAGTGATGGAAAGATTATCTAACTGTAAGCAAACACAGTAATGTAAAGTTTGAAGTAAATCATATCAGAATTAAAACTTGAAAGAAATGCAAAGATTTCTATAACGTGAATTTTTTGAAGTTCACTAAAACAGTAGTAAAGTTTTCAGGTTGCTAAGCTACTAATGATTATAGAGGTGTTCTAATATCACTTTAGCTTAGTTCTAGTTGAGGCGTGGCAAATTTCCACAGTCTTGTTAGTGAACAAGCTTTTGCTGCGACATCACATAACCTCAACATATCATTTGTTGTACTACTGGCTTGAGCGGAGCTACATCCACGTTCAATCGAGTTTTGGGAATGTTTGGTTCTTCCCCTGTCCGTACGTCTCTTCCTTGCTCCACATGTATCGTCTCATTGTGTTGTTGCCTTATTTGGAGATGTACTTCTTGATCTCTTCTTTCCTCTTTGTTATTGGTTGATTTGGTAGCACTCCCTTGAAACGTGACATCCAACAAAGAGAGTTCTGCTCCTACCCTTATTGGTGTGAAGGGTTCGGACTCTTTTACTGTTTCTTCTATTTTTTCTTCCTTGAGGTTCTTTACCAAAACCTCTTCCACCAAAGGAGTCTCTTTGATTTGGATGTTCGATGCTTCATTCAATTTGATTATATGAATGCCTTCTTGAGATGCTTCCTTCCTTGTAGTGCCGTTGATAGTGTTATCAGGTGTCTGAGTGATCTTTGTGCCTTTCGTACCAAAGTCCTTGGGTACTTGGTTCAATTCCTCCCATTGACCATCATCCCTTGAATCACTTCTAATATCCACATTCAGCACAGATGTTTCTTGTTCTTCTAGTGTGTCGGATGATGAGCTAGAGTTCATCAATCCCAATTCTCTATATCTATGAACCTTAGTCAGGCGTTTTCGTTGTTCATTGTCTCCCACCGTCTATCGATAATGATGTCCTTGAACCGACAGGTTTATCTGACCTTCCAAATACTGGTGAGTTGCTTCCATTGCCTTTGTTAATTCCTCCTCCGTAATGGGTGGATTGTCTTCAAGCCTAGTTCTTGGAAGTACATGTGTCCTCTTTGTAGCTTGATCTTTTGCTTCTGCCTGCATCATCTCCCGTAATCTTTTGGTAGCTCTCATTCTCAGTTTGGAGCTCGTTTTGGCTTCTTCTACTATTTTGACTCCTTTCTTCTTCCTTGGAACCATGGCAATCTTTGCATACTTAGCCATTTCTTCAGATGAAGGCATCTCTTTTAAATGTTCCCGTATGCCCAAGGCATGATAGATCAGTACTGTTAAGGCAATGCTTCCGTTCAAGAACTTCTTATGATTCCACTGTTTCTTTGCTTTGAAGCATCGTTCTTGAATCTATGGAGTCATGTTAACTTGATTCCCTATTTGTTTGATGGAATGGGACAGCATTTGCACTATGATCTTCTGTGGAGCAGTATACCTGTGCATGTTTGGAAAGCAAAAATGTTGGTGGATGAGCCCGACTTCCTCTTCTATATCAACACGATTGATATCTGTGAACGTTCAGGTCTTGGCCCCTCGGCTTTCCTCTTTCAAAATTGTATTTCCGTCCTTTTCCCACCCGAAAGCTTCTTTAATTAAGTCGTGGGTGAATTGTATGATGACCCACTCGCCTGCTGCATCTAGGACTCTTGCTTCGGGTACTAATGGGTCATGCAAGGCTGGTTGTAAGGTGTTCATTACTTGTGTGCATCGATGGAAGTCCAATTTGTAGATTGGGAGATCAAAGTATTTCTGAATACCAACTTTCTTCATAATGTCTACAGTGGATGGAAGTTTATGCACTACTTTGAAATCTTGGAACGTCACTGGAAACTGATGATCCGTGTCCATGATTTTAATTGTCACCAAGAATAGATAATCCCAAGTAGGTTGATCCTCCCGAAACCAATGACCTTTTGCTTTCGTTACACTCTGTAGGGGGAATTCTAGCATCTCCTCTTGAATAGTCGCTTTAGAGTCCTCAGAAGCCATCTGCACTTGTAATAAGGAGAGCATGAGCTTTTTACAGAAGGCATGCCGTTAGTGATGTGTGTCTTAGTGAGATGTTGTTCATTGTGTCACTCCGTTTCCCCTTACTTAAGTAAGTAAGATCTCTTACCACATATTTTCATTTTTATTCCTGGAAGAAAACAAGAGTTAGTTTAGCCGAAGCATTTATTTATTTACATAGTAGGTTCATTCCTAGGGAAGTAGAATCTATGATCTATTCCCAAGTGGGAATTGTGCACCACTAGTTTTGTTAAACTCATCATGTGCCGAATGCATGGCCTCGTAGTGTGGCCTTGGCGTGCATACTTTAGGTGCATTTGATTCTTCATGAGTGCAATCGGAATCTTGTTGAATCTCTTGTTCCTATCCTTGCTCTCTTTTGGGTCTCCATATCCATTTTGTAGTTCATGTGTGAGGCTTTGTCTTCTCTTGGTTTTGTCGTGCTCTAGGTTTTATACTCTTTCTTTTTGTAGTTGATTGGTTGATATCCTGTTCCTCTGGCACCTTTGGTGAATCTTGTTTGGCTTCATGGTCGTGCTTGTTTGGTGTAATATTTCTTCTTGCTTGTCTATCTCTTGACTTGCAATCTGTCTGACCTTCTTTGGAATCCATATGTGCTGCCGTGTTGTCTGGGCTTCTACTAATGACTTTGGAAGCCATACTCACAGAATTCTTTTCGATTCCGATTGTAATGAAGAGAATTTGTTGTTTCTCCTTGTCTCCATAAGATGAGTGACCCGTAGCAGTGTTGAATTTCTCTGATTCTGTCATTCGATCCTTGCAAACCCAGTGTAGATTGGCACTTCTGAGTCACGATAGTCGGATAGTGGACTTCCATGTGGATGGTCTTCCCTTGTGGTAGGCAACTTTAGGAGAGTTGTCCTCATAGTTTCTCTTGGATTCACCATTCGTGGGGGATGAATCCACCTCATCAACTGATGTGTTGGTATTGGTAGTCAATCCTTTCTTAGGGTACTCCTTTGGTAAACTTTTGATTGATTTGTTTGCTAACCCCTCTTCTAGGGTTTCTTTCTCATGCTTGATGTCTTCATGCAAGTGAGGGAGTCTTTCTTCTAACAGGCTAAAGATTTCCTTATGCCCTATTTTGGTTGAGATGTACCCTTGAGCTAGATGAATGGTCACTTCATTTTCAATAATCCAACCCTGCCCTAGGATCAAATTTTCTATTAAATCCTCGTCTTTACAGACCAGAACTCATTGCTCCATAGTGGAATTTCCTAGGTGGAGAAATAGCATGGCTTCTCTAATGCATTCTATAACTTGGCCCACGACGCCTATCACGTGTGCTTTAGTCAGTGTTATGGTCGTTTGGAGATGTGTGATGACTGTCATTCATATGCAACTGAGTGCTGCTCCCAAGTCTATCAATGCATCTATTAGCTGGTGTTCTATAGTTCCAATCCATAGGTTTGAATATGGTTGGGACATGTTGAGGTTGTTTGTGTTGGCTTGGTGAACTTGATAGTTGGCCATTGGAATAGGCTTCTCTCCTTGTAAATATCATTCATCCCTTTGCCTTATCCACTCTTTTCATTTCTTGATACGATCTAGGGTTTCTTGCCTTGTCTCTTCTCTAATTCTCTCTTCTTCTTTTTTTCTATTTTGTGCCACTACAAGTCGTGCTAACATTTGATCCGTCAATGGCTTCATGTAGCATTTTACTCGACAACCACTTATGTAATTAGGAAGTATGTCTCCATCCAGAGTGGCTAGGTTAACAACTCCACTTGTTGAAATCCTATTGATTGTTAGAGGTCCATATCTGTGTTTCTGTAGCTTCTTGGTGTGTTGCTTCAAAGTATACACCAGGACTAAATCTCCTTCTTTTAATCCTTTATCTTTGATGTGCGCATCAGAATATGCTTTTTGTCTTCTTTTCGCTGTATAAATTCTCGCAACAGCTTGTATTCTAGTCTCGTGTAGCTTCTCAATTTGTTTGAGTTGCTTGGACAATTCATGCCCTGTCCATTCATACTGTTGGGCTATTCTCAAAGTAGGCACCAAAAAAATCAATTGGCAAGATTGCATTTTGTCCATACACTAGTTTAAATGGTGTAGTTCCAATGGTTGTCTTGTAAGCCACATGGAAGGCCTAAATTGGTGGAACTTTCTGCTTGACCGTTGGCTTGAGGATGATAAGGGGCTGATTTTTTATGAATCACTAAGAACTCATTCATCAAGGACTCTATTAATTCATTAATGAAATGCGTTCCTCGGTCACTCACTATCTCTATAGGTAGTCCAAGGCGAGTAAAAATATGCTCAAAAAGAAACTTAGTTGTGGTCTGTGCATCATTTTTTCTAGTTGCTTTTGCCTCTACCCATTTAGTTAGATAATCAGTTGCCACTATTATGTATTCATCATGTGATCCTTTGGCTAGTGGATTAATGGGTCCTATGAAATCAATACCCCATTTGGAAAAGGCTCTCGTGCAAACCATAGGTCTCAATGGCATGTCATCTCGTCTGATAGGATATTTAGCTCTTTGGCATGTCTCACAACTTCGTACGTAGGTGTCTGCATCCATATGTAGAGTTGGCCACCACAAGCCTGCAAAGAGGATCATTTCTACAGTTCTTTTGATTGAGAAATGTCCTCCTATGGCTCCTGCATGTTCCATTTCTAATATGGGTAAGTACTCTCCTTCATGTACACATAGTCGTAGTTGATTATCCTTCCCTCTTTTGAATAATTGTCTCCCCATGATAACATAGTCCTTACGCATTTCTTCCAGGGATCGTTTCCTCGCTAAACGCATTCCGTCCTCATGCTCCCGTGTCTTTAGGAATTTCACTAACATCTTACTCCAGTTGGGTGCTATTGTAGAGAAAGGTAAAGATGTATGATCATGTAGAGTGGTTTCCTGACATTTTGTGCAACTATTTACATACTCATGAACATCCTTAGGCATATTAGGCCAATAGACTCCTAACCGTTTCAATTTTCTTAGAGTTCCATGAGTTCCCTTGTGCATTCTCCATTTGTTTATGTGTGCTTGTTCAATCAAGTTCTTCTGTTCGTCTTCTTCTACACATCTAGACAATACACCGTTGGAATATTTATGATACACACTTCCTGCTACAATGTGTAAGTTACGCGATTATAGAATTTCCTTTCGAATCTCCTTGTTAATTGAGTGTTGTGGTCCATGAGTGAGTATTGGAATTAGCTTTTATGCCCACTTAGGACATACTTCCAAATTGAATAGGTAAGTGTCTGGTAAATCGTCTGATACTCGCTAGGTGGTTCTCCATGTGTTAATCTAGAGAGATGATCCGCCCTCATGTGAGTATTTCCTTTTTTCACAATCACTTCAAAATCAAACTCCATTAATAGCAAAAACCATCTCACTAGTTTTCCCGTGTTACAAGGCTTATTTACTAAATACAATAAGTCTTGATGATCTATGAAGAACTTGAACTTGTTGGCTAGAAGGTAGTGTCTGAATTTCTTTGCAGAGTACACCATCCCTAAACCTTCTCGCTCCGTAGTTGTATAGTTTCTTTCGGCTTGATCCAGTTGTCTGCTTGCATAGGCAATAGGATGGTCCAATTTTCCTTCATTTGTCGGCTGATCTAAAATGCATCCTATTGCGTAATTGGAAGCATCCACATGAATATGAAAGGGCTTGTTCCAATTGGGTGTTTTCAAAATAGGTGCTATGCTAAGTCGCTTTTTTAGCTCATTAAAGGCTTTCTCACATTCATCCGTCCATGTGAATTGAGTCAACAATCCATACAATGGCCTGGAAATTATAGCGTACATGTGGATAAATCGACGATAGTATCCACAATGACCCCATAAATGCTTGCACTTCCTTTGCATTTTTTGGTCTTGGAAGTTCTAGAATTACTTTGATCTTGTCTTCATCAGTATATATTCCATTCCTAGATATGATGTGCCCTAGGATTTTTCCTTGTCTTACCATAAAAACGCACTTCTCAGGATTCAGGCATACTCTATATTGCCGACATTTTTCAAATATTCTTCGCAATTCCAGAATATGTTCCTATCTCTGATCTGAGTATGTACATAAGTCGTCTACGTATACTTCCATACTCTTCCTTAGGAATTCTTTGAAAACGTGACACATCAACCTTTGGAAAGTACCAGGGGTGTTAGTGAGTCCAAATGGCATCACTTTGAAAGCATAGACTCGCCATTCAGTCGCGAATGCAGTCTTATGTTGGTCCTCAGTAGCAATAGCTACTTGGTTGTATCCAGAGAATCCATCCAAGAAGCTATAGACTTCCTTACCTGCAACTCTTTCTAAGAGGTGATCAATGATAGGTAATGGGTAGCTATCACGGATCATAGCTGCATTGACTTTCTTTAGATTAATGCACACTCTTAGTTTCCCGTTCTTTTTGGGTACAACTACTAAGGGTGACACCCATTCGGTATGTTCTATCTCGTAAATGAATCCGACTGCTAATAATTTGTCTATTTCTTCTTTAATTTTTGCTACATAAACGTCATTATAGGTGTAAGGGTGTTGCTTCAATGGTCTAGCATCCGGTGTCATTAGTATTCGATGAGAACAAATGGAGGGTTCCACACCTTTGAGGTTCTTGTAGGTCCATGCAAACACATCTCGAAGTTCTCGAAGCAGTCTTATCAATTCTTCTTCCTCCTCAAGTGACATCCTTTCCTATGTACTACATCGATCTTCTCCATTTTCTATGGTCACTATGACTTTTTTCATTTGTTCCTTGTTGTCATAAGCTTCTCCTTCTCTTGCCTCTACTTCGTATCTTTTGAAGTGTTCTGGGACTCCAAATAGATCCGGAGTTGGTTTGGTCTTACCCATGGTTTCCTCATGGTTTAGTACTTCCTGAGCTATTTTTCTTTCCTCTACTTCGTATCTGAATGGCTATTTTTCTTTCTTCTACTTCGTATCTTTTGAAGTGTTCTGGGACTCCAAATAGATCCGGAGTTGGTTTGGTCTTACCCATGGTTTCCTCATGGTTTAGTACTTCCTGAGCTACTTCTATTGCTAACACCTTGGTTGTTCCATCCTTGTTCTCTGCTTGAATGGCTTCTAAATAGCGTTCCTCTGAATCAAACTCCGATTCCATCTCTATGCCTCGTATTCTTCCTTCCATTATTTTTCTAATACTTCTCCTGCTTCTACCTCCTGAAGGACTACCATCTAAAAGCTTACATCATAACCTTCTTCGTCTATACATTCATTCATGGTCAATACTTCTTCATTTACACATACCTTCAAAGTGGCTAGAATCTCCATCCAACCATGCGGTTCGAATGCTTCATCAGGGAAAACCTGAGGCATATACATTGGGTCCTCTATGGGTCGATAATTTTGATGTCCTAGGGGCCATGGCTGAAGTTTTTTATCCTTTCTCTTTGCTTCCTTACACATCCATAATTGGGCATCCTCGTGCATCCACGATTGGTCACTTGAACTGGCACTATGGATAGACAAATCATCTTCTTCCTTGTGTACAGAATTCCATTGTAATGGGAGTACATCCCTGTACGCAAAGGTATGCAAATTTATCTTGGTAGTGGTTCCTTGATGTTGAAGGTATAATGAGTCTCTTCACCAGTCTTGTACTACCCTGAGTTGTCTCATGAATGGTCGTCCTAATATCATTTCATAATTATTTGCCTTTCCAAATTGACATATAGCTAATGTATGCTCAAACTCGACTCCATAGGTGGTTAATCTAATTTTTTCCAATATTCCCAAGGGTTTCTCTACATGACCATCTGCTAATTGAAGTTTCATACGCGTTGGGTGCAGGGTTGACTTTCCCCATTTCTCCCAAATTTCCTTGGTGGCGATGCCCACTCCCACTCCTGTGTTTAGTATGGCCTTGGTCATGTATCCATTTTACGTGATGGGTGAACATGTGTTGCCCTCATCTCCTTCACTAAATTCCCCAACCTTATCAATCGGAATTTGTATAGTAGAAGGGTTTCCAGTTTCCTTGCTTTCCTTTTTGTTCATCTCATGCTCTAACTTCAACTGTCGCACTAATCATTTCTATAATTGTGGTTTGACACGAAGTTATTCTTCCACAATCAATTGACATTGTACTTTGGTCTTTTTGAGTTCTGCTAGATTGTGTGAGGTCTTGTCTAAAGACTCCTTTTCTTGTCCTCGCATTGTGGGAGCACGGAAGATTGTGGATTCCTTCTCATATTCTCCCATGTAGTTTGGTAGGGTGGAGATGATGTGTGCTTCCTCCCTATTTCGGTCTAGCATAGAGACTTCTCATATATTTCCTCTAAGTTTGGCATTGGTTGATAGTCTTCCACATCTATTTCCTCAAAAGGTAGTTTTGCAACTCCATTCTTTTTCCATTGATCTTCTCGAATCCTAGTCCACAACTCTCTTGGCCAATCAGCCTCTAAATCAAGGATTGTGGACATGGATTTGTCCTCGGTATTCAGTAGTTCTTTCTTATCATCCCTCTCTTTTTGTTTCTGGTCCTTGGTTTTAAGACAATCATTGTATTGATTCTTGGATATTCTCGTCTCAGGGAGGACAGGGATAGTCTTTTCTAGAGTGGCCTGAGCCACCTCTATGAGTTTTCTACATATTTCTAGTCTCTCCTTTTCTAACTCCCCTATATATATATATAGTATCCCGTAGTCTGGTTCTAGTGTCTACGGTGTAAAGAAAGTTTCTTCCTGAATTTTAGGTTCCTTAGGTTTCTTATTGCCTCTTGTGTCCTTCTTATCTTCCTTATTTTTATTTTTCATCCATTTTTCTCTGAGTTTTTCCCTTCTATCCTTCCACTTTTGGCTTTTAGTTGTTTGGATATTCTCAAGTGGATCTTCAGAGTCTCCTACTACTTGTACTCTGGGTTCTAGGTTTTTACTCTTTTCTTGCTCCGAGTCTACCCGTTTTCTCTCTTGTCCTTTTGCTTGTGCTCATGTGATGGCCTTCAATGGTACTGTGTATTCCTTGCCACTAGGAGCACGAAAGGTAATGTATTGGCTATCTGTTAGCATACAGGATAGCATGATTGGACACATACAGGATGCCAAGACTCCAAAAGAGGCTTGCACAGTTTGGTCACTTTGTACGAGACCAATACAAAGGCACAGAAATTGCAACTCAAGAACGAGCTGCATACATTGGAGAAAAAGAGCATGTCCGTAAGTGACTACACTCTAAAAATCAAAAGCATATGTGAGTCACTTGCATCTATTGGCGTGAGTGTAGATGATGATGATGATAAGGTGGAAGTGTGCCTTCGTGGTTTAGGAGCTGCATATAAGCAGTTCAGAACTTCTATACAGACCATGGAAAATATTCCGAATTTTGCTGATTTGGTCTCTATGCTGATCATTGAAGAAAAGAATCTTGGTGAGGATTCAAACTCCCAAGGAAAGCCCAGTTCTCAGCAGGTATTCTACTCTGGTAGAGGAAGAGGCAGAGGTAGAGGTTTTGGAAGTGGAAGAGGAAACAATAACCAAGACCAAGGTCAACAACAGAATCATGCAGGAGGAAGAGGACAGTTTCGAGGCAGGGGGAGCCAAAGAGGTCGCAAAAATTTCCAAAGAAATGATTCAGGTAATGATAGTAAAGGATGCTGGAATTGTGGTAAACCTGGATACTTTGAACGTGATTGCAGGTTAAAGAATCAAAATAACAGAAGGCAGCAAAACAACTATGCATCCACAAGTGCAGATGATTCTGAGAAGCTGTTTATGGTTCAACATCACATGATGAATACGATGTCTGCTGGTGTTTCAAAATCGAATGATAATGTCTGGTATGTTGATTCAGGTGCTTCAAATCACATGATCAGTCATGCAGAATGGTTTAGTAGTTTTCAGAAAATGCCAGTTCCTGGATATGTTGAAACAGGTGATGATACATCGCATCCTATTGAGCATACAGGAAACATAGCATTGTCTATGGAGGACAAAAAACAGAAACATAGCATTGTCTATGGAGGACGAAAAGGTAAAACATCTCGCTGATGTGCTGCATGTTCCAAATATAACGAAGAATCTGGTTTCTGTTGGACAAATGGTTGACTAGGGATTACAAGTCAGGTTCAATGCTGATGGATTATATGTAGAAGAGTACAAGCAGGATGGACGATTGGTTGCCAAAGGAAACAAAGTGGGTAGGATGTTCACCTTAAATGTGAAGATTCCTGAACTGAATGCAGCCATGTTTGCAAAAGGTGTAGGAGTTATTGCAAATATAGAGATATGGCACAAACGGATTGGACATGCAAACTTGCAAAGGCTGAAACTGATGCAGTCAAAGGAGATTGTCCATGGACTACTGTAGCTCAGTGATGAGTAGCACCTCCTTTAATGTCAATCCGGGAAGACGTGAGGATGGTATGAAGACCTCGAGCAAGTGGCGGCACAAGTGCGTGAGTGAGAAGCACACAAGCATGCACACACATACACACACACGCGCGCACACGGCAAGACAAAGAGAGAGAATCAATGGAGTTCTTTAGATTACTTTCAAAAGCTCTTACAAGTTTGTTTCAATTACAATCCAACCTCAAAAATGAGCTCTCTAGCTCTTTTTATAGTTTTTTGACTAGCTTGGGCCCTGTCCAGACCTAGTGTCCAGCCTAGTTAAAAATTAGGTTCCAGGGCTTATTTGAGGGCTCAAACGAAGTCTAAAAATTATGAAAATTGGTACGATGGTACTTCTAACACTCGTCAAGCTCGAGGACTCCTCGGCTTGCACAAAATGGAGTCTAATCTACCAAAAACGGGATTTACAATGTTTGTGTAGTGATTAAAATCACTTGAGTTGTACATAATCCATGGGAAAAAATGATCTGGCCTTGTTGCCGTATTGTGCATGACTCCTCTGTTGCTTTGTATGCCAACACTCCCCCCTTCCTAGCGTCTGTCGCCCCTGACAGACCTTTGTTCTCTCGGGTGGTCGATGTAATATTGGATGACATTGGTGGCCAATTCATGTTCTCCTATCCTTAAGCCTCTTGCTAGATCAGCTTCCAATGCATCCCAATTTATTGCACCAAGGGTCTCTGGTTGCGGGGTGGTGTAGTACTCTGAATACATTGCTTGTTCACAAGCAAACAGTTGGAGCAGATGTGTTGGCTTTGGTGCGAAAATCTCCGAGTGATACTCCCAGAAACCTGATCTGAACATTTCTTCGAAGGTCTGTTTGTAGTAGGCGGGGAGGTATTTGATGCGTGCATGCCAAGCGTAAGCCACACAAATACTGGGGGTGGTGCTCATGTCATACACCAAGTCGTAATTTCCATTGCTAAACCCCGGGAGACGTACCTGTGGTGCGGCTGCATTTCTAAAGGTCTTCAAGACTACTTGCATCATGTCTAAGATTTTAAGCATCATTTGCGCTGCTACATCTTGCATGGGCTTCAAGCGCGGCATCCAGTGGCGAATGGTTCCCATCATATATGCTACTGATGGTGGTCCCTGTGGTGGCGCAATGTACGGGTAGTTCAGCCATTCCTTGCATTGCGCGTTGTTCTGTACCTTGATATTGAATGCCTTCCAGGACCTGCGGCGGGGGACTGGACCGTAGCATGGATTGTACAGGAGGTGCAAAGGTGCGTTATTCCATGTGCATAGCATTTCTGGATATGTCTCTAGAAGTTTCTGCCGCCATGTTGGTTGACGAATTTTGCCTTTTTGCACCTCTGGAGGAAGGTCTTCGGGTTGAAATTGGGTCGCAAAGGTAGGAATCTGACCCGTGACTCTTTGTATTTCTGCATTATAATCAGCCAAGATAATATAATACGGCCTGTATTGGAGTTCAGATGAGAGAATCAAGCGTCTCGATGACAGGTTCTTAAAGTAAGCTGATTGTAACACAGTTTCCTCTATGACCCTCATGGCCTGATTTTGTACTACTGTGCGCTCTTCGTGCGAAGTCCCGATTTCCTCCACTTGACGTAGCCATGGGGGCCGTGGTGCCTCGAATGTGTCCTGTGCTTCTTCTGTTTGTTGGCCTCCTGGGAATGGTTGCGGATCGTATTCTTCGTCAAACGTTTGTTCCACAGGAATTTGCACAACTTCTTCGTCCGTGGGAGCCTCTGGAGGGGAAGATGGTCTCTCATATTGTAGTAAGCGTGTTTGCAATTCAGTGACCTGTTTCTGGAGATCTTTTATGGCCTCTGCATCTGTGAGAAGTGAAGCCGCAGAGGGGGTGGTTGGAGGGGCTGCTGTTGGTCCTTGTTGGTGTTCCTGCTTCAATTGCCCCAGTTCCTCCGATAGTTTATCATGTGCTTCAAGCAGCATGGCATAATCTTCCAATATAATCTTGATATTATCGGGGGTCACTGCTTGAAACTTGGATGGGTTGATGGGTGCCCCCGGTGTGCTCTCAATAGCTGCCTCCAGGTTCTCTTGATTTTGTATTTGCAGGCGTCTATTCTCTTCCTGAGCAGCCGCAAGATGGCGTTTGAGTAGTGCCATATTTCGCTGAAGTTTTGAGTTGCGTTCCAGCTGTGTCCGTAGGTGACCTTCTACCACCTGCACCGCTTCCCGATCTACGTTCTGTAACTGTACCTCCAATATGTTATGGGCTTCTTGGAGGGTTTGGAACTGTGTGTGGAGGCGAGCGTTCTCCTCTTCTAGTGTCGCAAGGCGGTGCTGTAGTGTCTCTGAGTGCTCGTGCATGCGTTCGTTTTGTTGCTGGAGCTGAATGTAATCTGTTCTTAAATGTGATATACAAGCCAACATGGTGTCCAATGCATTTCCTATAGATGAGTGGGTGGTGTTTACCGTGGGAGATGCATGGGAAGGGAATTGGGGAAGGGAGACAGTGAATGATGTGTCTACGGAAGTTGTGTGTGTGGGTGAAATTGGTGGAGGGGGAATGGGAGGAGGTGAAACCGTGGGTGGAGGTGCCGTGGGTGGTGAAATGTCCATACCTTCAGGAGTGGGTGTGAGTGTGGGGTCTGCCATATACACTGGGATGGTAGGTGGTGTGTGTGTGGAAGTGGTGAATAGATGCGAAGTGGGGTGGGGAGCTGAAAAGACAGGGAATGGTTGAGAGCCTGGTTGAAAAGCCCTAGCAAAGAGGTCCTGGAGGGATTGTAGAAATGGAGAGAGGGATGTCGGGGGTTGGGGTCGTAAATTTGAGAAGGGCTGAAAGGGTTGCATGGTAGCAGGGAAGCCCATGAATGTGGATCTAGGGTCAGGATGACCCATGGCTGAGGGCATTGGGGATGGTTGCCCTAGGGCAGGCTCGAGGAGGGGTTCAGTGGATTGTGTAGTGATGGGGTTTGCTTCAAAGATCGGGTTATCCGTGGTAGAGAATAGGGTGGCACTAGAGATGGGAGTACGGAAGATGAAGGTGGGGTCAGTGGGTTGAGTAGTCGATGTGGTTTCCACTGTTTCTCTTCTAGGAGGTGATGGTGGGGGAGTGGGTGGTAGTGGTTCGGTGGACTCCTCATGGGTGGCTGGGTGCTGTTGGCTAGCTGTTTGGGAGGTTGTCCTGATAGTTTCAAATGTAGTAGTTGGCTCTTCTGCAACTGTAATGGGAATTTGGATATTCTTACCTGATCGAGGTCGAGTCTGGAACCTTCGTGGGTCATATTGAACTGGAGGCCTCTGAATGGCAGTGCGCACTGCTTCTACTACTCCATATGTTTCTGCCATCAATAGGAGACCTTCCCTGTACTCTGAGTCAACTCTCGCTTCTTCCAACAACTGAGTCATAAGTACTTTGCTGCTCTGTTCAGTGAGTAGTTGTTGCGATCGCACTCTTTCCATAATCTGATACAGCCTTCGGAGTTCTGCTGTATAGGCTGGGGCTTCAGTGGTCTCTTCTTCATACGCTTCTTCTTCTTCCGGGTGTCCGTGTTGTTGACTTTGCTGAGCGTCACTCCAATGTACATGTCGACCGTCTGTAGACTTTCTTCTTCTTCGTGAGGATGTGCCCTGCTCGTTGCCATATGGTCTGGAGATCCTCGGTGTTCTGTAAAGTCTCGAACTCCTTGGAGAAGAATTGGAATCGAACCCATGATCTATCATACTCGCACTTAGACTCCCATATATACTTGGCCTCACCTAATGGACCTGGCATGCCATTGAACCAATGAGAATTGGCATGGACTCTTTCCGTGATCCCTATGGGTGGATCCGGCACCGGGATTTGTTGGAGGTGCTGCAGCTCCGCTGGTCGTTCAGTTAGTGGCACATCCACAGGTAGACTATCCACATCAATTCCTGCAGTAAGTATCCCTACTTGTGAGCCCGAACCTGTCGCTTCTGCCATTTTACTGCTTGCCTTCTGATTCTGTGAGAATATAGAATCATGTGTTAACATCGTAATGGATAGAATAAATCCGTTGTTGTCCCCGTTACAACATTAACATGAGGTAGATGGTGAGTTAGTGGTTAGTAAGTGCACGAAGACAGTGTGTGTAGTTAATGTTTGAATTCCTAGGAGACTAATGCCGTTAGTAAGTGGGGTGAATTTACAAATTGGGGTCGGGGGGTTTATTATAGGACTTAAGCTGCCATATGCAGTGGATGGGTATTTCCTTTGGTTTCGTAGAGGCGCTAGAGAACATTATAGGTGGATCTGCTTGAATATGAGGCCTTTTAGGGACCCATTTACAAGTGATTACATGCGTGCTCTTGGTTCTTGGTGTGTTCCTGAGAGTTGAGAATGAGTGAATACGGGTTGTACGCGTAGTTGGGATATGCTGCATAGGTGGTGGCCTTGGCGTAGCTACTTGTGCCCTCAAGCAAGCCTTAGGCACCCAAATTTGTCTTGATTGTGGGCTTACCTTCATCGACTTCTTGGGCACCCAAATAGATTTTACTTTAGCAGAAGAATTTCTGAAAGACTTCTTATTAGCGTCGTGTTGTTGGTTATTAATAAGAGGCTTTGCCCGTGTGGTTGTCGTGAGTGCAACCGGGTGTTCGCCTTTCCTCACCCACACTTGGTTTACTTTCCGGGACATTCTGTAGCGCAGGTACTTTTGATCTCGGACATAGGTAGTACTCTGCTTCTTCTGCCTTTGATCCAACTTTGGTTGCTGCCTCCTTCTGGCCTTTGGAAAAGAAGGGAGTTCCATTGCATCGCTGACTCCTTTTTCGCAAATATCATTCCTCTGCAACACATGGTTTTGAACAAGAACAGCATGGTCATCTTCATGTGTACCCCTGGAAGGACCAAGAGTCTGTGCCTTTCCTAGTTCCTTGAGAGCTCCATTGTCTAATTCTACTGTAACTCGACTATGATTGACCCAAACCTGGAGAAGTCCACTTCTTAGGTTTAGATTGACTGCTTGGTCATAGATCCAATCTTGACCCAAGACTAGAGGTTCAGTGAGATCCTCATCTTGGCACACCAGTACTTTAAGTGTCATTCTCTCATCATGAATGTAGAGGGGAAGTTCCACCTCGCCCATGCAAGGGGTTTCCACGCCTCCCAATCCTATGAGATATGCTTCCACAGGATTGACATGTAACTTTAACTCTTGACAGTAAGACAACTTAACAGCACTAGTGGCTGCACCTGAGTCAATCAAGGCTCTTACGGTCCTTGCACTCTTTCCTTGTCCTATATCTAGGGTTATGAAAGGACGTCTATCAATTATTCTATGCGAGCTTGTTCCTACAACTTCACACATGGCCATGGGATATCCTTGACCTGCATAGTCATTCGCTCTAGGCTGATCTCTACCTTGCCTTCGTAACTTCATCCTTCTGATGCGTTCTAAAGCTTCTGCTTGGGCTTCTTCTCGAACTCGCCTTTCTTCCTCTTTGCGTTTCTTAGCAGTGTTGAGTCGGCTGAGCATTTCCTCCGTGAGGGGTTCCTGATACAACTTGACTCTGCAACCGCTAATATAATTTGGGAGAACATCACCCTCTAATGTGGCCAATTGTACTGCTCCACTCGTGGAGATCCTATTGATGATCATAGGTCCGTAGCCTCTCTTTTCTAGCTTCCTCGCGTGTTGTTTTAGTGTATAGACTAAGACTAGATCTCCTGCTTTCAAGCCTTTATCCTTTACGTGGGCATCAAAGTATGCCTTCTGTCTCTTCTTGGCTGCATATATCCCTGCAGCGGCTCTCAGTCTTGTTTCTCCTAATCGTTCAAGGTCAAAAATTCTAGAGGAGAGCTCATGACCTGTCCATTCGTGCTCTTGTGCTACTCTCAATGTAGGAATCAGGAATTCCAAGGGTAGCACAGCGTTTTGGCCAAATACCATCTGAAAGGGGGTGGCTTGGAGTACTGTTTTGTAGGCAACTCGGTATGCCCAAACAGCATGGTGTAGCTGTTTGTCCCAATCAGAGCGTTTAGTGTTCACTAATTTCGTCAGTACATTGCATAAGATCTTATTAGTGCTCTCAGCTTGCCCATTAGCTTGAGGGTGATAAGGGGCAGACTTCTTGTGTATTACCAAGAATTCTTGGAGTAGATTTTCAATTACTTCATTTAAGAAATGAGTGCCTCTATCACTTACAAGCTCTATAGGTAGTCCATATCTCGTGAATACATTCTCAAACAAGAATTTGGCAGTTGTTTGAGCATCGTTCTTTGTCGTAGCCTTTACCTCCACCCACTTGGTGAGATAATCTGTTGCAACAATGATATATTCCGCATGAGAACCTTTAGCTGGGGGATTAATAGGACCTACGAAGTCTATTCCCCACTTAGAGAATGCACGTCCACCCATCATAGGTTTCAGTGGCATCTCATCTTTGCGTATAGGATACTGAGTCCTCTGACAGACATCACACCGTCTCACATAGGTATGTGCATCCATGTGAAGGGTAGGCCACCAGAAGCCCGCAAATAGTATTGCCTTGATCACCCGATCCGGTCCAAAGTGTCCTCCTGCTACACCTTGGTGAGCAGTTTCTAAGATCTTAAGATATTCACTTTCATGAATACATAGCCTCAGGTAACCATCTTTACCACGCTTGTATAGATTATCACCAATGAGTGAGTAATCCAGGGCTTCTTGTTCTAAACTCCTTTTCCTAGCCAGAGTCATGTCTGGAGGGAATGTGTTTGTCCTCAGGAAGGATACTAGTGGTTCACTCCAATCTGGCACAATGGATACTTTATACAGAGTGGCGTGTTCCACTGGTGGTTTTGTGCAACAGATTGGGCATTCCTTGCACAACTTTTGGACATCCGCTTCCATAGTTGGCCAATGCACTCCGAATCTCTTTAGAGTCTGTAAGGTTCGTTGCTTTGAATGGTGTTGCTCTAACGCACCTACATGTGCTAATTGCAACCATTTAGCGTACTCATCCTCTTCTACACAACAAGCCAAGATCCCTTGATCTGTGTGCTTATACATGCTTCCTGCCATGATGTGGTACTTTTGGGCTTTTACGACCTCCCTATTCTGTGTGTTTACCACTGGATGGTTAGGCCCGTATGTCAATACTGGTACCAATGGCTTAGCCCACTGCGGCACCACTTCCAAATTAAACAAGTAAGCATCAGGAAGGTCATCTGACACTCCTTGTGGGGCTTCTCCCGATGTGAGCCTAGAGAGGTGATCTGCTCTCAAATGAGTCCTCCCTTTCCTTACCACAACCTCAAAATCATATTCCATGAGCAAGAGAAACCATCTTACTAATCTTCCTGTATTGCATGGTTTATTTACAAGATATAACAATGCCTAATGATCAGTAAAAAATTTAAACTTATTTGCAAGCAAATAGTGTCTAAATTTCTTAACTGCATATACCATGCCTAATCCTTCTCGCTCTGTAGTGGTGTAATTTCGTTCAGCCGCATTCAATTGTCTACTGGCATAGGCAATTGGAAGATCCATATTACCTTCACCAGTAGGTTGTGCAAGCACACATCCAATAGCATAATTGGATGCATCCACGTGAACATGGAATGGCTTATGCCAATCTGGTGTGGTCAAGATTGGTGCTGAACATAATCTTCGTTTAAGCTCCTGGAAGGAATTCTCACATTCATCCGTCCACTCAAAGTTAGTCAGGAGTCCGTACATGGGCTTTGCAATGACAGCATACATGTGTATAAATCGTCGGTAATAACCACAATGCCCCATGAAAGCTTGTACTTCCTTGACATTCTTTGGCCTAGGTAGTTCTGCTATAGCTCTCACTTTCTCTTCGTCAGTGGATATGCCATTCTTTGACACTATGTGTCCTAGAATCTTGCCTTGCCTGACCATGAAAACACACTTTTCTGGGTTCAGGCAGACTTGATATTCTCTACATTTGTCAAAGATTTGTCTGAGTTCAGGAATATGGGTTTGCCTAATGTTGGAATGGGCACAAAGATCATCAACATAGACTTCTAAATTCTTCCTCAGGAACTCCTTAAATACATGGCACATCAGCCTCTGGAAGGTGGCTGGTGCATTGGTAAGCCCAAATGGCATTACTCTAAAGGCAAAAATGCCCCATTCTGTGGCAAAGGCTGTCTTATGCTGATCCTCTGGAGCTATGGCTACTTGATTGTAGCCCGAAAATCCATCAAGGAAGCTGTACACTTCCTTGCCTGCCACTCTTTCTAAGAGATGTTCTGTGATGGGAAGCGGATAGTTATCTCGAATCGTGGCGGCATTAACCTTTTTCAAGTTAATGCACACACGCAGCTTGCCATTCTTCTTGGGCACCACTACGATGGGGGATACCCACTCAGTGTGCTCGATTTCATAGATAAATCCAGCTTCAACCAATCTATCTATCTCTTCTTTGATCTTAGCAGCGTAATTATCGTTATAAGTATAGGGCTTTTGCTTAGAGGGTTTGGCGTCTGAAGTCATGGGGATGGTGTGCGAGCATATGTCCGGGTCAACCCCTTTCAAATCCTTGTAGCTCCAAGCGAATACATCTCTGCATTCTCTTAGCAAGGCAATCAATTCGTGCTCTTCTTCTTCTGCCAGGTCATGGCCTATATACGTGCATCTCTCCTCTCCTTCTTCTATGGCCACTACTATTTTCTTGGTGGTTTCTTTGTTATCATAGGCCTCTCCTGATTGTGACTCTCGTTTAGGCATTCTAATCATGACTCTCCCGTCATCTATCTCATACTTCTTAAAATTTTCTGGGACCTCAAACAAAGATTCTTCCTCTTCTGGTGAGGCTTCTCTCTTCTTTCGTTTCTTTCCTTCTTCCTTCGGGGTCACATGTGTTGCTAATCTTATATTAGTTGTAACCTCTCCATGCCTCTGGGGTTGAAATTCTACTTCATGGAAGTATTCTTCATCTGATGCAAATGGTGGGTCCATAATGATTGACTCTAGATCGGAGTCACTTGCATCCTCAAATGCGTCAGGGCTAGGTTCGCATTCTTCTAGAATTGCCTCTCCCATGATTGGCTCTATGGAGAAGACTGAAATGTCATAGCCATCCTCATCACAGTGAGGTGTCCATTGTTCTTCATTAATGGCTACGTCCATTGTTGCTAAAATTTCTGCCCAGCCATGGGGTTCAAATTCCTCATCTGGAAATACTACAGGTGCATAGGCTGGGTCTTGAATGGGTCTATGAGTTTCGTTCGCACCTACCTCTCTGGCTTTCTCTCTCTTCTCTTCTTCTATTGCTACCTTGCACATCCATAAGTGAGTATCTTCATGCATCCATGAGGATCCAGACCCTATGGAATGCACCGATTCCGTATCATCTTTGGCTCTATGGATGGGATTCCATTGGATAGGAGGGACATCTCTATGAGAATAGTCCTTGAGATTGACTTTGGTCGTAACGCCCAAGTGTTGCAAATACAAGGAGTTGGTTCCCCAATCCTGTACCACTTGCAATTGTCGCATAAATGGTCTTCCCAAAATCATCTCATAGGCATGATTTTTGCTGAAGTCACATATAGCAAAGCTATGCTCAAACTCAACACCACAAGTGGAGAGAGTTATGCCTTCTAGCAATCCCAAGGGCCTCTCTATATGACCATCGGCCATTTGCAATTTCATTCTCGTTGGCCTGAGTGCCGGCTTGCCCCAACGCTTCCATAAGGAGGTGGTGGCAATTGCAACTCCTGCACCTGAGTCCAAAATCGCCTTGGTGGTGTACTCCTGGTAGGTAATGGGAAGATAGGTGTTCCCTTCTTCGCCTTCACACATATCTCCTATTTTATCCAAGGGAATTTCTGGCACTGTCCTATGGGATCCTACCCGGGAATGAGGTTTTGCAACTTCAGTTACTCGACTGGCTGCATGTTTCCGCGCGTTTGGTCTATCCTCAGGCAGTTCCTCCAAAGTGAGATCGCGTTGCACCTTGGTGTTCGTTACTACCTCCGTGTTCCTTGGTGTGACTGAGTCGTCGTTCCTTACCATGACTGTGGGTGCTCTCATACATGTGGACTTTGCTTCCCATGGGCCTGTGAAGTGGGGTAGCTCTTGTATGGAATTAGACTCAAACTCCAATCTCTCATGAGACTGAGCACTCTCATGTTCCCCGTAAATAGATGGGATGTCTTGTGGGAATTGGTCGTGTGCATCATCCACAAGTTCAAAAGGAGGGGCGACCTCGCTTTCGTTATCCCATTTGTCTTCTTGAATCTCTCGTAGGAAGTCTGGTGCAAACCGATTCATAGAAGAAGAAGTGTCTGGCTCCGTAGAATTGGGCACATAAGCAACCTGGGAAGGAGGGCTTGTTCTATCGTTGGCTCTCTCCTTGCTCTCGTAAATGGCTGGAGCACAAGCTTCTTGGGGAGGATTGCTTATTCTATTACTCTTCTGAGCAGGCTCATACGCTTCCTGAGAAGGAATGTAGGCAACCTGTGGAGGTACGTGAGCTTTCGAGGGAGGTTCATCTGCCTTTTGGGGGGGAAGATAAGCTTCTTGAGGAGGCACATGGGCTTCCTGAAGAGGCTGGCTTATCCGTTCTCTTGCCCTTTCCTTTCTTTGAGGGGTGGGTTCCTTTTCTGATTGTGCAATTAGCCTCTCTATTCTTTCTAAGGAGGGGAAGTTGTCTGGTTTAGTGGAATTGGCCACATACACTTCCGATGGGGAATGGTTCATGTTTTTGCTTTCTTTATCTTTTTCTTGATTTTTTTCTTCCTTGGCAGATCTTGCAATTATTCCCTCTAACTTCTCTAGGAATCCATCCAAGTGTAATTGCGTTTTGGCTGAGCCCGAGTAATTGAAAAGGCGACTGGCTTCAAACATAGTCTGAGCCAATGCGACCATTTTCGCGCACAGTTTGGTTCTTTCTATCTCTAGGTCAGCTCTAGGATAGCACTTGTCATGATCCGTGACGTTTGGCCCTTCTTGGATTCTGGCCTGATATGCTTTAAGCATCATGTCTATGTCTTCAGGAGTGGGATCAGCTAATATTGTTCCTGTTTGGGGTGGTGGGTGGGTTACGTGGGGTGTCTTAGAGGGTGGAGGGATGGAAGGTGATGGGGATGGTAGCGGTGGGGATGTGTGAGAGTGCGGTTGAGATGTGATCTCTATGATTTTAGCCTTGGTTTCTCGTAGACTTTCCTCAAGTTCACTCATCTTCTTTGCCCATTGCCTTTTCATGCGTTCACGGCTATCTCTCCAAGATCTTGTTCTCTTTTTATTTTGGCTCTCAGTATCGCTAGCATCTGGGCTCTTTTCCTGGCCTACCCCTTGGTTTTGCTGCAATGCTTGAGCTCGAGTGACTACCTGTACGGGAGCAGTGGAAGTGACACTTCCTGTGGAATCTACCACTAACCCAATAACGTTGATCGGAGTGATTTTTGGCATATTATTAGGATTCTTAGGGCAATCTCGTAAGAGATGTTCTTTTCCACAATCTTGGCAAAAACCTTGGATCGTTACTGACTGGGGTTGTGTAGGAGGAGGCAAGGGGCAATCACGAATGAGGTGATCTCCTTGGCATCTGTAGCACGGTCCTCTTGGGAATGGAGGTCTTACTTGCCTAGATTGAGGCCTAGGATTGGGGTTTGCATACATGACGTTCGTGTAATCTGACTCCCAACTAGGTTCGTTTGTCTCTTCGCTATAATAGGACTCACCATGCTCAGGAGACTGCATATAGTAGGCCTGGGGGCTATCAACATGTGTGGAGTCAAAGCTATGGTCACTCGGGTCACTTTCAGACAGCAAGGATGTTACAGGGACTATAGCTCTATTCAGGTTCTCTTCTGCAGCAGTATACTTTACCGGAATCACATTAGCTGGGGCTGGGGGTTGTTGTGCTAGCACAGGCTGAGGCCTTTGTTGGTTTTGATATTGAGGTTGGAAATTTTGTTGTGGCTTGCCATATGGTTGTGGAGGGTACTGGTTCTGGTATCTGCCTTGTTGGTAGGGCTGGGGGTAGGGTTGCCTAACCGCCTGCTTGTTGTATGGGCAATCTTGTGCGGTGTGATTGGTGTATCTCCGTTCTATGGTGCAATATTGGCTACTAGGATTTACTTGGGGCTGAGCCATAATGGGGCAGACATTCGCCATATGGTCGCCACCGCATGTATAGCACCTTTTCACAGGAGCAAACCTTGGGATTTGTTTGCTAGTTACACCTAATTTCTGAGCTACTTTTTCGGCAAGTTCCTCAATTGATGTGGACTGCGTGGAAGAGTGACTAGATGCACTATCTGAATCTTTGTAGATTTTGGAGAGCTCTAGTTCTTCTCCTAGGTTATCTTCAATGTCAATGCACATGCGTACACACTCTTCTATAGTCCTAGGGTCCTTCAGATACACATAGGATCTCAATTTCGTACTCAGCAATCCATCAAGGAATAAGGCTACTTGTTTAGCAGATGTGGGTAGCTCCGAAATAGGGCACCTTTCAAGATATTGTCTAAATCTTCTTCCGGCCAATCTGACAGTCTCTTGGGGGGTCTGTTTGAAGCTGTGAATCAATGAGGAGGTATTGTGTCTGATGCCGCTCTTAGAGAACTCTACAATGAAAGCCTCTAGGAGTTGGTCTATGCATCTGAACTGTCACTCATCCAATGGCTGAAACCATGTAAGTGCCGTGTTCCTCAGGGTTAGACCGAAGGCATTGTACTGCGTGAATAGATCCTCAACTTGTTCAGCTCTCAAGACTTGCTTGAACTCCGCCACATGATCATAGGGATCTCCTGTGCCGTCAAAGTAATTCTTCATGGACTTAACTAGCTGGGTGGGTCTCAAAGTTCTTGTGTGCTCTCTAGGCCTCGGCAGAGGGAATCCATCTACATTTCTTTGGTTCCTGTGGGCTCTAAGCATCTCAGGTTCTACCCTATTCGTCTCCGTTCTCGTTCTTTCTCTGCCCACTGGGTTGGCAAAACTTACTTCTGGTCTATCTCTACTTCTGTCTCTTTGCATTCCATGAGCTTGGGATGTTCCAGCCCCAGGGTGACCATAGGATACATTTGATCTTGGTTGGGGGAAAATGAATTCACCCTTCCAAGTGTAGGCATGCCTATCATTTTCCGTAACCGCAAAGATCCGTTCTGAAGCGTGATCTAAGTAGGTCACTCTGCCTGGGCTATCAGGATCCTTAAACTCGTAGATCATGATATTTCCTATATCAATTGGCTGATTAGATTTATACCTCCAAAAGGCTTCGTCAGTTTCTCGATTGAGGAGCAACTCTATGCTCTTGTTGTCTTGGGGAGCCCACTCAGGTGTGATAATCCTAGTGAGAACAGATTTGCCTCGAGGGGTTCTAGGTTCTACACCCATGTTTCCTTGTTCCAAGTCACCTAAGTCCGCTTCGGAGATTACATTCCCAAATTCATCTGTCCTATCTGGGTGACTGGTGACTACGTATATGGTTCCTTCTTTGTCCAGGTATGCACCGTTTTCAAACTTGACAGCTGGGTGCTCTAGTCCAATGGATTGATCAGGATTTTTAATCTGGACCACGGATCTTCCTAGGCCGTCCTCATAGATGCTAGCACCTAATCGGTTGGTCCTAAGGTATTCCAACTGTGTTTTGTAAGGGCCTTCTACCCTGTACAAGTAAGGCACACCTGAACTTCCCGTAGGTCTGTCCATACCCTGAGACATCCCTGATTCACTGGTATCAGAGCTAGGGTAATGAGAGTGGTGACTCAACTGCTGGGCCCAAGACCTTGCAGTGTGATTGACACTAGCCTCTGAAGATCTAAGGCTTTGTCTCTCCCTTGCTAGATGTCGTCCTGATCTAAGGTTCATATGCCTATCTAAGTAGCCCAATTCTTTGCCCAGAGTACAACCTCGTTGCTGTTTACTTTATATTAGTCGCTTGGTTCTTTTTAGGTATTTTATCGTGTTTAAGGTCTTGTCTGATATCACGTCGTCAGGAATATTTGAATGTTGTTTCGCACTTACAGTTGATCGTTCCACGTTAAGTTCTTTCCCTTTAAAATTCTCGACAGTACAAGGATTATGCCCTTACCTTGAGCTTGAAAGTTTAGGTATGCTTCAACTTGATAGTGGCCTATCGTCGCCCTGACTTACTCCTACTTCTAATCGTTCTTAGCCTAAGCTAGGAATTGACGAAGAGGAGTTGAGAGTATTCCGACCTTTCTTGCCGAACCTTGCTCTTTAGTGCTCAAGAAGTTGAATCTCAAGCTTGCGCAAAACCCTTGCTTGGACGCTCTCAATTGCTTCTCAATAGACCTGCATAAGTCCCAAGATTAGCTCCAGGTAGACCTTTCAATTGACAGACAATTTATTTCAGACACTTTTTTAATGACCCTTGTCCCCCTTTTGTATTGCTAGAAATTTCCTCTAGAGCTCCCTTGGTGTTTCTACCCCTTTGTGTGTCAACTTCCAAATATCCTATCTGAAAATCAACGCATTATTCTTATAAAAAACAGTTGAGGGCGTGTAGTATATGTCACGAGCTTTCCGACAAGCCCTAGAGCTCAGAAAATGGATTTCGTATGAAAAAGTTATGACCGTTCAGGGTTTAGGGGTTAACTAGACAAACAGAACCTTTCAGGGGTTTTAATGCGTTTTTCTAAGGCCTTTGTAAGTGTATGAGTATTTGAGAGTGCAAATGTGCCCAAAATTTAGCCTAAATGTCCAAAAATTTACCCCTTAATTTTTGCCGAAAATGTCTGTCTATCGCGATAGACGGTGTCTGTCGCGATAGACACAAACTATCGTGGGGACTGTCTGTCGCGATAGACAGTGTCTGTCGCGATAGACGGTGTCTGTCGTGGATTTCTGTCTGTCGCGATAGACGGTGTCTGTCGCGATAGACGGGGTCTATCGTGGATTTCTGTCTGTCGCGATAGACGGTGTCTGTCGCGATAGACGGGGTCTATCGTGGATTTCTGTCTGTCGCGATAGACGGTGTCTGTCGCGATAGACGGGGTCTATCGTGGATTTCTGTCTGTCGCGATAGACGGTGTCTGTCGCGATAGACGGGGTCTATCGTGGATTTCTGTCTATCGCGATAGACGGTGTCTATCGCGATAGACGGGGTCTGTCGTGGGTCTCTGTCTGTCGCGATAGACGGTGTCTGTCGCGATAGACGGGGTCTGTCGTGGGTCTCTGTCTGTCGCGATAGACGGTGTCTGTCGCGATAGACGGGGTCTGTCGTGGGTCTCTGTCTGTCGCGATAAACGGTGTCTGTCGCGATAGACAGTGTCTGTCGCGATAGACAGTGTCTGTCGCGATAGACGGTGTCTGTCGCGATAGACTGGTCTGTCGCGATAGACTAAAAAAATGCAAATTTCTGAGAAACTTCTAGTGATTTAGAGTGCCCTAATGGTGTAGGTTACCGTGGTAAACATGCATTCACAAAATTCAAGGTTTTTCTGTCTGTCGCGACAGACAGAGGTCGTCGTCCCGGGACCTGTGCAGAGCCTGTCGTACCTGCGCACACTGCTGGGGATGATGATACAGCAAGAACCTGCAATGAAACTCAAGAAACATGCAAAATACGCACACACAATATTGCTCTCTCGCTCTCTCTCACAAGTGAAATGAGGGAAATGAGGTGGGGAAGGTGATATGATAAAAAAACAGAAATTTTCGCGATGATGGAGATGGAGGTGGGAGATGGTGATGATGATGATGGAAATGAAGATGGAGAAGAAAGTAAAAGAAAATCGATGAGAGTGAAGAAAATACCTACAACTCCAACGCGTCAACTCTACGTCTTACCATCACACGCTCGTCCTCAAAGCTCGATTCCCCGGCAACGGCGCCAAAATTTGGTGTAGCTCAGTGATGAGTAGCACCTCCTTTAATGTCAATCCGGGAAGACGTGAGGATGGTATGAAGACCTCGAGCAAGTGGCGGCACAAGTGCGTGAGTGAGAAGCACACAAGCATGCACACACATACACACACACGCGCGCACACGGCAAGACAAAGAGAGAGAATCAATGGAGTTCTTTAGATTACTTTCAAAAGCTCTTACAAATTTGTTTCAATTACAATCCAACCTCAAAAATGAGCTCTCTAGCTCTTTTTATAGTTTTTTGACTAGCTTGGGCCCTGTCCAGACCTAGTGTCCGGCCTAGTTAAAAATTAGGTTCCAGGGCTTATTTGAGGGCTCAAACGAAGTCTAAAAATTATGAAAATTGGTACGATGGTACTTCTAACACTCGTCAAGCTCGAGGACTCCTCGGCTTGCACAAAATGGAGTCTAATCTACCAAAAACGGGATTTAAAATGTTTGTGTAGTGATTAAAATCACTTGAGTTGTACATAATCCATGGGAAAAAATGATCTGGCCTTGTTGCCGTATTGTGCATGACTCCTCTGTTGCTTTGTATGCCAACAACTACCAAATTTCAAAGTTGCAGAAATGCAAAAGGTATGTGCAGCATGTCAATTTGGTAAAAAATCAAGAGCATCATTTCCACATGACAAGCATGTTAGTGAGAATGTACTAGAAGTAGTACATACAGATGTTTGGGGTCCAGCAAAGACCACATCTATGGGCGGTTGCAGGTTTTATGTTACCTTCATTGATGACCATACACGCAAAGTATGGGTATATTTCATGAAAGAGAAGAGCGAGGTGTTTACTCACTTCCAGAATTTTAAAGTTATGGTGGAAAAGCAGGTAGGGAAGTACATTCAAACATTAAGATCTGATGGAGGAGGTGAATACATGTCAAATGAGTTCAACAGTTTTCTAAAAAATCATGGAATTCGGCATCAGTTTTCATGCAGGTACACACCACAACAGAATGGTGTTGCTGAACGCAAAAATAGACATATTGCAGAAATAGCAAGAGCCTTGATGGCTGAGAAGAATATGCCTCATTGTTATTGGGTAGAAGCTGTGCATACTGCTGTATACATCATGAACAGAATTCCGACTGCTGTTGTATATCAAGTTACACCTGAAGAGAAGTTTACAGGTAAAAAGCCAAACTTATCACATCTAAAAGTTTTTGGCTGTATTGCATATGTACATGTTCTAGATGAGTTAAGGATGAAGCTTGATCCGAAAGAAGAAAAATGTGTCTTCATTGGATATTCCCTTGAGCAAAAGGGGTACAAATGTTATAACCCACTCACACGACAGGTGAAGGTGAGCAGAGATGTGGTATTTGATGAAATGTCAAGCTTCTATGCAGATGCCAAAGAAGGACTGAATCTTGAACCAAATGACAAAGAAAATGCTGAAAAATCTAGTGCAGAATCTCAAGTTTTGAGTGGACCGGATGCATCACCAAGCAATAGTTCCAACTCAAATCCATGGAGTGGAAGATTGCATGGAAATTTCAGTCCAGCAAATTCATCAAATACATCCAAGAAAGGTAAAGAAAAGCTTTCTGCCTGTAGTAAAACAGGTGCAGGTTTTGAAGATGTTGATGGAGATTCAAGCGGTTCAGAAAAGAGTCTTGATGAGGAACTTGGATTGCCCTCTGTGAAGACTCCAGGAGTAAGAAGGGCACATGCAGATGATACAAGAAGAAGTGACCCAGGACCAAGAAGATCTGGGAGGATGCGTAATTCAGTGCAACGATTGACATATGATAGCTACATGGCTCGCCATTGTGCCTACATGACAAAGGTAATACAAGACGCTGAACCTTCTTGTTTTGAAGATGCAATTGGTAATGCATATTGGGAAAAAGCTATGGATGAGGAGATGGCTGAACTTTATAGAAATGATACATGGAAGCTAGTTCCATTGCCGCAAGGAAAGAAATCCATAGGCTGCAAATGGGTTTACAAGGTAAAGCATAATGCTGATGGTAGCATAAGCAGGTATAAAGCACGATTGGTAGCTAAAGGTTATGCACAGACATATGGCATTGATTATGAGGAAACATTCAGCCCTGTAGCTAAAATCTCTACTGTCAGAACACTTGTTGCATTAGCTACAGCAAAAGGATGGACTTTGCATCAGATGGATGTGAAGAATGCTTTCCTACATGGTGAGTTACAGGAAGAAGTATATATGGACCAGCCACAAGGATATGAAGATTCAAAGCATCCAGAATATGTTTGCAGGTTGCAAAAGGCTTTGTATGGGCTGAAGTAGGCTCCGCGTGCATGGCATGCAAGGATTGCTGATTACTTAACCAGCATTGGGTTTTCTATGTGTGATGCAGATCACTCACTATATGCAAGGAAGGCTGATGATGGCATCACTATTGTGGCTATTTATATTGATGATCTGATTGTAGGTGGTGATAATGAAGAAAGCATCAAAGAGGTAAAGAAACTTCTTATGCAGGAATTTGACATGAAATCTCTTGGTGTGCTGCGTTATTTCTTGGGCATTGAGTTTATACATACAGAAACAGGTATATGGATGTCGCAAAGGCAATATGCCTTGAATATGCTGCTGTTGAAAGCAGTATGGGCACCCAAGGACTGACTAGACAAGGAAGCCAGCGGAGAGAGTAAGAGCGAGGTGAAGGAGTAAGTAGACAAAGCAGTCGACGCAAATCTGGCAGATAGGCCTTCAAATTTTTGCAAATCAACATCTTTATAACAGTGATTCTTATCACTAACAATCATTGTAAATACCATTTCATATTTTTGTAGCCCCATTTTGTGCAAGCCAAGGAGTCCTTGAGCTTGAGGAGCCTTAGAAGTACCTACATATCAATTTTCATATTTTTTAGACTCCGTTTAAGCCCTCAAATTGGCCCTGGAACATAAATTTTAACTAGGCCAGACACTAGGTCTGGACAGCGCCAAAACCTAGTCAAAAACTATAAAAAGAGCTAGAGAGCTCATTTTTGAGGTTAGAATGTAATTGAAACGAACTTGTAAGAGCTTTTTGAAAGTAATCTAAGAACTCCATTGCTTCTCACTCTTTGTCTGGCCGTGTGTGCGCGTGTGTGTGTATGTGTGTGCATGTTTGTGTGCTTCTCACTCACGCACTTGTGCCTCCACTTGCTCGAGGTCTTCATACCATCCTCACGTCTTCCCGGATTGACATTAAAGGAGGTGCTACTCATCACTGAGCTACACCAAATTTTGGCACCGTTGCCGGGGATCGAGCTTTGAGGACGAGCGTGTGATGGTAAGATGTAGATTGGAGACGTTGGCGTTGTAGGTAATTTCTCTACTTTTCCTATTTTTCTCTTTCTTACCTTACCACCATCATCACCATCATCATCATCACCATCTTCCACCTCCACTTCCATCATCGCGAAAATTTCAGTTTTTTTTATTATATCACCTTCTCCACCTCATTTCCCTCATTTCACTTGTGAGAGAGAGCGAGAGAGCGAACTGTTGTGTGCTATTTTCTGCATGCTTTTGGAGTTTCTTGCAGGTTTCAGCAGCATCATCCCCTCCAGCACGTCGTGCAGGTACGGAAATGTGCAGAACTGTCTCGCAGTCGCCGACTCCTGTCGATCGCGATTGACAGAAATTTTCACCTTTTGGTAAATCTGAGTGCACCATAGTGGACTAGAGACCCTGCACACCACATTTCCACAAAAATTTTTGAAAATCTTGCAAAATTTCAGTCCATCGCGATTGACAGCTTTGTCCATCGCGACTGACTGCCTGTCCATCACGATTGATTGCCTGTCCATCGCGATTGACTGACCCTGTCCATCGCGATTGATTGCCTGTCCATCGCGACCGACGCCTGTCCATCGCGATTGACTGACCCCTATCCATCGCGATTGATTGCCTATCCGTCGTGATCGACTCCTGTCCATCGCGATTAACTGACCGCCTGTCCATCGCGATTGACTGACCGCCTGTCCATCGCGACCGACGCCTGTCCATCGCGATTGACTGACCCCTGTCCATCGCGATTGATTGCCTGTCCATCGCGATTGACTGACCCCTGTCCATCGCGATTGATTGCCTGTCCATCATGACCGACGCCTGTCCATCGCGATTGACTGACCCCTGACCATCGCGTTTGATTGCCTGTCCGTCGCGACCGACTCCTGTCCATCGCGATTGATACTCTGTCCATCGCGATTGACAGCTCTGTCCATCGCGATTGACAGCCTTGTCGATCGCGATTGACAGCCAATTTTAGCCAAATTTTTTAGGGTTTTTTAACTGAAGAGTTGGGCTAATTTTGGGCATAAACATTTTACTCTAGAGCACATAAGGAGGCCTTAGGAAAACAACTTGGGGAAAACCTGTTGCACAGTGATCCTGTTTGATAGGGTATTTTTAAGTTGACCATACCCAGGGGGAACAAAATTCAGGGATCTCTAGAGTTGTGTCCAAAAGTCATAGTGCAAATTGGTGAAGTGTTACATGAATGAAAGTGATTGGTTCTGTCTTTTGAATTTAAGTCCTGAGCTAACAGTGGGCCTTTTACAGATCCTTCGGGAGCATCGAAGGGTACGCAAAGCAAGAGTAAGTGCAGACTTGGGAACGCGCGTCGTGGGCACACCAGGGCAACAACACAAGGAAAGGAACTCAAGGTTGGAAAACCCGCAACACTCTCTGTCAATTCTTAGTTTAGGCTAAGAGCGGGTAGTGTTAGAAGTAATTCCAGGCAACGATAGGCACGAGATAAATCAAAGACTATCTAAGAAATCAAGTTCAAGACAAGAGAGAACCTGTGTGTGTGAATGACAACCTTAAAGGAAAAGAACCTAACGTGAAACGACCAAACTAAAGTGCGAAATTAAACTCAAGTATTCCTAACGACATGATATCAGACAAGAGTATCAACACGATAATCAACATAAAAAGGGGATTAAGTAGTTGGTACAAAAGGACTCTGCAACGAGGTTGTACTCTGATTGGGCTATTCAGCTAGGCTTATGAACCTTAGATCAGGGCGACATCTAGTAAGGGATAGACAAAGCCTTAGGTCTTCAGAGGCTAGTGTCAACCACACTGCTAGGTCGTGGGCCCAGCAGTTGAGCCACCACTCATACTACCCAAGTTCTGAGACTAGTGAATCCGAGATGTCTCAAGGTATGGAGAGACCTACAGGCAGTTCAGGAGTGCCATACCTGCACAGGGTAGAAGGCCCTTACAAAACACAGTTGGAATACCTTAGGACCAACCGATTAGGTGCCAGCATCTATGAGGATGGCCTAGGAAGATCTGTGGTACAGATTAAGAATCCTGATCAATCCATTGGATTAGAGCACCCAGTTGTCAAGTTTGAAAATGGAGCATACTTGGACAAAGAAGGAACCATATACGTAGTCACCAGTCACCCAGATAGGACGGACGAATTTGGAAATGTGATCCCCGAAGCAGACTTAGGTGACCTGGAGCAAGGAAACATGGGTGCAGAACCTAGAACCCCTCGAGGTAAATCGGTTCTCACTAGGATTATCACACTGGAGTGGATTCCCCAAGATAATAAGAGCATAGATTTGCTCCTCAATCGAGAGACTGACGAAGCCTTTTGGAGGTACAAACCTGATCGGCCAATTGATATAGGAACAATCATGATCTATGAGTTTAAGGATCCTGATAGCCCAGGTAGAGTGACCTACTTAGATCACGCTTCGGAGAGGATCTTTGTGGTGACAGAAAATGATAGGCATGCTTACACTTGGAAGGGTGAATTCGTTTTCCCCCAACCAAGATCGAATGTATCCTATGGTCACCCTGGAGCTGGAACATCCCAAGCTCATGGAATGCAAAGAGACAGAAGTAGAGATAGACCAGAAGTCAGCTTTGCCAACCCAGTGGGCAGAGAAAGAACGAGAACGGAAACAAATAGAGTAGAACCTGAGATACTTAGAGCTCACAGGAATCAAAGAAATGCGGATGAGTTCCCTCTACCACGACCTAGAGAGCACACAAGGACTTTGAGACCGACTCAACTAGTTAAGTCCATGAAGAACTACTTCGATGGCACTGGAGATCCATACGATCATGTGGCTGAGTTTAGGCAAGTCCTGAGAGCTGAACAAGTGGAGGATCTATTCACGTAGTACAATGCCTTTGGTCTGACCCTTAGGAATACTGCCCTGACATGGTTTCAGCCACTAAATGAGAGGCAGTTCAGGAGCATAGACCAACTCCTAGAGGCTTTCATTATTGAATTCTCTAAGAGTGGCATAAGGCATAATACCTCCTCGCTGATTCACAGCTTCAAGCAAACCCCTCAAGAAACCGTGAGACTTGCAGGAAGAAGATTTAGGCAATACCTAGAAAGATGCCTTGTTTCGGAGCTACCCACACCAGCTAAGCAAGTGGCTTTATTCTTGGATGGATTGCTAAGTACTAAATTGAGATCTTATGTGTACTTGAAGGACCCTAGGACCATAGAGAAGTGTGTACGCATGTGCATTGACATCGAGGATAACCTAGGGGAGGAGTTAGAGCTTTCCAAGATATACAAAGATTCAGATAGTGCCTCTAACCTCTCTTCCATGCAATCCACATCAATTGAGGAACTTGTAGAGAAAGTAGCTCAGAAATTAGGTGTCACTAACAAACAAATCCCAAGGTTTGCCCCTGTGAAAAGGTGCTATACTTGTGGTGGCGACCACATGGCGAATGTATGTCCCATTATGGCTCAACCCCAAGTTAATCCTAGTAGCCAGTACTGCACCATAGAACGAAGATACACCAATCACACCGCGCAAGATTGCCCCTACAATAAGCAAACCGTTAGGCAGACGTACCCACAGCCATACCCTCAACAAGGAAGATACCAGAACCAGTACCCACCTCAGCAATATGCTAGGCCTCAACACACCTACCAACCCTACCAAAACCAACAAAGGCCTCAGCCTGTGCTAGCACAACAACCCCCAGATCCAACTAATGTGATTCCGGTAAAGTATGCTGCTACAGAAGAAAACCTGAATAGAGCTATAGTCCCTGTAACACCAGTGCTTTCAGAAAGTGATCCCAGTGACCATAGCTTCGATTCTACACATGTTGATAGCCCCCAGGCTTACTACATGCAATCTCCTGAACATGGTGAGTCCTACTATAGTGAAGAGCCAAATGAACCTAGTTGGGAGGCAGATTACACAAACGTCATGTATGCAAACCCCAACCCTAGACCTCAACCTAGGCAGGTAAGACCCCCCTTCCCTAGAGGACCATGCTACAGATGTCAGGGGGATCACCTCATTCGTGATTGTCCCTTGCCTCCACCTACACAACCCCAGTCAGTGACGATTCAGGGTTTTTGCCAAGAGTGTGGAAAGGATCATCTCTTACGAGACTGCCCCAAGAATCCTAATAATATGCCAAAAATTAGTCCTATTAACGTTATTGGGTTAGTGGTAGATTCCACAGGAAGTGTCACTTCCACTACACCCGTGCAAGTGATCACTAGAGCTCAAGCATTGCAGCAAAACCCAGGGGTAAACCAGGAGAAGAGCCCAGATGTTAGTGAAACAGAGAGCATGACAAAAAAAAGGACTAGAGCTTGGAGAGATAGCCGTGAAAGAATGAAACGGCAATGGGCAAAAAAGATGAGTGAACTCGAGGAAAGCCTCAGAGAAACAAAGGCCAGGATAACTGAACTCACATCTCAAACTCCCTCTCACATTACCCCACTTCCACCATTCCCAACTCCATCCGACCCGCCACCTTCCGACCCGCCTCAACTAATTCCACCATCCCCTAGAGTAGGATCAGTCCTAGCAAATCCCACTCCCGAAGACCTTAATATGATGCTTAAAGCATATCAGGCCAGAATCCAAGAAGGGCCAAACGTAACTGATCATGAAAAGTGTTACCCAAGAGCAGAACTAGAGTTAGAACGAACCAAAATTTGTGCTAAGATGGTGGAATTGGCTCAGACCATGTTTGAGGCCAGTCGCCTATTTAACATCTCTAGTTCAGCGAAGACACAGTTGCACTTTGATGGACTGTTAGAAAGAATAGAGAAGCTGATTGCACAATCAGAAAAGGAACCCGCCTCTCAACACAAGGACAAGGCAAGTGAAAGATTAAGCATTCCTGCTCAGGAAGCCTATGTGCCTGAAGCCTATGTGCCTAACTCTACGGAGCCAGACACATCATCTTCTATGAATCGATTCACACCAGAATTCCTACGCGAGATTCAAGAAGACAAATGGGCTAAAGAGAGTGAAGTCCCTCCTCCTATTGAACTTGTGGATGATGCACGCGACCAATTCCCACAAGACATCCCATCCATTTATGAGGAGCAGGAGAGCACCCACTCTCAGGACAGACTAGACTTTGAGTCTAACTCTCTACAAGAACTACCCCACTTCACAGGCCCATGGGAAGCTAAGTCTACTTGTATGAGAGCACCCACGGTCATGGTACGAAATGAGGACTCAGTCTTACCTAGGAACACAGAGGTAGTGAAAAACACTAAAGTGCAGTGCAATCTCAAGTTAGAAGAGCTACTCAAGGTTAGACCTGAATTAGGGAAACATGTCGCCAAACAAGTACCAGAGATAGCAAAACCTCGTTACCAGGTAGGATCCCAAAGGACAGTGCCAGAAATACCCTTGGATAAGATAGGAGATATGTGTGAAGGCGAAGAAGGGAACACCTATCTTCCCATTACCTACCAGGAGTACACCACCAAGGGAATTTTGGACTCAGGTGCAGGAGTTGCAATTGCCACCACTTCCCTATGGAAGCGTTGGGGCAAGCCAGCACTCAGGCCAATGAGAATGAAATTGCAGATGGCCGATGGTCATATTGAGAGACCCTTAGGATTGCTAGAAGGAATAACTCTCACCACCTGTGGTGTCGAGTTCGAGCATACCTTTGCCATATGTGATTTTAGCAAGAACCATGCCTATGAAATGATCTTGGGACGACCTTTTATGCGACAGTTGCAAGTGGTACATGATTGGGGAACCAATTCTTTGTACCTGCAGCACTTAGGTGTTACGACCAAAGTCAATCTCAAGGATTACTCTCATAGAGATGTCCCTCCTATCCAATGGAACCCCATCCATAGAGCCAAAGATGATACGGAATCGGTGCATTCCATAGGATCAGGATCCTCATGGATGCATGAAGACACTCACTTATGGATGTGCAAAGTAGCAGCAGAGGAAGAGAAGAGAGAAAAAGCCAGAGAGGTAGGTGCAAAAGAAAACCATAGATCAATTCAAGACCCAGCCTATGCACCTGTAGTCTTTCCTGATGAGGAATTTGAACCCCATGGCTGGGCAGAAATCTTAGCAACAATGGATGTAGCCATCAATGAGGAACAATGGACACCTCACTGTGATGAGGATGGCTATGACATTTCAGTCTTCTCCATAGAGCCAATCATGGGAGAGGCAGTTCTAGAAGAATGCGAACCTAGCCCTGATGCATTTCAGGATGCAAGTGACTCCGATCTAGAGTCAATCATTATGGACCCACCATTTGCATCAGATGAAGAATACTTCCATGAAGTAGAATTTCAACCCCAGAGGCATGGAGAGCTTACAAATGATGTAAGATTAGCCACACATGTGACCCCGAAGGAAAATTTTAAGAAATATGAGATAGATGACAGGAGAGTCATGATCAGAATACCGAAACGAGAGGCACAATCAGGAGAGGCCTATGATAACAAAGAAACCACCAAGAAATAGTGGTAGCCCTAGAAGAAGGAGAGGAGAGATGCACATACATAGGCCATGACCTAACAGAGGAAGAAGAGCATGCGTTAATAGCCTTGCTAAGAGAATACAGAGATGTATTCGCTTGGAGTTACAAGGATTTGAAGGGTGTTGACCCAAACATATGCTCACACACCATCCCCATGACTTCAGATGCCAAACCCTCTAAGCAAAAGCCCTATACATATAACGATAATTACGCTGCTAAGATCAAAGAGGAGATAGATAGACTGGTCGAAGCTGGATTTATCTATGAAATTGAGCACACTGAGTGGGTATCCCCCATCGTAGTGGTGCCCAAGAAGAATGGCAAGCTACGTGTATGCATTAACTTGAAGAAGGTTAATGCAGCCACAATTCAAGATAACTATCCGCTTCCCATCATAGAACATCTCTTAGAGAGAGTGGCAGGCAAGGAAGTGTACAGCTTCCTTGATGGATTTTCGGGTTACAATCAAGTAGCCATAGCTCCAGAGGATCAGCATAAGACAGCCTTTGCCACAGAATGGGGCATTTTCGCCTTTAGAGTAATGCCATTTGGGCTTACCAATGCACCAGCTACCTTCCAGAGACTAATGTGCCATGTATTTAAGGAGTTCCTGAGGAAGAATTTAGAAGTCTATGTTGATGATCTTTGTGCTCATTCCAACATTAGACAAACCCATATTCCTGAACTCAGACAAATCTTTGACAAATGTAGAGAATATCAAGTCTGCCTGAACCCTGAAAAATGCGTTTTTATGGTCAGGCAAGGCAAGATTCTAGGACACATAGTGTCAAAAAATGGCATATCCACCGATGAAGAGAAAGTGAGAGCCATAGCAGAGCTACCTAGGCCAAGGAATGTCAAGGAAGTACAAGCTTTCATGGGACATTGTGGTTACTACCGCCGGTTCATTCACATGTATGCTGTCATTGCAAAGCCCATGTACGGACTTCTGACTAACTTTGAGTGGACTGATGAATGTGAGAATTCCTTCCAGGAGCTTAAACGAAGATTATGTTCAGCACCAATCTTGACCACACCAGATTGGAATAAGCCATTCCATGTTCACGTGGATGCATCCAATTATGCTATTGGATGTGTACTCGCACAACCTACGGGTGAAGGTATTATGGATCTTCCAATTGCCTACACTAGTAGACAATTGAATGCAGCTGAACGAAATTACACCACTACTGAGAGAGAAGGCTTAGGCATGGTGTATGCGGTTAAAAAGTTTAGACATTATTTGCTTGCAAATAAGTTTAAATTTTTTACTGACCACCAAGCATTGTTATATCTCGTGAATAAGCCATGCAATACAGGAAGATTAGTAAGATGGTTTCTCTTGCTAATGGAATATGATTTTGAGGTTGTGGTAAGGAAAGGGAGGACTCATTTGAGAGCAGATCACCTCTCTAGGCTCACATCTGGAGAAGCCCCACAAGGAGTGTCAGATGACCTTCCTAATGCTTACTTGTTTAACTTGGAAGTGGTACCGCAGTGGGCTAAGCCATTAGTGCCAGTATTGACATACGGACCTAACCATCCAGTAATAAACACGCAGGATAGAGAGGTAGTAAAAGCCCAAAAGTATCACATCATGTCTGGAAGTATGTACAAGCACACAGATCAAGGAATCTTGGCTTGTTGTGTAGAAGAGGACGAGTATGCGAAGTGGTTGCAATTAGCACATGTAGGTGCATTAGAGCAACACTACTCAAAACAACGAACCCTACAGACACTAAGGAGACTCGGAGTGCATTGGCCAACTATGGAAGCTGATGTCCAAAAGTTGTGCAAAGAATGCCCAATCTGTCGCACTAAACCACCTCTGGAACATGCCACTCTTTATCAAGTGTCCATAGTTCCAGATTGGAGTGAACCACTAGTATCCTTCCTTAGGACGAAAAAATTCCCTCCAGACATTACTCTGGCTAGGAAAAGGAGTTTAGAACAAGAAGCCCAGGATTACTCTCTCATTGGCGACAATCTATACAAACGTGGTAAAGATGGTTACTTGAGACTATGTGTCCATGAAAGTGAATATCTTAAGATCTTGGAAACTGCTCACCAAGGTGTAGCAGGAGGACACTTTGGACCAGATCGGGTGATCAAGGCAATACTATTTGCGGGCTTCTGGTGGCCGACCCTTCACATGGATGCACATACCTATGTGAAACGGTATGATGTCTGTCAGCGAACTCAGTATCCTATACGCAAAGATGAGATGCCACTGAAACCTATGATGGGTGGACGTGCATTCTCTAAGTGGGGAATAGACTTTGTAGGTCCTATTAATCCCCCAGCTAAGGGTTCCCATGCAGAATATATCATTGTTGCAACAGACTATCTAACTAAGTGGGTAGAGGTAAAAGCCACAATGAAGAATGATGCTCAAACAACTGCTAAATTCTTGTTTGAAAATGTATTCACAAGATATGGGCTACCTATAGAGCTAGTAAGTGATAGAGGCACTCACTTCTTGAATGAAGTTATTGAAAATCTGCTCCAAGAATTCTTGGTAGTGCATAAGAAGTCTGCCCCCTATCACCCTCAAGCAAATGGCCAGGCCGAAAGCACCAACAAGATCTTATGCAATGTACTGACAAAATTAGTGAACACCAAACGCTCTGATTGGGACAAACAGCTACACCATGCTGTTTGGGCATACCGAGTCACCTACAAGACGGTACTCCAAGCCACCCCCTTTCAGATGGTATTCGGCCAAAACGCGGTGCTACCCTTGGACTTCTTGATACCTACATTGAAAGTAGCACAAGAGCACGAATGGACGGGTCATGAACTCTCCTCTAGACTTTTTGACCTTGAACGATTAGGAGAAACAAGACTGAGAGTAGCTGCAGGGATATATGCAGCTAAGAAGAGACAGAAGGCATACTTTGATGCCCATGTGAAGGATAAGGGCTTGAAAGCAGGAGATCTAGTTTTAGTCTACACATTGAAACAACACGCAAGGAAGCTAGAAAAGAGAGGCTACGGACCTATGATAATCAATAGGATCTCCACGAGTGGAGCAGTACAACTAGCCACTTTAGAGGGTGATGTTCTCCCAAACTATATTAGCGGATGCAGAGTCAAGTTGTATCAGGAACCCCTCACGGAGGAAATGCTAAGTCGACTCAATACTGCTAAGCAACGTAAAGAGGAGGAAAAACGAATTCGAGAAGAAGCTCAAGCAGAAGCCCTAGAGCGCATACGGAGAATGAAATTAAGAAGACAAGGTAGAGAGCAACCTGTGCCAGATGCATATGCAGATCCAGGATATCCCGTGGCTATGTGTGAAGTTTCAGGTGTTAGCTCACATAGGATAACTGATCGACGTCCTTTCATAACCTTAGATATAGGACAAGGAAAGAGTGCAAGGACTGTAAGAGCCTTGATTGACTCAGGTGCAGCCACTAGTGCTGTTAAATTGTCTTACTATCAAGAGTTGCAATTAACTGTCAATCCTATGGAAGCATATCTCATAGGATTGGGAGGCGTGGAAACCCCTTGCATGGGCGAGGTGGAACTTCCCCTCTATATTCATGATGAGGCAATGATAGTTAAAGTACTAGTGTGTCAAGATGAGGACCTCACTGAACCCCTTGTCTTGGGTCAAGACTGGATCTATGACCAAGCAGTCAACTTAAACCTAAGAAGTGGACTTCTTCAGGTATGGGTGAATCAGACTAGAATTACAATTGAGTTAAATAATGGAGCACTCAAGGAACTAGAAAAGACACGGACTCCTGGTCCCTCCAGGGGTGCACATGAAGTTGACCATGCTGTTCTTGTCCAAGGTTATGTGATGCAGAAGAATGAAGATCTCAAAGGAGTCAGAACCACAATGGAACTCCCTTCTTTTCCAAAGGCCAGAAGGAGGCAGCAACTAAGGGCAAATCAATCACTGAAGACTCTCTAGGCGAGAGACCAAAAGAACGCGTGAAGCAGAACAACTCAGCCGATGAAACAAATGTGGGTGCGGAAAGACGAGCTGCCGACCGTAACTAAGTCGCAACAACGGTCTCAACTTCCTATTAGTAATCAACGACTTGATGTTAATAAGAGGACTCCTAAAACCTCTGTGGAGAAAGTGAAATCCATTTGGGTACCCAAGAAGTCGATGAAGGCTGACCCACAATCAAGACAAATTTGGGTGCCTAAGGCTTGCTTGCGGGCTCAAATAACCCCACACAATTCACATCATACACAACAGGGTTCACTCGCTCAAGCAGCCGCCACCCACCCTTGTCTGATATACTCGAACACACTGCCACCTAGAAACACGCACAGACTCACTCGTAGATGGGTCCTTAAACAGCCCCCTTTTTCAAGTAAATACCTTATCACACTTTCCAGAGCCTCCACAAAGTCAAACTCAAAACCTATCCGTTGCATTTGGCAACCTAAAACTTGTAATAAACCCCCGGACCCCAATTGTAAATCCATTTCCACCTACTAACTACTTCACTCTCACATCACATCATTCCGCTTAGCTCGTAGGTCTACCCAATTTCTAACTACACACACTAGCACCGAGAACTTATTAAATCTAACCTCTCCCGAACTTTAGGTTAATGTTGTAACAGGGGACACCGTGTCATTTTTGTGTCCATTGCAATGTTAACATTTATTCATATATTCTCACAGAACCAGCTGCGAAGTTTTCAACATGGCTGAGGCAACAGGAACTAGCTCTCACATAGAAACAAGCCCGCAAGTGGTGGACTTAGACAGTTTACCCGTTTTGCCTGAGACAAATGAAAGACCAGAAGAATTGCGGGCAATCAAAATCATACCTATTGCGGACCCTCCGCGTGGCCACACCATGCCCGTAGGAAAGACTTCCCACTGGTTTACTGAAGTGGCAGGACCCTTGGGTGAGGGAACGTACCTATGGGAATCAGAGTTGGACTTCAATGGGAAGCAAGGCAGATATCATTTCTTTACAAGAGAATTCGAGAAGTTACAAAATGCAGAAGGTCTACGTTCGATATGGGCAAAGGCAGGATTGGATGCATATTTCAGTGCACGGCTCCCAAAGCCTGACTTCATGCGATGCTACTATCTCATCAACACCTTGACTCCAAACCAGAACCCAAAAGGTGCAAGCTCATTTGTGATTCCATCTCTGACAAAGGGGAATGAGCTCAAGAGATTCAGGCTATCAAACAACTTGGTGAGAGAGGCTCTAGATATGCGCGGAATGCATACTCCTACAGAAAAGGAAACCCTAGTACCGGATTACATGAAGAATCGAAGCCTCACCAAACTCAAGGACATGGTGTCCATGACGCCTAATATTGCAATACACCTTCGCATGTGCATGCAACACTTTGCTTTTCCTGCACAAGATAGATTCACCATGCCGCCCAAAAAGATTTGGTTTAGTTTGTATCTGGCAAAGACACAGAGCCTCACCATCAACTTACCCCACTGGATAATTGATCAGATACACCTAGCTCACAAACGATGGCCGCGGAAACAGGTTTTATATGGTTGCTGTGCTCTGACGAGAATCATTTATAGGTGTTTGGCTTATGACATTCCTATTCTAACGGGCCCTAATGTGGAATCGTGTAGAGCAGTTTAGAGGCAGGACATCCACTAGACCACCTTCTAAGAAGTTGAGAGGCACTGTCCAAGTCCCATGTGCTCAACCACGTGGAGCCACCCTAACACCAGATGTCACCCCTCCACCCCGAAGAGTCCGACCATTCACACTCCGACTTCCAAGACGCAGCACCGATGGTTCCACCTTGATATTCCCTCCTATCCCAACCGATCTTGAATTTCCCAGTGGTGCACCTTTGGAAGAACTCACTAATGAAGATTTCGAACAATTATTACAAGATGTAGAGCTGGAGGCAGAAGAGGCACAACATGTAGAGAACGTACAAATGCAAGCCACAACCTCCCAAGCACCTGTCATCACAGTTGAAGTGGATGAAGAGGATGATGGAGATGAAGAACAAGAGGAAGATGAGGAGGATTATGATCAAGAGCATCAAGAGGAGCAACAAGAAGTGCCAGAACTTGTAGGTGCACCAGCATATACAGCTCAACTACAAAGGTTATACAACACAATCAAAGCAGTACAAGAAAGGCATCAACTCTCTCTTGTATCAGGTCAAGCTTTGATGCAAGAAATGCTATCAGATGAGGGGGTGGACCAACATTTCATTGACACCCTCAAATTAGTGTCAGAATCTTTAGGAGTTCCGGAGGCTGTCCACACTGCAGTCCGCCAGTCCGTGAGGTATGACAAACGCAGAGTTGACACATTACCACGAGCAGGTAAGACTATCAGGATACCCGTCACAGAACAAGAAGTACCCATTGAAACCACAGCTACCCCCACAACCACCACTGACCTCTCTGCTGAAACCTTCGTTCAGACATCACCCATCTCACCCCAGCATCCTCCATCACCACCTTCTCCACCCCCACCACCACCTTCGACCATGGAAGAAACGACAGTCATCACCCCTACCTCCACTTACAACCCATCCTCATTCACATCATTCTCATTTCGAGAACCCACCTCACAAGAAACCCTCTTCTCATTCGTCACCAATCCCTTGTACACTTCAACCCTTCTATCCTCCGAACCCATAACTGGCCATCCCATAATTCCAAGTGTGGTTGGAAACCCGGCACCCACCGAAGGCACCCTGTGTTTCCCTTCCTATCCCCCAATACGGGTACCTCCATTCCATGATCCTCACTTCCCATCTGGCCCCTACACCTCTTTCAACCTAACCGCACCACCCCAATACCCGTCCTTTGTGTAGCAGCTCATCCGCTCTCCAATGTTTCAGAGGCACATTTCTTCGATGTTCGCAACGACATCAATTTACACGAACACCACACTCACTTCACCTACCATACCCACCTACATGGTAGCCCCGGTACACACCACCTTGTCTGACCCAATGGACATTTCACCAACCACAACACCTCTCCCCACGATTCCACCATCTTCCCCTCCCTTACCCCCCACCTCACCACTCACATCATTGGCACACACAGCATTCACTACCCCCCTACCCAATCCCACCTCCCCTGCAATTCAAACTTTTTCCCTTGCATCTCATAATGTAAATAGCACGTTCAACACATTACTTCAGTGTACACATCAACTACAACAAGAATACCATCAATTGGAAGAACGTACTGCTGCCCTCCAGGCAGAATCTCAACGTTTGCAAGCTAGAGTCACCACTCTTGAAGCTGATTACCAAACGCTCCTAACCGAGCATACCACCTTACAGCAGGCTCACTCTGAATTGGAATCAAAGACATCAACAGTAGATGACCACGCAGTCAAGGAATTAGAAACAGTGCTCCAAGCGCAAATGATATCTAATGCTACACTCAGACGCAACCTTGGGCTATTAAGGAAGCATATGGCAGCAGCACTAGAAGAGAACAAGAGGCTTCAACAACAAAACCGAGACAATTTTGAAGCGGCTATGGAAGGAACTGTAGGAGCAACCATTAGCCCTACCAGATATAGAGCAGTCCCATCGGAAGACATTCGCATCTTACTTGAGGAGCATGCAAATTTCTTGGAGTCATATGAAAAGTTAGAGACTGAAGGTGCAGACCTAAAGAAACAGATAGCCATGACCATTGTCTTCAAAACCTTTCGGAATGTACAAGCTCCATACATCTCTGCCCCTGGATTCTCTCAAGACATTTGAGGAAATGTTCTCTACGGGATTCTGGGAATATCATTCGGAAATTTTCATTCCCAGACCCACACATTTGCTACACCTATTCGCAGTAGAACAAGCGATCCATGCAGATCAGTTACGTCTGCCACATCCGGACATTCCAGGACCAATTGATTGGGATCGTATGATGACAGACTTGGCCAGAGGACTACGCCTACAAGAACATCAGCTTGCCACTCAGGTTGTGGAATATTACATCCAACACTCCCAGCAACAAGGGTCTGTCAGGGACGACAGACGCGAGAGAGGGGGGGGGTGTTGAAAGCAGTATGGGCACCCAAGGACTGACTAGACAAGGAAGCCAGTGGAGAGAGTCAGAGCGAGGTGAAGGAGTAAGTAGACAAAGCAGTCGACGCAAATCTGGCAGATAGGCCTTCAAATTTTTGCAAATCAACACCTTTATAACAGTGATTCTTATCACTAACAATCATTGTAAATACCATTTCATATTTTTGTAGCCCCATTTTGTGCAAGCCAAGGAGTCCTTGAGCTTGAGGAGCCTTAGAAGTACCTACATATCAATTTTCGTATTTTTTAGACTCCGTTTAAGCCCTCAAATTGGCCCTGGAACCTAAATTTTAACTAGCCCGGACACTAGGTTTGGACAGGGCCAAAACCTAGTCAAAAACTATAAAAAGAGCTAGAGAGCTCATTTTTGAGGTTAGATTGTAATTGAAACGAACTTGTAAGAGCTTTTTGAAAGTAATCTAAAAACTCCATTGCTTCTCATTCTTTGTCTGGCCGTGTGTGCGCGTGTGTGTGTATGTGTGTGCATGTTTGTGTGCTCACTCACGCACTTGTGCCTCCACTTGCTCGAGGTCTTCATACCATCCTCACGTCTTCCCGGATTGACATTAAAGGAGGTGCTACTCATCACTGAGCTACAACTGCAAAAGTATGGTATGGCTGATTGTAAGCCAATTTCTATGCCTTTAGATCAGAATTTGAAATTGGATACTACATCAGGTGAAGCATTGGAAAATGCTACTATGTACAGGAAAATTGTGGGAAGTCTTATATATCTTACAATTACAAGGCCTGATTTAAGCTACATTGTTGGACTTGAAAGTCAGTTTATGCAATTTCCCAGGAAGCCACATTTGGATGCTCTGAGGCACACTCCATGTTATGTGAGTGCTACTTTGGATTATGCATTGTTTTATGAAGTTGGTGTAGATTTGCAGGTTCATGGATACACCGATGTAGATTGGGCTGGTAGTACTCCAGATAGAAGATCTACTAGTGGCTTTCTTTTCTCACTTGGAGGTGCAGCTATTACATGGAGCAGTAAGAAGCAACCCACTGTTGCTTTGTCGATTACAGAGGCTGAGTATAGAGGTGCTGCAATGGCAGCATGTGAGGCATCATGGCTGGAGATGTTACTTGCAGATTTAGGTGTAGAAGTGCAAAAGCCTATCACTATCTATTGTGATAATCTTAGCAGCATATAGTTAGCACGGAACCCTGTTTTCCATGCTAGAACAAAGCATATCAAGGTACATTATCACTTCATCAGAGAGAAGGTATTAGCAGGTGATATTGATGTTGTTTATGTGAGAACAGATGAGCAGGTTGCTGATATTTTCACCAAAGCACTTGGAGCTGAGAAGTTGAAGAAGTTTTGGAAGATGCTTGGATTACAGGATATGGCATTGAGCTTGAGGGCGAGTGTTGAGATATCAAGCTCAACATGTGATGATCCAGGATGACACGTACCAGTTTTTCGTTTCTCTGACATGTATAGTGGTCACGCCGGTATATGTCAGGGATACTTCATTGAGCTTTATTAGATTTATCTACCGAGAGTGATGGCACATTTGTTTCTTGCCAGCTCACTCATTCACGGACATTAGGTTTTTCCTTATGTACTAGTCTTTATATATTGCACTGGTTGTATTCTTGTTTTTAGGTCATTCTTGTACATTCCTTTTATGTAGTAGAAGAAGAAGAAGAAGATCATTCTTCCTTGCCTCAATCTGTGTGTGCTTCTCCTTGAGAGTGAGAGTGTGTGTGTGAGCTCTATTCCTTATCTCCTTCCTCGTGACAAACTTTGTGCTGAATAGGCCATCTAAAAACAAGGCCACTTGTTTGGCTGCTGTGGGTAACTCTAGAGTAGGGCATCTTTCTAAGTACTGTCTAAACTGTCTTTCTGCAAGTTGCACTGTTTCTTGCGGTGTCTGCTTAAAGCTGTGGATCAAGGATGATGTGTTATGCCTGATACCACTCTTGGAAAATTCTACAATGAATTCCTCTAGCAGTTGACCTATCTCCCTATAGTTGCGACTGTTTAGAGGTTGAAACCAAGCTAAGGCAGTACCCTTAAGAGTCAAACCAAATGCTTCAAACTAGGTGAATAGGTCTTCAGCCACATGATCATAAGGATCTCCAAATCCATCAAAATAGTTCTTCATTGCCTTGAACACTTGAGAGGGTCTAAGGGTTCTTGAGTGCTCTCGGGGTCTAGGCAATGGAAAATCATGTTCATCTCTTTGATGTTTATGTGCTCGGTGTCTCTCTCTTTCAGGTCTTTCACCCTCATGTCCTGATCTATCTATGTCTACTGTGTTTGCAAAGCTTACCTCAGGTCTCTCTCTAGTTCTTTCCCTTTGGGTTTCATGAGCCTTGGATGATCCTACTCCTTGGAGGCCATGGGAAGCACCAGACCTTGGTCGAGGGAAAATCGATTCACCTTGCCAAGTGTATGCATGCTTATCCTGCTCTGTCACCAAGAAAAGTTTCTCTGATGTGTGATCTAGGTAGAAAACTTTACCTGGTATCTCAGGGTCTTTGAATTCGTAGATGGTGATTACTGGGCTCGGTTGATCTGGCTTGAATCTCCAAAAGGCTTCATCCGTTTCTCTATTCACGAATAGTTATATGCTTTTGTTGTCTTGAGGATCTCACTCTGGAGTGAGCACTCTGGTCAAGACAGATTTTCCTCTAGGAGTTTTGGGTTCTCGTCCTAGGTCTCCTTGTTCTAGATCTCCTATATCATAATCTGGAATGATATTTCCAAACTCATCTGTCCTATCTGGTAAGCTGGTAACCACATACATGGTTCCTTCCTTATCAATGTATGCACCCTCTTCGAACTTGACCACTGGGTGTTCAAGTCCAAAGGGTTGGTCGGGATTTTTGAGTTGGACCACTAATCGCCTCAGACCATCCTCATAGATGTGAGCACCTAATTGGTTGGTCCTGATATATTCCAATTGTGTCTTATAGGAACCTTCTGGTGTTTGTAAGTAGGCAGTGCTTAATAGTGCAACCCAAAAGTGATTACAAAAACGAACATATCAATTTGATATCATAACTTTTGTAAAACCATGATGATACGTGTGGGTCTTTCCCTTCCAAAAGACATTTCCGAGTCACTTGTTTCAGAACTTAATGTGTAGGGATAACCACTGAGTTGTTGAACCCAAGACTTGGCTGTATGGTTGACACTAGCCTCAGATGATCTAATGCTTTGTCTATCCTTACCTAGGTGTCTACCAGATCTCAGGTTCATAAGCCTTGTCTTCTAGTCCCAAGGTTCTCTTGTATTGCTCAAATCCTTTGGAACTCCTTGGTTTTCTAGTTCCACCTGAGGGTCGACTTCAAAATACCCTATCTAATAATTCATGTTTTGGTATTACTCCCCACGAGCTTTCCAACAAACCCAAAATCACAGCAAATGGATTTGCGATACGACACTCGCAATACCAGACACTGTTCCTCTCATGCCACGATACAGTCGCTCAGATTCTTCATGTTTGAGGTGGATTTCAAGGTTATTTCTTTAGTGTTTCAGCTCTGAACACCCTCTGCGCTTCTTTCTCACAGCCACAAGTGAAAAACGAGGTGAAGATACAGTCGAAAATGGGAATAATCAAAGAATATGAAAGTGGGAGAAGATGGTGATGATGATGAAGATGAAGAAGGAGAAAAACTAGGAAATTGAACTGAAAATGGTGATTTTTTAATCTTCCAACGTTGCTACTCTACGTCTTACCATCACACGCTCGTCCTCCAAGCTCTCTCCCCGGCAATGGCACCAAATTTGGTGTCACTCTAGCACAATGGCAAGTACCAACATGAGGAGATACACCTTGTAAATGTCAATCCGTGGAGACGTGAGGACCGGTATGAATACCGTGAGCAAGTGATGGCACAAGTGCATGAGTGAAAGCACACAAGCATGCACACACATACACACACATGCACAAAGTAAGAGCAAAGAGTGGAACAATGGGAGGACTTCGATTGTAAAAGAGCTCTCTTACAAAGCTGAAAACTACAACAAGCTAACCTCAAAAATGAGCTCTCCAGCCCTTTTTATAGTTTTTGGAGTGGTTTTGGCCCTATCCAGACGTAGTGTCCGGCCTAGTTAAAAATTAGGTTCCAGAGCTTATTTGGGGGCTCAAACGGAGTCTAAAAATTATGAAAATTGGTAGGATGATAGTTCTAATACTCCTCAAGATCAAGGACTCCTTGGCTTGAACAAAATGGAGTTGCAAAAATGAAAAATGGTATTTACAATGGTTTTTAGTGATAAAAATCACTATTTTTATAGGGATTTCTTCTGAAAATTTGACACGTGCTTCTTGGAGCTCCCTACTTGCTCCTTTTTCTTGTGTGTCCACTTCCTTGATGCGCTTCCATGCTTTGTCCTTGACTGCTTCCATGCTTTGTCCTTGACCTTGAGCTTCAACAGGTGTGTACTTGCACAACCTACGTGCAAAGGTAATATGGATCTTCTAATTGCCTATGCTAGTAGACAGTTGAATGCAGCTGAGCGGAACTATACCACAAGTGAAAGAGAAGGATTAGGCATGGTATATGCTGCAAATAAGTTTAGACACTATTTGCTTGCAAATAAGTTTAAATTTTTTACTGATCATCAAGCTCTACTGTACTTGGTAAACAAGCCATGCAATACAAGTAAATTAGTAAGATGGTTCCTCTTACTAATGGAATATGACTTTGAGGTAGTGGTGCGGAAAGGTAAGGCTCACTTGAGAGCAGACCATCTCTCGAGGCTCACATCTAAAGAGGCCTCATAAGGAGTATTAGATGAGCTTCCTGATGCTTACTTGTTTAATTTGGAAGTTGTACCTCAGTGGGCCAAGACATTAGTGCCAATATTGACATACGTGCCTAACCACCCAGTAATAAACACTCAAAATAGGGAGGTATTAAAAGCCCAAAAGTACCATATCATGGTAGGAAGTATGTACAAGCATACATATCAAGGGATATTAGCTTGTTGTGTGGAGGAGGATGAGTACGCTAAATGGCTGCAATTAGCACATGTAGGTGCATTAAAGCAACACTACTCAAGGCAAAGAACCCTACAGAAACTAAGGAGACTCAGAGTGCATTGGCCGACTATGGAAGCAGATGTCCATAAGTTGTGTAAGGAATGCCCAATCTATCGTATTAGACCACCTATGGAGCATGCTACACTGTACCAAGTGTCTCTAATACCAGATTGGAGTGAACCATTGGCAGCCTTTCTGAGGACGAAAACATTCCCTCAAGGTATGACCCTGGCTAGGAGAAAAAGTTTAGAACAAGAAGCCCTCGATTATGCACTCATTGGTGATAATCTGTACAAGCGTGGAAAAGATGGATATCTGAGACTATGTGGTCATGAGAGTGAATATCTTAAGATCTTGGAAACTGCTCACCAAGGGGTAGCAGGAGGACACTTTGGACCAGATCGTGTAATTAAGGCAATCCTATTTGTAGGCTTGTGGTTGCCAACCCTTCACATGGATGCACATACCTGTGTGAAGTGGTGCGATGTTTGTCAGTGAACCCAATATCCCATACGTAAAGATGAGATGCCATTGAAACCTATGATGGGTGGGCATGCATTCTCTAAGTAGGGAATAGACTTTATAGGTCCTATTAACCCCCCAGCTAAGGGTTCACATGCTGAATACATCATTGTGGCCACATATTATCTAACCAAGTGAGTAGAAGTGAAGGCCACAACGAAGAACGATGCTCAAACAATAGCTAAGTTTTTATTTGAGAATGTGTTCACTTGATATGGCTACCAATAGAGCTAGTAAGTGATAGAGGCACTCGGTTTTTGAATGAAGTCATTGAAAATCTTCTCCAAGAGTTCTTGGTAGTCCACAAGAAGTCTGCCCACATATTATCTAACCAAGTGAGTAGAAGTGAAGGCCACAACGAAGAACGATGCTCAAACAATAGCTAAGTTTTTATTTGAGAATGTGTTCACTCGATATGGGCTACCAATAGAGCTAGTAAGTGATAGAGGCACTCAGTTTTTGAATGAAGTCATTGAAAATCTTCTCCAAGAGTTTCTTGGTAGTCCACAAGAAGTCTGCCCCCTATCACCCGCAAGCTAATGGGCAAGCCGAAAGCACCAATAAGATTCTATGCAATATGCTGACCAAGTTAGTGAATAATAAATGCTCTGATTGGGACAAACAGCTACACCATGTTGTTTGGGCATATAGAGTTTCCTATAAAACAATACTCCAAGCCACACCCTTTCAGATGGTATTTGGCCAAAATGCGTGCTACCATTGGACTTTTTGATACCTACACTGAGAGTAGCACAAGAGCATGAGTGGATAGGGCATGAACTCTCTTCAAGGATCTTTGATCTTGAAAGGCTAGGTGAACTGAGACTCTGCCGTAGGGATATATGCAGCGAAGAAAAGAGAGAAGGCATACTTCGATGCCCACATGAAGGATAAAGGCTTGAAAGCTGAAGATTTAGTTTTGGTATATACTCGAAACAACATGCTAGAAAGCTTGAGAAGTGTGGCTATGACCCATGATTATTAACAGAATATCAACAAGTGGGGCAGTCCAATTGGCCACCTTAGAAGGTGATGTCCTCCCTAGTTATATTAGTGGATGCAGAGTCAAACTATATCAAGAACCCCTCACAGAGGAAATGCTCAATCGACTCAATACGGCCAAGAAGTGCAAAGAGGAAGAAAAGCGAATTCGAGAAGAAGTGCAGGCAGAAGCATTGGAGTGCATCCGAAAAATGAAATTACGAAGACAGGGTAGAGATCAGCCTAGAACAGATGCCTATACAGCTCCAGGGTATCATATGGCTATGTGTGAAGTCTCAGGTGTAAGTTCCCATAGAATAATCGACTGACATCCTTTTGTGACCTTAGAGGCTGGACAAGGAACTAGTGCACGAACTGTACGGGCTTGATTGACTCAAGTGCAACCACTAGTGCGGTTAAACTTTCTTACTGTCAAGAGTTGAAATTAAGTGTCAATCCTATAGAAGCATACCTTATAGGATTGGGAGGTGTGGAAACCCCTTGCATGGGCGAGGTGGAACTTCCCCTCTACATTCAAGATGTTCTAATGACAGTTAAGGTACTAGTGTGTCAAGATGAGGATCTCACTGAACCTCTTGTCTTGGACAAGACTGGATATATGATTATGTAGTCAACCTGAACCTAAGAAATGGACTTCTTCAAGTATGGTTAGGTCAAAATCACATTACCATCGAGTTAGAAAATCAAGCACTCAAAGAAATAGGAAAGGCACCAACTCTTGGTCCTTCTAGGAGTACACATGAAGATAAAGATGTTGTTCTTGTCCAAAACTCTGTGATGCAGAGGGATGATGTTTTCAACCATGAAGATAAAGATAAGATGGAACTCTAATGTTTTCCAAAAGTGATCAAGACATGGCAACCGAAGGAGTACAGAATGTGGAGGAAGCAGTCGGCCTACACTCAAAGCCAAAGGAGAGTATGAAGCCATGTGTCTCAACCAACAAAACAAGTGTGGGTACGGAAAGGCGAGCATCTTGTTGCGGCCAAGTTAAAGCCTTTGAATAAATGTCATGCTAGTAAACCATGACACGACACTAATAAGAAATCTTTCAAGGATTTTCCCATGAAAGTAACACTCATCTGGGGTACCTAAGCAGTCGATGAAGGCCGACCCACAATCAAGACACATTTGGGTGCCTAAGGCTTGCTTGCGGGCTCAAGTAGCCACCCTTAAGCTTCACGAGACAAAGCTCCATTCACACACAATCACACATGCTCCAACCGGCACAAACAGGATCACTTGTAAATGGGTCCCTAAAAAGCCTCATTTTCAAGGGGTTACTATTGTAAAGTCTCCCATAGCCCACCGACGGTCACATTATAAAACCATGCATTACATTTGGTGACAAAAAGTTTGTAATAAATCCCCTGACCCAAATTTGTAAATTCACCTCCACCTACTAACTGCATCATCCTCACATTGCATCATTTCACTTAGCTCATAGGACTATTCGTTCACTAACTACACACACAATCACTGAGCACCAACTGACTTACTAACTTGTCATAGTGCCTCATGTTAATGTTGTAACGGGGACAAACTGTCATATCTTGTCCACTACAATGTTAACATGTGCTTCTATATTCTCACAGAATCTGCAAGCAAGCAGTAACATGGCAGAAGCAACAGGAACCAGCTCCGAGGTGGGATCCAACACCCAAATAGTGGACATTGAAACTCTTCTCCTCGAGCCACAACTAACCAAGAGGCCTCAGGAACTCACGGCAGTGCATGTCCTTCCAATTCAGGACCCTCCATAGGGGCACACATCACAAGTCGGCAAACATGCACATTGGTTTAGTGATGTCGCAGGTCCATTAGGAGAGGGCACATACTTTTGGGAAGCTGAAATAGAATTTAATGGAAAGTGGGTAAGATACCATTTCTTTACTCAAGAGTTTGAAAAGTATCAGAATGCAGAAGTAATGAGATCAGTATGGACCAAAGCTAGCCTAGACAGCTACTTTAGAGCATTGCTACCCAAACCTGATTTTCTACGCTGTTCCTACCTAATCAACACTGTCACCCCTAGCAGAGCCAAAGGAGGAGATAGTACCTTTGTGCTCCCCTCATTAACACCAGGCCATGAATTTAAAAGGTTTAAACTTACCCTCAACTTAGTAAGGGAGGCCCTGCACATGAAGGGTATGCACATTCCCATAGAGAAAGAAACATTGATTCGAGAAGAATGAAGCACAAAGACCTCAACAAACTGAAAGATATGGTAGCCATGACACCGACCATCGCCCTCCATTTACGCACAATCGTGCAACACTTCGCCTTCCCGGCTCAAGAATGCTTCACCATGCCACCAAAGAGAATTTGGTTCAGCTTGTACTTGGAGGATACAGAAAATCTCACACTCAATCTACCTCACTGGATCATTGATCAAATTCACTTAGCACATCGTCGCTGGAACAAGAAACATAAGAATGTGCTTCATGGATGTTGCACGCTTACTCGGATCATTTATAGGCTTAGCTTATGATGTGCCCATTCAAAGAGCATTGGTGTGGTCCAGAGCCCAAGAGTTCCAAAGACGGCCATCAACAACGGGGCCACCATCTAAGAAAATGAGAGGAGCAGTCCAAATACCGTGTGCACCAGCAAGGGGTGCCACCCTCACACCAGATGTGACACCACCTCAAACAAGACGTGTCCACCCATTTATGATGTGTCCACCCATTTACGATTCGCTTACCTAGGCTAAGTGCAGAGGGGGCCAATCTTGTTTTCCCTCTGATTCCCTCTGACTTGGAGTTCCCACAGGGCTACACTCTGGATGATTTAACAGATGAAGAAAATGCTAGGATGATCAATGATGATTATCTTGAGACTGAGGAAGATCAGGCCCGAGACCGCAACCAACCAGAGGGAATTTAGCTCCTACCCAACCTGAAATAGTGGAAGTAGACGAAGATGAAGAAGAGACCGATGAAGTAGAATTAGATGAGGAACACAACCACGAGCAAGAGGAAACTTCAAAACCAGTGGGTGCTCCAACCTATATGACACAGATCAAAAGACTGTATGAGACCATGAAAAGAGTTTAGGAGCATCACAAGTTGTCACTAGAAACAGGGAAGTTACTAATAAGTCAAATGTTAGGAGAAGAAGGGGTAGGCGAACAGTTTATTGAATCCTTGAACCTGCACGCGGATGCGCTTGGCCTGGATGAAGCCATTCATTCGGCTCTTGCTTACATTCATCGCTTTGAACAACGAGTGCCTACCTGCGCCCTCACTCCGGGAAGAAAAATTCACATAGATGTATCAGCACCAGGAGACACCACACATCACCAGCCATAACATCACTCCCTCCCCCCACACTACCACAATCTCCCATACCACCTCCCCCCACATCACCTCTTGTTTCCACTTCATTCACGATCCCTTTCCCCTTCCCCATTCCCCCTGCATCCTCCACTTTCTCAGCATCCCTAAATGTAAATAATATGTTTTCTACATTACATCAATGTGTATATCAACTATAGAACGAATATCACACCTTAGAAGATCATCATTGCCATATGACTACAAACCACCAGCAATTACAGAAGTAGTTTGCTGCCCTAGAAGAAGAGAACACCAACCTCAATCAATGTTACACTATGCTAGAGCACGCGCATCAGACCCTATTGGAGACTCCTCAACAAGCAAAATCTTCTGAAGTTAAAAAACTAGCAGCTTTACTTGAACTTTATCAGTCCGAGAATGTCAAAGTCTATCGTAATCTAACATTACTAAGAAAGCACATGGCCATTGCTCTAGAAGAGAACAAATGACTTCAAAAACAAAACGAAGAGAACGTAGAGGCTGCAATGGAAGGCTTCCCTCAGGAGATTGACCCAGAATGGTTTAAAGCTATCCATTCAGAGATCATGAAAACCATTCTCGAAAGCTATGCTGATCTTCTAGCAGTGCATGATGATTTGGGAAAAGAACGGGATACCCTTCACCAATAGCTAAGGGTGCAAGAAGAACAAACAAAGGTCACAAATCCTACAGAGATTACTGAGGAGGTGAAGGCACTAAGAGAACAGGTCGCTGAGTTGCAAGGAAAATTACTTCAGTATGAAAGACATCCCTCCCCAGTCATAGAACCAGAACCGGAAGAGTTGGTGCCCATAGAAGTAGATGAGTCATACGAGGAACCTTATGTTCCTATGTCGATGCCAGGTGGCCTTCAAACATCAGAAGGATTGTACACACTTGAGGTAGAAATCCCAGAATGGTTGCAGACGCTCGAAAAAATGGCCAATACGCATGACGATAGAGTAGTGGTGCAAATTTAGTCCATGTCTAAAGTTGAGGATACCATTATAAAATCAGAATACTTCTGACGCATGTCCCATCACAGATGGATAGGCACAAATGATGATCAATATGTGCCCTATTGCATGCTCCTCGCTGATTATAATGCAAAAATTCAATGACGATGTGGCAAAGCCACAACTTTTGCCATTCAATTCTGTCCAGATGACATACCTAAAAGTGCTACATAAGGATCCATCTTCCAACCCACTTGGAGGCTTTGTCTTCTAGAAAGTTATCTAGAAATGGTTCGTACATGGAATAATATGCCACTATTCATCAAGTACAATCCATGTTAGATCCCAGTGCTCAAAAGATGCACATGGCCCGACTTTTCCATCACGATGAAGAATGTTAAAGGCTATGTGAAATGGCTAAATTATATGTATCTAGCACCACCACGAGGACCGGTCACTATAGCATACATGATATCCACCATCCACCACTGGGGAGTCAGACTATGAAACGTTCCTGACGTGATGGAACAAATGTGTATTAAAATATTTGAATTAATGCTGGTCACCTTTTGAACCTTCAAGAACATTAAAGATCTTCATTTCTCAGGAGTCAGTTTCACTGCAGGCAATCTCGACTTAGTATATGACATGAGCACAACCCCCTCCATTAATGTGATATATGCATGGCAGGCAAGAATCAAATACCTCCTAGCATGCTACAAACAGAATTTTGAGGAGATGTTCATTATAGGGTTCTGGGAATACCATTATGAAATATTCATCCCCAGACCCTCACATCTCCTCCAACTTTTTGTTGTGGAGAGAACCTTACATTCCGAACAATTGTGTCTACCACATCCAGACATTCTAGCGCCAGTCGATTGGGATGCCTTGCTAACAGATTTGGCAAAGGGATTGAGGCTAGAAGAGCATCACTTGGTTACCGATGTCGTTGAATACTATGTCAAACATTCAGCCCACCAAGGGTCTGTCAGAGACGAAAGATGCGAGAGGGGAGGGTGTTGGTAGTAGTCAGGGCACTCAAAGACCTACACGACAGGGAAGCCAACAAAGGGAATCAGAATAGAGAGAAGGAACTAGTAGGCAAGGTAGTCAACGAAGATCCAGCAAGTAGGCCATTCAGTTTATTTCTGATTTAATCTCTTTGTAATAGTGATTTTCATCACTTCATGAACATTGTAAATACCATTTTTTGTAGATTCGACTCCATTTTGTTCAAGTCGAGGAGTCCTTGAGCTTGAGGAGTACTAGAAGTATTTCTGTACCAATTTTTATTATTTTCAGAGCTCGTTTGAGCCTCCAAAATAGCCTAGGAACCTAATTTTTAACTAGGCCGGACACTAGGTCTGGACAGGACCAATGCTAGTCAAAAACTATAAAAAGAGTTAGAGAGCTCATTTTTGGGGTTAGCTTGTTAGTGATTTGAGCTTGTGTATGAAACTTTTTGAGTAATCTAAAGAACTCCATTGTTCCTCTCTTTGTTGTTGCCTTGTGTGCACCGGTGTGTGTATCTGTGTGCATGTTTGGGTGCTTCTCACTCACACACTTGTGCCATCACTTGTTCGAGGTCTTCATACCATCCTCATGTCTTCCCGGATTGACATTAAAGGAGGTGCTACTTACCATTGAGCTACATATATATATATATATATATATATATATATATATATATATATATATATATATATATATATATATATATATATATATATTGTGTGTATGTATGTGTATCTATATGTGTGTATGCATGTGTATGTGTATATATGCATGTAAATATGATTATGTGAGTGTATGTGTGTGTACATATGATTATGTATGTGTATGTGAGTATGTGTATGTGTCTATGTGTATTCATTATATGTGTGTAATTGCATGCATGTGCATGTGTGTGTAAAAATGTGCATGTATGTGTGTGTATGTATAAATGTGCATGTATGTGTATATGTGTGTAAATGTGCATGTATGATGTATATGTGTGTGTATGCGTGTACTTGTACCTCTAGTCTCACTCTTTTCTCTCTCTCTCTCTCATATACATACATACATACATACATAAACACACATATTCATATCCACATATATATACATAAAAGCAATGTGTACTGTGCATTATCGCGACGATGAGCCATAAGTGTCCACATCTCTTTTTTTAGACACCACTTATGAGACCATCATGTCCCAAACTATGTCTCAAGTGAACTAAGTATGTATTTTTCATCCCTCTCATCATGCTCACTACAAAAATAAAAAAAAATCATGTAAATAAAACATAAGATATTTATTACAATTTATATGTAAAATTTATACTTACTTCCACTGTAAGTGGACAAGGCGCAGGTAAGAGTCGCATAATGCTCGCATTCTTCTCTTGAACTTCAATCCATTCCCTATGTACACAATGTTCCCCTCTAGCTCTATATCGCACTCTAGCCTTAAGGTGTCTATGCATGTCCTCATAGGCACCTGTGCTCTGCTATCATGATCTGGAGGTGGTATAGGTGTCCTGAAAATATATAGATAAAAATAAATAAAAATATGTGCTATAATATCATTTATAAAATTTGTGAAAAGAAATTATACCTATGAGCAGATAGTTGTCTTCCTGCATGTGGAGCCGCAGAAGAGCCCTCCTTTGATCACTGGGTAAGTATCTGAATCGTATAATCCAGCTCATCATCAGCCATCTCTGAGTAGTCATGCATGATGATCCCTAGAGTATCAGGCGGAACTCTTGCTCTCATAAGACTTTTTATGAGAGTGAGTTTTGCCTTTCTCTCTCTACTAGGATCCATAATACCTGTACATATAAAACAAAATGGTTAGAAATCAATATATATACATGTACATATGTATGTGTGTATATGTGTATGCAGGTGTATATGTGAGTGTTTGTATGCATGTAAGCATGTATGTATGCATATGCATGTGCATTATGTATGCAAATGTATGCATAATTGTGTATGTGTGTGTATATGCATGTAAGTATGTATGTATGCATATGCATTATGTATGCATGTATGTGTATGTGTGTGTGTATGTGTCTCTATGTGTGTGTATGCATATATATGTGTGTATGTCTCTATGTGTTTGTCTATGCATATATGTGTGTGTATGTGTGTGTGTGTGTGTTTCTATGTGTGTGTGTCTATGTGTGTGTCTATGTGTGTATATACGTGTGTATCTGTATATATGTGTCTATATGCATGTGTATGTATCTGTGTAAATGTGTGTGGATGTGTGTATGTGTGTGTATGTTTCTATGTGTGTATGTGTGTGTATATGTGTGTTTCTATGTGTGTATATGCATGTGTATCTGTATATATATGTTTATATGCATGTGTATGTGTGTGTGTGTAAATGTGTGTGGATGTGTGTATGTGTGTGTGTAAGTCTGTATGTGTCTATGTGTGTGTTTATATATATGTGTGTGTCTAAGTTTGTATGTGTCTATGTGTGTATGTGCATGTGTCTATGTGTGTAAGTGTGTGTGTGTGTCTATGTGTGTATGTCTGTGTGTATGCATGTGTAAGTGTGTTTGTGTATGTGTGTTTGTGTTTGTAAATCTATCTGTATATGTGTGTGTATGTGTGTATGTATCTATGTGTGTGTATGTATCTATGTGTGTGTATGCGTCTATGTGTGTATGTGTATGCATGTAAGCATGTATCTATGCATATGCATGTGCATTATGTATGCATATGTATGCATGTGTGTGTATGTGTGTATGTGTGTGTATGCATGTAAGTATGTATGTATGCATATGCATTATGTATGCATGTATGTGTATGTGTGTGTATGTCTCTTTATGTGTGTGTGCGTGTGTATGCATATATATGTGTGTATGTATATATATGTGTGAATGTGCGTGTGTCTCTCTCTACGTGTGTGTCTATGTGTGTATATGTATGTGTGTGTATCCATGTAAGCATGTATGTATGCATATGCATGTGCATTATGTATGCATATGCATGTGCATTATGTATGCATATGCATGTGCATTATGTATGCATATGTATGCATGTGTGTGTATGTGTATGTGTATGTGTATGTGTATGCGTATGTGTGTGTATGTCTCTCTATGTGTGTGTATGCATATGTATGCATGTATGTGTATGTCTCTCTATGTGTGCGTGTATATGCATATATGTGTGTGTATGTGTCTATGTGTGTGTGTATGTGTGCATGTGTGTATGCGTGTATGTGTGTATGTTGGGAGTGATGGTTGGATGCACTCAAGAAATGAGTTGATGCTGCAAAACCTGCTTCACACCTGCCCTCCTTTGATTCCAGATATACTTAGTATACTTGCTTAGCTTCCAAATGACACAAAGAAACCATATATGTACTTTGGAAATGATTTGTGTAATGATCAAACCAAAACAGATAGCTTGGTTCCTTCACAAATCCAAAAACTTACTATTTCTGTAATGATACCTGCTCAGTGTTATGCTCAGTGTGACCAGCACACTTAAAATTGAAACAATTCCTTTTGGGAGTATTAAAGTACCTTAACAAGCTACCAATCACAAGTGGAATCACTCAAATTGATAAACCATACACTGAGAAATAAGTTTAGCAAAATTCTGATTACCCCCGACTTTTTAGGAACTCTGCAGACACAGACCAGTATGCACTTCGAAGCGGATTTCTCCAAGATGGCTGAATGAAATCTTCTGAGATTTTGTATGCTTGTAGTAGACCTTAAGCTGGTTCCAATGAGCTATAGATCTTTTGATTTGGTTCAGTGAGCACTGAGAAATGCTCCTTGGAAGTAGACAGACTTGGAGTAGGAAACTCAGACAAAACAGAGATGATGAATGTAACTATTTGTATTATATCATATGAATGTACATTCCCATTGGCATGATAGACATAGCACAATGGTACTCAGAGGTGTAGGCTATGGAGTAGACCTTACACACTCACTAGATAGTACAGATAGCCTCGGGATTGATGATGGACAACCCGCGACTTTTCAATGTAGCTTTTATAGAGTATGAGTTGAGATTTGAATTTGAATTCAAATTCAAATCTCCTATATTCTCTACTCTAGAATTAAGGAGATATTCTCTCCAATCAAAAATTCAAGTTTCCATGACTTTCTCAAGTAGGTGTGATTACAAAATATTCCAAGTCACAATGACTTTTACAATGAGTAAAAAGTGAGAACTCATAAGCATGAGTTTCTATGGCTCAATCTTCAAGAATTAATCCAAGCTTTATGTGATGTCTTCAAGCTACAAATCAAAGCCAAGTGTGAAGGCTTGATTTACACCAACAGCTCCCCCTCAAGCCAAACACTTTGGCTTAAGTCTTCTTCTTTCAATCTTCAATTACATCCTGCAATCCAATCATGGATTTGAATCTGCATAACTTGTTTCCATCCAATGCTTTTGTAAGTAAATCTGCACATTGCATATTAGTAGACACATATGTCAATTGAATCTCTTTGCTAAGTAACTTCTCTCTCACATAGTGGTAATGAACCTCTATGTGTTTGGTTCTGGCATGATAAATTGGATTTGCTGCAAGGTGAAGAGAGCTAGTGTTATCTCCAAAGATGATTGGTGGCCTTGTATATAGGCCTAACTCTGTATATAGAAGCTTCAACCAGATAGCTTCTTGAGTGGCATTGGCAAGCCCTCTATACTCTGCTTCAGTGGATGACAATGCCACTGTAGGTTGCTTCTTGGCTGACCAAGAAATAGGCTTATCTCCTGCAAAACAAATGTATCCTGAGGTGCTTCTCCTATCATCCTTGCATCCTGCCCAATCTGCATCTGAGTAAACTTTAATGTCAATATCTGATGTATAAGGAAAATACAAACCATGACTTTGAGTTCCCTTCAGATACTTCAAGATCTTCTTTGCTGCCTCTAGGTGAGGTACCCTTGGTTTGTGCATGAATTGACTAAGTACACTGACTCCATATGCTATGTCAATTCTTGTCAAGGTAGCATAGTTCAAACTACCTACCATACTTTGGTATCCTGTAATGTCTTTGACTTCTTCTCCTTCATGAGCACTTAGCTTTAGATTGACCTCCATTGGAGTAGTAGATACCTTAGCATCCTGCAAGCCAAACTTCTTGACCATATCCTGTACATACTTCTTTTGAGTGATACATATGCCTGAGTTGGTGTAGACTAACTCAAGACCTAAGAAATACTTCAATAATCCAAGATCACTAATCTTGAATTCTTTCATCATCTGTTCTTTGATGTGTCTAATCCCATTGACATCATTACCTGTAATGATGATGTCATCAACATAAACACACAAGTAGATTACCTCTGTGCTGCTTCTCTTTATGAATAGAGAAGTGTCTGCTTTACTCATCACAAATCCTTGGTCTTGGAGGTAGGTTGTCAATCTGTAATTCCATGCTCTAGGTGCCTGCTTTAAGCCATACAGAGCCTTCTTCAATTTACAAACATAATGTACCTTTTTTGGATCTTCATAGCCAGGTGGTTGTGACATCTAGACTTCTTTAGATATCCATCCATTCAAGAAAGCATTCTTGACATCTAATTGGTACATATTCCAATTTTTGGATGCAGCTACACTCACCAAAATTCTGATAGTTGGCATCTTAGCCACAGGAGAAAATTTCTCCTCATAATCAATGCCTTGGGTTTGTGCAAAACCCTTGGCTACCAACCTAGCTTTGTACCTGTTTATTGTTCCATCTGAATTCTTCTTTAGTTTGTAGATCCATCTGGATCCTATTACCTTCATAGAGTCTTTCTTGGGTACCAAGTCCCAAGTATCACTTTCCTTGAGAGCCTCCATCTCTTCATCCATGGCTTCTTTCCACTCTGGTTTGGTAATTGCTTCTTCATAGGTACCTGGTTCTTCATTCAACAAGTCCTTTGCAAGATATACAGAATGTTTAGTTACAAGTGATGTGTCATACCCAAATCTGATAGGCTTCTTCTTTTCTCTCTGAGATCTCCTCATTGCTTGAGTTGAGGATTCTGGTTTATCCTCTAGTTGCTTCATCTTCATCTTCCCTTTGGACTTCCAAGCCTTGAACTCTTCAAGATTTATTGTATCATCATCATCTGAGCTTGAATCTTCTTGCTGAATTGGTTCCTCCTTGGTGAGCTTTGGAAAATCTTCTTCCATGTCATAGGGTAGACTAATCTTCCTGCATTCATTTTCATACCAAGAGTCATTCTCATCAAAGATGACATCTCTGCTTACCTTGAAACCTTTGTTTGTTGGGTTGTAGAATCTGTATCCCTTTTGGTTCAAATCATAACCAATGAAGATACATTTTTCAGCCTTGGGGTCTAGCTTTCCCCTTACCTGTGAGGGAATATGCACATATGCAACACAACCAAAGATTTTACAATGATCCAGAGAGGGTCTCTTACCATGCCAAGCTTCATATGGTGTCATGCCATCAAGTGATTTGGATGGCAACCTATTGATGAGATAAGTGGCAGTGGATACACTCTCTGCCCAAAGATAATTTGGTAACTTTTTCTCATTAAGCATAGACCTAGCTGTTTCCACAATGAGTCTATTCCTTCTTTCAGCTACCCCATTTTGTTTAGGTGAGTACCTTGTAGTAATCTCCCTTTTGATGCCTCTTTCCTGCAAGAAATCTTCAAACTCATTGGAGAAGTACTCTCCTCCACCATCTGACCTTAGCCTCTTCAAGCTTCTTCCTGTTTGATTTTCAACAAGTGCAAGATACCTCTTGAAACAATTAAACACTTCATCTTTATGCTTCATAAAGTATAAAATGGTCCACCTGCTATAATCATCAATGAAGGACACATAATATCTTGAACCTGAAATGGAAGGGTCCTTGCTAGGTCCCCAAACATCTGTGTGTACCAAGTCTAGGTAGTCTTCATGCATGAAACCTTTCCTTGAGTAGGGTAATCTGTGAGACTTACCAAATTGACATGATCCACACTTGTAAATCATGTGTTGCTTGGACACATTAGGTATCCCAAGCACACATTGATCTCTGCACATTTGCTTTAGGGTTCTTTCACCTATGTGCCCTAATCTCTTGTGCCATATTTCTAACTCTGAAAGTGTCTGATCCTTGTAATTATACAAAGCAATGTTCTTGGTATCTTCTAGCTCAAATGTAAATAATCTACCTGATTTCTCCCCTTTGGCTATCCTTCTGAATCCATGTCTTGGGTCCTCCACATATGCTCCATGTTGTGTGAATCTGACCTGCAAACCTTTCTCCACGATCTGACCAACACTCATTAGATTCTTAGTGATGGTTGGTACATAGAGTACCCTGCTCAATAGATTCTGGTTACCATCACATGTCTTTACATTTCCAATCTTAACAACAAAGTGTTTAGTGTCATCACCTGTTTGTACCTGATGTTTGCCCTTGGGCTCTTCCAAATCAGAAAGTAGTGCCACATTGCCAGCTAAATGGTTAGAACATCCTGAGTCAATGTAAAATAAATGATCATCATTTGTACCTGCCTTGGAGGTCATATTCATGATCAATAGGGAGTCATCTTGCTACTCTGTGTAATTGTTGTAGTCTCTTCTATTTCTGAATCCACCTTGGTAATTACCATTGTGGTTGTGATTGTAGTTGTTGTTGTATGAGTTGTTGTATCCATTGTAGCTTTGGTGTTGATTGAATCTGCCTCTCCCTTGAGAGTATCCACCTCTTGAGTAGCCTCTTCCTCTCTGATTTTTGTAGTTCTTGTAGCATTCATCTGTGGTATGATTGGACAATCCACAAATGTTGCATGGTGATGAGTTGTAGGGTCTCCCCCTACCTGACTTACCTCCTCTGCCTCTTCCTCTAGATGACCTACCTCTCCCTGCATAATTAGCTTGAGAGGTAGAGCCTTCTTCATCCTGTTTCTTCCCTTTACCTTTATCTTTAACTTTCTTATCAGTATAGAGAGCAGAGGGATTGTTACCTTTTGATTGATCTCCAGCCTTTGTAAACTTTGCTTCATGTGTAAATAGTTGGCCCATGAGTGTTGTGAGATCAGGGGTATGCATGTCCATATAGAGGTCCATTGCAGTGGTGAAACTTTCCCACTTATCATCTGCCTTGAGTCCATTTGTTACTTGCCTGACTATTTGTTCCTCTTCAATCTCCTCTCCAATGCTTGCTAATTGGTCTGCCACATCTTTGATCTTTGTCACATACTCTGAGACTGATTGCTTGGGCTGCTTTCTAAGGGTTGTGAACTCAATCCACAATTGATTCTTCCTAGCCCTTGTGTTGGAAGAAAAGTAGTTTGACAAGGTTTCCCAAGTCTCTTGGGAAGTCTTACAATTCCTTACATGAGGTAAAAGAAAATCAGATATAGAGTTTAAGAGATAAGACCTTGCCAAAGCATCCTTTGCACACCATTGGTTGAGTCTTTCATGTTCATCCTTTGTGGGTAGTCCTCTGGTCTTGAATGAGGGCAATTCCTCATCTCCTGATATGTATCCAAATAAGCTTCTCCCTTGTAGATAGGTCTTCATTCTCAATGACCAAGCCTGGTAATTATTTCTATCCAATTTGTCAATGAATGAAGGGAAACCATCACCCATGTTTACCTTCTTTGCTCTGATACCACTGTTGGGAGTGATGGTTGGATGCACTCAAGAAATGAGTTGATGCTGCAAAACCTGCTTCACACCTGCCCTCCTTTGATTCCAGATATACTTAGTATACTTGTTTAGCTTCCAAATGACACAAAGAAACCATATATGTACTTTGGAAATGATTTGTGTAATGATCAAACCAAAACAGATAGCTTGGTTCCTTCACAAATCCAAAAACTTACTATTTCTGTAATGATACCTGCTTACTGTTATGCTTAGTGTGACTAGCACACTTAAAATTGAAACAATTCCTTTTGGGAGTATTAAAGTACCTTAACAAGCTACCAATCACAAGTGGAATCACTCAAATTGATAAACCATACACTGAGAAATAAGTTTAGCAAAATTCTGATTACCCCCGACTCTTTACGAACTCTGCAGACACAGACCAGTATGCACTTCGAAGCGGATTTCTCCCAGATGGCTGAATGAAATCTTCTGAGATTTTGTATACTTGTAGTAGACCTTAAGCTGGTTCCAATGAGCTATAGATCTTTTGATTTGGTTCAGTGAGCACTGAGAAATGCTCCTTGGAAGTAGACAGACTTGGAGTAGGAAACTCAGACAAAACAGAGATGATGAATGTAACTATTTCTATTATATCATATGAATGTACATTCCCATTGGCATGATAGACATAGCACAATGGTACTCAGAGGTGTAGGCTATGGAGTAGACCTTACACACTCACTAGATAGTACAGATAGCCTCGGGATTGATGATGGACAACCCGCGACTTTTCAATGTAGCTTTTATAGAGTATGAGTTGAGATTTGAATTTGAATTCAAATTCAAATCTCCTATATTCTCTACTCTAGAATTAAGGAGATATTCTCTCCAATCAAACATTCAAGTTTCCACGACTTTCTCAAGTAGGTGTGATTACAAAATATTCCAAGTCACAATGACTTTTACAATGAGTAAAAAGTGAGAACTCATAAGCATGAGTTTCTATGGCTCAATCTTCAAGAATTAATCCAAGCTTTATGTGATGTCTTCAAGCTACAAATCAAAGCCAAGTGTGAAGGCTTGATTTACACCAACAGTGTATGTGTGTATATACGTGTGTATCTATATATATGTCTATGTATGCATGCGTATGTGTGTGTATAAATGTGTCTAGATGTGTGTGTGTGTAAGTGTGTATGTGTCTATGAGTGTGTATGTGTTTATGTGTGTGTATGTGTGTGTGTGTCTATGTGTGTGTATGTGTCTATGTGTGTATGTGTATGCATGTATGTATGCATATGCATGTGCATTATGTATGCATATGTATGCATATGTATGCATATGTATGCATATGTGTGTGTATGTGTGTGTATGCATGTAAGTATGTATGTATGCATATGCATATGCATTAAGTGTGTATGTGTCTATGTGTGTATGTGTGTGTGTATGTGTGTATGTGTATGTATGCATGTGTATGTGTGTGTAAATATGTGTGTATGTGTGTGTGTGCATGTATCTATGCATATGCATGTGCATTATGTATGCATATGTGTGTGTATGTGTGTGTATGCATGTAAGTATGTATGCATGTATATGCATATGTATGCATGTATGTGTATGTGTGTGTACGTCTCTCTATGTGTGTGTATGTGTGTGTGTGTGTGTGTCTATGTGTGTGTGTGTGTCTATGTGTGTATGTGTGTGTATGTGTATGTACGCATTTATGTATGCATATGTATGCATGTGTGTATGCATGTAAGTATGTATGTATGCATATGCATATGCATTATGTATGCATATGTATGCATGTATGTGTATGTGTGTGTGTATGTCTCTCTACGTGTGTGTGTATGCATATATATGTGTGTATGTGTATGTGTGTATGTGTATGTGTGTATGCATGTGTATGTGTGTGTATGCATGTAAGCATGTATGTATGCATATGCATGTCCATTATGTATGCATATGTATGCATGTGTGTATGTGTGTGTATGCATGTAAGTATGTATGTATGCATATGCATATGCATATGCATTATGTATGCATGTATGTGTATTTGTGTGTATGTCTCTTTACATGTGTGTGTGTATGCATATATATGTGTGTATGTGTATGTGTATGTGTATGTGTGTATGCATGTGTATGTGTGTGAATGCATTTAAGCATGTATGTATGCATATGCATGTGCATATGTATGCATATGTATGCATGTGCATATGTATGCATATGTATGCATGTGTCTGTATGCATGTAAGTATGTATGTATGCATCTGCATATGCATTATGTATGCATCTGCATATGCATTATGTATGCATCTGCATATGCATTATGTATGCATATGTATGCATGTATGTGTATGTGTGTGTGTATGTCTCTCTACGTGTGTGTGTATGCATATATATGTGTGTATGTGCATGTGTATGTGTGTATGCGTGTGTATGTGTGTGTATGCATTTAAGCATGTATGTATGCATATGCATGTGCATTATGTATGGATGTGTGTATGTGTGTGTATGCATGTAAGTATGTATGTATGCATATGCATATGCATTATGTATGCATATGTATGCATGTATGTGTATGTGTGTGTGTATGTCTCTCTACGTGTGTGTGTGTGTGTATGCATATATGTGTGTGTATGTGCCTATATGTGTGTGTGTGTATATGTGTGTGTATGTGTCTCTATGTGTGTATGTGTGTGTGTGTCTATGTGTGTATGTGTGTGTCTATGTGTGTATATACGTGTGTATCTATATATATGTGTTTGTATGCATGTGTATGTGTGTGTGTAAATGTGTGTGTGTGTAAGTGTGTATGTGTCTATGTTTGTGTGTGTGTGTATGTGTGTGTGTATGTGTGTGTGTATGTGTGTGTGTATGTGTGTGTGTATGTGTATGTGTGTGTCTATGTGTGTATGTGTCTGTGTATGTGTGTATGCATGTGTCTATTTGTGTATATATATGTGTGTGTGTATGCATGTGTATGTGTGTATGTAAATTAGTGTGATATGTGTGTGTGTAAATATGTGTGTATGTGTGTGTATGTGTCTATGTGTGTGTATCTATGTGTGTATGTGTGTCTCTGTGCATATACGTGTGTATGTGTATATACATGTGTGTATGCATGTGTATGTGCATGTTGAAATGTGTGTGGATGGGTGTTTGTGTGTGTATGTAAGTGTGTATGTGTCTAGTATGTATGTGTGTGTGTATGTGTTTGTCTATGTGCGTATGTGTGTGTCTATGTGTGTATGTGTGTGTATGTGTGTGTGTGTCTATGCATATGTGTGTGCGTCTATGTGTGTATATGTGTGTGTATGCATATGTATGTGTGTGCATGCGTGTGTGTGTAAATCTGTGTGTGTGTGCGTACGTTGCTTCATGGGATGTGCATGTCGATCTCTCTCTCTCTCTCGTCCTAATCCAGACACAAATGTGCGGGGAGAAACCGTTTTTTTTTTAATTGTAGAGCATCGCTTAGGCGATGCTCTTGAAGACCAGGACGTTGTGTATGCGACGATCCAGTATCGCAAGCAATTTTCCAACATCATTAAAAGTGTCATTGTTTAGGGATGCTCTTTGCGACACATATTTTTAGCATTGCATAAGCGACGCTGGCATCGCTTATGCGACGACATGTCTTTTTTTAATAAAAAACAAGCCCTTGGCTTATGCAACACTAGCATCACATAAGCGACAAGCCCTTCTTTTTTATCAATTCGGGGGCGTTGCTACACCCCCCTATTTCTAGTAGTGAGTCTTGAGTCAAAAGACACCTAGAGCCATTGACTGATGAAATGTTGGCATGAATTCAATTTGCTAAGGATGGGAGGTCCCAAGGAAGACAGAATACAAGAAGCACAAAGGAAAGCAAGGCTAAGAATCTTTTGATGCAAATGATTGATGGAAGGGTTTTTGAAAATATCCCACCTTCCCTAGTAGTCCAAGTGTTTACAATTAGTGTTCACAATGAAGGATTGTTAGAAGAAAGAAATGGTTACATGAGATGTTGGGACCTAATTTCTCAATGAAAAATTTGGCCCTTATAGACACAAGAACATATATGAATGTTATAAACCTCGTATTAGTCTTGTCTATGAAAGAGGTTAGTGTGTTCACACACATCACTACCTAAATATATCAACAAATCCCCCTTGAGAGTGATGCAGTGAACAAGGAGCTGGCACTCATGTATAAGGAAGTGCCAAGCTATGTGGAAATCACTCCACAAAAGGAAGTAAGCCCAAAGCTTTGCGGAAAGCTTCAAACTTCTCCCTAGGAAGAGCCTTCGTGAAAAGGTCTGCAATGTTCTCCTGCGTGGGCACATATGCCAAGTTGATCTCCCCAGCAGAGAATCTCTCCCTGACATAATGATAATGCACCTCAATGTGCTTAGTGCAAGCATGGAACACAGGGTTCCTCACAACTTCCAATGCGCCCTGATTGTTAGCGAGGATGGTGGTGGCAGAAGACTGACCAACACCCAAATCAGCCATGAGGCATCTGAGCCACACATACTCAACAGTCGTTGTGAAAGCTGCCCTATACTCAGCCTCACCACTAGAAGTGGGCACAGTAGGATGCTTCTTGCTCAACCAAGATATACATGAGCTACCAAGCATGAAGCAAAAGACACTAGTGGACACACGAGTGTCATAGCAACTAGCCCAATCAGAGTCAAAAAAAGCATGAAAATCTGGCGATAGTGATCCCCCCTTGGGATAAAACAACCCAAGTCACCGAGTACCACTCAAGTAGCAAAACATGTGCTTTAGCACCATCCAATGCTTGACTCCTGGGCAATGCATAAATCTGCTATCTGTGAGACAACAAATTGAATATCTGGTCAAGTAATGCATAAGTAAATCAGGCAACCAACAGCCTGGTGATAGAGAACAACATCAAATGCATCTCCAGCATCATGAAGAAGTAGTCATAAACCTGTCTCCATAGGAGTGGCAATAGGTTTACAGTCTTCAAGGCCAAGACACTGCAATAATGTGTCAATTTATTTCGTTTGACACAAAGCCATTCCGCCATCAAGATGCATAAACTGAATGCCCAAATAATGATGCAAATGCCCCAAATCAAACATTTCAAATGAGACATGCAAATCAGCCTTAAAATCAGCAGCTTGTCAATAGGACCAGTGAGCAACATGTCATCAACATAGACAACAATGATCAGAAGCACATCATTAGCACGCTTAACATATAAGGTGTTTTCAGTTGGACTGTTCTCAAAACCATGTGCAATCAGATAGGCATGTATCTTTTCATACCAAGCACGTGGTGCTTGCTTTAAACCATAGAATCCATTCTTTAACCTGCACACCTTGTTTTCATGCCCTATTTGCACAAAGCCACGGGGCTAAAAAACATACACTTCTTGATGCAAGTCACCATTCAAAAATGTTGTTTTAATGTCCACTTGATGTACGTTCCGACCATGATGAGCTGCAAGTGCACAAAATAGTCATACGACAAGTAGGAGAAAAGGTTTCATCAAAATCAATGCCTTTTTCTTGCACATAACCCTTTGCAACAAGCCTAGCCTTATACGTGTCAACTGTACCATCAGGCTTATGCTTCGCTTGTATAGCCACTTAGTACCAATGGCCTTCTTTCCAGGAGGCAAGTCATGTACCATTCTTCATTATAGCATCATATTCAGATTGCATAGTAGCCATCCAATTTTCTAAATTTTGTGCTTCATCAAATGAAACAGGCTCTTTCTCATCACAGAGATTAGATGCAGCCATAACATAACAATTTGATGCAAAAGAGGCACTATGAGAGCCTCATCGAGTACGATGTGACAGATGTGCATCTCTTTGTTGTCACACAAAGTGTGCACCAACCATTTTGGCATAGTTTTTGCCTCCTCAATATCAGTTCCCTCATCAATAAGTGCATCATGTAAATCTGCATCAGAAATGGGATGATCTGCATCATCACATGAAACCTGAAAAGCTTGAGAAGTTGGCTCATTAGGACTAGAACTTGACTGTCCACCTGGAAAAAGAGGCCGTAAAGTATCATACATGTCTTTGGAGCTAACAGATGTCTCCTTAGTACATGAAAGCAATGGCTGAATAGCATCTTCCACAAAAACAACATCACGGCTAACTAGAATGCATTTAGTCTGTGGATGATACAGATGATATCCTTTACTTTCAGAGTTGTACCCAACAAAAATACATTTTACTGCTTTATCATCCAATTTTATGGGATGTTGTTCATGCACTAATGCCTATGCCAAACAACCAAAAACACATAGATGAGCAACAGATGGCTTGCGATCATGCCAAGCCTCATATGGAGTGATAGACTGCAGGCCTTAGTGGGACACCTATTAAGTACATATGCTGCACACATGACACCCTCAAGCCAGAAACTATGTGGTGAAGCTTCAAACTTCTCCCTAGGCAGAGCCTTCGTGAAAAGGTCTATAATGTTCTCTTGCGTGGGCACATATGCCAAGCTGATCTCCCCAGTAGAGAACCTCTCCCTGACATAGTGATAATGCACCTCAATGTGCTTCATGCGAGCATGGAACACAGGGTTCCTCGCAACTCCCAATGCGCTCTGATTGTTAGTGAAGATGGTGGTGGTAGAAGACTGACCAACACCCAAATCAGCCATAAGGCGTCTGAACCACACACTCAACAGTCGTTGTGAAAGCCACCCTATACTCAGCCTCACAACTCGAAGTGGCCATAGTAGGCTGCTTCTTGCTCAACCAAGATATACATGAGCTACCAAGCATGAAGAAAAAGCCACTAGTGGACACACGAGTGTCATAGCAACCAGCCCAATACCAAAATGTTGCAATAATGTGTCAATATATTTCGTTTGACACAAAGCCATTCCACCATCAACATGCATAAACTGAATGCCCAAATAATGATGCAAATGCCCCTAATCAGACATCTCAAATGAGGCATGCAAATCAGCCTTACAATCAACAATATGCTTCTCAGTAGGACCAATGAGGAGCATGTCATCAACATAGATAACAATGATCAGAAGCACATCATTAGAACACTTAACATATAAGGTGCTTTCAGTTGGACTGTTTTCAAAACCATGTGCAATTAGATAGGCATGTATCTTTTCATACCAAGCACCTGGTGCTTGCTTTAAACCATATAATGCCTTGTTTAACCTGTACACCTGGTTTTCATGCCCTTTTTGCACAAAGCCACAGGCTGAAAAACATACACTTCTTCATGCAAGTCACCATTGAGAAATGTTGTTTTAATGTCTAGCTGATGTACATTCCAACCACGATGGGCTGCAAGTGCACAGATGCTCCAAACAGTAGTCATACGACATGTAGGTGCAAAGGTCTCATCAAAATCAATGCCTCTTTCCTGCGCATAATCCTTTGCAACAAGCCTAGCCTATACCTGTCAACTGTTCCATAAGGCTTACACTTTACATATGCTGCACACATGACAACCTCAAGCCAGAAACTATGTGGTAAAGCTTGACTCTTGACCATACACCTCACCATCTTCATGAGTGACCTATTCTTTCGTTCAGCATCTCCATTCTGTTGAGGTGTATACGGCATTGTACACTGGTGTTTTATCCCACGTTCAGCCAGAAACGCATTAAAATCAGAAGACATATATTCCCCACCTCGATCGGAATGGAGGGTGTCCATTTTACATGCTGACAGATTTTCAGCCAAAACCAAAACCTGTTTGCAGCACATGAACACTTCAGACTTTGCCTTCAATAAATATACCCATGCATGCCTGGAAAAATCATCAATGAAAGTCATGAAGTAAATATAATTTCAAAAAGAAGGTGTCTATGTAGGACCACAGATGTCACTATGTACAAGCTACAATTTCTGAGTAGCCCAAACTGAACCATCTTTTGAAATGAGGAACACTGCATTTTGCCCAAAATATAGCCTTCACAAAACATGTTTTCCAGGTGCCTCAAAATTGGTCAAAGAGAACACCATTTCATATTTCTACAGGCATAGCAAACTAGTGAAATTCAGATGACCAAAGCATGCATGCCAAAGCTTTGCATCTGAAATAGCCTGAGAATCATGTTATGCACATGCCGAATCATTCACAGATCTTTCATAGTCTATGAGCTTATACAACCTACGACATAAAATTCCAGAAGCAATAATCACATCGCCATTTGACAAATCATGAATTGTACACCTGTCATCAACAAATTTCACAACCAAGCCAATCTTGGCTAATGCAGAAACTGATAACAGGTTCTTCTTGATCCCTGGAACAATTAAAGCATCTGACAAAGTGAAAGAATTACCATCAGTAGTAGTCGAAATGTGATGGGGGAAGTATCTCAACCCCTAAGCAACGATGAAGCGCGAATGACCTCCACAGGTATCCTTCTTTGACCTCTGCACACCAAAAATGCTCTTACTCAGAGCTTATGCAAAGAACTCCAGTGAGCTTTTGTAGACCTGTAGTAGACACCAAGGGCTTTCCAACAAAACAAATTTCACTTGAAATGGATGCTTACACAAAGAGAAACAATGTCTACAACATGAGCTAGTTGAATGCTCACAACTGCTAGTCAAGCAGAGACCTCACTTCACTCCAGCAAAGTTTTCTCAGAGATTATACAGAGAATGAATCTCAAACTTGAGTCACCTTTATTTCACTCTAATAGCTACCCAATGACACCAAAATCATAGCAAATGGATACATAGAGAAGGAGAACCAGCCCTTACAACAGAGAGCAAAATATTTCCAACAGAGCCTACACAAAGAGAGAGATATCAATCACACAACTTCACTAAAATGAATGTTGCTCCCAGCTTACTCAGAGAATGCTCTAGAGAATTGGTAAGCATAAAATATACTTTTATAGCTATCCAATGAGACAAGAATTACATCAAATGGATACCATATGAGGGAGAACCAATGCTAACAACTCAGGGGTAGAGAGTTGCAACACTGCCTGCGCACACACATAGATATGCCTACTAAAAGAAAACAAACAAGCAAGCAAGGGGGTTGCTTAAGCAAGGGGCTTGCTTATCACAACTCCAGCACTTAGTGCTTACTTTACATGAGCTAAAACTCCAAGAAGATGGCCCAAAAGAAGTCGGGATACATGCTCCTTTTATAGTGAGAGGTGTGCCCCTAAAATCTAGGAACTACCTTTCCAAATCAGCCTCCTAACTTGGAGGAATTAGTTGAGATGACTTGGGGAGTGGTTGAGTGACTTTTCTTGATGGAATCTTGTGGCTTTTGGCTTCCTTTGATTGCTCCACATGTCCATAAAAGATTCCCCACGAATTTTTAGCTTGAAGCTTGACTTTTAACACTCCCCCTCAAGCTTCAATTCTTCATCCTCATCCAAGCTCCTTCATGCTGATGCATTGCTTGAATTTTGAAATCTTCATCCCATCCAAAGCCTTTGTAAACATGTCCGCAACTTGGTCCTTGGTACCAATATGATGTACTGAAACTTCCTTGGATATCACCTTTTCCCTTATGAAGTGATAGTGCACTTCAATATGCTTGGTTCTAGCATGATAGACAGGGTTCGATGCTAGATGAATGCTACTCATGTTGTCACAAAAAATTGGATATGTGTCAACCTGCAAATTAAGCTCCATAAATAACTTCTTAATCCACATTAGCTCACATGTGACTTGAGCCAAAGCTCTATACTCAGCCTCGGTGGAAGATAATGCCACCGTGGGTTGCTTCTTTGAAATCCATGAGATGATCTTGCTACCTAGCATGACTAGGTAACCACTTGTACTCCTTCTATCTTCCTTCGAACCGGCCCAATCGGCATCGGAATAAGCTTTGACCTGCATATCATCATCAAATGAGTAGAACAATCCTTCATTTATAGTGGCTTTGAGATATCGCAACATTCTTCTTGCAGCTTGCAAGTGTGTAGTCCTTGGACTATGCATAAATTGTGATAACACTCCAACTCCATATGCTATGTCGGGCCTGGTTATTGTGGCATAATTGAAAGAGCCTACAATAGATCGATACAAAGTTACATCCTCTAATGGCTCTCCATCAATGGAGCTTAGCTTTACATTAACTTCCATGGGATTTGAAATAGGCTTGCAATGTAGCATCCCAAACCTCTCAAGTAGGTCTAGAATATACTTCCTTTGTATGAGCATAATACCTTCTTCTTTGTATACAACTTCAATGCCAAGAAAATACCTAAGATCTCCAAGATCAGAGATCCTAAACTCCTTTCCAAGCTTTGCCTTGATCTCCTCAATGCCCTTTGTATCATTACCTGTAATGATAAGATCATCTACATACACACACATGTAGACCACAAGTTCTCCTCTTTGTTTGATGAAGAGAGATGGATCCGCCTTGCATTGATTGTAACCACATTTGATCAAATAGTCCACCAATCTTTGGTTCCAAGCCCTTGGAGCTTGCTTTAGGCCATAAAGTGCCTTCTTCAACCTACAAACATGATGTGGAAATTCTTTATGAACAAAACCTAGTGGTTGCTCCATGTATACCTCTTCTTCCAAGTCTCCATTGAGAAAGGCATTCTTGATATCCAATTGGAAGAGCTTCCATCCTTTGCTAGCAGCCATTGCAATGAGTGTCCTAATGGTGCTCATCTTTGCCACGGGGCTGAATGTCTCTTCAAAGTCCACTCCATAGGTTTGTGCAAAACCCTTGGCCACCAATCTTGCTTTGAACCTAGAAATAGATCCATCTGAATTCCTCTTTACTTTATACACCCACTTATTACCTATTACCTTCATGTTCTCCTTCTTGGGCACTAGAGTCCATGTTTGATTTTCCTCAAGTGCGTCGATCTCTTCTTGCATTGCCTCTTTCCATTCGGTGTACCTGCTTGCATCTTCATAGCAATCGGGCTCATGATCTTCTACTACTTTGTTCATATATGCATAATGTGTTGCCATGTATGAATCATAAGTAAACCTTTGAGTTGGATACTTAACTCTAGAAGACTTCCTTTCTTCACCTTTTGGAGGAATAAACCTCCTTTGCCTTGGGAACTTGATCTCTTTCTTTGACATGGCTTCTTTCTCCATCATGTGTCCTTCATCATCTTCAACTTCATTACCTTCTTCATCCAACTCCACCAATGTTGCTTTGCCTTTGTTGATTGATTGTGCTTCATAGCTTGATGAAGATCTCCCCCTCCATGGTGAGTTCATGCTTGAACTATCTTCATTGATGGAACACCTTGGGCCGCTTAGCTCTAGGTCGATTTGTTCTTCATCATGTCCATGCTTTTCTTCTTCATAGTCCTGCATACAATCATACTTCTTATACCAAGGGAGTAGCTCATCAAATGCTACATCCCTTGATATCCTCAAGTCCTTTGTGTTTGGGTTGAAGCACCTGTAACCTTTATGATCATTTGAATATCCTAGAAACACACACTTTTCTGCCTTTGGTTGTAGCTTGTGCCTCAATTCACTTGGCACATGTACATAACAAGTACATCCAAATATCTTCAAGTGGGAAAGATCAGGTTTCTTACCATAATAGGCTTGATATGGTGTCAAGCCATGGATCCCTGAGGTAGGAGCCCTATTCATAAGATACACGGCGGTATTTGCTGCATCACTCCAAAACATGTTAGGTACATTCATCTCATTAAGCATTGCTCTAGCGATCTCGGCAATGTATCTATTCTTTCTCTCTGCTACTCCATTTTGTTGGGGTGTGTACCTACATGTTACTTGCCTCTTGATGCCTTGATCCATTAAAAAATCAGAAAACTCATTTGAGAAATATTCTCCCCCTCCATCGGACCTTAGCTTCTTGATATATGTACCTGTTTCCTTCTCTACCATTGCCTTGAATGCTTTGAAACATGTAAACACATCTGATTTGTTTTTGATGAAATAAACCCAAACCATCCTTGTGCAATCATCTATAAAAGTGACAAAGTACTTGTTACCTCCAATGGATTGCTCTTTCGTTGGCCCCCACACATCTGTATGTATCAACTCCAATGGATGTTGGCTTATGTAGCCACTCTTCTTGAATGGAAGTCTCGCTTGCTTCCCTAGTTGACAAGATTCACATAAATGCTTCATACCTTGTCCTTGGAAGTTGGGAAGACCTTCAACCAGCCTCTTGCATTGCATTTCCTTCATTCTTTGTATGTTGATGTGACCTATCCTCTTGTGCCACAAGTCCAACTCCGAAATCCTCTTGTTTCCATATGTGAAGTAGACATGTTGACCTCGTAGAATGAGAATTTACCTCCAAAGTGAAAAGTCTCCCTTGCTTCTTTCCTCTTGCTATGACCTTGTAACCTTGCTTAGGGTTCTCCACAAAGCATCCACCTTTGTTGAACCTTACTTGATAGCCTCTTTCAACCATTTGCCCAACGGACACCAAGTTCTTTGTGATGGTAGGTACATGCAAGACATCCTTGAGACATCTTCCTTCCTCCTTGTCATCCAAAGCTACATCTCCAACATGGGAGATCTCATGGGCTGTATCATCACCTGTTTCTACATGTCCTTTACCTTTGGGAACATGTAGATTAGTAAACCAAGAAGCATTGCAACTCATATGGTTGCTACATCCACTATCAATATACCAAGTGTTATCTACTTTGCTTGAATTCCCATTCATGTGCATCATCAAGAGATTGTCATTTTCTGAACTTGTAGAAGCATAATTACCTTGGCCTTTGTATGAAGAACCTTGATTATAGTTCCTTTGGTTTCCTCCTTGGTAGCAATCTCTAGCATAGTGGCCAAACTTGCCACATATGTAACATCCTTCGCCATCTTGATTCCTGTTTTGTTGATGTCGTCCTCCTCTTCCTCTTGATCTTCCTCTCCCTCTTTGTGATGAGGTGCCTTGGTCATGTCCTTGATTTCTTGAGTGGCCTTGCCTTCCTCCAAACCTTCCTTTGCCCCTTCCTTGTCCTTGTCTTCCTTTGCCCCTTTGATTACCTGCATAGAAAACTTGTGCATCTTTGCTTTTAGTTGAACTTCCACCTATGTTCATTTCTTCGGTGACCATGAGAGCAACCAATTGCTCAAAATCGGGAAGATTATCCCTTACATAAACTGAAGTGGTAAAGGGTTTCCACTTCTCATCATCTCTCAAACCATTGAGAGTATAAGCCACAAGATCGTCATCGTCTACGTGGCTTCCAATGGATCCCAATGCATCTGATAACTCCTTGACCTTAAGTATGTAGTCATTTATGCTACTCCCTGAGCTCTTCCCAAGGTTGTTGAGCTCATTCTTGAGTTGGATCTTCCTTGCTTTGGTGCTTGTTGAATAAAGCCTTTCAAGTGTCTCCCATACCTTCATGCTTGAATCCAGGTCTTGGATATGGCCGATCATGCTATTGCTAATGTGTTGGGAAAGAATAAAGATAACCCTCTTGTCTCTTTCATTCCATTCCCTAAAGGACCTTCTCTGGTCATTGGTTGGATTCTCATCCAACCTAGGTCTTGGTTCACTTCCACTAATCAACCCCCAAAGGCCCTTGCCCATAAGATAGTTGGAGACCCTAAATCTCCATGGTTGATAGTTACCTTTGTCTAGCTTTTCAATTTGAGTGTTGAAGTCTCCCATATCTAGTCTTTGATACTTGACCTAGCCCTTGGCTAATGCTCCAATGTGTGTAAAATGAAAATGAGGCTCTGAGGTTACCTCAATCCAAAGCTTTCCTTAGATGGACACCTTGTGCTCTTGCAAATTTGAGTAGAATAGCTCCCCCTTGATGTGAGCTACCTCCAAGAAGCTTTTGTTGATGCAACTCTTCAACCACCAACTCCAAGAGGTCTTCTTGCTTGTATGTGATACCTCCAAGATGCCCAAATGCTCTGATACCACTGATGGGGGAAGTATCTCAACCCCTAAGCAACGATGAAGCGCGAATGACCTCCACAGGTATCCTTCTTTGACCTCTGCACACCAAAAATGCTCTTACTCAGAGCTTATGCAGAGAACTCCAGTGAGCTTTTGTAGACCTGTAGTAGACACCAAGGGCTTTCCAAAAAAACAAATTTCACTTGAAATGGATGCTTACACAAAGAGAAACAATGTCTACAACATGAGCTAGTTGAATGCTCACAATTGCTAGTCAAGCAGAGACCTCACTTCACTCCAGCAAACTTTTCTCAGAGATTATACAGAGAATGAATCTCAAACTTGAGTCAACTTTATTTCACTCTAATAGCTACCCAATGACACCAAAATCATAGCAAATGGATACATAGAGAAGGAGAACCAGCCCTTACAACAGAGAGCAAAATATTTCCAACAGAGCCTACACAAAGAGAGAGATATCAATCACACAACTTCACTAAAATGAATGTTGCTCCCAGCTTACTCAGAGAATGCTCCAGAGAATTGGTAAGCATAAAATAGACTCTTATAGCTATCCAATGAGACAAGAATTACATCAAATGGATACCATATGAGGGAGAACCAATGCTAACAACTCAGGGGTAGAGAGTTGCAACACTGCCTGCGCACACACATAGATATGCCTACTAAAAGAAAACAAACAAGCAAGCAAGGGGGTTGCTTAAGCAAGGGGCTTGCTTATCACAACTCCAGCACTTAGTGCTCACTTTACATGAGCTAAAACTCCAATAAGATGGCCCAAAAGAAGTCGGGATACATGCTCCTTTTATAGTGAGAGGTGTGCCCCTAAAATCTAGGAACTACTTTTCCAAATCAGCCTCCTAACTTGGAGGAATTAGTTGAGATGACTTGGGGAGTGGTTGAGTGACTTTTCTTGATGGAATCTCGTGGCTTTTGGCTTCCTTTGATTGCTCCACATGTCCATAAAAGATTCCCCACGAATTTTTAGCTTGAAGCTTGACTTTTAACAAAATGTTCTTACCAACTCCCATAACAGGATAAGAGGAGTTATTGGCGCATGTAACAGTACTCCCTATACGGGCAAGCTCGAGTGAAGAGAAGAAACTACGCTGCGAGGTAATATGTTTGGTCGCTCCACTGTCAAAGTACATCTGAGTCTACTACAGACATGCAATGCTCTTGAGAAGATAGGTCAAAATTGCACACAGTAGTAAATGCACATTCTTCTTCGTGCACAAGATTAGCGAACTCTGTTTTAGGTGTAGAGGCTTCTGCAACAACCATTCCATCCTCTTTCTTCTTTGCCTCTTTAGTAGCCAGTTTTGGACAGTTATTTATGATATGATCATTTCCTTTACAATACTTGCAAAATAATTTTTGCTTTTCTAATTTCTTTTCATCTTTGTCTTATCTCTTCGATTGTGCAGAATTAGCAGATTTCTACTTACTAATTGAAGAGATCCATTTTCCTTTGCCCTTCTAACTAGCCAAGAATGCTTGATCTGCAACTCACATAATGGACCTGTTCTGCCTGGACTGATCTTCTTGCAATAGAATAGAGACTAACTCCTCAAATGACAAGGCATTTGGATTGCCTTTCATCATCAACCAAAGAGTAGAAGCAAAACTCTGATATGAATCATGAAGACCATTCAGAATGGTGTGCACAAGTGAGCTATCTGGTATAACCTCATCAGCAGAAATCAACTGTTCCTTCAAGTCTTTGATCTTTGTTAGAAAATTTTCCATAGAATCACCTTCATTCATGTGCTCAATCTCCAACTGTTTTTGGAGGTAAGCAACACGAGCCTCATTCCTAGCTTGGTACAATGTGGTAAGTGTATCCCAAGCATCCTTAGCTGTTCTGCAAGAGCGAATGTGAGGAATAATGGCACGTTTGACAGACAAATCTATCAATGCATGTGTCTGGGCATCTCTACCATCCCAACAAATCTGCTCTACAGTAGGTGCAGTAGAAATCGTAGCATGAATAGGAACATGCAGAATATCATCATCTTCCATACCTTCTACATCATCTTCAGTACCTGTTGTTGTAAGAATTGCAGGTGTGATAGGAATTTTTTCAACACCTTGCACAATGTTCCACATTCCCTTTGCAACCAATACATGTTGCATCATATAAGCCCATAACGGGTATTTGGTACCATCCAAATTATCCTCAACAACCAACATACAGAATACATCACTGCTTTCAGCCATGGCCGGTGACTAAAATACCTTGATGTAGAAAATTGACTGTATCTCAAAAAGTTGAACGGAACTACCCAAAGGAATTATGCTAGACCTGTAGCAAACTTTGACACACTTATATTGGTGAACACAAACTCGTACATGCCTTTGGCACAAAAAGATGAAATAGTCGACACAAGCGCTGCAATAGTGCGTTCGAAGGCCGAAACGAGCTCAGATCGTGATTTCGGCACCACAAAGGGAAGATGTTTTGATCTCGAAAACACGCTGAGTATGCTCACCAAAATTTGTGTGATTTTGAGACTGCAATCGGAGGAGTGTCGACGGCGCCCTAGATGAAGCGACGACCTGCTCTGATACTAATTGTTGGAGATAGACGTCTGCGGAAGCACGTGAATAACACAAGGAAGGAGAAGAAGCTTGGAGCATAACACATAATATTGAATGTATTACTAGAGAATGTACAAAGATAAGAAGCCCATTAGGGAAATATGCACATTTACAAGCCGGGGGGAAAAAAACCTCCTAAAGAGGGAAAAAGGTGCCCCGGCGGTCCTAGTGTGTTCACACACATCACTACCTAAATATATCAACACATAATAGCATCATAATTTAATAACAACCATCTTTTTTTTTCAATTTTGTGTTTCATCAAACAAAAATAGCTCAATCTCATCACAATTCCTAGAGACTATCATTGCATAAAAATTTGATAAAAGAAGCATTATGAACGAGTACGATATGAAAAGATGCATCAAATTTGCTATCTTTCAAAGTTTGTAGAAGCCATTTAGACATACTTTTCAACCTCTTCAATGTCAAATTTGCACTAGAAGGAGAATGCTTTGCATCATCATTTGAGACATGTGAAGGTTGAGACATTACCTCATTAGGACCAATACTTGACTTTACCTATATAAAGAGGGTGCAAAGTGTCATGCATATCCTTGGATCTAACTAATGTTCAAATACCTTCTCATGTAAAGACCAATGCCTCCCTATTTTTCCCTATAGTGACTTTATGGAAAACAAAAATTTAAATGGGGGCCACACATAAGTTCTTGCATACCGTCATCACTTCTTATCTTTTCTACTTTTGACCTTAGTTTCTCCAAATTATGTGCATAAGGGAGGTTCACCCGGACCTTCCATAACACTTTAAAAGCCTTAAAAAACCTTCAAACGGGCCTTTTTGCAACCTGCATTTAACATTTTCTACAAGACCTTTGTGAACAACTATTTGTGCACTATATGTGCACCCATGTCCTTGGCCACTTGTGCACCAGTAGTGCAACATTTTTTTAAGTCACCACTTTAAGTGGCTGAATAGTTGCCCACCACCTACTAGGCTCTTTGTCCCAGAGATCAAATAGCCAAACCATGAGCAAACATGTGTCAGCTCAACACCATAATTGGTGGGCAATCCATTAGGAGAAGGAAAAAAGTGAGTCACAAGGAAACATCAAAATTGGATTCTAGAGCGAGCAGTGAAAATAGAGGAAAGAGCATGTGTGGTTGAGGAGCTAATAAGGAAATTTCAAGAAGGGTAGAGGGGATAATAATTAAAGGGTAGGGAGGAGTGAGGGTTAGGTCTAGTTTTTAGTATAAAGGAAGGGGGAGGGAGGAGGATGCGGGGTTGATGATAGGTAAATAATGTAAGAACGTTGAAGCAACATGTGATTCATAAGAAAATTTGAAACATGTGAAAAAATAAAGATGGAATGGACCATGTGAAACATGTGCAAGTGAGAAATCACATGTTAAACGTGTGCAAAACATATGGTTTCTGAGAAAAAAAGGAAAAAGTGATGGATTTTGGAAAACTAATGAAACAAATGATTTCAAGGATCGAGAAACATAAAAATGACTCTAGTTTTGAAAAAAATGGCTACCCGAAGTGCAATCATGAGCCATGGAGGATATATTTGAAAAACAAAAACCAAAAAAAAAGTTCCAAACCATAGGATAAAATTTACCTTATGGTCGAGAGGGGGGGAGGGGAGGAATGAAAAATAAAATAAAATAAAATAAATTTTCAATAAATAAATAAAATAAAAATAAATCAAATAAAAATATTTTCATTATAAATCAAATAAAATAAAAGAAACAAAAACAAAACATAAAAATAAAATCAAATAAAATAAGAGAAACCAAATAAAAATAAAGTTAGGATAAGTTTTATGGTAAGATAGGTAGGGGGAGGGGCAAGAGAGACTAGGAGAGGTGGAGAGAGGAGAGGGAGGTAGAGAGAAGGGGAGGAGAGAGGTAGAGAGAGGGAGAGAAGTAGAGAGAGAGAAGGGAGAGGTAGAGAGAAGGGAAAAGAGAGATAGAGAGAGAGAAGATGGAGGTAGAGAGAAGGGAAAGAGAGAGGTAGAGAGAGAGTGAGAGAAGTAGAGAGAGAGTTAGAGAGTTTTTCCATCAAAAAGTAAGGGACCCTCTTTTTTTTTAATGATTCCAAAAAGTAGATAAACAATTGAATAAAATGTCAAAACATACCAAAAAGTCATGAAAAAAATCTATAAATTTGGCCAAAACCTTAGGACACCCTCCCACACTCAAAACTACAAAGAAACTCCCTTTTTCGTCTTACTGAACAAAAAAAATGCAATTTAAAAAACTAAATAATTCCCAAAAAAGTCCAAACAATTCCAAAAAGAACAAAACCAAAATATTCTTGTGAATTGGGATATGAAATGACCTCCAATTTACATGAAAAACCTTAAATAAAAAGCATGCCACCTAATGAAATTGAAAAACTAAGTAGAAAAGGGTATGAGAAGAGCTATATACAACCTAGATAGGTTCTGCAAGTTCTAGGTGATTCAAAAAAGCTTCAATTTTGTTGATGATGATAGGCCTTGAGCCTAGAGGTGTTGACTAGTGGCAATGTTGCCTCACCATCCAAAGTTTCTCACTGCACCACACCCCATTGTAGCATTTCTATTATTTTGTACATTCCTCACCAATCAAGAAGCGACTTGCCTCGCAATTGTGTATGTAATTGTGTGCTATGTAAGAGAAAAAGCATACCAGTCTGTAATTTTTTTGTCCATAAATTTCTATCATGAGCTTCCTTCCTTTTGTTTTCTATCTCCTCCAATTGCCTTCCTACATGTAGGTGAATTTCCTCCAATTATTGAGTGTAGATAGCCTAGCAGAGACCCCAACCTCCTTTGTAAGCTGCACTATTCTAGATGAGCCATGTAAAAACTCAAAGGCTTCAATAGGGATAACTCCATAGAACAATTGAAAGGAGGAGTATCATGTGGCTTCTTTGCATGCCAACTTGTAGGCCCATAGTGTGCCTAGATAAGTTGTTCCCCATGTAATTGGCTTTGGCATATATTCCTTGTTGATGTATAAAACACCACAAGAAATGAATTAATGTGACACTAGAACACCTCTATGGTCATCATTAACTCATTGCCACTCCAAACTTTGAGAAATGATAGCCTAAAGTGAGAACTTTGCTTCTACAGAAATTCCTAGTCACCGAAATGACATACCTTCAGTATTTTGATAATTTCTCCTAGCTCAAGTATTATTTCTCCATGAAACTTTATACGCTAAAACTAGAAGAGTAGAGCTTTCCAACAAGCTATCATATCCATCAAACAGATCTCTAGAACTCAAGTTATGGCTCTCACAAGATGACCCTATATGACCTTCCAAAATTGGAAATTTTACCTGTTTTAGTAAGAGCGCCTGTTTAAAATTAGAATTCGATGCCTAGCATCGACTTGCAACGAGAATTCGATGCTGGGCATCGACTTGGCATGTTTTTGGCCACTTTTCAGCAGGGATTCGATGCCGAGCATCGACTTCCCGCATAAAGTCTTGATCTTTTGGACACCAAAACTATAGGTGATTTCATGCACACTTACAATATGACTTATCAACTGGAATTCGATGCCAGGCATCGAGTTGCTCCAACAACATCATCTTTTCAAGAAGATTTGGCAGTAGATAAAAATCAGATATGAAGATAAGGACTTATCAAGTGAGATTCGATGCCATGCATCGACTTGCTTGAAAAACTTCAACCTTTCAAATCATTACACAGAAGACAAACACTGGAGATGGAGGAAGAAGACTTATACACAGAACTTTAACTAGTTCTTGTCATAACTATGAAAACTCAGAAGCTTACAAGTGCTTTCTCGCTCAGAGAAGCCCGACTATACTCGGTCATACAAAAATGAGTTCTTCTCACTTTCTCATTGTATTCCTTCTTCTTCTCACTCGCTCTCTCACCGCGTCAGTTGATACAAACTAACTTATATAGATTTTCTCATTCCCGTGATTTTTAAAAAACTTCTAGAACTAAAGTGAACTAACTTTACAAATATGATACACTTGTGAATTTGTCCCTTCACATAGGCATGGGGTTTTCTTCCTAAGATTTGACCTTCAAATATATGTATAATTAGTGAGTGTTTCTCCAACAGCTCCCCCTCAATCACTAATTGACATTCCCTGTTTCTTCATATCATCTTCTTTTCTTTTACTCCTGCCATGCTTTTGAATCTGCTGGTCTTCACACCATCCAAGCTCTTTGTCATTATGTCTGCTAACTGATCTTTAGTAGAAATGTACTCCACTTCAATCTCCTTCTCCATTACCTTTTCTCTGAGAAAATGATATTGTATCTCTATGTGCTTTGTCCTTGCATGAAATACTGGATTTGCTGCAAGATAAAGTGAACTCATATTATCTCCATGTATTGTAGGTGTACCTTGATCAATGCCTAAGCTCTTGAACAATGTCTGCATCCATATGACTTCCTTAGCTGCTTCCACAAGTCCTTTGTACTCTGCTTCAGTTGATGATAATGCTACTGTATGTTGTTTCTTTGAACACCAACTTACAAGCTTATCACCAATATATATCATGTAACCATGAGTTGATCTTCTGTCATCTTGATTACCTACCCAATCTGAATCACTATAGGCTCTCAACTTCAAATCTGATGTAAAAGGATAATATAATCCTTCCTTTATAGTTCCTTTGATATATCTGAGAACTCTTTGACCTGCAATCCAATGTGGGTCCTTTGGACAATGCATGAATTGTGACAAAACTCCCACTGCATAACTAAGATCAGGTCTTGTTAGTGTAGCATAAATCAAACTACCCACAAGAGATTGATACTTCCTCATGTCTTTGTAGTCTGCACCATCATATTTACTGAGCTTGTGATTAACTTCAAGTGGAGTTGAAGCTTCTCTGCAATTTTCCATATCAAACTTCTTCAATAGATTCAGAAGATACCTTTCTTGTGATACATATATGCCATGATCTGTATAAGTGACTTCCATTCCAAGAAAGTATGATAACTTTCCTAGGTCACTGATCTTGAATTCTTTTTCAAGTAATCTCTTTACCTCCTTGATTCCTTCATCTGAAGTACCTGTGATTATAATGTCATCTACATAAATACAAATGTAGATTGTACCTTCCTCTGTTCTTTTGATAAGTAGACTTGAATCTGCTTTTGAACTTTGATATCCAAGATCATTGAGATACTTCACCAGTCTATAGTTCCAAGCTCTTGGAGCTTGCTTCAATCCATACAATGCTCTTCTCAACCTGCAAACAAAATTTGGATACCTGGAATCTATAAACCCTTGAGGTTGTTCCATGTATACCTCATCTGATATGTATCCATTCAAGAATGCATTTTTTATATCCAATTGACTTAGGGTCCATCCTTTTGAAGCTGCAATAGCAATGATTGTCCTTATAGTTGACATCTTAGCTACGGGACTGAATGTCTCATCATAATCTATGCCATAGGTCTGGGCATAGCCTTTCACCACCAATCTAGCTTTGTATCTGGCTATACTTCCATCTGCAAGCTTCTTCACATTATAAACCCATTTATTTCCAATTACTTTCTTACCACTTGGTTTAGGAACAAGTTCCCATGTCTTATTCTCCTCCAGTGCATTGAACTCTTCCTTCATTGCTTCTTCCCATTGCTTCTTACCTTTAGCTTCATCATAGTTCTGAGGTTCTTCATCATCTTTGACCATATATGCATAGTTCTTCTGAGTTATGTAAGAAGTGTCATAAGAATACCTTTCTGGTTGTCTTCTAGTCCTGCTTGACCTTCTTGGTTCACATTCTTCATATGTGTCTGGATACACTTCTTCATCAAATATAGGAGCTTCTTCATTTCTTCTTGTTAATCCACTTGTGGATGTACTTGCTTGCATATAGTCTTCATCTCTATTTACCTGCACAATTGATTTTCCTTTCTCACATCTTCTTACCTCTTCTTCAAATTCTTCAGCTGTATGACTTTGATCTGCATACCAACTTTTCTGTTCATCAAATGTAACATCTCTAGAAACAAGAAATTGTTTGGTCAAAGGATTCCACAACCTGTAACCCATCTGCTTTTCATCATAACCAATGAACACATATTTTTCTGTCTTTGGTTCAAGTTTATGCCTAAGTTGTGATGGCACATAAGCATATGCAATTGATCCAAACACTCTACAATGATCTAGTGTTGGTTTCTTACTCCACCAAGCTTCATATGGAGTCATACCATTGAGAGCTGCACATGGTAATCTATTCACAAGATATGTAGCTGTATTTACAGCTTCAGCCCAAAGATAATTTGGACAATTCTTCTCCTTCAACATAGCTCTAGCAAACTCAACCAAAGTCCTGTTCCTTCTTTCTGCTACACCATTTTGTTGTGGTGTATACCTGCAAGTTATTTCTCTCTTAATACCTGCATTCCAAAGATAATCATTGAACTCTTGGGAGAAGTATTCTCCCCCTCCATCAGACCTCAGTCTTTTAAGCTTTTGATGTGTTACTCTCTCTGCATATGCATGAAAATGCTTGAAGGCTCCAAACACTTCTGATCTTTCCTTCAAAACATATAATGTTATCCATCTTGTAGCATCATCAATGAAAAGAACATAATACCTTGAGCCACTGATAGATCCTTCTTTTGTTGGTCCCCATACATCTGTATGAATGAGCTCAAGTACTCCATCATGTTTGAATCCTTTCTTCTGAAATGGTAACCTGTGTGCTTTACCCATTTGACATGCTTCACATTTATAAACCATATGTTGACTTTGCACATTTGGTAATCCTAGTACAGACTGATTAGCAACCATAGCTTTAATTCCTCTTTCATTAAAATGACCTAATCTCTTATGCCAGAGATCAAGTTCTGTAATCACTCCTTCACCATGTGTGAGCAAAGCTTGACCAATGTTCCCTTGCACTCTTAAAGTAAAGAGTCTACCTTCTTTCTTACCAGAGACAATCTGATTATATCCATTCTCTGGATCTTCAACAAATACTCCTTCATTTATAAACCTGACTTGAAAACCTTTTTCAACTATCTGTCCCACACTAATCAAGTTTTTAGGTATTGTAGGAACATACAAAACATTGGTTAGCAAATCTGCTCCATTCTTGCATTTCACTTTTCCAATTGAATGTACACTATGTCTGGTATTATCACCTGTTTGAACTGTGTGACTAGAACATCCAGAGTCAATTCTATGTTTCCTGACAAATGTTTAGAACATCCAGAGTCAATGTAAAATACCTTTAGATCTTCTTTATCTGATGTGCTGATTGAATTCATCATCAATGATGTATGACTTTCATTCTGTGTGTCATTTGCATAGTTGTAGTAGGTGGTGTTGTAGGATTGATTCTGTCCCCAACTTCTTCCTCCACCTCTACCATAGCCTCCTCTTTGACTTTGTCTACCTCTTTGAAAATTACTTTGATATCTTCCACCTCGACCTCTGCTATTGTTGTTTTGATTCTGGTTTGATCCTTGTTGGTTGTGCCAACAGTCATGAGCCAAATGATTACTCAATCCACAGATCCAGCAAGCCTTTTTGTTGTTATTTTGATTACCTCTTCCTCTTCCAAAACCTCTTGCTCTTCCTCTGCCAGTGCCTTTACCTCTTGCATAATAAACTTGAGAAGTTGACTCTTCTTCATCCTTTGCTTTACCTTTATCTCCTTTCTTCTTGTTCTTCATGTACATTGCAGAACTTTGTCCTTTATCTCCATCTCCCTTCAAGTCTTGCTCATATGTGAGCATCAAACCAAGCAACTGGTTCAAATCTGGAACATAATGATTTAATGAAAGTTCTGTTGATAAGACAAAAGGTTTCCACCTTTCATCCCCTCTCAAACCTGCAAGTAGCTGAGCAATCAATCTGTGATCTTCAACATCTTCATCTATGGATCCAAGATTATCTGCAAGATCCTTCATCTTAGTGACATAATCACTAATACTTTGACTTGGCTTCTTCTTGAATGTTGTAAACTCTGACCATAGACTTGCTTTCCTTGCTTTAGTAGTGCTTTGGAAATGATACTCCAATGCATTCCATATATCTTCAGATGATTCCAATCCTCTGATGTGTGGTAGCAAATGATCAGAGATTGTATTGTAGATGTAGGCTTTTGCACTTGCATCCTTCTTCTGCCAATGCTTTAAAGCATCAAGTTCTTCTTTCTTTGGTCGGCTTTCATCTTCAAATACTGGCTTCTCTTCTTCACCTGTAACATATATCATGAGATCCTTACTCATAAGTAAGGCTTCCATTCTCATTACCCATGCGGGGTAATTATCTCTGTCCAATTTGTCAATGGAGATATGATCTGCCATAGTTCTTTCCTTCTGCTGCAACCTGTGAGCTTAAAGGATAAAGGATAATACCTTTTGAAGTTCTTTGTGTATGAGGATACTTTTGAAGTAACCTTTTGATGCCTTGTGTCTTCAAATGCTTCACCTTTCAAACTTTAATGGAAAACTTTACAAAACTTCTCGTACCTTTGTCGTCTTCTGCTCTCGAGAATCTTTCTGCTCTGATACCACTTGTTGATGTATAAAACACCACAAGAAATGAATTAATGTGACACTAGAACACCTCTATGGTCATCATTAACTCATTGCCACTCCAAACTTTGAGAAATGATAGCCTAAAGTGAGAACTTTGCTTCTACAGAAATTCCTAGTCACCGAAATGACATACCTTCAGTATTTTGATAATTTCTCCTAGCTCAAGTATTATTTATCCATGAAACTTTATAGGCCAAAACTAGAAGAGTAGAGCTTTCCAACAAGCTATCATATGCATCAAACGGATCTCTAGAACTCAAGTTATGGCTCTCACAAGATGACCCTGTATGACCTTCCAAAATTGGAAATTTTACCTGTTTTAGTAAGAGCGCCTGTTTAAAATTAGAATTCGATGCCGGGCATCGACTTGGGATGTTTTTGGCCACTTTTCAGCAGGGATTCGATGCCGGGCATCGACTTCCCGCATAAAGTCTTGATCTTTTGGACACCAAAACTATAGGTGATTTCATGCACACTTACAATATGACTTATCAATTAGAATTCCATGCCAGGCATCGAGTTGCTCCAACAACATCATCTTTTCAAGAAGATTTGGCAGTAGATAAAAATCAGATATGAAGATAAGGACTTATCAAGTGAGATTCGATGCCACGCATCGACTTGCTTGAAAAACTTCAACCTTTCAAATCATTACACAGAAGACAAACACTGGAGATGGAGGAAGAAGACTTATACACAGAACTTTAACTAGTTCTTGTCATAACTATGAAAACTCAGAAGCTTATAAGTGCTTTCTCGCTCAGAGAAGCCCGACTATACTCGGTCATACAAAAATGAGTTCTTCTCACTTTCTCATTGTCTTCCTTCTTCTTCTCACTCGCTCTCTCACCGCGTCAGTTGATACAAACTAACTTATATAGATTTTCTCATTCCCGTGATTTTTAAAAAACTTCTAGAACTAAAGTGAACTAACTTTACAAATATGATACACTTGTGAATTTGTCCCTTCACATAGGCATGGGGTTTTCTTCCTAAGATTTGACCTTCAAATATATGTCTAATTAGTGAGTGTTTCTCCAACATTCCTTCCTTAGCAGAGGTATCAAATACTGTATTTGTGGACTATCCTTGTCCATTTTCCCTTGGATACTATGCACAAGAAGTATGATGGAGAACCTTGTACTTGTTAAAGATTCATACAAAACTTTGTCAACAAAGTGTGTTCCTTGATCAATGCAAACTTCAAGTGGACAACCAAAGCTGCAAAAACTATTGTTCTACCAGAAATCAACAACTCTTTGTGTTGTGCAATCTGGAGAAGCAATGGCCTCAACCCACTTAGTTGCATAGTCAGTGGCAGTCAAAAAATATTTATCATTTCTTGGAAAGAATGCAAGATAGATAGGCCTTATAAAATCTAACCCCCACTCTCAAATCGTTTCCATGATGTGGAGACAACCAATGCATGTTGTCTCTACTTTGTGGGTTTTACACCACATCTTTGACATACATCACATGCCTGAGCACTTTCATCTGCATCTCTGAATAATGTAGGCCACCATAACCAAACATCTAGGGTTCTATGGCTCATAATATGCCCAGGAAGGTGCCCACCATGTGGTCCTTCTATACAGTGTTGGAGTTAGACATCTGTGGAAGCACGCGAACAGCACAAGGAAGAAGAAGAAGCTTGGAGCACAACACACAATGTTGAATGTATTACCACTAGAATGTACAAAGATAAGTAGCCCGTTAGGGCAATAGGCATATATACAAGTCAGGGGAAAAACCTCCTAAAGAGGGAAAAAAGTGACCCGACGGTCCTAGAGTGTTCACACACATCACTACCTAAATATATCAACAAATCCCCCCTGGGAGTGATGCGGTGAACAAGGAGCTGGCACTCATTTATAAGGAACTGTCAAGCTATGTGGAATCAATCCACAAAAGGAAGTAAGCCCAAAGCTTTGCGGAAAGCTTCAAGCTTCTCCCTAGGCAGAGCCTTCGTAAAAAGGTCTACAATGTTCTCCAATGTGGGCACATATGCCAAGCTAATCTCCCTAGCAGAGAACCTCTCCCTGACATAATGATAATGCACCTCAACGTGCTTAGTGTGAGCATGGAACACAGGGTTCCTCGCCACTGCCAATGCACTCTGACTATATGTGAAGATGGTGGTGGAAGAAGACTAATCAACACCCAAATCAGTCATAAGCATATGAGCCACACACACCCAACAATCGTTGTGAAAGTTGCCCAATACTCAGCCTCACAACTGCAAGTGGCTACAATAGGCTGCTTGTTGCTCAACCAAGATATACAGGAGCTACCAAGCATGAAGCAAAAACCACTGGTGGACACACGGTGTCATAGCAACCAACCCAATTACTATCAGAAGAAGCATGAAAATCTGGCGGTAGTGATCCCCCTTTGGGATAAAACAATCCAAGTAGTCGGGTACCACTCAAGTAGCGAAATATGTGCTTAACTGCCTACCAATGCTTGACACTTGGGCAATGCATAAACCTACTCATCTCTGAGACAACAAACTGAATATCTAACCGAGTAATGCATAAGTAAATCAAGCATCCAACAGCCTGCTGATAGAGAACAACATCAAATGCATCTCCAACATCATGAAGACTCAAGGGTAAACCTATCTCCATAGGAGTGGCAATAGGCTTATAGTCTTCAAGGCCAAAACGATGTAATAATGTGTCAATATATTTCCTTTCACACAAAGTCATTCCACCATCAACTTGCATAAACTGAATGCCCAAATAGTGATGCAAATGCCCCAAATAAGACATCTCAAATGAGGCATGCAAATCAGCCTTAAAATCAACAATATGCATGTCATGAGGACGAGTGAGCACCATGTCATCAACATACACCATAATGATCAGAAGCACATCATTAGCATGCTTAACATATAAGGTGCTTTCAGTTGGACTGTTCTCAAAACCATGTGCAATCAGATAGGCATGTGTCTTTTCATACCAAGCACATGGTGCTTGCTTTAAACCATATAATTCCTTTTCTAACCTGCACACCTAGTTTTCATGCCCTTTCTGTAAAAAGCCATGAGGCTGAAAAACATACACTTCTTCATACAAGTCACCATACAAAAATGTTGTTTTAATGTCCAGCTGATGTATATTCCAACCATGATGAGCTGCAAGTGCACAAATGCTACGAATAGTAGCCATACGGCAAGTAGGAGTAAAGGTTTCATCAAAATCAATTCCTCTTTCTTGCGCATAACCCTTTGCAACAAGCCTAGCCTTATACGTGTCAACTGTACCATCAAGCTTACGCATCAACTTCTATACCCAATTAGTACCAATGGCCTTCTTGCCAGGAGGCAACTCACATAAAGACCATGTACCATTCTTCATTATAGCATCATATTTAGATTGCATAGCAGCCATCCAATTTTCTGAATTTTGTGCTTCATCAAATGAAACATGCTCATTCTCATCACAGAGACTAGATGTAGCCACAATATAGCAACCTGATGCAAAAGAGGCACTATGAGAGCCTGAACGAGTACGATATGACAGAGGTGCATCTAATTTGCTGTCACGCAAAGTTTGGACCAGCCATTTTGGCATAGTTTTTGCCTGCTCAATATCAGCTCTCTCATCAACAAGTGCATCATACAAATCTGCATCAGAAATGGAATGATCTACATCATCACATGAAACCTGCAAAGGCTGAGAAGTTGCCTCATTAGGACCAGCACTAGACTGTCCACCTGTAAAAGGAGGCAGCAAAGTATCATACATGTCTTTGGAGCTAATAGATGTCTCCTTAGTACATGAAAGTAAGGGCTGAATAGCATCTTCCACAAAAACAACATCATGGCTAGTCTGTGAATGATACAGAGGATAGCCTTTGCTTTCAGAATTGTAACCAACAAAAATACATTTTATTGCTTTATCATCCAATTTTCTACAATGTTGTTCAGGCACTAATGCATATGCAAAACAACCAAAGACACGTAGATAAGCAACAGATGGCTTGCGACCATGACAAGCCTCATATGGAGTGATAGACAAAAGCACTTTAGTGGGACACTTGTTAAGTACATATGCTGCCGACATGACATCCTCAAGCCAGAAACTATGTGGTAAAGCCTGACTCTTGACCATACACCTCACCATCTCAATGACTAACCTATTCTTTCGTTTAGCAACCCCATTTTTTTGAGGTGTATACGGCATTGTACACTAATGTTTTATGCCACATTAAGCCAAAAATGCATTAAAGTCAGAAGACATATATCGCCCCCCCCCCCCCCCCCCCGATTAGAACGGAGGGTGCCCATTTTACATGCTAATAGATTTTCAACCAAAACCAGAAACTGTTTGAAGCACATAAACACTTTGGACTTTGCCTTCAATGGATATACCCATGCATGCCTAGAAAAATCATCGATGAAAGTCAGGAAGTAAAGATAGTTCCCAAAAGAAGGTGTTTGCATAGGACCACAGATATCACTATGTACAAGCTGCAATTTCTGAGTAGCTCGAACTGAACCTATGGAAAGGAGGAACGCTGCATTTTGCCCAAAATACAGCCTTCACAAACATGTTTTTTGGGTGCCTCAAGTTTGGGCAAAGAGGACACCATTTCAGATTTCTACACGCATAGAAAACTAGCAAAATTCAGATGACTAAAGCATGCATGCCAAATCTTTGCATCTGACATAGCCTGAGAATCATGTACTGCACATGCCAAATCATTTACAGATCTTTCATAGTCTATGAGCTTATACAGCCCACGACATAAAATGCCATAAGCAATAATGATGTCGCCATTTGACACATCATGAATTGTACATCTTTCATCAACAAATTTCACAAACAAGCCAATCTTGGCTAATGCAAAAATTGATAACAGATTTTTCTTGATCCTTGGCACAAACAAAGCATTTGTCAAAACTGTAAACAGTAGTAAACACCCATTCTTCATCTTGCACAAGATTAGTAGACTCTATTTTCGATGTAGAGGACTCTGCAACAACCATTTCGGCCTCTTTCTTCTTTGCCTCTTTAGCATCCAGTTTTGGACAACTCTTAATGACATGATCATTTGCTTTGCAGTATTTGCAAAACAATTTTTTCTTTTCTGATTTCTTCTCATCTTTGTCTTCCTTCTTCGAATGTGCAGCATTTGCAAATTTCTGCTTATTAGTAGAAGAGCTCCATTTTCCTTTGCCCTTCTGACTAGGCAAGAAAGCTTGATCTGCAACACGCATAACAAACATGTTCTGCCTAGATTGATCTTCTTGCAATAGAACAGAGACGAACTCCTCAAATGACAAGGTATTTGGATTGCCTTTCATCATCAAACAAAGATTAGAAGCAAAACTCTGATATGAGTCAGGAAGACCATTCAGAACAGTCTACACAAGTGAGCTATCTGGTATAACTTCATCAACAGAAATCAACTATGCTTTTAAATCCTTGAGTTTTGTGAGAAAATTATCCATACAATCACCTTCATTCATGTGCTCACTCTCCAATTGTTTTCAGAGGTAAGCAACACGAGCCTCATTCCTAGCCTGGTACAATGTGGTAAGTGCATCCTAAGCATCCTTAGTTGTTCTACAAGAGTGAATGTGAGGAATAATGGCACATTTGATAGACAAAGCTATTAATGCATGTGCTTGAGCATCTCTGCCATCCCAACGAATTTGCTTTGTAGTAAGTGCAGAAAAACAACAACATGAACAAGAATCTGTAGAATATCATCATCTTGGACACCATCTCATTAGCTCCAGGACTTGTATTTATAATACATGTATTTGCAGGCGTAACATGACATGTTTCAACACCCTGCATAATATTTCATAGTCCTTTTGTGACCAATACATGATGCATTATATAAGCTCAAAATGGGTAATTCATACCATCCAACTTATCCTCAATAGCCAACATACGAAATACATCATTGCTTTCAGCCATGGCCACTGACTAAAATACCTTGATGCAAAAAAATCATTATATATGAAAAACTTGAACATAATTACCCAAACGAGTTCTGCTAGACCTGTAGCACACTTTGAGACATACTGGCAAACCAAAATTGGTATATATCTTTGGCACAAAAAGACAAAATAGCCTGCACAAGCACTACGATAGTGCACTCGGAGGCCAAAACGAGCTCAGATCACAATAATGTCTTTTGACCCCTTTATCCACCTAAAACTTGCATAGTTCATATTTTCAACACTCCCCCTCAAGCTTAAGGTGGTAGTGTATATATCAAGTAAGCTCTTAGCTTTTGAAAACTGTGTTAACTTGTTCGTGTCCAAGCTTTTGGTGAATATATCTACAACTTGGTCCTTTGTACCTACAAAATGAGCATTGATGTCCCCACTTGCAACCTCCTCCCTTACATAATGGTAATTGCACCTCAATGTGCTTGTTCCTTGCATGATACATGGGATTGTTAGCAAGATGTAGGCTTGACATGTTATCTCCATAAACTAGAATTGGTCCAAGTTGTATACTAAGATCTTTGAAGAGCTTCTTAAGCCACATTGCTTCACATGTAGTGATGGCTAAAGCTCTATATTCAGCCTCTGTTGAACTCAATGCAACTATGGGCTACTTTTTGCTCATCCATGGAATTGCTTTTGTACCTAGCATGAAAACATAGCCAAAAGTTGACCTTCTATCATCAACACTCCCTGCACAATCTACATCACTCCATGCTCTTACTTGAAGTTATTCATCATACCTGTATAGCAACCCATAACTAATTGTACTCTTCACATACCTTAACACCTCCTTGCTTGACTTGACATTTGAATCCATAGGTTGAGCTATTGGTTTGCAATCTATCATGCAAAACCTAAAGAGCACATCTAGAAGATACTTCTTTTCAAAGAGATAGATACCTTCTTTCCCATAGATCACAGCAATGACAAGAAATTACTTTAGCACACCTAAATTTGAGATTTTGACTCTTCAAGTTTCTCTGTGATGGTCCTTATCCCTGCATCACCATCACCTATCATAAGGAGATCATCTACATATATGCATATCAAACATATCTTGTCATTTGTTTTCTTCATATACAAGGATGGATTTGCATCACTTGGAGAGAAACCACATCTCTTCAAGAAGTCCACTAGCCTCTGTTTCCAAGTCCTTGGGGCTTGCTTTAGGCCATACAAGGCCTTCTTCAACCTACAAACATAGGTAGGATGTTGTGGATCTACATACCCTTGAGGTTGTTCCATGAACACCTCTTCTTGTAACTCATCATTCAAGAAAGCATTCTTTATGTTCATTCTAGTAGATAGGCTACCTCCTTGCTACACATAGGGCTATGAGAGATCTAATGGTAGCCTTGTTTTCCACAGGGCTAAAAGTCTCCTCATAATCTACCCCTTGTGTCTGTGTGAAGCTTTTGGCTAGTAGTCTAGCCTTGTACCTTGCCAAGCTTCCATATGCATCCTCTTGGTCTTGTACACCCACATGTTTTGGACTATCTTCATGCCTTCCTTCTTGGGTACTAGTTCCCAAGTGGTGTTCTCCTTAAGAGATTTGAACTCTTCATGCGTAGCCTTCCTCCACTCTAGTTTGGTCTTTGCCTCATCATAAGAAATTGGCTCTTGGTCTGCAATGATATTCATCATGTATGCATAGTACTTTGCCATGAAAGAACCATATATATACCTTTGTGGGGATGCCTTCCTTGTAGAACTCCTATTTTGACCTTTGGGATATTGCTACTTAAGTCTATTGAGTTTTACATTAGGACTAATGACCTCCTCAAGCTAATCCTCTTTTGATTCCTCTTGAGCTTCCCTAGCGTCATAGCATGTCTCTTGCAACCTTCTATACTTTGAAGTAGGGGATAGTCCTTCATAATCATAAGCATAAGAGTGATCATATGAGTGTACCTTAGATGTAGAAGCCTCTGGTCCACTGATTGTGATTGACTCTTGAGGTTGAATTTGTACATCAAGGTCTGTATACTCCTCTTGATTCTCTTCATCCAACTTTGTCTTGCCCTTGTCTCCATACCAAGGCCTTAACTCATCAAACACAACATCTCTTGACACATATAGCACTTTGAGAGAGGGTTGTAGCACTTGTAGACTTTTTTCTCATTTGAGTAGCCAATGAACACACATTTCTCACTCTTGGGCTCTAACTTTGTTCTCACTTCACTAGGAACATGAGAAAGCATACACATCCAAATACCTTGAGGTTCTCCATGGTTGGTTTCTTGCCATAAAAGACTTTGTGTGGAGTCGAGTTGTGCACACCACCTGTTGGAACCCCATTTATCAAGTAACAAGTTGTATTCATAGCCTTCGCCCAATAAGAGAATTGTAAGATACCTCCATTTATGAGACATCTAGCTATCTCAACCAAATGCCTGCCTATTCTTCCTCTCTGCAACACCATTTTGTTGAGGGGTGTATCTGCATGTAAAGTGCCTCTTAATGCCATTGTCTTGCAAATAATTTATGAACTCCTTGGAGAAATACTCTCCCCCTCCATCTAACCTCAGTGTCTTGATGTGTGCATCACATTCTTTGTCAACCTGGGACCTAGACTTTTGAAAGGATGAAAATACTTTTGATGTTTCCTTGATAACATATAGCCATACCTTTCTTGAGTGTTCATCAATGAAAGTGACAAAGTACCCAGCTCCTCCTAATGAAGCCTCTCTACTAGGGGCCCATACATTTGAGTGTATAAGCTCCACGACATTAAAGATATGTACTCACTCTTTGGAAATGGCTTCCTTGATTGCTTACCTAGCTGAAAAGCATCACAAAACTCATGTAGACCTTGGCCATTTGGTAATCCCTGCACTAAACCTACTTTGTACATGATTTTTAACTTGGGAATATTGATATGTCTTATCCTCTTGTGGCAAAGATCAATCTCTACAATCCTTTTGTTACCAATCATCACATAACATACCTTGTGTGTAGGAGCAACATTTAGTGTGAACAATCAGCTTTTTTTCCTTCCCTTAGCAATGACCTTGCCTCCTTGCTTCACCATGCACCCTTTTGCATCAAATATAACCTGCACTACTCTCTCTACCATCTTTCCTATAGAGATAAGGTTCTTGGAAATAGATGGAACATGGAGCACATCTTTAAGAGTCTTGACAAATTTACCTTCATCTAGCTTTACATCTCCCACATGTATAATTGGATGCTCAGTGTTATCTCCTATCTCCACACAACCTTTTGAGCTTGGGACCTGCATATGAACAAAAGATTCCTCCATACATGATATGTGATTAGAGCATCCATCCTTCTTGGTGTTGTTAGCATAGTTCCCTTGCTCCTTCCTCTTCTTTCCTTTCTCATCCTTGAACCAACAATTTGAAGAAATATGATTCTGCTTACCACATATAAAACAAGTCTTACCTTGATGAGGGTTGTTCTTCCCTCTGCCGTTCTTGCCCTTCCTTGAAGATGATGCCTTGCTATCTCCTTTTGAATTTGAATCTTCTTCCTTGGACTGCTTCCACTTGCTTTTTCCTCCTTTCCCCTTCTTGCCATCTTGCCTTTGCCTTTTCTAGCATATAGGACCTATGAGTGACCATCCTTCTTGGATGTGTCTCATATGGCAACCTCTTTTGCCACTAGGTGTGGGATCAACTCCTCAAGAGTTGGTAGAGGATCTCTATACAAGATGGTAGTAATGAGGGGTTTCCACTTGTCTTCTCCTCTCAGCCCATTGAGAGTAATCTGCACAAGGTCTTCCTCATCTACTTTGCAGCCAATGGATGCCAATTGCTCCCTCAACTCCTTCACCTTCAAGGTCTAGCCAACAATAGATTAGCCACTACCCTTCTTCAAAGAATGGAGCTCATTCTTAAGTTGTATCTTTTTGCTTCTTGTGGAAGTGGAATATCTCTTCTCTAAGGCCTCCAAAACATCTTTGGCATGATCAAACTCTGATATATGACCAATCATAGTGTTAGAGATACTTGTAATATGTAGACGATAGATCTCCTATTCCTTTCCTCCCAATCCTTCAACATCTTCAATTCTTGATTGGTGACCTTTGGATCTTTGGGATCCACATCGGGCTTATCTTCATCTCCACACACAATAGGCCATAAACATTTGCTCATGAGGTAGTTCATGATTCTAAACCTCCATGCCTGATAGTTGTCTTTGTCATGCAGCTCCACTTTTTGACCTAGATCTGCCATAATCAATGGGAAATTAGGGTTACACTAAAATGTACCTCTTAGCCTTGATGTCCAAGCTTTTCCTTCCTTCTCCTAGAGTCCTCAAAGGATGTTTCCTGTTCTGATACCAACTGATGGAATTTAATCCCTCAGATTTTCACACTAAAAGTGAAATGAACCCAATACCTAGGTCCCTTCATACACCTTTTTTGCTACCCTACAGGAAAACTCTAATTCATTTGGCTTAAACTGATCCAAATCAACTAATCTTTTAGACACATTTATTATGGTTTATGATCTTTCCAAAAAGCTATAGAAAACCTCAAATGGATATGATTAGGTCAATCAACAACTCTATACAAAACAGACTATGCAAAGATGTAGGATATGCAAAAATTAGGATTACAGAGATACACCAATTTCTCTAAGGATAAAATGGATTTCGATAATTCCTCTTGGGGAAAGTAAAAACCATACATAAGCTAAATAATGCACTTTAATTCTCTTGAATTGGATATGCACACAAAGAGTTATAGTTGTTATAAGCAGACTGTGTCTATACCTACAAGAGACTAGAGGGGGTGTGGGCTTGATAGCTCCTCCTTGCTCCTCATTTGTGCATATAACACCCTCCTCTATGTTTTTTCTAGCTTGAACACCTGCATTTTAGCTCCTTGAGCATTGGATGACTCTCTCCTTGAGCCTCCTTGAGTATATGTCTCCTTGTCTTCAATGACTTACAAGACTTCCATGCATTTGGTGTATGTTCACCTCCTTTTATAGCTTTTGGATGCCTCTCTGACTTTTCCACTGCCTTAGGACTACCTTGCCTGACCTTGCCCGAATTTGAGACCACCGTAAGTGATTTGAGTCGTGAATTTTGTCCACATTAAGGTCTTTTGACCCCTTTATCCACCTACAACTTGCATAGTTCACATTTTCAACAATAGATACCTAAGTGGTTGGTGATTATTAATTATGATAAATTTTACCCCTAGCAAGTAATGGTGGAATTTATAGATAGGGAATACCATTGCCAAGGCCCCTCTCTCGATATAACTATAATTCTTCTCTGCTTTAGTAAGAATCTGACTTGCATATTCAATGGTTCTATCCAACTTATGTTCTTCACTATCCTATGTGAGAACTGCTCCTACTGCATAGGTGCTTGTATCTACATGGACATGGAAAACCTTAAACCAATCAGATTTGAAAAGAATTCGTGTAGCCACTAGCTTAGATCTCAATGTTTGATAAGACATTTCCTCTTCACTATCCCACTTGAATGGGACTTCTTTACTTGTGAGCATCGCCAATGGTCTAGTTATGTCTGCAAACATTCTAATAAATCTCCTATGGTAACTAGTATGACCCAAAAAGCTTTAATTTCTTTTAGTGATTTAGGCATTGATAGCTTTAATATGGCTATGATTTTATATGGGTCAAGAGCCATACCTTTAGCAAAACCCATGTCCAAGGAGGGTACCTTCTATCACTAGAAAGTGACACTTATTACGATTCAACTTCAACTTTGTTTCCCTGCATTTGTTAAAGACGTATTGCAATTGGATCAAATATCTCCTATGGTAACTAGTATGACCCAAAAAGCTTTAATTTATTTTAGTGATTTAGGCATTGATAGCTTTAATATGGCTATGATTTTATATGGGTCAAGAGCCATACCTTTAGCAAAACCCATGTCCAAGGAGGGTACCTTCTATCACTAGAAAGTGACACTTATTACGATTCAACTTCAACTTTGTTTCCCTGCATTTGTTAAAGACGTATTGCAATTGGATCAAATGATTATCCAAGCAGTCCATAGGAGTACTAGTGCACTTACCTGAGAAGGATGTAAAAATTCAAAGAGCCTCCAAAAGCAAAGGACCAAAAATAAGGTTCAATGTTCTATTGATAGTGGTAGGGGCATTTTTTAGTCCAAAATACATCTAAACATAAACATATGTCCCCTAGGGAGTGATGAAAGCTGTCTTTTCTATGATCCTCAAGAGTGATGGATATTTGGTTATACCCACTAAAACCATCCATGAATCTATAGAGTGTATGTCTTGCCACTTCTTCTATAACCTGTTCTCCAAAGGGCATAGGGAATCCATCTAGAATTGTTACCTTTTTAAGTTCTTTGAAATCTATATATATTCTAATTTTTTTTTCTATTCCTATTGGGCACAATGAATATGGGAGAGAGCCACTTTGAAAGCTCCACTCGAATAATAATGCCAACATCCTCCATTTTTTGGATCTCTAGGTAGACACCTTCAACATACTTTAGATTCAATATGTAGCTTTTCCCCCTTACTAGTTTGGAGCCTTCAATTAGTGGAATTTTATGTTCTCCAAAACTTTCATGTATTCCTTCCAAATCATTGTAATGCCATGCAAATACATCTGCATAAATTTTCATAAAAGATATTACCTTTGAAAGCATCTAGGGATAATTCCATAAATAGGTGGACAATAATATAGGATGAGAGTTTTCCTTGTTGCCTAGGTGAATTTCTTTGACAAGATTCCTATCCATCAATGTGTCTAGAGATTCTTCTTTATCTTTGAAATCTTCTGTCACTTTATCCCACATACAATGAGTGTCATATGCACGAGCACTTTGGATGTTGATTTTTTCTACCTTTTCTTGCATCACCCTCTAGGGATTTCATGAGTTGGAAAAGAAACTTCTTCAATAAATTGTTTTACTTTGTAGGTAATTTCCTTCTTGGTATTTGAATCAGCTTCATCTATGTTGCACTTAACGGGCATTTTCTTCCCTCTTCTATGGCCTTTCACCAGTTCACCCAATCAAGAAACTTCTATGATTTCCTCTTTTTCTTCATAAACTTCTTCTGTACTTGATTCATTTGGAAAAACTCCATAGCAAGAAAACGAGTTTCCCACTTATAACGAGGCCAAAATGTCCTCTTCTCATCTAAATCCAATTATGAGTTGTTCATCATGTCTTGTTCCATACAAGTACCAACTGTTTGCATCATGTTGGTATGTCCCTGATTGTTTGGTTCTTGTTTTCCTTGTCCAAATCATGTAAAACATTGGCATGCCTTAGCCAGGGTCTCCCAATCAATAGAGCAAAACCTCCATCTATATGTGGTAGTCTTAATACAACGAAGTCCAAAGTAAAGATGTTACCTTGTACCTCAATTGGAACTCAAGGGACCACTCCTATTGGTCTTACTCTACTTTGGTTGGCCAATGTCACAATGAAGTTGGCTAGTCTTGATGGTTGATATCCAAACTTTTCCATAGTATGTTCAGGCATCAATCTAATGCGTGAGCCACCATCCACTATAACTCCTGGTAGATTTTGTCCTTTAATAGTGATAGTGAGTCAGGGCTCTTATAATCTATAAGGGAGGATTCCCCGATAACTTTACCCTCACTCATAGCATTAGCCTTTGCAACTAGGGTGGATGTGGAGGCTTCATCATGATATGTAGAACTTCTGATCCGAATTTTGCATCCATTTTAATAGATCTTAAATATTAACCTCCTTTTGGATTTAAATTATCTTGAAGGCTCGGATTCAATAAGAGCATGGGCTATGTGTGACTTTTCAAACCCTATTGAATGCATTTCCAATGGCTTCACTTGTGCTTGTAAGCTCTTCTTTTGGTTGTTTTTATTCATTTGGAGTAGATATGTCCTCAAGTGTCCCCTTTTCCATGTTCAATCCATTTCTACTCGCTCTTGGTACATTTCTCCTTGAGCTTCTTTCCCTTTGCTTCTTGTCTGCATAACAAAAGTCAATTTCTTCTAGATGTACCACTCTAGAAAATGATGATATCATAATGGTTTCTTTTGCAACTCCTTCCTCACTCATAGAGATCATCTGAATATGAGGCCCTAATGTGGATGTTCTGTTCTTTGGACAACAAATGGTGTATGGTCTCTAGCTTCTAGGCAATTTTTGTGAGGAGAATCATCTAGAAGAGGACACTTTCTTTGATAATATCCACACACTCCCCACAGCTAAAACACATGATTGTCCTTTTGGGCCCATTTCCAGTATGCTTGTGTAGGCATTCCTCTTGAGTGAAACTCATGGGCTTCATGGCTAGGTTTCCTGCATAACCAGTAAGTCATACTCAAAGAGGGCATTCACTTACCGCATGGCCCTATTTGCTACACATGGTGCACCATAAGTCCACTTTTGATGCCACCAGGGATGCTCCTCCTTGTCCCGAGTATGCTTGTGTACCATAAACAAGGAGGGGAATGCCTACACAAGCATATTGGGGACAAGGAGCAGCTTGTTGCAAATAGGGCACCATAAACTTCTTCTGTACTTGATTCATTTTGATTCTATCTCCAGGGATACTCCTTTATGATGTGTTGATTCCTCTTATGTACATCACTTCACTTCTAAACTACTTGTCTATCTTGATGCTTATATTGTTGTCCTAAGAACCTTCTAATGTAAAGACCAATGACTCCCTATTTTGTCATGTAGTGACTATGGAAAACAAAAATTTTAATGGGGACCCACACAAGCTGTTGTGTACCGTCTTCACTTCTTATTTTTTCCACTTCTAATCTTAATTTCTCCAAATTATCCACTTAAGGGAGGGTTCACTCGAACCTGCCATAACACATTAAAATCCTTAAAATCCCTTTCTTTTTGCAACCTACATTAAAATTTTCCTACAAGATCTTTGTGAAAAACTATCTATGCACTACTAATGCACCCATGTCCTTGGCCACTTGTGCACCACCTATGCACCACTTCTCCAAGTCACCACTTTAACCAGCTCAACATTTCTATAATGTATTTATTGTTCTCTGACTTGAGTGTCGTGTATTTCTCCGTTTTGCTAATCATAGAAAATGAATCGATGATTCTCTCTCTCAAATTTGGAGGTGGATTGTCTCTCTCAAATTTGGAGGTGGATAGTGTATCCCTCTCAAGGGGACATTGCCTCTTGGATAGTGAAGCACCAAAAGAAATTAGAGAGCCAAAAGCAGAAGAGGAAGAAAAGGTTTTAACAGACAAATAGAGAAAGAACTCAAAGAGTGTATCCAGGTGATAACCAAGCATATATTCACATTAGAGGAAGGGCAATTCAATATACAATATTTCCACAACATTTTGCCATTTTTCATAATTGAAAACTAGTGTACAAATGATGGAGGCCTATTGGACTATAGGACTACAATGACTTCTAGAAGAACTCATGTATTTTCTAGACTTAAGGTGTGAGCAAGTGATGAGTTCATTGCAAGAGGTAAAAAGAATGAACTTTGAACCTTAAGTCAAATGCAAAGTGAATAATTCGGAAGGTATTGAAATCACTATGAGACCATAACATATAAAATCAACTTCACAATGTTTTAGCATGGGAACTAAGGTTCATGTGAGCTTTATAAAGAAAAATGGCTTTTCTATGTAGGATTCACAATGTTTTTTGATTTTAAGGATAAACCAAATTATAAATTGGCCATGAGAATGTTCTCATAATTATTATGTTTTCCTAGATTTCCAAACTAGTAACATTAGAAGATAAGATATAGTTGGCACCACTTGCCAAAGTGTTCAAAGAATTAATGTCAAGAATAAGTCCAATGAGAAAGGTCACAGTGGAAGTGGACTCACAGAAGAGCAAACAATTAGCCACCATTGAAGAAAAGAAAAAATTATCCAAGGAATATCGTAGTGTGAGAAGAACAAATCACAAAAGAGCGGCTAAGATTATAATAGAAGGTTCAGACAATACAGAACCTCACCCACCTCCAAAATCATAAGAATCAATATATAGCTAATTGATGCAAGTTATTGATAAAATAGATTTTTATGAGGTACCAAAAAATGCTAAAAGATCTCTTTTGATAAGGCCATTGATTGGACCGAGGAGTTGGAGCATTATGAGACTTTACATGAATAGGTGGAAGAAAAGATAGAATTAATGTTCACACAAGAAAATTGCACTTTTAGAGTTTTTAGAAGAACTGTGAAATCCTATAGAGAAGAGAATGGTAACAATGGTTAGAAAGCCAAAGAAGAACCATAGTTGCGAGGAAACGAAGAGGAAATGAAAGAAGAATCAATCTCAAGCAGTAAATATATTAGAGTTAGCAAGATGTTCACTTTCGATTCAAAGTCAATGTTTACTAAAGCCACCAATCAAGAAGGATGAACAAAAAGGTGAAGATGATTATGTAGAATATTTCTTATTAAAAGCCTTAGTTTCATTCAACCAAACACTCCAAGCAAAAAAGGGAGTTAGCACATGAAAGAAGTGATAAAGCATATGAAAGAAGTGATAAAGAAAGATCAATCAAATTTAGAAGAAAAGTAGGATGAGGAAAGAGAAGATACAAAGGAGTTTGATCACGGAGCACAGATTATTGAAAGTCAAGATGTGATACAGGAAACAAGAGATGAGACCCAGGACAAAAAAAAATGAAGATGAAGAGATTACAATTGTATTGTAACCCAGGACATAAAAGAATGAAAATGAAGAGATTACAAATGTATCGTAAGATTCTCTTATGAAATGATGATCTAATATTGGAATCTACCGAGGGGAAGAAAATAATGAACATGATAAAAATCTAATTGGAGATCAAAAGAAATATGCAAAAATAGACGTTATTTCGGATACAGAATTGATTGAGCAACACGACAAGAGATACTTTGCCTATTCTTTTTTTTTTTTTTAATATAAAGGAAGTTTGGCAATAGCCTTACTTTGCTTATTCTACCTTGTAAGTATCGTGCTAATTATTACTCCAAAAACTTGGTATTTTTTAGAACCAACGATCGAATCAATGCACGATTTTCAACCAAAAAACACGATTTTGTGAAAACATGATTCTCTAAGACAAAATCACGATTTTCAAAAAACACGATTCTCTGTTCAAAATCGCGATTTTCAAAACACGATTTTGTGAAAAACACGATTTTGTGAACCACGATTTTGTGAAAACACGATTTTGTTTCATTAGCTTTGCCTCATTCCACGAGTAAGATTAATCACCATTATTGTCTTAAAATCACCATTACTATCTTAGATCACCAATAATATAATAAGATACAATGCTAGAAATTTCATCCTAGCAATGACGTCCAATGCAGACAAATTAGAAGCAGACATTAACCAAGATTAAAATCCCCATTAATGTCTTAGATCACCAAAAATATAATAAATGCTAGAAATTTCATCCTAGCAATGAGGCCCAATGTAGATAAATTAGAAGCACAGACATTAACCAGAGTATTACAGAAAGACAAATGAATTTGCATCCTAGCAATGACGTCCAATGCAGACAAATTAGAAGCAAACAAACCAAGATTAAAATCCGCATGTCTTAAGATCACCAATAATATAATAAGACGGAATGCTAGAAATTTCATCCTAGCAATGAGGGCCAATGTAGATAAATTAGAAACACAGACATTAACCAAAATACAGAAAGACAAATGAATTGCTTTGTGTTATTGGCAATAACCTGAATTGCTTTGTGTTATTGGCAAATAGGTTATGAGACGTAGATGAACATCTCACAGATCAAGACGTGGGACCCCAAGTAGAGAACGAGAAAATTTGACCTTTAAAAAGCATGGCAATTGATGTGAAGACGAAAATCATTTAGAACCAGCACTCTCAAGTCCGCAGCTCCAGAGCATAAATCATTCAACTCTTGACTTAGAACCAGCACTCTCTCAAGTCGGCAGCTGCAGAACGTAAATCATTCAACTTTTGACAGGTTTTAAAAATTCTGTTATAATTTCCAGATTCCTCTGAACGGCTTTTATCTATGCAGTTCAGCCTTCCACCTCCTCTTCAACAAACCCTGACCGTGCCACATTAAGAAGTGGCTCTGAACGATGGACATATAGTTGTAGGTCTGACAAATATATTCTTCTCGACAATTGGCAAACAACTTCCAATATATTGAGAGACAAGATCTACATGAAGACGTTAGATTCTAAATTTGCACTGCACAGAACACATGAATGCAGTAACCACCATATGTACAGAAATCCGTGCTGTGTATTAACAATGAGCTTTTCAAAAAAAATCAAACCCACACCCAGAAATTAAACATATTGCGGTCTACAAAGAACCTAAGAGTTCACTAATCACCACAAGTTAAAAAAACTCATGCTGCATATGAACTATGGGACCAAACAAAGAAAGGGGAAAGAGAGTAGGCGGCAGATCAAAGCGAGGTTCAGAAGCAGCAACACAAAGTTCAATCATGTTTTAACAAATGAATATACAGATTCAATGAAGACGGTGACATCTAAACAGACGCAATCATCAGCTGCTTCAAGCTGATAAGGAACGGCTACAATTCATCTATCAATCAATTAATGAATGCAATCTTCAGCTGTTATGAGCTGAAAGAAATAGGCTCCAAGTTCCCGACCCAATAAATGAATAAACAATAAAGTTACGGACAGCACTAGATCTTGTTGATCTTGGATGCTTCTACTAGAGGGTTTGCCTTTGCAAGCGCTGCGCGATCGTGCGTTTTGAAATCGAAGGTACAGTCGTGCTGATCCGGAAAACGGTGCGAGTAACAGTAAACGGTCCCGCAACGGCAGCGCACGCCACTCAGACCTACCTTCTTATTGCAGCATCCGCATCTCGTAAGCCTTGACTTCACAGGCTCATGATGAGGATCGCCGGAGCCACTTCCCACAGCAGAAAAAGACGCAAGAGATCTTCCAGCGGAATCACCGTTCTTCTTGGAAGACGATACAAAGACAACGGGTACAGAGGTGTCTTCTGCCGAGGATGAGGGGCCATCAGTGATAGGGATGGATACGATGACGGGCCCCGAAGGAGAAGCCCGGTGGGACGGAGTGTAGATGGTTTGGCGCTGGAAACAGACTGAGCAGAGATTGTCGTTCTGCGGGCTTCCAAAAAAGCCACAGTTGTTAGCGCACGGAGAATACGCCATAAGCAAAATCACAGGAAACAAGTCGCGACTCGCTACTCTCCCTGTATAGAGGAAGCTTGTAGGCTGTGCCTGCCCGCACAGTGGACACTGGACAGACAACAAGCTACCCCCGTTTTCCGAAGGAGCTGCGAGACCGACGATGACGATGCTCGATGAGGATTTCAACCTGCTTATTTATGAAGATAATGTTGCGTCGGGGGTTAAGTCTACGAAATCTGTGGCTTTGATTTCGAATTCTATTTGAGGTTTTTCAATGATTTGGCGACATCTCGTCGCTTTGAATGTTCGCTTTCTGAACCGACTGCTGCTTTTTCGCTTTTTGAACCCGCTTTTTTCTCTTCGAATATGGAATCTTTCTAGCTTTGACGGAACTTCATACGGCTCACGTTGGCTTCTGCCAAGTTTTTTTTTTTTTTTTTTTTTTTTAATTAAGAGTACAATGAATTGGAAAGACACACTCACACACTCAACCTCGTAAGGTATAGGCACTCATCATGAGAATCTTATAGACATGTTCAGCCAAAAAAAAACTTATCTTTTGAAAGATAATCTTCGGCCAAATCAAAACTCTTTACATATTTTAATAAAACTTGTGTACTTAGGTTGTTCGCCCTTGGCAAGGCTAAAATATAAGATAAGAATAAGTTTCCTTAAGTCTTAGGCAAGCTAAGAGCTTAACCTAGGGGTTAAGTCATCAATGGAAGGGAAGATGCATTGGGTTTGATTTCTACTATTGGAATGTGGAGAGTGTTTTGTTCGAAGAGCTCTAAAGCGTCTAGAAGTATCCACTCAAGTTGACTTGAGTTAACTTGAGTAAGCCAGGATACATGTTGACTTACCTTTCAGTGGACTCAAGAGAACTCAGATGCATGGCACACATGTACATACTTACCAAGTTAAGGTCCCTCTAACTTGAGGATATATAATAGATGGTTGGGTGACGAGAGTTGAAGTCATTCTCTCATGTGTGTGGAGTAAAGTCTATTACATTGCTATTAGAGGTTAGAGATTGATCATGACATGTTAAAGGCGGAGCTCATGTAGTGGCATGGTGAAGATCAAGAGATCAATTGTTTCACGGTGCCATTATCCGCATAGGAGGTATCTTCTGTAAAAGAAATCAACAAATTCTGAAGCATAAATGTGTGGGAACCATCTCTGAATAAGTGAAGAAGGATCCTTTCACATCATCATACACACAAGTGCCTATATCAAGCCTATTAGTAGCATGATGGCCCTCATCAAACAACATATGCAGGGAGATTTGGCTTGGTGCCCACGAAGGGGATGTGCCTAGTCATTTGGCTTTGCCTTCTTTCCTTCCCATCCTTGCTCTTCCTAGTCTCATATATAGGGTAAATGCTCTATTATCAGCCATGGCCGTGAAAGTTTACCTGTTTATCTCTTCCATTTCTAGCATGCATGTTTATCTCTAAGAGAAAAAAGCATTTTCAACTTCATTTCTAACATGAGAGTTCTTCTCTTTTGCACATGTTGACCCCAGAGTTATTGTGACTCATTTTCTGCTTCTATTGGCAACCCAAGAGTTCTTCAAACTTTCTCTACTCTACATCAGGAGCCTGAGAGCAAACCGTCACATCTTCTATTATTGTCAATTTAGCCATATTATGCATACTTTTGTGTGTGAGAGAGAGAGAGGTACATCTCCATCTCCCCCTCTCTTTCTCTCCTATTAGGCATGTGTTGGAGTTTGAGGTCTGTGGAAGCATGCGAACAACACAAGGAAGAAGAAGAAGCTTGGATCACAACACACAATATTGAATGTATTACCAAGAGAATGTACAAAGATAAGTGACTCGTTACGATTATAGGTGTATATATAAGTCGAGGGGGGGGAAAACTTCCTAAAGAGGGGAAAAGGTGCCTCGGCAATCTTAGTGTGTTCACACACCGCATGGGTTTGCCTGCCCATCCTTTGCTAGCTTTTCTGGCCTTTTTGGTGATTCCCTTGAATGCTTTTAACTCTTCACTGGTCATGGCGCGTTCGATGGGAAAATCATAGGCCAAACACATATAGATGATTCTAGCAAGGGCACAAGAGCCGTGGATAACATGTTTTCATTCCCATCTCTGTTGAGCTAAATACAATTGATCAATAATCCAATTGGCAAGGTCGATGGTCTAGAGTCCTGTTGTGGCCAAATATAAACCAAACCAGATACGTTTTTGAGGGATGGTAAAGCGATCCTATGCCAGAAATGCAAAATGTTGCATACATATGCGCAACATCTTAGAGAGTTCACGTGTGATGGCCGAAATATCAGCCCACTTCAAAACATCACCATGCTTCATAGGCTCCAGAATAAGCCTTTCTCACTCTATCAACATGTGAGTCCCGTGGATCTTAAGCACTGCCCGAATAAGATCTTTCGAGAGGTAAAACTTCTTGTATGGAGGATCATTTACCAGTGAGGTAAGAATAAATGTTCCTGGCAAGTCCTTGTTCTTGGGGACTGTAAGTGTAGTCGCCAAGTAATAACATTGCTAGAAGTCAGGTTTGGGCAATGGATCACTAAAATATTCAACAAAACTAGCTCTAGCCCAAATGTGCCTTAACTTTTCTGAATTTTGGAGCTCTTCAAATTCTCTCGAGAAAAATTGGTATCTGCCGCACTTGATGCCATCGAGGAACAACATGGCATCATAAATAAAGTTGGCATCTGCAAGAGGTCTTGCTAAACCTTGGAACCAATGAGAATTGTTATGAACCTTTTCAGTGTGTCCCATAGGAGGATCATCTATGGGCATTGGTCTTGGAAAACCCTGAAACTCTAGGGGTTGCAAGGTAGGATAAGATTCAGCTAATAGGTTACCAAAGTTGATGACTGGCACATTGGGGCGAGCCGCTGAGGGTCCTTCGGCTTGCATGATAATTCGAGATGATTGTGTAGGTGATCTACTACAAAGGATTAACACATTAGTATGGAAACAAATTAGGATCCCAATAAGGTGAGACCACAATCTCTTTCCATAACCGATGTGTAACCCATGTAGCTGAGTTTTGTGAGGTGTTTTATGGAATGATTTTGCAGAAACTAATGCAGGTCACTAGACACCTACATGCTTTAGATAATGCATACATTGCTTACGATGAGTCTTGTATTATTAGTGATAGTGGGTTATTGTGGGTGAATTTGTACAAGGTTTAATTGTGAGTGAATTATTACAAAGGTAAGGGTTAGTCGAGATGGGTGTTATGTTGTAGAAAGGATCATGTGGAAGCTTATGGATACGTTTCGGCATCCATTTCCTAAGAGTCGATGAGTGGGTGGTATTCTACTACTGAGGTACAAAAGGTGATTTTGGTGGTTGTGGTGTCAATAGGTGAAGAGATTTCGAAGGGGTATATATTACATGGCTTGCATTTTGAGCTATAATACGATGCTTGGGTACCCAGATATACGTGGGTGTGGGTCAGTTGGTTAAGTACTGCTTAGCGATCCAAATTTGTTGAATCTTCATTAATGTGGAAGGAGGTTGAGGAGATGTTCGATGTTGACTCTGATTCTGCTTGGACTTCTCCTTGTCATTGTCTGCATTGTTGGAAATTGTTGGTGCTTTCTGTTCTTTTGGCACCCATACTTGTTTTGTCTCGCTTGCTTTGGTCGGTTGATATTGCTGCCATCTTTGTGTCGTCTAGTATGGTTGTCAGTTTGGGTTCCTTAGTCGTGGTTGAATTCGTGGAGGTCGTGGTTGAGAGGTCTGGTCGACACTCTGCTTTGGAAAAGAAGGGAGGACCAACACTTGTGAAACTTGCCCATTAGGAAGTGAGGCATTATGTACAACAGATCTAGGCCAATCTACAGTAAGTGGAAGGATGGACATCGAAGGCTATGGTGCCCCTCTGCCCGCTAATGCAGTTTCCACCTGACTACTGATGGTGCCCATTTGTCCACTGATGGAAGACCCCGGGAAGATCTCTTGACACTCGTTGCTAGTCTAAGGTCCTGATCTGCAAGGAGCCTTGTCTAAGATTTAGGTTCACTGAGTGATTGTATAGCCAATCTTGGCCAAGGATTAGGGGTTCTATCAGGTCATCATCATGGCACACTAGGAGCTTCACTATCATGGTCACTTCGTGTATGAGGATAGGAAGGTCCACCTCACCCATGCAAGGGGTTTCCATGCCTCCTAGCCCTATTAGGTAAGCCTCAATTGGTTGCATTTCTATTCCGGTATCTTGATAGTGGGACCATCTAATGACACTAGTCGCAGCACCTCAATCAATTAAATCCCTAAGCTTATGCTAGGTGTTGCCTTGTCTTAGCATGACTGTAATGAATGGTCTCCTATCCACTATGCTAGGATGAGCAATTGACTTGACACATGGCCATGGGGTATCTGGGTGTTTCTTCTAGATGGTTATAATGTTCTCTCCCTAGTCCTTGTCTTCTTAGCTTCATGTGCTTAATGTGTTCTAGAGCTTCTTCCTGAACTTCCACACATAGTTTCTTTTCTTCCTCCTTATGCTTCTTTGCCAACATGAGTCGTCTAAGCATATCCTTAGTAAGAGGTTCCAGATATAGCTTGAATCCATAGCCACTAATGTAATTAGGCATTATCTCTCCTTCTAGGGTGGCTAATTGTATCGCTCCATTGGTCAAAAGTCTGTTAAATGATCATAGGTCCATAACCTCGCTTTTCTAGTTTCCATGCATGTTGTTTCAACATATACACTAGGACTAAGTCACCTTCTTTTAAGCCTTTGTCTTTCACATGTGCTTCGAAATAGGCTTTTTGTCGCTTCTTTGCTGCATATATGCCTGCTGCTGCTTTCAATCTGGTTTCTCCTAATCATTCCAAGTCCATTATCCTTGATGATAATTCATGGCCGGTCCACTAATATTCTTGTGCAACCTTAAGGGTGGGTATCAAAAAGTCCAAAGGCAGCACAACATTCTAACCAAAAACCATCTGAAAGGGAGTTGCATTGAGTACGGTCTTGTAGGCCACTCGATATGCCAAAACAACATGATGTAATTGTTTGTCCCAATCCAAACGTTTGTTGTTCACGAGTTTTGTCAGTACTTTACAAAGGATCTTGTTAGTACTTTTTGCTTGATCATTGACCTGAGGATGATATGGTGTGGATTTCTTGTGAATCTATAACAAATATTCAATGAACTAGTTTAGAAAGTGAGTTCCTTGATTGCTCACTAGTTCTATAGGTAATCCATATCTCGTAAAGACATTTTCAAATAAGAATTTTGTAGTCGTGTGTGCATCATTCTTTTTTGTGGCCTTAGCCTCTACCCATTTGGGAAGATAATCAGTCACAACTATGATGTATTCCGCATGAGTGCCTTTTGCAAGGGGGTTAATGAGTCCTACAAAGTCTATACCCCACTTGGAAAATGCACATCCTCCCATCATGGATTTCAGTGGCATTTCATCTCTACGAGTAGGAAACTCAGTTCTTTGGCACACGTCACATCTCTTAACATAGGTATCTGCATCCATGTGAAGAGCGGGCCACCATAATCCTGCAAATAGTATGGCTTTGATTATCTTGTCAGGGCCAAAATGTCCTCCTGCAACACCTTGGCGTGCAGTCTCTAATACGCTTAAATAATCACTCTCATGAACACATTGTCTTAGGTATCTATCGCGTCCATGTTTTATACAAGTTATCGCCAATAAGTGAGTAGCCTTGAGCTTCCTGCTCTAGACTTCGTTGTCGTGCTAAAGTCATTCCTTGAGCAAATGTTTTCGTCCTCAAATACGTCACCAATGTCTCACTCCATTCTATTGTGAGAGACATACGATATAAAGTGGCATGTTCTACCGATGGTCTTTCACAACAAACTAGACATTCTTTACACAACTTATAAGCATCTGCTTCCATAGAAGGACAATATACTCCTAGTCTATGTAGAGTCTGCAATGTACGATGTTTTGAATTATGTTGCTTCAATGCACCTACATGTGCTAGTTGCAAACAATTCACATATCCTGATTCGTCTCCACAACACGCAAGAATTTTCTAATTATCCTGTTTATATATGCTTCCTGCTATTATCTGGTATCTGTGTGGCCTAGTAATCTCTCCTTCTCTAATCTTAATCTTAGAATTCTTGGGTCCAAATGTGAGAATAGGGACGATAGGCTTTGCCCATTCTGGTACTATTTTGAGGTTAAACAAATATGCGTCTGGTAGTTCATCCACTATTCCTTGAGGAGCTTCTCCTGTAGTTAACCTTGAGAGATGGTCAGCTCTAAGGTGGGCCTTTCCCTTCTTGACTATTACTTCGAAGTCGTACTCCATCAGTAATAGAAACCAATGTATCGACCATCCGGTGTTACAAGGCTTATTGACTAAGTACAATAACGCTTGATGATCCATGAAGAACTTGAACTTATTTGCCAACAAGTAATGCCTGAATTTATTTACCGCATAGATCATTCCTAATCCTTCGTGTTCTGTAGTGGTGTAATTTCTTTCTGCTGCATTGAACTATCTACTTATGTAAGCTATAGGGAGATCTATATTGCCTTCATTCATAGGTTGTGCCAACACACATCCTATGGCATAGTTGGATGCATCCACATGTACATGGAATGGCTTGCTCCAATCTGGGGTTGTTAATATAGGTGCTGAACATAAGCGTCGTTTGAGTTCATTGAATGACTCCTCACATTCATCCATCCATTCAAACTTGGTCAAAAGAGATTACAAGGGCTTATCTATGATAGTGTACATGTATATAAATCGTCGATAATATCCACAATGACCCATGAAAGCCTGTACTTCCTTTACATTTTTTGGCCTAGGTAGGTCTGCAATTACTTTCACCTTTTCTTCATCCATAGAGATTCCGTTCTTTGACACAATGTGGCTTAGAATCTTGCCTTGCTTGACCATGAAAACACACTTTTCTGGGTTCAAGCAAACCTGATATTCTCGACATTTGTCAAAAATTTGCCTTAATTCAGGGATGTGGGTAAGTCTCATGTTGAAATGAGCACATAAGTCATCCACATAAACTTCCAAATTCTTACGTAAGAATTCCTTAAAAACATGACACGAGTCGTTGAAAGGTGGCGGGTGCATTTGTTAGCCCAAATGGCATCACACGAAATGCAAATATGCCCCATTCTATGGCAAAAGACATCTTATGTTGATCTTCGGGAGCTATGGCTACTTGGTTATAACCTGAGAATCCATCAAGGAAGCTATAAACTTCCTTGCCCTTGACTCGTTCCAATAAGTGTTCCATGATAGGAAGAGGATAACTGTCTCTAATTGTGGCGGCATTAAATTTTTTAAGGTTAATACACACGTGCAATTTTCCATTCTTCTTGGGCACAACCACAGTAGGGGATACCCATTCTGTATGCTCAATTTCATAAATGAATCCTGCTTCTATCAAGCAATCGATTTCTTCTTTGATCTTAGTAGCGTAATTATCGTTATACATGTACGGTTTCTACTTGGTAGGTTTGGCATCTGGAGTCATGGGGATTCTATGGGAGAAAATATATGGGTCCACTCCTTTCAAGCCTTTGTAACTCCAAGCAAACACATCTCTATATTCTCGCGATAGGGCAATTAACTCTTCTTCTTCTTCATTCGTCAAATCATGCCCTATGTATGTACATTTTTCTTCTCCTTCTTCTATGGTAACTATGATTTTTTTGGTTTTCTCTTGATTATCATAAGCTTCTTCGATGTCTGCTTCTCTCTTAGGCATTTGTACCATAATTCTTCTATCTTCTATTTCATACTTCTTGAAGTTCTCAGGTACTTCCATGAGTGGTTCTTCTTCTTCTTCTATTTTAGGTGATTTCTTTCTCTTCTTTTTCTTACTTTCTGCATCTTTTATGAGTGACAAAGGTTGTTCCATTTGACGTTCCTTGTCCGTTTCAGGGGTTTTGGCTTCTACAAAATAAAGATATTCCTCTTTTGTCGAATAGAAGGGTTCCATGATAATGGATTCTAAATCCTCATCACCGCTCTTGTCCATTTCTTGGGTCACTTCCGTGCATTCTTTTAGAATGAAGTCTTCCTCAATAGGTTCAATCATAAAGATGAAAATTTCATATCCATCCTCATCACAATGAGGAGTCCATTGTTCTTCTTTCACAACTATATTTGGAGTAGATAAAATCTCTGCCCAACCGAATAGTCTTTGAGATTGACTTTGGTGGTTATGCCTAAATGTTGCAAGTACAAAGAATTAGTTCCCCAATCTCGTACAATTTTCAACTCACGCATGAATGGTCATCCTAAAATCATCTCGTAAGCGTGATTTTTCCCAAAATCACAAATGGAAAAAATATGTTCAAACTCTACACCACAAGTGGTGAGAGATATGCCTTCTAGTAAGCCTAATGGCTTCTCTATATGTCAGTCAGCCATTTGCAGCTTCATCCTAGTGGTTCTTAGTGCTGGCTTACCCCAACACTCCATAAAGGAGTGGTAGCAATGGCTACTCTGGCTCCTGAGTCTAAGATGGCATTGGTGGTGTAGCCCTTGTGGGTTATTGGAAGATAAGTATTTCCTTCCTCTCCCTTACTCACATCTCCAATTCTTTCCACTGGTATCTCTGGTACCTTCTTGTGTGATCCTATCTGGGAGGGAGAAGTAGCAATCTTAGGAAATTGGTTTGCTATGTGCTTCCACAATTCTGGTTTAATCTTTAGCAACTCTTCTAGTGTGAGATGACACTTTGCTTTGGTGTTCTTTATCAATTCCGTGTTTCTGGGGATTACTGATTTTTTCATTCCTCACTATTATAGGGGGTGCTCTCATGCTGATACACTTGGCTTCCCAAGGTCCTGTGAACTGAGGTAATTCTTGCAAAGAATTAGATTCAAAATCTGTTTGTTCACTCAATTGCTCTTCCTCTACATCATCATAGATGGAGGGTATATCTTGGGGAAATTGTTTGTGCAAGTCATCTATCTCTTGAATAGGAGGATGGGTTTCTTGCTCTTGTCTCCATTTCTCTTCTTGGATTTCTCTCAAAAAGCCTTGTGAATACTTGTGTATGGAAGACAAGTTGTCTTCACACTATGTGTTTGGTACTTGAGACATGGATGGTGCACTCCTTTCTTGTGTCTCTGAGATAATAGGGTTCCTTTGCATATTCTTCTTCTCATTGCTAGTAATCAAGAATTCTAACCTCTCCAGTAGTCCTTGAAAGTGTAATTCAGGTTTCGCCATGTTGTTCCATTTAATATAACGAGATGCTTCAAACATCGCTTGTGCTAATTCTACCATCTTCATTCAAAGTTTAGTTCTCTCTATTTCTAAGTCTTCTCTGTTGAGATATCAAGCTCAACATGTGATGATCCAGGATGACACGTACTAGTTTTTCGTTTCTCTGACATGTATAGTGGTCACGCCGGTATATGTCAGGGATACTTCATTGAGCTTTAGTAGATTTATCTACCGAGAGTGATGGCACATTTGTTTCTTGCCAGCTCACTCATTCGCGGACATTAGGTTTTTCCTTATGTACTGGTCTTTATATATTGCACTGGTTGTATTCTTGTTTTTAGGTCATTCTTGTACATTCCTTTTATGTAATAGAAGAAGAAGAAGAAGATCATTCTTCCTTGCTTCAATCTGTGTGTGTGCTTCTCCTTGAGAGTGAGAGTGTGTGTGTGAGCTCTATTCCTTATCTCCTTCCTCGTGACATGGTATCAGAGCCAGTGTGGCTGTAGAGAGCTCGTGGAGAAGACGACAGTGAAGACTACGCGGCAAGGCGTGGAGAAAATGCAATTTCACAAACGGCCTCCGTTTGCTACGAAAATCGCCGTGAAGGTAGAAGACCTCAAAATATTTTCGAGAGTTATCCCTTTAGGGTCACTTGTTTTTGTCAGATCAAAGTTTCAGAGCCATCTCGACCTCCGTTTCGAGCCCGTAAGGTGGGGCCCACAGAAAAACCAAGTCAGTTTCAAAAACTCTAACTTGCGTTGTGTTCGGCGACACTCATATATTCTAGATTCAGAATTTCAAGCGATTCCGTGTATTGTTGATACACGAAAACTGTGTTTTTTTGAGATCGAACTGTCACGTCATAGTGCGATAGTGTTCAAGCAGAAGTGCTGCTTCTAGTGTGTTGCGGTGTTGTGAATTGTTGCAGAAATGGCAAACGCAGATGGAATGAGTTAGCTTATGAGCGATAAGCTGGACAAGAACAACTTCCATGCTTGGAGATTCAGAATGACGAATTTCCTGATGGGAAAAGGCTACTGGAAGTACATCAAGGGAGAGAATGAAAATGCTCCGCAGTTACCAGAAAGGAATCGGACTGCAGAACAGTTAAGAGCATATGAGGAATGGAATCAAGGAGCACGAAAGGTAATGTATTGGCTATCTGTTAGCATATAGGATAGCATGATTGGACACATACAGGATGCCAAGACTCCAAAAGAGGCTTGCACAGTTTGGTCACTTTGTACGAGACCAATACAAAGGCACGGAAATTGCAACTCAAGAACGAGCTGCATCCATTGGAGAAAAAGAGCATGTCGGTAAGTGACTACACTCTAAAAATCAAAAGCATATGTAAGTCACTTGCATCTATTGGCGTGAATGTAGATGATGATGATAAGGTGGAAGTGTGCCTTCGTGGTTTAGGAGCTGCATATAAGCAGTTCAGAACTTCTATACAGACCAAGGAAAATATTCCGAATTTTGCTGATTTGGTCTCTATGCTGATCATTGAAGAAAAGAATCTTGGTGAGGATTCAAACTCCCAAGGAAAGCCCAGTTCTGAGCAGGTATTCTACTCTAGCAGAGGAAGAGGCAGAGATAGAGGTTTTGGAAGTGGAAGAGGAAAAAGTAACCAAGACCAAGGTCAACAACAGAATCATGCAGGAGGAAGAGGACAGTTTCGAGGCAGGGGGAGCCAAAGAGGTCGCAGAAATTTCCAAAGAAATGATTCAGGTAATGATAGTAAAGGATGCTGGAATTGTGGTAAACCTGGACACTTTGAACGTGATTGCAGGTTAAAGAACCAAAATAACAGAAGGCAGCAAAACAACTATGCATCCACAAGTGAAGATGATTCTGAGAAGCTGTTTATGGTTCAACATCACATGATGAATACGATGTCTGCTGGTGTTTCAAAATCGAATGATAATGTCTGGTATGTTGATTCAGGTGCTTCAAATCACATGACCAGTCATGCAGAATGGTTTAGTAGTTTGCAAAAAATGCCAGTTCCTGGATATGTTGAAACAGGTGATGATACATTGCATCCTATTGAGCATACAAGAAACATAGCATTGTTTATGGAGGACGGAAAGGTAAAACATCTCGCTGATGTGCTGCATGTTCCAAATATAATGAAGAATCTGGTTTCTGTTGGACAAATGGTTGACCAGGGATTACAAGTCAGGTTCAATGCTGATGGATTATATGTAGAAGAGTACAAGCAGGATGGACGATTGGTTGCCAAAGGAAACAAAGTGGGTAGGATGTTCACCTTAAATGTGAAGATTCCTGAAATGAATGCAGCCATGTTTGCAAAAGGTGTAGGAGTTATTGCAGATATAGAGATATGGCACAAACGGATTGGACATGCAAACTTGCAAAGGCTGAAACTGATGCAGTCAAAGGAGATTGTCCATGGACTACCAAATTTCAAAGTTGCAAAAATGCAAAAGGTATGTGCAACATGTCAATTTGGTAAACAATCAAGAGCATCATTTCCACATGACAAGCATGTTAGTGAGAATGTACTAGAAGTAGTACATACAGATGTTTGGGGTCCAGCAAAGACCACATCTATGGGCAGTTGCAGGTTTTATGTTACCTTCATTGATGACCATACACGCAAAGTATGGGTATATTTCATGAAAGAGAAGAGCGAGGTGTTACTCACTTCCAGAATTTTAAAGTTATGGTGGAAAAGCAGGCATGGAAGTACATTCAAACATTAAGATCTGATGGAGGAGGTGAATGAGTTCAGTAGTTTTCTAAAAAATCATGGAATTCGGCGTCAGTTTTCATGCAGGTACACACCACAACAGAATGGTGTTGCTGAATGCAAAAATAGACATATTGTAGAAATAGCAAGAGCCTTGATGGCTGAGAAGAATATGCCTCATTGTTATTGGGCAAAAGCTGTGCATACTGTTGTATACATCATGAACAGAACTCCGACTGCTGCTGTACATCAAGTTACACCTGAAGAGAAGTTTACAGGCAAAAAGCCAAACTTATCACATCTGAAAGTTTTTGGCTGTATTGCATATGTACATGTTCTAGATGAGTTGAGGATGAAGCTTGATCCGAAAGCAGAAAAATGTGTCTTCATTGGATATTCCCTTGAGCAAAAGGGGTACAAATGTTATAACCCACTCACACGACAGGTGAAGGTGAGCAGAGATGTGGTATTTGATGAAATGTCAAGCTTCTATGTAGATGCCAAAGAAGGACTGAATCTTGAACCAAATGACAAAGAAAATGCTGAAAAATCTAGTGCAGAATCTCAAGTTTTGATTGGACCGGATGCATCACCAAGCAATAGTTCCAACTCAAATCCATGGAGTGGAAGATTGCGTGGAAATTTCAGTCTAGCAAATTCATCAAATACATCCAAGAAAGGTAAAGAAAAGCTTTCTGCTGGTAGTAAAACAGGTGCAGGTTTTGAAGATGTTGATGGAGATTCAAGCGGTTCAGAAAAGAGTCTTGATGAGGAACTTGGATTGCCCTCTGTGAAGACTCCAAGAGTAAGAAGGGCACATGCAGATGATACAAGAAGAAGTGACCCAGGACCAAGAAGATCTGGGAGGATGCGTAATTCAGTGCAACGATTGACATATGATAGTTACATGGCTCGCCATGTGCCTACATGACAAAGGTAATACAAGATGCTTAACCTTCTTGTTTTGAAGATGCAATTGGTAATGCACATTGGGAAAAAGCTATGGATGAGGAGATGGCTGCACTTTATGGAAATGATACATGGAAGTTGGTTCCATTGCCGCAAGGAAAGAAATCCATAGGCTGCAAATGGGTTTACAAGGTAAAGCATAATGCTGATGGTAGCATAAGCAGGTATAAAGCACGATTGGTAGCTAAAGGTTATGCACAGATATATGGCATTGATTATGAGGAAACATTCAGCCTTGTAGCTAAAATGTCTACTGTCAGAACACTTGTTGCATTAGCTACAACAAAAGGGTGGACTTTGCATCAGATGGATGTGAAGAATGCTTTCCTAAATGGTGAGTTACAGGAAGAAGTATATATGGACTAGCCACAAGGATATGAAGATTCAAAGCATCCAAAATATGTTTGCAGGTTGCAAAAGGCTTTGTATGGGCCGAAGCAGGCTCGGCGTGCATGGCATGCAAGGATTGCTGATTACTTAACCATCATTGGGTCTTCTATGTGTGATGCAAATCACTCACTATATGCAAGGAAGGCTGATGATGGCATCACTATTGTGGCTATTTATGTTGATGATCTGATTGTAGGTGGTGATAATGAAGAAAGCATCAAAGAGGTAAAGAAACTTCTTATGCAGGAATTTGACATGAAAGATCTTGGTGTGCTGCGTTATTTCTTGGGCATTGAGTTTATACATACAGGAACATGTATATGGATGTCGCAAAGGCAATATGCCTTGAATATGCTGCAAAAGTATGGTATGGCTGATTGTAAGCCAATTTCTATGCCTTTAGATCAGAATTTGAAATTGGATACTACATCAAGTGAAGCATTGGAAAATGCTACTATGTACAGGAAAATTGTGGGAAGTCTTACATATCTTACAATTACAAGGCCTGATTTAAGCTACACTATTGGACTTGAAAGTCAGTTTATGCAGGTTCCCAGGAAGCCACATTTGGATGCTCTGAGGTGCACTCTACGTTATGTGAGTGCTACTTTGGATTATGCATTGTTTTATGAAGCTGGTGTAGATTTGCAGGTCCATGGATACACCGATGCAGATTGGGCTGGTAGTACTCCAGATAGAAGATCTACTAGTGGCTTTCTTTTCTCACTTGGAGGTGCAGCTATTACATGGAGTAGTAAGAAGCAACCCACTGTTGCTTTGTCGAGTACAGAGGCTGAGTATAGAGGTGCTGCAATGGCAGCATGTGAGGCATCATGGCTGGAGATGTTACTTGTAGATTTAGGTGTGGAAGTGCAAAAGCCTATCACTATCTATTGTGATAATCTTAGAAGCATACAGTTAGCACGGAACCCTGTTTTCCATGCTAGAACTTAGCATATCGAGGTATTAGCAATCTATCTATCTATATATTTATCTATATATCTCCCGCCTCATCAAAGAGAAGGTATTAGCAGGTGATATTGATCTTGTTTATGTGTGAACAGATGAGCAGGTTGCTGATATTTTCACCAAAGCACTTGGAGCTGAGAAGTTGAAGAAGTTTCGAAAGATGCTTGGATTACAGGATATGGCATTGAGCTTGAGGGGGAGTGTTGAGATATCAAGCTCAACATGTGATGATCCACGATGACACGTACCAGTTTTTCGTTTCTCTGACATGTATAGTGGTCACGCCGGTATATGTCAGGGATACTTCATTGAGCTTTGTTAGATTTATCTACCGAGAGTGATGGCACATTTGTTTCTTGCCAGCTCACTCATTCGCGGACATTAGGTTTTTCCTTATGTACTAGTCTTTATATATTGCACTGGTTGTATTCTTGTTTTTAGGTCATTCTTGTACATTCCTTTTATGTAATAGAAGAAGAAGAAGAAGATCATTCTTCCTTGCCTCAATCTGCGTGTGTGTTTCTCCTTGAGAGTGAGAGTGTGTGTGTGAGCTCTATTCCTTATCTCCTTCCTCGTGACATTCTCTTGGATAGTTCTTACTCATTTCAGCTACCTAGGGTCCTTTTAATCTCGCTTGGTATGCTCGAAACATCATGTCTAGGTTTTCAGGTATGGGCTCAACTAGAACTGATCCTGATCTCTGATTCAGACTTTCCTGATTCGACTCTTGTGAAGTTAATCCTAGGATTTTGGCTCTAGATTCCTTTAGACTTCCTCTTAGTTCGCTTATTTTCTTGCTCCACTTTCTCTTAGGCATACTATCGTGTTGTGTACACGAAGACGAGCATGCAAAGTGGTTGCAAATAGCACATGTAGGTGCACTTCAGCAACATCACTCTAAACGTAGAACCCTACAGACTTTCCAAAGGTTAGGGAGATATTGGCCAACTATGGAAGCAGAGGTCCATATATTATGCAAGGAATGCCAAATCTGTGCTATTAGACCACTAGTGGAACATGCCACTCTATATCAAGTCTCTTTAGTGCCAGATTGGATTGAACCTTTCATCACATTTTTTAGGACGAAAACATTCCCTCAAGAAATGACATTGGCTAGATAAAGGAGTTTAGAACAAGAAGCCCTAGATTACGCACTCATGGGTGATAATCTTGATGATCGTGTGAAAAAATAAAATCTTGAAAGTAGGAGATTTATTCTTGATATACACATTGAAACAACATGCACAAAAATTGGAGAATCGAGGCTATGGACCCATGATTATTATTAGAATATCAACAACTAGAGTAGTCAAATTAGCCACTCTAGAAGGTGACATCCTACCTAGTTACATCAGTGGATGCAGAGTAAAATTATATCAAGAACCCCTCACAAAGGAAATGTTAAATCGACTCAAAAGTGTTAAGAAATGTAAGGAAGAGGAAAAACAAGTTTGAGAAGAAGTGCAGGCAGAAGCCTTAGAACACATCCGACGAATGAAATTGAGAAGAGAGGGTAGAGATCAACCTAGGGGAGATGCTTATGAAGCTCTAAGATATCACATGGCCATGTGCAAAACATCAAGCTTATGTTCCCATAGAATAGTTGACCGACATCCTTTTGTGACCCTAGAGGTAGGACAAGGAGAGAGTGCAAGGGTTGTAAGAGCTTTGATTGACTCATAGTACAGTTAGACTTTCCTACTATCAAGCATTGCAATTAAGTGTAAATCCTATAGAACCATATCTCATAGGAATCAAAGGTGTGGAAACCCCTTGCATGGGCAAGGTGGAGCTTCCCATCTACATTCAAGATGTTCTATTGACAGTGAAGGTGCTAGTGTTTCAAGATGAGGATCTCACAGAACCTCTCATCTTGGGTCAAGAATGGATCTATAATCATGTAGTCAACCTGAACCTAAGAAGTGGACTTCTTCATGTCTGGGTGGATCAAAACTGCATCACAATTGAGCTAGAAAATCATGCACTCAAGGAACTATGAAAGACACCAACTCCTGGTCCTTCCAAGAGTACACATGAAGATAAAGATGTTGTTCTTGTCCAAAACTCTGTGATGCAGAAGGAGGATGTTCTCGGAAAAGGAGTCAAGGATCTGATGGAACTCCCTTCTTTTCCAAAAGTGATCGAAACAAAGCGAACCAAGGAGTACAAGAAGTAGAGGAAGCAGACGATCTATGCTCATAGTCAAAGGAGACAGCGAAGTTAGACGACTCAAAATGTGAAGCAAATTTGGGTACAAAAGGGTGAACAACCCTCTGCTCGAGAGACAGTACCCCACTGATGCACCAAACCAACTACTGAGGCAAGGACTACAAAGAAAGAGTACTCCAGGAATCTTCCAAAATAGACCATTTCCATTTGGGTACCAAAGCGGTCAATGAAGGTTGATCCCAATGCATGACAAATCTAGGTGCCCAAGAGTTGCTTACATGCTCAAGTAGCTTCACATAAGCTCACAAGCTTGAATAGCCACTCACATCATATACTTTAGGTCAAATAGTTGCAGTCAACACCTCCACACATGAGATCACACATAGGATTGTCTGGAAATGGGTAACCAAAAAGTCCCAAATCCAAGAGGACATATTTCAGAAACATGTAAAGATCATCACAACCGCAAGATGCAAGCCCACAAAGAAAATTTAGAGAGCCAAACATGGTATCAAACCCCTTAACCCAATTTTGTAAGTCCATTCACACCTTAATAGATGCATTTCGAGTACAATGCATATCCAGATTATGCATATAGGAACATTGCTGGCTCCCTAACTCTCACTGACACACACACAATACACCACTCTGACTAACCTCTAACCTCAAAAGAATGACATGTTGGTATTGTAGAGGAAACACGGTATTATCATGTTTCCTACGCAATGCTAATATGATTTTCTTCTTCCAGCTGATAAATATTCGACATTACTAGTGATATCTTGGCTGATGTAGCAGGAACTAGTTCTCAAGCAGGCACAAGTCAGTAGGTGGTCGATATGGAGAGCCTACCCATCATGCCTGAAACAAATGAAAGATTGGAGGAATTGCAAGCCATACAGATCATACCAATACAAGATCCCTCGAGCAACCATACCATGCCTATAGGCAAAACCTCTCATTGGTTTAGTGAAGTAGCAAGACCGTTGGGCGAGGGCCTGTACCTTTGGGGGGTAGAGTGATAATTCAATGGAAAGTGGGGAAAGTACCATTTCTTCATGCAGGAGTTTGAAAAGTTACAAAATGCGGAAGCACTACACCTAGTGTGGCAAAAAGCAAGATTGGATGCATATTTCAGTGCTCAACTGCCCAAACTTGACTTCATGCGGTGTTATTATCTTATCAACACCGTGAATCCTAGCAAGCATCCCCAAGCTTCAAGCATGTTTGTGCTCCCATTGCTAACCAGGGGCATTGAGTTGAAGATGTTTAAGTTAACCAATAACTTAGTGTGGGAGGTTGTGGATATGAAAGGAATGCACATACCCACATAGAAGGAGATTCTAATATCAGATAGCATGAAGAATCAAAACCTTACAAAACCCAGAGATATGGCGGCTATGATGCCTAATATTGCAGTTCAGCTAAGAATGAGCATGCAGCACTTTGTCTTCCCCACCCAAGATAGATTCACGATGCCACCTAAGAAGATTTGGTTGAGTTTATACCTTGCAGAGATGCAAAATCTAACCATTATCCTACCTCACTGGATCGTTGATCAGATACACTTGGCACACAAGCGATGGACACACAAGTCAGTCTTGTATGGAAGTTGTGCATTTACTAGGATCATTTATAGATGTTTGGCTTATGATATTCCAATTCAGAGGGCTCTAATGTGGAATAAAGTATAGCAATTTAAGGGATGAACAACTACATGATCCCCTTCAAAGAGGATGTGAGGAGCAGTACCATGTGCTCAACTACATGGAGCAGTACCATATGCCCATTTACACTATGCATCCTGAGATGCAGCACTGAAGGCCCAAACTTGATATTTTCATTAGTTCCCAGAGACCTTGAAATCCCTTGAGGAGTACATTTAGAAGAGTTACCAATGAGGATTTTGAGAAAATTTTAAGAGAAGTGAATCTTGAGGTGGACGAGGCACAACAAGTGGGAAGCTCTCAACCACAAGAAACCACCTCTCAAGTACCTGTTACCATAGTCGACGAGGACAAAGAAAAAGATGATGATGATGATGAGAATGAAGAGTCTGAAGAAGATGATGATGAACACGAGGGAAGAAATTAGGAAGAGGAACAAGACATGCTTGAACTTGTAGTTTCTATAACGTACACTGCCCAGTTACAAAGGTTATATGACACAATCAAGGCAGTGCAAGAGAGGCATAGAATTTCATTGGCATCAAGCAAAGCCTTGATAGAACAAATGCTCGTAGAGGAAGGGGTGGATCCTCACTTCATTAATACACTCAAATTGTTAATAGAGTCATTGGGAGTTCAAGAGATTGTGCACACAGCAGTCCAACAATCAATCTGGTACGACAAAAGTAGAGTGAAAACAAGGCCTCGGGCAGGCTAAAACATATGGATACCCATATCCAAACCAGAAGCATGCATAGAACCAACAACCACCCCAACAACACCACCCCAACAACCATCGATATTACTATGGAAACATTTGTACAAACATCACCCATCTCACCCCAGCACCCTCCATCTCCTCCATCACCCCCACCTCCTGCCACTAACCACTGAGGAAACTGCTATAGTAATAAGAATTCTTCCCCAAGACTTGTCAACGTCCTTTTCCTTCTGTGAACCAACCTCTTAGGCCACCCTCTTTTCTTCTATTACCAGCCCTCTTTTCACTTCCCGTTTTTGTCAATCAAGCCCATCATTGGACACCCCATGATACCTAGCATAGACGGATATCCAAGACCCACCAAAGGTAGTTTAGGCATCCCCGCATACCCCCATTCTCATGGGCCTCTTCCACTTGATCCTTACTTTCCATTTGCCTCCTCCATCTTTCCCTACACTTCAATCGCAACCATAGCCCCATCCCATTACGTTTCTTTCAGGGAAAGTTTCATTCATGCCCCCACACCACACATGTTAGGCTCACAAACACTCACTTCCACTTCACTGTACACACCCACCATGATCACTTCACCTACCATCCCCACCTAGGTGGTTTCCAGCACGTACCACACTGTCTGACCCTATGAACATTTCAACACCCACCACATCTCCCCCTCCCCCATCACCCTACCACCAACTTCACCTGCACCCACCTCTTTGTTCGACACAACATCCACCATTCCCATTCCCATTGCACTCCACCCCATCTCCCTTGCATCTCATACTATACATAGTACCTTCAATAAAATAATTCAATGAGTATCACAACTACAACAAGATTACCAAAGACTAGAAGATCTTAATGCTTCCTTCAAGGCAGAATCGCAAAGATTGCATGCAAGAGTCGCAGCTTTGGAAGTTGATGATGAAGCGCTTCAAGTGGAATAATTCACCTTACAACAAGCTTATGTAGAACTGGGGGCCAAGACATCAAATGTGGATGCTCAAGCCATCAAGGACTTGGAGACAATGCTTCACGAGCAAAATATCACCAATGCGAAGCTACGAAGAAACCTAGGGCTTCTGAGGAAGCACATGTCTGAAGCATTGAAGAGAACAAGTGATCGAAACAAAATCAAGATAATCTTGAAGCTATTATGGAAGGGACCCCAGGTGCAGAGATTAGTCCTACAAAGTATCGAGCTATTCCCTCAGAAGAAAGCAAGATACTACTCAAGGAGCATGCTAACTTTTTAGAGTCATATGCAAAGTTGGAATCAGAATATGAAGACTTCAAGAAGCAGTTAACCACTATCATCACATCTCAATAGGAGTCGTCCATCCTCCCTCAACCTACAGATAGAGTGAAAGCCCTTAGGAAATAGGTGGAAAAACTATAAGCAAGACTCCTACCATATGAAAGGCCACCCTCTCCAATTGAAGACCGAGAACCCAACATAGTAGTGGAAATTCTAGTCGAAGAAAGTTTTGAAGAATTGTATGAGCCTATGCCAGTACCTAGAGGGTGCGTCACTGTCAAGGGCCAAGACACCTTTGAGATAGAAAGATCAGATTGGCTAAAGAGGGTAGAGCAGATAGGACAAACCCATGAGGATAGAGTAGCCATACAAATCCAGTCGCTCTCCAATATAGAAGACGTAGTTCTTAAGTCCTCTAATTTTTAGAACCTATCCCATCAATGGCTCATTACCACATCTGAAATGGATTACATGTCATACTTTGTATTGTTAGCAGATTATAACGCAGAGATTAAGAGGCATACAGGGAAAGAACCGACCTTAAAGACAAATCTTTTTCAAAAGTGATTTTTTAGCACTACACCAAAATTGTAAATACCATTTTTGGTAGATTAGACTCCATTTTGTTCAATCCGAGGAGTCTCAAATTTGAGGAGTATTAGAAGTACCTATGTATTAATTTTGATAATTTTTAGAGTGTGTTTGAGCCCTCAAATAAGCCCTAGAACAAAATTTTTAACTAGGTCAAACACTAGGTCTAGACAAGGCCAAAGCTAGCCAAAAACTTTAAAAAGAGCTAGAGAGCTCATTTTTGAGGTTCGATTGTAAGAGAGTAGAACTTATGTAAAAGAGATCTTAGATAATTAAAATCACTCCATTGTTCATCTCTTTATTCTTTCCTTGTGTGCGCATGTGTGTGTATGTGTGTGCATGCTAATGTGCTTCTCACTCATGCACTTGTGCCATCACTTGCTCTTCGTCATCATACTAGTCCTCACATCTCCACAAATCGACATTTATGAGGTGGATCTCCTCAAGTTGGTGCTTGCCATTGTGCTAGAGTGACACTATCCAAATAGATGCTTGAAAACATGGATTTGCAGTTGAATAAGGTAAAGAAGAACATTAAAGATGCACGAAAAGTTATATCATGATATGAAAAAGAGACCCTTGGAATTTAGACCAAATGATTTGGTTTTCTAGAAAGTGAAACCTTATAAATCAAATCTAGTTTTAGCCAAAGATCTTCGATTTTCTCCATATGTTGGTCCTTTTAAAATCGTAAAGAAACTTGGTTCTATTGCATATTTACTTGGTCTGCCTAAAACTTTGAAAACTCATCCAATTTTCCATGTTGGATTACTTAAAAGGAATGTTCCTAATGATGATCACGTTTTGCAAGACAAATCTAACTTGAAGGGAGATGCCACTTTTGAGCTTGAACTAGAAGTTATAATGGATAGAAGAATTATACATCTTAGGAATCGTGAAACAGTAGAAATTTTAGTTAAGTGGTTTGCATATCCTATTGAAGATTCTACATGGGTTGGTTTAGATGAGTTTATGGAATATTATCCTTCTCTCCAACTCTGAGGAAAGAGTTTTTCAAAGAGGGGGATAATTGTAAGATACCATATGAGAGTGAAATTTAGAGTCTCACTCTTAATAGAGGAACTTTACCTTATTGAAAATTTTGTAGTTCTTGTGTTTTATGTCTCATCTGGTTCCATGAAGATAGGTTAATGAGAGATTTTTCATGTTTTTTCATCTCCCTCCAGAATTTCCAATTTTGGTTTGGAAGCACATTTGGACCTACGACATCTCTAACACTATTGTATAGATCGAAGAACTGAATATTTTTGTGTCTTACAAGCTTATGCTAATTCCTTAGTGTTTTCACATTACAAGTCTTGGAAATGTGCCATTTTTAGGTACTTTAAAAAGAGAGTGAGAGAGAGAGGCCTTGATTCATCTTATTCATGTTCGTGGATTTAGAAAATGCGCATTGGTATGTTACTTTGAGTGATTGATGTGTGTGTGAGTGTGTTGCCGGGATTGCCTCTGTTTTTGCAGGGATGATTCTTGAGGTGGACATAAAAAGTAGACGCATGGGCAGTCTAGAAGTCTTGCATCAAACATGCAAAAAGATGCTGTCTTGTAGCATGCAGATTCTAGGAAGGCATGATAGGTCATGTGGTGGCGGAAGGGGAGATTCAGAGACAAAGACTGAGAGCTAGGGAAATATTAGATGCGCAATCTTTTTTGCTGTCAAACGGTACTCTCATGAGCCACGCGAGGCAATCCTTTGCTACACACAGAGATTTGTTTGTTGTTCTCCTCCCAGCCACGCCCGAGTCTCTCTACATAATGAGTCCCATCATGACTCTCTTTTCAGCTCTTCTACCCATACATATGAAAAATGCACCCATTTGATGCCATGTGGCAAATCAAGCCACCTCATCCAAAAGGTGTTCCCACCCAAGGATTATCATATGACATTTCCTTTCCCTTGAGAACATTTTTGTCCTCGAAAATGTAGATGAAATGTCCCTAATGGTATAAGAAAGTGCTCAGACTCCCCTGAACCCCATGTACTTTATGTACATGGTCATCTCTGTGTATGAGTGGTGTCTACTATCTCCCATGTACTCTCTACTTCCATACTAGCACTCCCATGCCATACAACTCATGACCTTAGTCCATATGATGTATACTCTATGGAGTAATAGTATAAGAAGTGAGTATAAAGTGCCAAACTTATAAGCTTGACCGTATCATAATGGAGATAATAAACCATAGAATCCTCTGAAGTATAGAACAAAGTCCCATAACTAGTGACTCCAAACCCATCTACGACTAAATGATAGATTGCCCTCATAACACTCCAGGTCTTCCTAACCTTGAGTGTGTTCACAAGTAATAGTTTGCTCTAAACCACCTTGTGACTATGCAATTCCATCATCTAGCTCATGGTAGTAAAATGCAATCTCTACATTTCACCAACCAAGAAGTCTATGGTTTTCATCCGTTACCTGTGGACTAAGTTCTATTGGAAGAGCATCTATCGGCACTTGTGCAAACTCTAATATTTCTCTTCCCTATAGTTTTCCATATGAATGCAAAAAAATTCCCTTTGAGATTTAGATAATCCCTAAGTACCCATCCTCCTAATTGATGTTTACTCATCATACTCATGATGTAACACCAACTAAGATTTTGGTACCCTAATAGGTTAGATATATCTCTATCTCCTATAAACCCTAAAGAGAAGAGTCATACTCCAATCCCAGTCTCACTAATGTCAAGAACTAGATCATCTCATCTAGTTAAAGACCATCACTGGAATTGAACATGACTAGTTCTCTCTAGAGTCATCACATGAGACTCAATCTAACCATCATGATTAACTGATCCTCATCTGGTCTTTGATAGAAGAGTGCCACTTCTATCTAGACAACCAAATGCAAAAGTGAAACTCTCTCCATGTCTCTCTCTGTATAATCTCCTCTAAGGAAAAGAGCTCTGGTAGTGGAATCTATTCCACTTTCCCTTTCCCTTTGAAAGAGACTCCTTATGAATTCATTTTCTCTACTCCTCCATAACTGAGAACACATATATAAGTTCTCCATACTTTTCCTCCCTAAAATAGTGGAGAATGATACTCCCATGTGAAGGAAAATTGCATTGAAAAGTAGAGGAAATGAATTCCTTCTGAAATATAGACTAAGAGATGTGTCCTAAACACCTCTTCTCTCTAAAGGAAAACATACTCTATTCTTCTCCTATGAAGAAATCATGTTTTCCTTTCCTTCTGACTCTCTCAAAGAACAGGAGCTAGAGTGAGACCATTAAGCTAAAGTGAGATCTCTCATAGATCTTTATGCTGATTCTCACTTTCTCCTTTCCTTAGAAGAGAAACTTATGAATTCATTTGCTCCTCTCTTCCATACTAATGCATAATCCCTCATTACATAAATTCCAATGAAGATGGAGAATAGATCTCCCCTTACTAATGAAGGTGTATGTAGTGAAGAGTGGAGAAAATAAATTCCTAATAAGGGTCAAAGCCCTCTACTAAAATGGTCAGCAATGATATGACATGATACCATAAACACATGTGTATTTATACTAAAAAGCTATCTTTGCCAACCATACTTTGTGCATGGATCTATAGGATCCAATAAAACTGATGGAATTATCCTTCCTGAAAAACTCAATATGAGTATGTGATAGCAATGGTGATAAAATCACCTATCACATTCTCTACTGGAAGAATAAATCTTCCCTAAACTATGAAGGATAACTCCCAATCCTAAGGAGATGTCTACTAAGAGCTCTCCTCTGATCTAGTGAGACATGAAGACATGAATGATGAGTCCTTTTCTTCCTGGCCATAGAAGAAGAGTGCTCAAAGGGAAGTTGTTTCCAACCATACCAATGAAAACTTCTTCCAATTCACGGTGTCATACCTACACTAAACCAAATATATATTCCATATATATAGGTGGACTCTAATGAATCCCATATCCTAAAATCATGTAGGTGGACTCAAGTGAGTCCCATGTCCTCGAACTAGTTAGTTTGGTTCTAGTCAATATGTGACAATGGATATCCCTTTCTGTTCCAAACCAACTTGTTCCTAGGTATCAGGACTAGGTCTAAGTACCTCTTTGTAGATCCCAACATACATATATGTATTGGGTACCCCAACTATTCCTTACTAAGGGATATATGCTCTAAGTCATAGAGCTAGTGCCATACCTCTGGCCTTCTTAACCATCACTCGAATCACATAGCACCCGTCGATGCTCTCTCATGAAACCCATCTCTGTGATCCCATCTAATTGGTTTCCTTAGTAGTGTAACAGAAATGCTTCACTACTTGGTCAAGTGAGGTGTATGAGTGAAACTAGTCACTCTTTGGGTAATCCTGATAATACCCCATAGCCTCCTAATCATACTGTGAAAATCTTGTGAAGATAAGTAAATCTTCAATTGTTTGGACAGTATCATATATGTATCTCCCGTGTCTATATGCAACTTCCTGAAACCTATAGGATTGCTTGTGCACATTACCAATGGTGAAGGTGTAGCCCCTTCCCTTAGCAATCCTATGGTCTAAATCCATAAGGATTATGTGTGGGGATCCTATTCCGATGGTACTAAGTCCATCAAATACATGCTTACAAGCATGCCTACATCTTATTGATGTTTGCAAAAGAGACATGTTACCATGTCATAACATTCCTACCTAAAGGCAAGTGCGTATGTAACGCCATGCGGTAGGAAAAATTTGGACAGCATTTCCCCAGGAAATGGAATCCCAAAAAAATTTAAACTATAAGCTCAGTGGCACACAGGCCACCTAACAACATAGGGATTGACAGGCCCATGGCATGCACGCCATAAACTTATATATGGACTCCATAACCTGCAAAACATAAAAAAAAATGTTGGCAACCATTCTCTGTGTTGCCTAACCATGTACTTTCTGCCATCCTCTTTCCTGCAAACAATCAAAAGGTGTACTTCTTGCATATTGATCCATAATTGTATGAATTTAAACAATGATCAACATTTGATGTATGCAATCCAATCTATGCATGTACATACAAAACATGCCATAACATAAAGTAAAATGCCTGAAGCATAAAGCATATGTCCTTGAGTGGTTTAGTATTGAAATCGCATGCATCCAATCCTTCTCGAAGAACTTCGAGATCTCTACACCTTCCTCCTCAGTTCCTAACATAAGCTTTGAAGTGTCCAAAAACCTCGGATCACTTCCCAAAACATAAAGCATGGTCAGATGATTACTAAAATAATGCAAATTTACCCAAAAACTGCACTTGTAATCCCTACTTGGACCTGAAAATCCATTTTAGGACCTGAAAATAATAAAAAACTGAAATATATATCATGTGCAAAGAGTTCTAAGTGAAATTACTCAAATCGCCTTCCCGGTTTGAAAGATATGGCTCCCAGAAGGTAGTTGCCAAAAACTGTTCAGACTTTGCAGACCTGTTCAGACCTGCAAAAATACTTGTTTTCCAAAATTTTTTCTCATAAACTGAAAGTAGACCTTGTGCTCTTCGAAAGGAGCCATAGCATGTTTAATTTGGAGTTTTCTAGCCCAAGATATGGCCGTTCCAAGTGGGACATGCCAAACTAGTGGAATGTTGGAGGAACTGGAAAAAGTGTGAAAATGTGATTTTTGGGATGCCCAAAAGCATTCTTCCATAAAGCAAATCCTAAAATTCTCTTCATAAACTCAAAGAGTGATATATGAAGATGCTTGGGCCTATGTTCGCCTTTCCAAATCCTCCCTTTTTGCATGCTAATTCGCTCCCCAAAAGAGGCATAAATCAAGATTTTTACTTTCATGTAAAAATTTAAATGGGAGCTCTTAGCAAGCTTCTAATCCACTCCTAATGTGGATTTTTCTTGGATTTTCTCTTCTCCATGGTAATTCATACACCATACTTCATGTAAGTGTGCACTAATCCATGGGAGGCCTCATAGATGGTCTCTTTACTTACTCCCAAAAGTGGAGTTTGGCAAAAATTAACATCTGATTTTTTTCCTAAAAAGTGTGGAAAGGGGGTCTTTGAGGGTGCAAAAGTCCTCCTTAACTTATCATTTTGATGAATCTAATGATTCCCCTATGAATTCCATACACCATACTCTCAGTATATATACTTTTTCCCATCCATCCATAGCTAGTGCACCTCTTTTTCCCTCTTCCAAAATGGGAATTCCTTAGATTCAGGTGCTGAAATTTTTGCCAGACAGTGATGGAAGGGGGTTTTGTGGAGCTTCAAATTCCCATCATACTAAGATAATCTTTAAATTTCTTGATTGTTTATGAAATTCCATACACTGTACTATATGTGTGCATGGGTTTTTCCATAAATCCATAAAAAATCCCACTTCATTTCCCCTTCCTGAAATGGCTACTTATCAAAAATAGCCCCTGAAATTTATATAAAAATCATGAAAAATGGTTATTTTGGAGATAACAAAAGCTTATGCTTTCTTATATTTTGAGGGATTTCTTGGCTCTAGGTGGGAGTATATATCTCATACTCACGATACATATGATTTCCCTCAAAGAATTTGATGCGAAAACCCTTCCTTGCCCTTCTCAAAGAGTCGGACATTTATCTTTTAATTCCTAAAAATAACCAAAAGTCTCATACCTATTCTTAACATGAAGCTCCATGCTCTTTCACTTTGGAATCCTGGTATCGGGAAGCTCATGGAAGGGATGCTCTTCATTCACGTACTCTTCAAGTGCAGTAGGTGTATCCAATTTGCATCTCTCTTGTATGTTCTCGATCTTCATTCGAAGATGCCTTCCTAGAACATTCTTCATCTACTCCTCCATAGCTGCACATAGTCTCATGGACATCCAAGGCTGAGGATGGGTACATAACCCAAGAAGCCTTTTGCATACTAGCAAAGTGTGGTTGGTAGCTTCGACACCCAAAAACTCAGAGATATGATATAATAATACTATTTTCGAGGTATCAAAGGAGCCTTGGGCTGATGGCTAGGTCGTTTGCCTTCCATCTTGCAGGCCAAGGTTCAAATCCCGTCTCACGCACATGTGGAAGTGGCCTTGGAACGCTGCTTTGATACCAACTATTAGATGCACAATCTTTTTTGGTGTCGAACAATACTCTCATGAGCCACGCGAGGCAATCCTTTGCTACACAGAGATTTGTTTGTTGTTCTCCTCCCAGCCACGCCCGAGTCTCTCTACATAATGAGTCCCATCATGACTCTCTTTTCAGCGCTTCTGCTCATACATATGAAAGATGCACCCATTTGATGCCATGTGGCAAATCAAGACACCTCTCATGAGCCACGCGAGGCAATCCTTTGCTACACAGAGATTTGTTTGTTGTTCTCCTCCCAGCCACGCCCGAGTCTCTCTACATAATGAGTCCCATCATGACTCTCTTTTCAGCGCTTCTGCCCATACATATGAAAGATGCACCCATTTGATGCCATGTGGCAAATCAAGACACCTCTCATGAGCCACGCGAGGCAATCCTTTGCTACACAGAGATTTGTTTGTTGTTCTCCTCCCAGCCACGCCCGAGTCTCTCTACATAATGAGTCCCATCATGACTCTCTTTTCAGCGCTTCTGCCCATACATATGAAAGATGCACCCATTTGATGCCATGTGGCAAATCAAGACACCTCATCCAAAAGGTGTTCCCACCCAAGGATTATCATATGACAGGAGAGATTATGGTCGTGCATCACGATCATTTTTTTTCTTCTGTGATTCAGATTGCGATTGGGATTGAGATCAACTGAGGGTGGTCACGTGGATGAGGATTCACATTCAAGCTATTTGATAGATTTTGTAATGCAAATCAAAATTCCTTGTAAATCTACATACATAATAAAGTTCTCTATCTCTCTCTCTCTCTTTTTGTTCTATGCATAATCTATTTTTCTTCCCTATATCTTGTTGTGCCTAATTTTATCATTCTCTGTGGGATTGTGATCAAACATCAGGACATGTTACAAGTGGCACCAGAGTAGACTTTGACTCCGGGACAAGATGCAGGCTTTGAAGAAGAAGTTGGAAGAGAAAGGGAAGCTTATCCCTAAACTACATGCTGAATTACATAAAGAAAGATCTGACAAAAAAAAGAGGGTATTGCAAATGCTTTCATGGGCCTCAATGATCAAGGTGGTAATGGTGCCAACACATCAAATGCATGTAGAGCTAGATGACAACATGAACCTAAAGATGATGATGATCCAGGCTAGTATGCACTTAACAAATATTTAAAAGAGAAAAATTAAATGAATTTGATGGTGAGAAAAAAACTAGAGAGGATCTTGAAGCATGGACCAAGGAGTCTGAAGATTTCTTTGATTTGTCCATGTTTAGCTAGGAATCAAAAGCAAAGGTGACAATTCTGCATTTGCAAGGAGTCGCCAAATTGTGGTGGAAATCATAAATGTAGACAAGAGCACATGAAGGTCCGATTCTTTGGAAAGAGTTTTGAGAGCAAGAAGAGAATCATTATTGTTCTCTATATTATCGAATGGAAAAGAAAATGGAATTCTACTCCTTCAAGCAAGAGTAGGATGATAGACATAACTTGTTTGTTGAAGAATATAAGGAGAAGTTTTTGTGTCTACATAAGTATGCAACATAAGTTTTTGCAGATGGTCTAAAATGAAAATTTATTGAGGGTTTGGGGGAAGAGCTTCACTATCAAGTAAAGGGGTCCGGATGTATAGATTTTCTTGTGAAGCAGATTGACACACCCAAGAAGCAAGAACCTATCCATTGGAAACATGATTCTAATTTCCTAGAGTGGGCCAAAAGATTGGGACTTTTCTTTCAATGTGGAGAATAGGGACATCGCACTTTTGAATGTCCAAACAAGGCCATCAACCATTCTATGCAAGCAAAGATAGCTCATCTACAAGAGGAAAACATAATGATTGAGGAAGTCGATGATCAAGGTAAGTGTTCTAACCCTAGACTTCAATGCATGGCAACTTCTTCTCATTCAAGGGCATCAGTGATTAGGATCATGGGGGACATATCCTAACATAAGGTTAGTTTCTTGATTGATTTGGGTAGTAAGAATTGTTTCCTTTCACTTAAGTTGGTAGAGGCTTTAGGATTGCATATTTAGATGCAAACCAAAAGACTTGTATAGATGGATAATGGTAGAACATCAAGCTTACACTATGCTTGAGGTGGATTTGATCTACATCAAAAACTATCACTTGTATTACCTCGAAACAATATCCATTGGAGAGTTCTTTTATTTATGCTCACTTATTGTATTTTTTTAAATGATTTTTCATGGATCTTTTACCATTGTAAAAGCCTAGAGATTTACACATGTAAAAGGATAAAGAGAGAGCCCAAATTCCATGAATTTGTGATGGTTCAGTTGCAATCAATCAATCAATCAATCACTTAAAAGTAGATCAAACTAGATCTTCACTTTTCCTAGATTGTAGGAAAGTGAATTGATTCCCTCCAACAACCTTTACCGCCTTCATTTGAATTCAAGATCCACTTGTAGAAGTTGTGGAGCACTTGAAAAGTCTATATAAACACTTCAAGTTACTTTTACATTTCATGGAAGTAGTATACGTACACTTGTGGCCATCTTTGTCTTGCTCTTTCATTTTTCTACATCATCTTCTTCGAAAATAGTAAGCTTGTAGAGGCTATTGGTCTCTCTATAGAGCTCCAAATTGGATGATAGAGAACACATTGGAAAGATATTAGTTTCTAGTTTATGTATATAAATTTTCAAAGTATTTAGTTTGGTAGATTAGGAGAGATCTTAATTTTTATGTCTTGGGTTCAAGCTCTGCATATTCCTGAAAAATAGGAGGTACCACTGTTGAGTGCCTGGTTCATTCCATCTATTGTCTCCATGTTACGCTGGTCCTTTTAAAAAGCTGGTTCTATTGCATATTTACTTGATTTTCTTAGCACTTTGAAAATTCATAGAGTTTTCCATGTTGGATTACTTAAAAATTAGTGATATTTGGAAGCGGATTTGGACCTAAGGCATCTCTAACACTATTGTACAAATCTAAGAACTAAATATTTTTATGCCTCACAAGCTTAAGCAAATTCCTTTACTATTTTTGAGTTATAGGGCTTGGAAAAGTTCTGTTTTTAGTTACTTTAAAAAAAAGGGAAGCCTTGATTCATCTTATTTCATGTTCACAAATTTAGAAAATGCACATTGGTATGTGGGTTATTTTGGGTGATTGACGTGTGCGTGAGTGTGTTGTAGGGATTGCCTCTTTTTTTGCAAGTACAATTCTTGAGGTGGACATGAAAAGTAGATGCATGGGTGGTCTTGAAGTCTTGCATGAGACATGCAAAAAGACACAATCTTGGAGCATGCAAATTCTAGTAGTGCATATTTAGGAAGGCATGATTAGTCGTGCAATGGCAGAAGGGGAGATCCAAAGATGAAGACTAAGAGCTAGGGAGAGATTATGGTCGTGCATTGATCACGATCCTTTTTTTTGTGATTGAGATTGGGATTGGAATTGGGATTGAGATTGCAATTATGATTGCCATCGGGATTGAGATCAACATGGGAGTGGTCGGGTGGATGAAGCTTCACATTGAAGATATTTGATAGATTTTGTAACACATACTAGAGTTGCATGTAAATCTACACAGATAATAAAGTTCTCGCTCTCTCTCTCTCACACACACACACACACTCTCTCTCTCTTCTTGTTCTACGCATACTCTGTTTTTCTTCCTTATATCTTGTGGTGCCAAATTTATTTTGTGTGGGATTGTGATTGACGATTAAGAGACTTTTTACAAGTGATATCAAAGTGGAATTGGGTTCCAGGACAAGATGTAGGATTTGAAGAAGAAGATAGAAGAGCAAGAGGACCTTATTCAAAGACTCAATGTAGAATTACATAAAGAAAGATCCAATAAACAAAAAGAGGGTATTGCAGATGCTTTCCTAGACCTCAATGATCAAGGTGGTAATGGTGTGGGCACATCGAATGCATGTAGAGCTAGATGACAATGTGAACCTAAAGATGATGATGATGTAGACAAGTTTGGACTTAATCAAGTGTTTAACAGATCAAAATTAAATGAATTTAATGGTGAGAAGAAAACTAGAGAGGATCTTGTAGCATGGATCAAGGAGCTCAAATATTTCTTTGTTCTCTTCATGTTTCGTGAGGAATCAAAAGCAAAGGTGGCAATTCCGCATCTGTGGGAGGCGTCAAACTGTGGTGAAAATCATACATGTAGAAAAGAGCACATGAAGGGCCAACTCTCTGGAAAGCATTTTGAGAGGAAGTAGAGAATCGGTATTGTTGTCCACATTATTGGATGGAAAAGAAAATGGATTTCTACTCCTTCAAGCAACAAGAGGATGATAGACGAATATAAGGAGAAATTTCCGCATTTACATAAGTATGCACTAGAAGTTTCTCGAGATGCCCTGAAAAGAAAATTTATTGAGGGTTTGCAGGAAGAGCTTCGCTATCAAGTAAAGGGGTCCGGATGTGTAAATTTTTGTGATCCGATTGCAAAAGAAGAAAACTTTGAGAAGATGGAGAAGTTTACCATGAAAACGACATCTAAATCAAGGTTTATATCAACACGACATTGACACCCGAGAACTATTTCAACAAATTAGAATGGACAAAGATTGACTAACTTTAGTAATGGTCAAGGAGGAAAAACTAAGCCAAAGCAAATTGGACACCTAAGAAGCGAGAACATGTGCATTGGTGATGTGATTTTGATTTCTTGGAGCAGGCCTAAAGATTGGGACTTTGATTTTGATGTGGAGAAAAGGGACATCGCACTTTTGAATGTCCAAACAAGGACATCAACCATTCTATGCTAGTGAAGATAGCTCATCTACAAGAGGAAAACATAACAATTGAGGAAGCAGATGATCAAGGTAAGTGTTCTAACCCTAGGCTTCAATGCATGGAAACTTCTTCTCATAGCATTGATGATTAGGATTATGGGGTACATATCCTCACATAAGGTTAATTTCTTGATTGATTCTGCAAACCAAATAACTTGTACATATGGCTAATGGTAGGATACACTATACTCGAGGTTGTAATGAGAATCTTGCTTTTATGTTAGGTGAACATATGTTTTTGGGCACCTTCCATGTAATTGAAATGAGAGAATGTGATGTAATCCATGGCATGGACTAGTTAATTCATAACAATGTCATGATTGATTGCGAAAGTGGGATACTTAATTTGAAAATAGAGGGGGAGGAACATTGTTTGGTAGGTGAGTGTAATTCAATTTTTTCTCCTATTTCTGCTATAAATTTGATTAGGGGCATTTGACAGGGTTGTGAGACATATTTTTTCTATGTGAATAACCTTCATGAGAAGAAGAAATAAGAAGAAATACCTGAATATGTCAGAAAACTTTTAAATGAGTACATAGATGTATTTCCTTATGATCTACCTGGCATACCTCCTCCTAGGAAAATTGACCATGCTATAGAACTCTATCCAAGAAGTGAGCCTTATTCTAGAGCACGTTATAGGTTCAATATTCATGAATTGAAAGAGGTGAAGCTCCGACTAGATGATCTATTGAAGAAGGGGTTGATAAGACCTAGTGTTTCACCAACAAGGAAACTAAGAAAACATTAATTAAATTATACAACACATGACTTAGAAATTCTTGCAATTGTTCATGCATTTAAACATTGGAGACACGTATTGCTTGGATTAAAGTTTGAATTAAGAACGGATCATCAAAGCCTTAAATAAGTCTTTACTCAACATTTACTTAATAATAGATAAAAACAATGGATCGAATTGCTAAGTGAATATGATTTTGATATGAAATACTTAGGAGGAAAGGAAAACGAAGTGGTTGATGCTTTGAGTTGTAAAGCTTTATGCAATTCAATTTCTATTTTATCCTTTGATTTTGATATTAAAAAGAATTAAAAGAAGATTTATCATATGCAACAATCTTGAAATTTTTGTATGAAAATCCATGTTCTATGTTTGAAGGAAAAATTCATTTGAAAATAAATGATTTGTATTGCAATTCTCATTTATGTATTTCTTTAGAATCTATTTTGAAAGAAAAGATTCTACATGACTGTCATGATGCACCTTTCTCTGCACAACCTCGTTTTTCTAGGACTTATGCTAAAGTGAAAGCTTCATATTACTGGTCATGTATGAAATATGACATTAGGAGGTATGTGAAAGAATGTTTGAAATCTCAATAGGTCAAGGCTGAATTTAGAAGGAGTCTTGATATGTTACAACCATCAGATGTGCTTTATAAAAAATGGGACTCCATATCTATGAATTTCAAAACAAGGTTGCTTGTGAACAGAAGTAGGCATGATACCATCTTTGTTGTTTTGGAACATCTTACAAAGATGGCACATTTTCTTCCCATGAGGAAAATTGATACACATATGCATGTTTCTAACATTTTCATAAAAGAAATTTTTAGGTTACATGGGATACCTTAAAGTATAATTTCTAACAGGGATGCAAGGTTTACATCTAGTTTTTTGAAAGCAACATTTGAATCCATAGGAATAAAATTATGCATGAGTACTTCATTTCATCCTCAAACTGATGGTGAGACCAAAAGGGTTAATCGAGTGCTTGAGGATATTTTACGTATGTATGTAAATGATAAGCAAAACAATTGAACTAACTATTTGCCTATGGTTGAGTATGCATATAATAGTGCATGGCATTCGTCTACTAAGATGACACCTTTTGACTATAATTTTTTGCTATCTCATTCACTTTTAATTCACAAAATCACGTTAAGGCATCCAAAAAGATGCTTGAAAACATGGATTTGGAGTTGAATAAGGTAGAAGAACATTAAGGATGCACAGAAACGTCAAAAGTTATATCATGATCTCAAAAAGAGACCCTTAGAATTTAGAACAAATGATCTTGTTTTTTTGAAAGTGGAACCTTCTAAATCAAATATGGTTTTATGCAAAGATCGTTAATTGTCTCCACCTTATGTTGGTCTTTTTAAAATCTTAAAGAAGATTGGTTTTGTTGCATATCTACTTGATTTATCTAACACTTTGAAAATTCATCCAATTTTCCATGTTGGATTACTTAAAAAGTATGTTCCTAATGTTGATCACGTTTTGCAAGACAAATCTAGGTTGAAGGGAGATGCCATTTTTGAGCTTGAACCAAAATTTATAATGGATAGGAGAATTAGACATCTTATAGTAGAAATTTTAGTTAAGTGGTTTGCATATCCTATTGAAGATTCTACATGGCTTGGTTAAGATGAGTTTATGGAGCATTATCCTTCTTTCCATCTCTGAGGACAACGTTCTTCAAAGATAGGGGGAATTGTAAGATACCATATTGATTTCCGAAAAAAAAAAGATGTGTAGGTAGTAATGAATTTTTTTGTTTAGGATATTCTAGTCATGTCTCCAAAAGTTTGTAGTACTAAGAGTTTACATTCTCTCTCTAAAAAGTTGTTGCATGCATTTTTTGTGTTACATTTGAACATGAACAAGAATTAGAAAAAGTGTTGTATGAGGAAAGGTAGAGTACTCTTAGTAGAGAAACTTTACCTGATATAAAATTTTGTAGTTCATGTGTTTTCTGTCTCATTTGGTTGCATGAATATAGGTTAATGAAGAGATTTTTCATGTTTTTTATCTCTCTCTGGAATTTTCTATTTTGCAGGGCTCAAAAGTGATATTTGGAAGTGGATTTGGACCTAAGCTATCTCTAAAACTATTGTATAGATCAAAGAACTGAATATTTTTGTGTCTCACAAGATTAAGCTAATTCCTCACTATTTTTTTTGAGTTATTGGGCTTGGAAAAGTGTCGGTTTTATGTAGTTTAAAAAAACATAGAAGCTTTGATTCATCTTATTCATGTTCATAGATTTAGAAAATGCATAGTGGTATGTGGGTTATTTTGGGTGATTGATGTGTGTGTGAGTGTGTTGCAAGGATCGCCAGTATTTTTGCACGTATGATTCTTGAGGTGGACATGAAAAGTAGATGCATAGGCAGTTTGGAACTCTTGCATGAGACATGCAAAAAGACGTTATCTTGGAGCATGCAGATTCTAGGAGCGCATGCCTAGAAAGGCGTGATTCATCATGTAGTGGTCACAAATAATAAATTTCTCTCTCTCCCTCTTCTTGTTCTATGCATACTCATTTTTCTTCCTTATATCTTCTTGTGTCAAATTCTATTATTCTATGTGGGATTGTGTTTGAAGATTAAGAGACTTGTTAGAAGTGGTATTAGAGCAGAGTTGGTTCCGAAACAAGGTGCGGGCTTTGAAGAAGAACATAGAAGAGCAAGAGCAGCTGATTCATAGAGTGATAGCAAAATTACATAAAGAAAGATCCAACAAATGAAAAGAGGGTACTACAAATGATTTCATGGACCTCAATGATCAAAGCGGTAATGGTGCAGGCACATCGAATGCATGTAGAGTTAGATGACAATGTGAACTTGAAGATGATGATGATGCATGCGAGTCTATACTTAAGCAAGTTCTTAAAAGAGAAAAATTCAATAAATTTCTTGGTGAGAAGAAAAATCGAGAGGATCTTGAAGCATGGATTGAGGAGCTCGAATATTTCTTTGATGTGTGTGTGTTCAATGAGGAATCAAAAGGAAAGGTGGCAATTCTGCATCTGCGGGGAGTCGCCAAACTGTGGTGGAAATCATGCATGCAAACAAGAGCACATGAAGAGCCGATTCTTTTGAAAGAAATTTGAGAGCAAGAAGAGAATTTTTATTGTTCCCCACATTATCGGATGGAAAAGAAAATGGAATTCTATGATAGAGATACTTGTCTGTTGAAGAATATAAGGAGAAATTTCTACATTTACATAAGTATGCACTAGAAGTTTCTGGAGAAATTTATTGAGGGTTTGTGGGAAGAGCTTCGCTATCAAGTAAAGGGCTCTGAATGTGTAGATTTTCTTGATGCGATTGCAAAAGCAGAAAACTTTGAGAAGATGGAGAAGTTTACCATGAAAAAGGCATCCGAATCAAGGTTTATCTCAACAAAACATTGGCCCCCGAGAACTATTTCAACAAATCCGAATGGAAAGAGATCGACTAACTCTAGTAATGGTCAAGAAGGATAAACTAAGCCAAAGCAGATTGATATATCTAAGAAGCAAGAACCTGTGCATTGGCAACATGATTCTAGTTTCTTGGAGGAGGCCAAAAGATTGGGACTTCCCTTTTGATGTGGAGAACAGGGACATCACACTTTTGAATGTCCAAATGAGGCCATCAACCATTCTATGTAGGTGAAGATAACTCATCTACAAGAGGAAAACACTTTGAAAGCTTAAAGAAAATTGGTTCATTTGCATATTTACTTGATCTACCTAACACTATAAAATTTCATCCAATTTTTCATGTTGTATGTTCCTAATGTTGATCACATTTTTGAGGAGGGAGATGCCACTTTTGAGCTTGAACCAAAATTTATAATGGATAGGAGAATTAGACATCTTAGGAATCGTGAAACAGTAGAAATTTTAGCTATCTGGTTTGCATATCCTATTGAAGATTCTACATGGGTTGGTTTAGATGAGTTTATGGAACATTATCCTTCTTTCCAACTCTAAGGTCAGAGTTCTTCAAAGAGGGGGAGAATTGTAAGATACCATATTGATTTCCCAAAAAAAAAGAGATTTGTAGGTAGTAGTGAAATTTATTTTTATGATATTTTGATCATGTTTGCAAAAATTTTTAGTACTAAGTATCAACATTCTCTCTCTAAAAGTTGTCGCATGCAATTTGTGTGTTAAATTTGAGCATGAAGATGAAAGAATTAGAAAAATTGTTGTATGAGAGAAAGGTAGAGTACTCTTAGAAGAGAAACTTTACTAGATTGAAAGTGTTGTAATTCTTGTGTTTTATGTCTCATTTGGTTGCATGAAGATAGGTTAATGAAAAGATTTTTCATGGTTTTTCATCTCTCTCTCTCTCTCTCTCCTCTCTCTCTTGAATTTCTGATTTTGCACGGCTCAAAAGTGATATTTGGAAGTGGATTTGGACCTAAGGCGTCTCTAACAATATTGTACAGATTGAAGAACTAAATGTTTTTGTGTCTCACAAGGTTAAGCTAATTCATCACTGTTTTTGAGTTATAGGGCTTGGAAAAGTGCCATTTAGAGAGAGAGAGAGAGAGAGAGAGAGAGAGAGAGAGAGAGAGAGAAGCCTTGATTCATCTTATTCATGTTTGTGGATTTAGAAAATGCACATTGGTATGTGGGTTATTTCGGGTGATTAAGGTGTGTGTGTTGTTAAAAATAAAGAAGTAAGCTCATATATATTTTTGCAAAAAGGATTTTCTTCAAGTAGAAGGAAAATACAAAAATGAAAAATAGAAGCATTTACTTCAGCAAGTAGTGGAGGCCAAAAGAGAATCATTCAAAAGAGAATCAAATCCAAAATCTGAATTGTAAGAGGAGTGGTTGTCCAAAGTAGTGGAGAAATGATGGAGAAGAGCTCTCAAACTCATCATGAGAGTTTTTGGTCACTTGGCTATAAAAGAAGCAAGGGAGGACACTCAATGAGAGAGGAAGAAGGCGTGGAAGCCCCCTTGTATCTACTTCATTTGGTTTGAGTCATTTCGTTCAGTTCACTCTCATAGAGTGTGTCTAGCCGCACACCCATTTTTGGGTAGTCTACTTGTGAGAGTCATATCTCTCAACATATGTATCCAAATTTAGTGTTTAAACATTCTTTGGAAAGTTTATCTTGAGTACTTCCTCTGTCTAGAACAGTTTTATGAAATTCTTTATGCTCTCTGAGTTATTCAGGTTTTAGTGAAGTCCAGTTTTCAGCCTAACTGAGTGGATAGGTAGTCTGTTTTGAATCAAATAGTTGACAACTCAAATCTACTCCAAATTGAGTGTTTGATATCTCATTTGAAAGCTCTAGGTGTCTAATTTGAGTGACCAAAGTTTCAAGTTCATTGGATATTTCAGTTGGTACCAGTTTTCATTTGAAGGTTCTGCTGTTGGTAAGAGTCTTCATCCTGAGAAGGTCTTCTACACTTTCCGCTGCGATTAGGAGAGGAATTCTCCAACATTTGGTATCAGAGCCTTGGAGTTTGAAGAGGCAAAGCATTGGAACTGAACTGAAGCAAAGGGAAAGCTACAAATCAAGGGGGAGCTTCGTGAATTCAAGAGAGAGCGCCACAACATACTTGAGGTAAACTTCAATCTTGGAAGTTTTCAATGGATGATTTAGGACAACAAGTTGAGAAGTTAGACAAAGACAATTTTCAGTCTTGGAGGTATAGAATGATAAATTACCTTAAAGGTAAAGGTTTATGGGGTTTAGTTAGTGGAGATGATCCACAACCGGTAGACCTTGAAGATCCCAACATTACTCCGGCACAAAGGAGACAATTTGCTGATTGGGAAGAGAGGAATCGAAGGGTGATGTTCCTCATCTCACAAGTTATTTCTAACACTATGATTGGTCATGTGCAAAGCTTAGAAACAGCCAAAGAAGTTTGGGAAGCATTGGAGAAGGTGTATGCTACCTCAACAAGGTCTCGGAGGATGCAACTCAAGAACGAGCTCAACAACATGAAGAAAAGCTCAAACCAAAGCATTAGTGAGTATACATTGAGGATTAAGGAGCTTCGAGATCAACTAGCATCAGTTGGATGCAAGATAGAAGAGGAAGACATCGTCCAAACAGCCCTCAATGGCTTGAGAAGTGAAGAAAAGTGGAAGCCCCTCATCACAAACATCCTTTATAGAGATCCTCTACCAACATTCGACGAGATTATACCAAATCTTGTGGCTGAAGAGATTGCTCAACAAGGAGAAGGCAACAAAGGTAAGGACAGCCATAGTCAAATGTTATATGCAGGAAGAGGTAGAGGAAGGAACTCAAGAGGAGGCTCGAGAGGAAGAGGAAGAAGCTACAACAATACAAATTTCAGCCAACACAACTCGGACGACAATAAGGACAACTCAAATGACAACACACATGGAAGAGGTCGAGGAAGAAATAGAGGAAGAGGTCGAGGTTCATACAATCCTCATAAAGGTATAACATGTTATCATTGTGGTAAACTAGGACATTATGCAAATGATTGTTGGCAAAAGAATGGAAGGCTGAATGGAGGCAACCAAAGGAGCCAAAATAACTATGCGAGTACATCAAGTGAAGGAGACAAGCAAACCATGCTTGCCATGAAGCATGACTACAACAACTCGAGAAGTGATGACCAAAAATGGTTCATAGATTCAGGTTGCAGCAACCATATGACATGCCAAGGAGATTTGTTCACAAAGCTAAAAGCTCCAAGTGGAAAAGGATGTGTAGAGACCGGCGATGAAACTCAACATGCAATTGAGCATGTTGGAGATATCAAGCTTGGAGACAAGAAGGTATTGGCTGATGTTCTTCATGTTCCTACTATTGCAAAGAATTTGATTTCAGTAGGACAAATGGTAGAGAAAGGATATCATGTTATCTTCAATGAAAAAGGCTGCTTTATAAAGAATCCAAAAGAAGGATTCAAGGTCATTGCTCAAGGAAGGAAAGAAGGAAGGATGTTCACTTTGGACATTCAACAACCGCATGGAAAGGTGATGTATATTCAGTTTGGAAACAAGAGGATAGCTGAAATCGATTTGTGGCACAAAAGGTTTGGACATATCAACATTCCCAAGCTCAAGGACATGAGCAACCATGAAGTGGTAAGAGGTCTTCCAAGATTCAATGATGCCGGACTACATGAGTTTTGTGAAGCATGCCAACTAGGAAAGCAAACTCGACAACCATTCAAGAAAAGCAACTATGTGGCAAGGAATGTCCTCGACTTGATACACACGGATGTATGGGGACCATCACAACAACCATCAGTGGCTGGTAACAGATATTTTGTCACTTTTATTGATGATCATTCAAGGAAAGTATGGATGTTTTTCATAAAACAAAAATCAGATGTGTTCTCCATGTTCAAGAGATTTAAAGCACAGGTAGAAAAGGAAACAGGACGCTACATAAAGACCTTGAGGTCTGATGGAGGAGGAGAATATTTCTCTAAAGAATTTTCAGACTTTCTTTATGAAAATGGAATCAAGAGACAATTTACATGTAGGTACACACCTCAACAAAATGGAATAGCTGAAAGGAAAAATCGACATATCACAGAAGTTGCAAGATGCATGCTCAACGAGATGAAGATGCCACTAAACTATTGGGCTGAAGCAACTAGTACGGCCGTTTATTTGATGAACAAGTGCACAACGGCTGGAGTGCATAATCTAACTCCCGAGGAGGTTTATTCCGGTAAGAAGCCTGACCTTACACATCTCAAAGTTTTTGGATGTGTGTGTTATGTTCACATCCCTCAAGAACTAAGGACAAAGATGGAGGCAAAGTCCGAAAAATGTATTTTTATTGGATATTCATCAGAGCAAAAGGGATATAGGTGCTACAATCCGGTGACAAAGGAGCTACGAGTCTCACGAGATGTGGTATTTGATGAGCTAAGACCATGGTTTGGAGACAAAGGGAAAGAGAAGACTCTTGAAGAAGATTGCGAAGATGATGAAGGTGCTGTCCAAGAAGAATTTCAGCAAACAAGCACTCAAATGTCAGGTCCAGAAGCTTCTACATCACTTGGAGAAAGCTCAACATGGAAGGGGAGGCTAAGGAGTCATTCCTCATCACCAACATCAGCTTATGAAAGATCTAAAGCCGAAAGTACTGCCCAAAATAGTGATTCAAATACAAGTGAAGAAGAGTATGAAGAGGTGATCACACCGAAGGTAAAGTTGAACCGGTTGAAGAAGTAATGTTCAAAAGGAAATAAAAGGAGGTCTTCAAGAGCAAGCTATCCAATTGAAAGGCTGAGCTATGATAGTTTTATTGCAAAACATTTTGCATATATGACACAGGTGGTCAAAGATAAAGAACCGGGTGCATATGAAGAAGCATGTACACAAAAAGAATGGCAAGAAGCTATGCAAGAAGAGATGAAAGCTCTCAAGGACAATCACACATGGGAGCTAGTTCCAAAGGCTGAAGGTATGAAGATTGTTCCAAATAAATGGGTGTTTAAAATAAAGAGAAATGCTTACGGCTCTCTAGCAATGCATAAAGCTAGACTAGTAGCAAAAGGATTCAAGCAAACTCACGGCATCGATTATGAAGAAACTTTCAGCCGGGTTGCAAAGATGGGAACAATTAGAACCTTGATTGGAGTGAGTGCAGCAAGGAGATGGCCATTGTACCAACTCGACATAAAAAATGCTTTTCTCAATGGTGAACTTCAAGAAGAGGTATACATGAGTCAACCGATTGGATTTGAAGACAAAAAGCATCCAAATTTTGTTTGTAGATTGAAGAAAGCTTTGTATGGGCTGAAGCAAGCACCACGTGCTTGGAATCAAAGATTGGTCGAGTACCTCACAAGGTAACTACATACAGGAGTATTATAGGTTCATTGATCTATGCTACAATCACAAGACTAGATTTGTGTTATATTGTTGGAGTTCTTTCTCAATTTATGCAAGCTCCAACAAGTGAACATTTAAATTCAGCCAAACGAGTGCTAAGATATGTGAAGCACACTGTCAATCATGCATTGTTTTATAGATATGATGAAGAATTGCAGGTAAAGGGCTTCAGTGATGCTGATTGGGCTGGTTCCAAGGAGGATAGAAGATCCACTTCAGGTTATGTGTTCATGATAGGTAGCAAACCTATCACATGGAGCTCAAAGAAGCAACCTACTGTTGCACTATCATCTACAGAAGCTGAATATAGAGGTTTAGCCTTTGCAACTTGTGAAGCTATGTGGATTAAGAAGCTCTTGGCTGATCTTGATGTGCAGGTGGAGACCATTCCAATTTATGGTGACAACATGTCAAGCATTCACTTGACAAACAATCCAATGTTTCATGCACGAAGCAAGCACATAGAAGTGCATTATCATTATGTTCGAGAAAAAGTTTTGAGCAAGGATGTGGATATAAAGTTCATTGGAACTAATGACCAGGTTGCAGACATGCTTACAAAGTCCCTCGATGCTTCTAAGCTCAAGAGGTTCAAGGACGACATCAACTTACAAGATATGGTTGAAGGTGCAAGCTCACATGTGAGCTTGAGGGGGAGTGTTAAAAATAAAGAAGTAAGCTCATATATATTTTTGCAAAAAGGATTTTCTTCAAGTAGAAGGAAAATACAAAAATGAAAAATAGAAGCATTTACTTCAGCAAGTAGTGGAGGCCAAAAGAGAATCATTCAAAAGAGAATCAAATCCAAAATCTGAATTGTAAGAGGAGTGGTTGTCCAAAGTAGTGGAGAAATGATGGAGAAGAGCTCTCAAACTCATCATGAGAGTTTTTGGTCACTTGACTATAAAAGAAGCAAGGGAGGACACTCAATGAGAGAGGAAGAAGGCGTGGAAGCCCCCTTGTATCTACTTCATTTGGTTTGAGTCATTTCGTTCAGTTCACTCTCATAGAGTGTGTCCAGCCGCACACCCATTTTTGGGTAGTCTACTTGTGAGAGTCATATCTCTCAACATATGTATCCAAATTTAGTGTTTAAACATTCTTTGGAAAGCTTATCTTGAGTACTTCCTCTCTCTAGAACAGTTTTATGAAATTCTTTATGCTCTCTGAGTTATTCAGGTTTTAGTGAAGTCCAGTTTTCAGCCTAACTGAGTGGACAGGTAGTCTGTTTTGAATCAAATAGTTGACAACTCAAATCTACTCCAAATTGAGTGTTTGATATCTCATTTGAAAGCTCTAGGTGTCTAGTTTGAGTGACCAAAGTTTCAAGTTCATTGGATATTTCAGTTGGTACCAGTTTTCATTTGAAGGTTCTGCTGTTGGCAAGAGTCTTCATCCTGAGAAGGTCTTCTACACTTTCCGCTGCGATTAGGAGAGGAATTCTCCAACATGTGTGTGTGTTGGAGGTTGTTGCCTTCCTTTACCTTATGGAACATCTCTCTCATTGTAGCATTAGGGACCTGATGACTCAGGAAGAAAAGGAAAGGAGTCACTTTAAAATTGTCCATCGAAGAACAAGCTTACCTGATTGGTGCTTAGAGACCAATGCATCATAAACCACAAATCAATTGCTTACAAAGGATGTATGAAGGAACTAGTCAAGAAAACCATGTTGAGTTGAAGTGAAAAGTAAGATAAAAAAACACAACTTTCTAAAAACACGATTTTTTGCACAATCAAAGCTGAAAACTTCAAATGCTCATAACTTCCTCATATAGGCACCAAATTGAGTGATTTAAGTGCATTTTCCATGCCATTTTTCCTTTAGAATTCAAATATGAGAACCAAAAATACTAATCTTGCATGTATGCACAAACTTGTTCACTTCGTGCTCATACAACTTTTTGCAAACTAGGAAAAGTTCACATTACAGGAGCCAAGACTCAACTTAGACTTCACAAACATGTTCCAACATCATCCAGAGTAGAATGATCAACCTTATCACACAAAACACAAGGCGAAGATGCCACAATGAAGAAGAAGGTACACAACTATAGAGCACTCAATTCATCAAGAGAAAAGTTACAAATGTCTGAGCCCCTTTTTCCACTCAAGTTCTTCCTTTTATAGTTGATTTTAGAAAATTGAAATTTTCTACCTTTCCTTAATTTTTGAGCTAATCAAAGACACACTAATTGGTTTAGGGATACTCTAGTGTAACTCTAGGAAGACTCTTCTTGATTTTTACAAATTTTAGAGTTCCTGAAGGCTATGTACAAGGGCAAGCATGTGCTAAATATCGTTTGTCAACATCCTCCTCCTCCTAAACCCTTTGATGCCCTCATCAAAACTGTATGTACAACTCCTTGGCTGTCGGTTTTCTTGCTAAGTCTACTGTGTATTGTACATCCCTTGGAGCTTCAGATATTTCTATCTTTCTTCTGAATTGATATTATTGATCAACTCAATCATCACTTTTCTATAGTTAATTGTGGCTTTTGGAGCATCTACTGTATTCCTACTCTGATGTTCCAAGAATATTCTCTCGTGTACCACAATTCTCACCTGAAGCCCCAGAGATACTCTTCCAAAAATCTCTGAGTCCATCTCAAAGAAGCTGATCGAAAAAGCATCTTCAAATGTTTGTAAATAGATGCTCTGTATGAAGATAATTTGAAAAAAATATGCCATCAAACATTGTCTGTCCGACATCTCACTGAGATCAAATAGTAACATTTAGTGTGGGAGTGGTAGCCCAAAAATCTCAAGGTCTTGATGTTGACCTCTGAGAAGCTTTCCAAACTTTCTTTTATCATTTTGAGTATCTTAATATGTACAATTATGGTATAGTCATGTACTTCTCGCATATCTTATAGAAAGGTATCAATTACATTTAGCATGTATGATTTTATTTGCCACCTACCTAGTAGAGGACGTGCTAACTTGGAAAAATTTAGCCAGACCTTTGGGTTTTTTCCACATCTTCTCTGCTCCCAAAACATTGACCAATCCCTTCTGTAGAACATGAGCAATATGTTGGATTTAGCTTTAAGCTCACTGGTGCCTCTATCCATACATGCCTACACTCTTTATGATTCGCCAAAATATCCCTCCTCCATCGAGGGTTTACCTTATGGAAAAAATTTAGATAAAACAAATTGGCTCTCTAAATACTCCAAAAAGTAGTCTTCCTCCTTTTCCAAAATGCGAATTTGATACTCCTTGATGGATTCATGTAGATACGGCAAGGGCACATCCAAAATGTCAAAATTGGATAGTGTCCTAATTGCCTTTTTGAGTTTTTGAAATAGGAACCTAATTAGCTTTGATTTGTACCTATCAAATAGTTCTCTAAAGTATTTGATGCAATTACTTCTATCTACAAGTAGTGCACAAGCCAGTTCTTGATCTTGTTCATCAAATCGGACATTCACCACCATACCCTTTGTGGCCTCTATCTTTGTGTCTTGGATAGGCCTAAACTTCTACTCTTATATTTTATGGCCTTCCTCTTGAGCTTAGTCTCTGATTAAACTTTCCATTTCCTTAATTCTTTGTCCCCACTCTTTCATTTGTTGAATATCCTTTTGGAGATCTATATTGCATTGATGCATTTCCTCTTCTACTTGAGCTTTGAATCCCTCATATTACTCTGACATCTCCTTGGCTAGCTTACTTAACTCTGTAGCTTTTCCTTCTAGTTTCTCCTTCCCATGTAGTTGCTCTTTTAGCCTTTGGTTCTCCCTCATTAGCTCTTAAATCTCTCTTTCTAATTCCTTGACTTTCCCTACTTCTTCACTGCCATGAATAACTATACTACTATCCGGATCCAGCATGGATAGCAATTCTTCATTATGTTCCTTGAATTTTTTGGAGGAGTTTAATACACTATACCTCCTCTTTTGATTCTCCAATTCCGTGTCTTTTCCTTGGTAACTTTGTTCCTTCCTTTGAAATTCTTCTAAGTGGTTTTGCAATTCCCTGTCTTTTTGCTAGAGTAGGGCTTCATATTCTTTGGCTTTCTCTTCCTTGGCTACTCCGCCCACTTGACTTTTCTATAACTCCATTTCCTTCCTCTTCTTCCCTAACTTTTTAGGTCTGTGCAACCACTTTGTGTGTCATTTTGATAATATCCTCTTGGAGATAAGCATTATCTTCCATGAGAGATTCATTCCTCTTTTGAAGTTCATCATCTATTCATGTTCTTGGAGATGTGGCTATCTTTGTATTCTTCTTTCTTCTTCCATTTTCACACTAGCTAGAATGGCCATCCTTGAACCCTCAGAGAGATCTTCCATTTGATTTTTCATTAGTATCTTTATCTCCATTAAGGGTTCCTTTAGTCTACCTTCTTGTCCCAGGAAGACTTGGATTTCTTGTCCTTGAGGTTCTTCCTATCCTTCCTTTTCTTTTGTTTCCTCATCCTCTTTGATACTTATTGTTTTACTCCCTGCTCCTTCCCTAACCTCTTCTTCTCCTTGAGTGAATTCTTGCATTGTGAATTTTGGACTTTCTAGGAGTACCACCCTCCCTTGATGTTGTTCCTCTTTTGGATTTATTTCTTGCATTGTACATCAAGGCTTGTTGATAAATTTAGGTAGTGATGTGTGTGAACACTCTAGGACAGTCGGGGCACTTTTTTCCCTCTTTAGGAGGTTTTTTTCCCCCGGCTTGTACATACGCCTATTGCCCTAATGGGCTACTTATCTTTGTACATTCTCTAGTAATACATTCAGTATTGTGTGTTTGTGCTCCAAGCTTCTTCTTCTTCCTTGTGTTGTTCGCGTGCTTCCGCAGACGTCTATCCCCAACAATTGGTATCAGAGAAGGTTGTTGCTTCTTCTAGGGTGCCGTCGACACTCCTCCGTTTGCAGTCTCAGATCCGAACGCACTATCACAGCGTAGGCTATTTCGTCCTTTTGTGCCAAAGGTATATACCAGTTTCTGTTCGCCAGTTTAAGCGTCTCAAAGTCTGCTACAGGTCTAGCAGAACTCGTCTGGGCAATTGTAGCTCAGTGATGAGTAGCACCTCCTTTAATGTCAATCCGGGAAGACGTGAGGATGGTATGAAGACCTCCAGCAAGTGGAGGCACAAGTGCGTGAGTGAGAAGCACACAAACATGCACACACATACACACACACGCGCACACACGGCAAGACAAAGAGTGAGAAGCAATGGAGTTCTTAGATTACTTTCAAAAATCTCTTACAAGTTCAATTCAATTACAATCTAACCCCAAAAATGAGCTCTCTAGCTCCTTTTATAGTTTTTGACTAGCTTTGGCTCTGTCCAGACCTAGTGTCCGGCCTAGTTAAAAATTAGGTTCCAGGGCTTATTTGAGGGCTCAAATGAGATCTAAAAAATACAAAAATTGGTAAGCAACTACTTCTAAGGCTCCTCAAGCTCAAGGACTCCTCGGCTTGCACAAAATGGAGCCACAAAAAGGTGAACATGGTATTTACAAGGGTTGTTAGTGATGAGAATCACTTTTAATTGGTGTAAGGGTTTTGAAAAATTAAAGGTTGCCTTAGTGCTAGATCTGCGTGAATGCTCGTACTTGCTTCTTCATGAAGAAAATTATTGGCCTACTTGCCAGATCGTCGTTGACTCCCTTATCTGCTTGTGCCTTCTCTTCTCTCTGACTCCCTTCTTAAGCTTCCTTGCCTAGTGAGTCCTTCAGTTCCAACACCCCCCCTCTCTCGCGTCTGTCGTCCCTGACAGACCCGTGTTGTGTGGGTTTTTGGATGTAGTACTCAACGACATCTTGTGCTAAGTGATGTTCTGCAATCCGCAACCCCTTTGCCAAGTCCGTGAGTAAAGCATCCCAATCTACTGGCCTGGGAACCTCTGGATGTGGCATTCATAACTTTTCTGAATGGAGAGCTTGTTCTACTGCAAACAATTGTAATAAATGTGAGGGCCTGGGAATGAAGATCTCTGAGTGATATTCCCAGAACCCTGTGACAAACATCTCTTCAAATGTCTGTTTGAAGCAGGCCGGTAGGTATTTGATGCGGGCATGCCATGCATAAACAACATTAATAGAGGGCGTTGTGCTCATGTCATAAACAAGATCCTGATTGCCTTCATTGAATCCGAGCACAGAGAGGTGAGGTTCCTTAACATTCTTAAAGGTCCGGAAGGTGACTATCATGAGTTCAAAAATTTTAAGGCACATCTGTGTCATGACATCTGGTACGTTTTTGAACCTGACACCCCAATGCCGAATTGTCGATATCATATACCCTACGGTAGGTTGACCTTTAGGTGGTGCTAAGTAGACATAGTTGAGCCATTTCTCACATCCTTTGGTTGTCAGCACCATCTTTGTGTATTCCGGCCACGACCTTCTTCGGAAAACAGGACAGTAGCAGGGATTGTACTTGATATACAGGGGCATGTTATTCCATGTGCGATTCATTTCCGGGTAGGTTTCAAGCAGCCGAATTCTCCAAGTCGGTTGGCGAATATTTCCCTGCTTGGCACTTTCTGGGATGTCGTCTGGTGCAAACTGTGTGGCAGAGGTTGGTTCCCGTGAGGTGTGGTGCTTGATTTCAACATTATAATCTGCCATTAAGACACAAAAAGGAACATACAAGTCGTCAGAGGTGCCGATCCACCTGTGATGTGAGAGGTTTCTAAAGTACTCGGATTTTATGATTACCTCTTCCAATCATGACATGGATGCTATTTGAACTGCTACCCTGTCATCATGGGTTGTGGCCACTTTCTCTAATCTCTGCATCCATTCAGGGGCCTCTATCTCAATGGTGTCCATGCCCTCTGCTGTCTGCTTGCCTCTAGGTGCTGGCATCGGAACGTACGGGTCCTCAAAAGTTTCCTCTACTTCGATTGGTACTAGGTCTTCAGGTTTTGGTTCTACCAAGGGGGAGGGTTGGCGTTCATACTCAAGCACTTTCTTTTGTAATTCTTCGAGTTGTGCTTTGAGCGCTGCTACTTCGTCAGTTGTGTCAGCTGTGGTTGGGACTTCTTTGGGTGGTTTTGGTTGAGCTGCCAATTGCCTTAGTAGTTCGTCTCTTTCCTTTTCTAAGGCTGCATGGGCTTCGAGGAGATCAGCATGGGTTTCCAATATGATTTGCATATTGTCCAAGGGAATGGCCTTAAACTTCTCCGGGTCAATTTCTTGTGGGGAACCTTCCATGGCTACTTCCAAGTTCTCTTCGTTTTGTGTCTGAAGCCGTCTATTTTCTTCCAGGGCTGCAGACATATGCTTCCGTAATAGAGCCATGTTGCGGCGGAGCTTGAGGTTCTCTGTGATTTGGGAGTGTAGCAGATCATCCATTTGTTGTCTTTCTTCTGCATCTGGCTGCGGTGGATTTGCCACTAATTGCTCATGTTGTTCTTGCAATGCACTAAACTGCTGTTGTAATTGTTTCTTCTCTTTCTCTAAGTCAATGAATCTTCCTTGTAATGCTTCATGACTCCTGAAAAAACTTGTATGCTGAGCATCGAGGTGCTGATAGTGTTGTTGTAACTGAGACATGCACTGATACATGTTATTAAATACATTATTAATGGGGGTGGATGCAAGAAGGGCGTTAAGTGCAGAGGGAAAGGGAGAGGGGAAGGGAAGTGTGAATGCGGTGCTGGAAAATGGTGAAGTGGGTGGTGGGGGAATGGGAGATTGTGGCCGTATGGGGGGAGGGAGAGGTGCAGTGGAGGGTGATATGTCCATCAAATCCACGGTGGACGCAGTAGTGGGAGTGATTGTGAATAGTGGAATTATGGGTGCAGTGATTGTGGTGAATGTGTACAGTGGTGTGTGCAGTTGTGAATATGAACTGCCCGGAAGTGTGAGAGGGGGAATGGGGATGTCAGTAGCTGCCGTTAGGATTACAGTGTTAGTGGAGGTGTTGAGAGGGTGTGTGGGTAGATTGGCGGTTTGTGCTTCAGTCATGGCAGTTGACTCGGAGGCGGTAACAGTGGTTGTTACATTGGTAATGGGAGGTGAATGTGGTGGAGTGGGAGGCGGGGGTGGCAAGGGGGGTGATGGGGGTGCACTGGACACATGGGTCTCTTCAGTATCGTGCACAGTGTGTGCTGTGCCCGTGGTCGTGGCTGTCCCTTGTGTTTCGGATACTAAGACATTCATCTGTTTCCCTGCTCGTGGGGGACATCTTCCGTATCTTCTTTCCGTTCTGCGTGATTGTGCCAGGGCAGTATGCACTGTCTTAGGTACTCCTAAAGCATCAGAGATCATATCCAGTGTGGCACGATATTGTTCGTCGACTCCTTCCTCTTCAAGGATTTGGTGCATGATAGCCTTTCCTGCTGCAAGGGATAACTTATGTTGTTGTTGGACCCTGTTGATGGTATCGTAGAGCTTTTTCAACTCCTTTGTATATGCTGGGGCACCCTCTAGCTCTTGTATAACTTCTTGCTCATAGTCATGCGCCTCCTCATCAGAAAATCCTTCTTGTTCATCCTCTTGTTCTTCTTCTTCTTCATCCTCCACTTCCACCACTTCTGGTTGTCTTGGCTGGGGTTGTTATGTAGCCGTTTGTTGTCCACTACCCTGCTCTGCTTCGACTTCCGCATTAACAGCTTCAATGATTCTGGCAACTTCTTCATCCATTAGATCTTCCAAAGTGAATCCGTGAGGAAATTCTAGATCAGTAGGTACTGGTGGAAACACAAGGTTAGGGCCATCTGTGTTGTGCCTGGGTAACCTGATAGTAAATGGTTGCACTCGTCTGGGAAGCCTTGGAGTTGTTTCAGGTGTTAGGGTTGCACCGCGGGCTTGTGCACAAGGCATCTGGACGGCGCCTCTCATCTTCTTTGAGGGAGGCCCTGCAGCTGACAGTCTGCGTTGAAACTCTTGTGTTCTGGTCCAAATGAGAGCCCTTTGCACCGGTACATCATATGCGAGACATCTATACACAATTCTGGTAAGCGCACAGCATCCATACAGTACAGATTTTTGTTTCTTATACCACCTTTGATGAGCCAAATGGATCTGGTCGATAATCCAGTGTGGCATATTGATTGTCAAATCAAAGGCATCTGCTAAGTAGAGGCTAAACCAGATCTTTTTGGGAGGCATTGTGAACCTTTCCTACGCGGGGAATGCGAAATGTTGCATGACCATGCGTAAATGAATGGCGATTGTAGGTGTCATCGCGACCATGTCCTTTAATTTCGTCAAATTTCTGTTCTTCATATTGTCTGGAACCATAGTCTCTTTCTCCGTAGGAATGTGCATACCTTTCATGTCCAAAGCTTCCCTTACCAAGTTGATAGTTAATCTGAAGTGCTTGAGCTCATTGCCCCTTATGAGAGATGGAAGGACAAAGGAGCTGTATCCCTTTTTGTCTTTGCTCGGAGTAAGGGTGCTAATCAGATACGAGCACCTTAGAAAATCTGGCTTTGGCAATTGGAATTTGAAATACTCGTAGAGTCCTGCCTTCTTCCATATGGGTTTAAATCCTTCATTATTCTGCAATCTTTCAAATTCCCTGGTAAAAAAGTGATACCTGCCCCAGCGCCCATTGAATTCTATCTCTGCCTCCCACATATAAGTGCCTTCACCTAGGGGTCCTGCCACATCACTGAACCAATGAGAGTTTTTGTTAACTGGCATTGTGTGCCCCTGTGGAGGGTTCTGAACCGGTATGGCATGTAATGCCCTCAATTCCGCTGGTCGTTCCTTTAATTCCTCCTCAACCGGAAGGCTTTCAATGTCCACAACTTGGGGGCTGGTGCCTGCCTGGGAGCTAGTTCCTACCGTATCTGCCATGTTACTTCTTGCTTCCTGTCTCTGTGAGAATATAGAAACATGTGTTAACATTGTACAGGACAAGAGAGAACCGTTGTTGTTCCCATTACAACATTAACATGAGGGTCGGGAGAGATTACTGGGTTAGTAATTGCTCGGTGCGAGTGTGTGTGTGGTTAGGAGTTCGGTAGACCTAAGAGCTAAGTGGAATGATGTAGTGTGATAGTGATGTGGTTAGTAGGTTGTCATGGATTTACAAATGGGGTCCGGGGGTTTGTTACAAGTCTTAGGCTGCCAAATGCAGTGGATGGGTTTTGCTCTTGGTTTCGTAGAGACTCTCGAGAGCTTTATAGGTGTGTCGGCTTGAAAATGAGGCCTTTTAGGAACCCATTTACAAGTGATTCTGTTTGTGCTCATGGGCCTTGGTGTGTTCCTGAGTGTTGAAAACGAGTGGATGCCTGCTGTGTGAGTGAATGGATCATGCTGTATAGGGTGTGGTCTTGGTGTAGCTATTTGAGCCCGCAAACAAGCCTTAGGCACCCAAATTTGTCTTGATTGTGGGCTAGCCTTCATCGACTTCTTGGGCACCCAAATAGACTTCACGTTAGTAGAAGAACTTCTGAAAGACTTCTTATTGGTGTCGTGTTGTTGGTTACTAATAAGAGGTTTGCCCGTGTGGTTGGTTTGAGTGCAACCGGGTGTTCGTCTTTCCGCACCCACACTTGTTTCACTAGCTGAGACATTTTGCTGCGCAGGTACTTTTGATCTCCGACATAGGTAGTACTCTGCTTCTTCTGCCTTTGATCCACCTTTGGTTGCTGCCTCCCTCTGGCCTTTGGAAAAGAAGGGAGTTCCGTTGCATCCCTGACTCCTTTTTTGCGAACATCATTCCTCTGCAACACATAGTTTTGGACAAGAACAGCATGGTCATCTTCATGTGTACTCCTGGAAGGACCAGGAGTGTGTGCCTTTCCTAGTTCCTTGAGTGCTCCATTATCTAACTCTACTGTAATTCGACTATGATTGACCCATACCTGAAGAAGTCCACTTCTTAGGTTTAGGTTGACTGCATGATCATAGATCCAGTCCTGACCCAAGACAAGAGGCTCCGTGAGGTCTTCGTCTTGGCACACTAGTACCTTAACTGTCATTAACATGTCTTGAATGCAGAGGGGAAGCTCCACCTCGCCCATGCAAGGGGTTTCCACACCTCCTAATCCTATGAGATAAGCTTCTATAGGATTGACCTTTAATTTCAATTCTTGACAGTAAGAGAGTCTCACCGCACTAGTGGCTGCACCTGAGTCAATCAATGCTTGCACGGACTGTGCACTAGTTCCTTGTCCTACCTCTATGGTCACAAAAGGTCGTCGATCAATTATTCTATGGGAACTTGTTCCTGCGGCTTCACACATTGCCATATGATATCCTTGATCTGCATAGTCATCCGTCCTAGGTTGCTCCCTATTCTGTCTTCTCAACTTCATTCTCCGGATGCGTTCCAATGCTTCTGCTTGGGCTTCTTCTCGAATTCGCTTTTCTTGTTCTTTGCGTTTCTTAGCAATATTGAGTCGACTTAGCATTTCCTCTGTGAGAGGTTCCTGATACAACTTGACCCTGCATCCGCTAATGTAGCTCGGGAGAACGTCGCCTTCTAATGTGGCTAGCTGCACTGCTCCACTTGTTGAGATTCTGTTTATAATCATGGGTCCATAGCCTCTCTTCTCCAGTTTTCTCGCATGTTGCTTCAATGTGTAGACTAAAACTAAGTCGCCTGCCTTCAAACCTTTATCCTTAACGTGGGCATCAAAGTATACCTTCTGTCGTTTCTTAGCTGCATATATCCTTGCAGCCGCCCTCAGTCTTGTTTCTCCTAATCGTTCAAGATCGAAAATTCTAGAGGAGAGTTCATGACCCGTCCATTCATGCTCTTGTGCTACTTTCAGTGTAGGTATTAGGAAGTCCAACGGTAGCACTGCATTTTGGCCAAATACCATCTGAAAGGGGGTGGCTTGGAGTACCGTTTTGTAGGCGACTCGGTATGCCCAAACAGCATGGTGTAGCTGTTTGTCCCAATCAGAGCGTTTATTGTTCACTAATTTTGTCAGTACATTGCATAAGATCTTATTGGTGCTCTCAGCCTGGCCATTAGCTTGAGGGTGATAGGGGGCAGACTTCTTATGTACTACCAAAAATTCTCGGAGTAGATTTTCAATAACTTCATTCAAGAAGTGAGTGCCTCTATCGCTAACTAGCTCTATGGGTAGCCCGTATCTAGTGAATACATTCTCAAATAAGAACTTAGCAGTAGTTTGAGCATCGTTCTTTGTCGTAGCTTTTACCTCTACCCACTTGGTGAGATAATCCGTGGCCACAATGATATATTCAGCATGGGAACCCTTAGCTGGGGGATTAATAGGACCTACGAAGTCTATTCCCCACTTAGAGAATGCACGTCCACCCATCATAGGTTTCAGTGGCATCTCATCTTTACGTATAGGATACTGAGTTCTCTGGCAAACATCACACCGTTTCACATAGGTATGTGCATCCATGTGAAGGGTCGGCCACCAGAAGCCCGCAAATAGTATTGCCTTGATCACCCGATCTGGTCCAAAGTGTCCTCTTGCTACACCTTGGTGAGCAGTGTCCAAGATCTTGAGATATTCACTCTCATGGACACATAGTCTCAGGTAACCGTCTTTACCACGTTTGTATAGATTATCACCAATGAGTGAGTAATCCTGGGCTTCTTGTTCTAAACTCCTTTTCCTAGCCAGAGTCATGTCTGGAGGGAATGTTTTCGTCCTCAGGAAGGATACTAGTGGTTCACTCCAATCTGGCACTATGGACACTTGATAGAGAGTGGCATGTTCCACAGGTGGTTTAGTGCAACAGATTGGGCATTCCTTGCACAACTGTTGGACATCGGCTTCCATAGTCGGCCAATGCACTCCGAGTCTCCGTAGTGTTTGTAGGGTTCGTTGCCTTGAATAGTGTTGCTCTAAAGCACCTACATGTGCTAATTGCAACCATTTAGCGTACTCATCTTCTTCCACACAACAGGCCAAGATTCCTTGATCTGTGTGCTTGTACATGCTTCCTGCCATGATGTGGTACTTTTGGGCTTTCACAACTTCTCTATTGTGTGTGTTTACTACTGGATGGTTAGGCCCGTATGTCAATACTGGCACTAGTGGCTTAGCCCACTGTGGCACCACTTCCAAATTAAACAAGTAAGCATCAGGAAGGTCATCCGACACTCCTTGTGGGGCTTCTCCAGATGTGAGTCTAGAGAGATGGTCTGCTCTCAAGTGGGTCCTACCTTTCCTTACCACAACCTCGAAGTCATATTCCATTAGCAAGAGAAACCATCTTACTAATCTTCCTGTATTGCATGGCTTGTTTACCAGGTACAGTAGAGCTTGGTGATCCGTAAAAAATTTGAACTTATTTGCAAGCAAATAATGTCTAAACTTTTTAACTGCATATACCATGCCTAGTCCTTCTCTCTCCGTAGTGGTATAATTTCGTTCAGTTGCATTCAATTGTCTACTGGCATAGGCAATTGGGAGATCCATATTACCTTCACCAGTAGGTTGTGCGAGTACACATCCAATAGCATAATTGGAAGCATCCACATGAACATGGAAAGGCTTATTCCAATCTGGTGTGGTTAAGATTGGTGCTGAACATAATCTTCGTTTAAGCTCCTGGAAGGAGTTCTCACATTCATCAGTCCACTCAAAGTTAGTCAGAAGTCCGTACATGGGCTTTGCAATGACGGCATACGTGTGAATGAACCGGCGGTAGTAACCACAATGCCCCATGAAAGCTTGTACTTCCTTGACATTCTTTGGCCTAGGTAGTTTTGCGATGGCTCTCACTTTCTCTTCATCAGTGGATATGCCATTCTTGGACACTATGTGTCCTAGAATCTTGCCTTGCCTGACCATGAAAACGCACTTTTCTGGGTTCAAGCAGACTTGATATTCTCTACATTTGTCAAAGATTTGTCTGACTTCAGGAATATGGGTTTGCCTAATGTTGGAATGGGCACAAAGATCATCAACATAGACCTCTAAGTTCTTCCTCAGGAACTCTCTAAATACGTGACACATCAATCTTTGAAAGGTAGCAGGTGCATTAGTAAGCCCAAATGGCATTACTCTAAAGGCAAATATGCCCCACTCTGTGGCAAAAGCCGTCTTATGCTGGTCTTCTGAAGCAATGGCTACTTGATTGTAGCCCGAAAATCCATCAAGGAAGCTGTATACTTCCTTGCCTGCTACTCTTTCTAGTAGATGCTCCGTAATTGGAAGTGGATAGTTATCTCGGATAGTGGCTGCATTAAACTTCTTCAAGTTAATGCACACACGTAGCTTCCCATTCTTCTTGGGCACAACTACAATGGGGGATACCCACTCAGTGTGCTCAATTTCATAGATGAATCCAGCTTCAACCAGTCTATCTATCTCTTCCTTGATCTTGGCCGCATAGTTGTCATTGTATGTGTATGGCTTTTGCTTAGAGGGCCTAGCATCTGAGGTCATGGGGATAGTGTGTGAGCATATGTCAGGATCAACACCCTTCAAATCCTTGTAACTCCAAGCGAACACATCTCTGTATTCTCTTAGCAAGGCTATTAACGCATGCTCTTCTTCCTCTGTTAGGTCATGGCCTATGTACGTGCATCTCTCCTCTCCTTCTTCTAGGGCCACTACTATTTTCTTGGTGGTTTCTTTGTTATCATAGGCCTCGCCTGACTGTGCCTCTCGTTTAGGCATTCTTATCATGATTCTCTTGTCGTCTATCTCATACTTCTTAAAATTTTCCGGGACCTCAAACAAAGATTCTTCCTCTTCTGGTGTGACTTCTTTGTTCCTTCTTTTCTTTCCTTCTTCCTTCAGGGTCACTTGTGTGGCTAGCCTTACGTCACTTGTAAGCTCTCCATACCTCTGGGGTTGAAATTCTACTTCGTAGAAGTATTCTTCATCTGATGCAAAAGGTGGGTCCATAATGATTGACTCTAGATCGGAGTCACTTGCATCCTCAAATGCATCAGGGCTAGGTTCACACTCTTCTAACACTTCCTCTCCCATAATTGGCTCTATGGAGAAAACTGAAATGTCATAGCCATCCTCATCACAATGGGGTGTCCATTGTTCTTCATTGATGGCTACATCCATTGTTGCTAAGATTTCTGCCCAGCCATGGGGTTCAAATTCTTCGTCAGGAAAGACTACAGGTGCATAGGCTGGGTCTTGAATTGATCTATGTGTTTCTTTTGTGCCTACCTCTCTGGCTTTCTCTCTCTTTTCTTCTCCTACTGCTACTTTGCACATCCATAACTGGGTATCTTCATGCATCCATGAGGATCCTGATCCTATGGAATGCACCGATTCTGTATCATCTTTAGCTTTATGGATGGGATTTCATTGGATAGGAGGGACATCTCTATGAGAGTAATCTTTAAGATTCACTTTGGTCGTGACACCTAGGTGTTGCAAATACAAGGAATTGGTTCCCCAATCCTGTACCACTTGCAACTGTCGCATAAACGGTCTTCCCAAAATCATCTCATAGGCATGATTTTTGCTAAAGTCACATATAGCGAATGTATGCTCAAACTGAACACCACATGTAGTGAGAGTTATTCCTTCTAACAACCCTAGGGATCTCTCTATGTGACCATCAGCCATCTGCAATTTCATCCTCGTGGGCCTGAGTGCTGGCTTGCCCCAACGCTTCCACAGGGAAGTGGTCGCAATTGCAACACCTGCACCTGAGTCTAGAATGGCCTTGGTGGTGTATCCTTGATGGGTGATTGGAAGATAGGTGTTTCCTTCTTCACCTTCACTCATATCTCCTATCTTGTCCAAGGGTATTTCGGGCACTGTTCTCTGGGATCCTACCTGGGAATGAGGTTTCACTATCGCTGGTACTTGTTGGGCGACATGTTTCCATAATTCAGGTCTAACCTTGAGTAGCTCTTCTAACTTGAGATTGCACTGCACTTTAGTGTTTTTCACTACCTCTGTGTTCCTAGGTAAGACTGAGTCCTCATTTCGTACCATGACCGTGGGCGCTCTCATACATGTAGATTTAGCTTCCCATGGGCCTGTGAAGTGGGGTAATTCTTGTAGAGAGTTAGACTCAAAGTCTAGTCTTTCCTGAGAGTGGGTGCTCTCCTGCTCCTCATAAATGGATGGGATGTCTTGTGGGAATTCATCGTGCGCATCATCCACAAGTTCAATGGGAGGAGGGACTTCACTTTCTTTAGCCCATTTGTCTTCTTGAATCTCTCGTAGGAATTCTGGTGTGAATCGATTCATAGAAGAAGATGTGTCTGGCTCCGTAGAGTTAGGCACATAGGCTTCCTGGGCGGGTAGGCTCACTCTTTCACTTGCCTTGCCCTTGTGTTGTATGGCGGGTTCCTTTTCCGATTGTGCAATTAGTTTCTCTATTCTTTCTAGCAGTCCATCAAAGTGCAACTGCGTCTTTGCTGAGCTAGAGATGTTAAAGAGGCGGCTGGCTTCAAACATGGTCTGAGCCAACTCCACCATTTTGGCACAAATTTTAGTTCGTTCAAGCTCTAATTCTGTTCTAGGGTAGCACTTTTCATGATCAGTTACGTTTGGCCCTTCTTGGATTCTGGCTTCATATGCTTTAAGCATCATGTTTAGGTCCTCGGGAGTGGGATCTGCTAGGACTGATCCTACTCTAGGGGGTGGTGGAATTAGGTGAGGCGGGTTGGAAGGTGGCTGGTCGGATGGAGTTGGAAATGGTGGAGGTGGAGTAGTGTGAGAGGGAGTTTGAGATGTGAGTTCAGTTATCTTGGCCTTTGTTTCTCTGAGGCTCTCCTCAAGTTCACTCATCTTTTTAGCCCATTGTCTTTTCATTCTTTCCCGACTATCTTTCCACGCTCTAGTCCTCTTCTTTGTCGTGCTCTCTGTTTCACTAACTTCTGGGCTTTTTTCCTGACCTACACCCTGGTTTTGCTGCAGTGCTTGGGCTCTAGTGATTACTTGTACTGGTGTAGTGGAAGTCACGCTCCCTGTGGAGTCTACCACTAACCCAACAACGTTGATAGGAGTGATTTTTGGCATATTATTGGGGTTCTTTGGGCAATCTCGTAAGAGATGCTCCTTTCCACACTCTTGGCAATAGCCCTGGATCGTCACCGACTGGGGTTGTGTAGGTGGAGGTAAGGGACAATCACGAATGAGGTGATCTCCCTGACATCTGTAGCATGGTCCTCTAGGGAATGGGGGTCTTACCTGCCTAGGTTGAGGTCTAGGATTGGGGTTTGCGTACATGACGTTTGTGTAATCTGACTCCCAACTAGGTTCATTTGGCTCTTCACTATAGTAGGACTTCCCATGTTCCGGAGACTGCATGTAGTAGGCCTGGGGACTATCGATATGTGTAGAATCAAAGCTATGGTCACTCGGGTCACTTTCAGAAAGCAATGGTGTTACAGGGACTATAGCTCTATTCAGGTTCTCTTCTGCAGCTGCATATTTTACTGGGATCACGTTGGATGGAGCTGGAGGTTGTTGAGCTAACACAGGCTGAGGCCTTTGTTGGTTTTAGTATTGTGGTTGGTAGGTTTGTTGAGGCCTAGCATATTGCTGTGGTGGGTACTGATTCTGGTATCTTCCCTGCTGAGGGTAGGGTTGCCTAACCGCCTGCTTGTTGTATGGGCAATCTTGCGCGGTGTGATTGGTGTACCTTCATTCTATGGTGCAGTACTGGCTACTAGGATTCACTTGGGGTTGAGCCATGATGGGACACAAGTTCGCCATATGGTCACCCCCACAAGTATAGCATCTTTTCATAGGGACAAACCTTGGGATTTGTTTGCTAGAGACACCTAATTTCTGAGCCACTTTCTCTGCAAGTTCCTCAATTGATGTGGATTGCGTGGAAGAGAGGCTAGAGGCACTATCTAAATCTTTGTATATCTTGGAAAGCTCTAACTCCTCCCCTAGGTTATCCTCGATGTCAATGCACATGCGTACACACTCTTCTATAGTCCTAGGGTCCTTCAAGTACACATAAGATCTCAATTTTGTACTTAGTAATCCATCCAAGAATAAAGCCACTTGCTTAGCTGGTGTGGGTAATTCAGGGACAGGGCATCTCTCTAAGTATTGCCTAAATCTTCTCCCTGCAAGTCTCACGGTCTCTTGAGGGGTTTGCTTGAAGCTGTGAATCAGTGAGGAAGTGTTATGTCTTATGCCACTTTTAGAGAATTCGATAATGAAAGCCTCTAGGAGTTGGTCTATGCTCCTAAACTGTCTCTCATTCAATGGTTGAAACCACGTAAGTGCTGTGTTCCTAAGGGTTAGACCAAAGGCATTATATTGCGTGAATAAATCCTCCACTTGTTCGGCTCTCAAGACTTGCTTGAACTCGGCCACATGATCGTATGGATCTCCGGTGCCATCGAAGTAATTTTTCATGGACTTAACTAGCTGAGTTGGTCTCAAAGTCCTCGTGTGCTCTCTAGGTCGTGGTAGAGGGAACTCATCCGCGTTTCTTTGATTCCTGTGAGCTCTAAGTATCTCAGGCTCTACTCTATTTGTTTCCGTCCTCGTTCTTTCTCTGCCCACTAGGTTGGCAAAGCTTACCTCAGGTTTATCTCTATGTCTATCTCTTTGGGCTCCATGAGCTTGGGATGTTCCAGCACCAGGGTGACCATAGGAAACATTCGATCTTGGTTGGGGGAAAATAAATTCACCCTTCCAAGTGTAAGCGTGCCTATCATTTTCTGTAACCACAAAGATCCTTTCCGAAGAACGATCTAAGTAGGTCACTCTACCTGGGCTATCTGGATCTTTAAACTCATAGATCATGATTGTCCCTATATCAATTGGCTTGTCTGATTTATACCTCCAAAAGGCTTCATCGGTTTCTCGGTTTAGCAGTAGATCTATACTCTTATTGACCTGTGGGATCCACTCTGGTGTGAGAATTCTCGTAAGAACAGATTTCCCTCGAGGGGTCCTGGGCTCTACACCCATGTTTCCTTGTTCTAGGTCATCTATGTCCGTCTCAGGGATCACATTCCCGAATTCGTCTGTCCTATCTGGATGACTGGTGACTACGTATATGGTTCCTTCTTTGTCCAAGTATGCTCCGTTTTCAAACTTGACAGCTGGGTGCTCTAGTCCTATGGATTGGTCAGGGTTTTTAATCTGGACCACGGATCTTCCTAGACCGTCCTCATAGATGCTAGCACCTAATCGGTTGGTCCTAAGGTATTCCAACTGTGTTTTGTAAGGGCCTTCTACTTTGTGCAAGTATGGCACTCCTGAACTTCGCGTAGGTCTGTCCATGCCTTGAGACATCTCTGATTCACTGGTATCAGAGCTAGGCTAATGCGAGTGGTGACTCAACTGCTGGGCCCAAGACCTCGCAGCATGATTGACGCTAGCTTCTGAAGACCTAAGGCTTTGTCTATCCCTTACTAGATGCCGTCCTGATCTAAGGTTCATATGCCTAGTTAAGTAGCCCAATTTTTGCCCAGAGTACAACCTCGTTGCCGATCAATTGGTATCAGTCACTTGATTCGTTTTTAGTGTGTTATCATGTTTATGATCTTGTCTGATATTGCGTCGTCAGGAATACTTGAGTATTTTTCGTACTTTAAGTTGATCGTTCCACGTTAAATTCTTTTCCTTTAGGATTCTCAATCGTACAAAGATTATGTAGTTATCTTGAACTTTGAGTATTTAGGTAGTCTTCAACTTGATAGATGCCTATCGCCGCCCTGGCTTACTCCTATCACTAGTCGTTCTTAGCCTAAGCTAGGAATTGACAAAGGGAGTTTGCACTTACTCTTGCTTAGAATGCCCTTCAATGCTCTCAATAGATCTGTAAGAGTTCCAAAGTTAGCTCAAGACCAATTTGCACTGTGATTTTTTGGAAAACAATTCTAGAGATCCCTAAATTTTGTTCCCCCTGGGTATGGTCAACTTCAAAATACCCTATCTAATAATCCTGATCACAGCAAACGGATTTCGTATGAGAGAGTTATGTCAGTTCAGGGTTCTGGTGTTAAAACAAGGTTCAAACAGGCTAACAGATCACAGGATTTTTCTCAAAAGCACATGTGTACGGACCTCACAACTCACTAATTGCTAGACCAATATGCCCAAAAACTATCCCCAAAGCTTAGAATAAAAAACCCTAATTTTTTGGCCGAAAAGCCTGTCAATCGCGATCGACAGGTCTGTCAATCGCGATTGATAGAGGTGTCCGTCGGGGCCTGTTGGTCACGAGTTCTATCAATCGCGATCGATGGTGTCAATCGCGATCGACACTTTTTCCGGGTTTTTCGCCGTGATTTCAGTCAATCGGGGATGTGTCCGTCGCGATGGACACGTGGCTACGCGTAAAAGTCAATCAATCGTTGAATTTCAGTCGGTCGCGATCGATGGTGTCAATCGCGGCTGACAGAGGTGTCAGTCGTGGCTGTCGATCGCGATCGACGGTGTCAATCGCGATTGACAAGGTCCTACGTGGCAGTCTGTCGGTCGTGAAGTCTGTCGGTCGCGATTGACAGGGTCTGTCGGTCGCGATTGACAGGGTCTGTCGGTCGTGATTGACAGAGAACCACGGATTTTTTCTACTGTTTTTAGTGTTTTAGGATGTGCTCTTTGTGCTTGTCACAGTGGTGTGCTTTATTTTACCAAAGGGGCGAGTTTTCTGTCGATCGCGATCGACAGAGGCTGGCGACTGCGAGACAGATTCTGAGTATTCCGTACCTGCGCAACGTGCTGGGGATGATGATTCAGCAAGATCCTGCAAAATGCTCAAGAAACATGCAAAAATAGTGCAAGCAATATCGCTCTCTCGCTCTCTCTCACAAGTAGAATGAAGGAAATGAGGTGGAGATGGTGATATGATCAAAACTGAAAATTTTTTTGATGATGGAGATGGAGGTGGGAGATGGTGATGATGATGATGGTGATGAAGATGGTGAAGAAAAAACAAGAAAATAGATGAATGTGAAGAAAATACCTACAACTCCAACGCGTCAACTCTACGACTTACCATCACACGCTCGTCCTCAAGGCTCGATCCCCGGCAACGGCGCCAAAATTTGGTGTAGCTCAGTGATGAGTAGCACCTCCTTTAATGTCAATCCGGGAAGACGTGAGGATGGTATGAAGACCTCGAGCAAGTGGAGGCACAAGTGCGTGAGTGAGAAGCACACAAACATGCACACACATACACACACACGCGCACACACGGCAAGACAAAGAGTGAGAAGCAATGGAGTTCTTAGATTACTTTCAAAAAGCTCTTACAAGTTCAATTCAATTACAATCTAACCCCAAAAATGAGCTCTCTAGCTCCTTTTATAGTTCTTAGATTACTTTCAAAAAGCTCTTACAAGCTCAATTTAATTACAATCTAACCCCAAAAATGAGCTCTCTAGCTTTGGCCCTGTCCAGACCTAGTGTCCGGCCTAGTTAAAAATTAGGTTCCAGGGCTTATTTGAGGGCTCAAATGAGATCTAAAAAATACAAAAATTGGTAAGCAACTACTTCTAAGGCTCCTCAAGCTCAAGGACTCCTCGGCTTGCACAAAATGGAGCCACAAAAAGGTGAACATGGTATTTACAGGGGTTGTTAGTGATGAGAATCACTTTTAATTGGTGTAAGGGTTTTGAAAAATTAAAGGTTGCCTTAGTGCTAGATCTGCGTGAATGCTCGTACTTGCTTCTTCATGAAGAAAATTATTGGCCTACTTGCCAGATCGTCGTTGACTCCCTTATCTGCTTGTGCCTTCTCTTCTCTCTGACTCCCTTCTTAAGCTTCCTTGCCTAGTGAGTCCTTCAGTTCCAACAGCAATTCTGTTCAACTTTTTGAGATACAGTCAATTTTCTGCATCAAGGTATTTTAGTTACTGGCCATGGCTGAAAGCAGTGATGTATTCCGTATGTTGGCTGTTGAGGATAAGTTGGATGGTACCAACTACCCATTATGGGCTTATATGATGCGACATGTACTGGTTGCAAAAGGATTGTGGAACATTGTGCAGGGTGTTGAAAGACGTTCTGTTACACCTGTAATGACATGTCCTGCAAATACAGGTGTTGGAGCTGATTAAGATGGTGTCGAAGATGATATTCCGCAGATTCCTGTTCGTGCTGCTGTTTCTGTTGCACCTACTGCAGAGCAGATTCGTTGGGATGGCAGAGATGCCCAGGCACATGCATTGATAGCTTTGTCTGTCAAATGTGCCATTATTCCTCACATTCGCTCTTGCAGAATAGCAAAGGATGCTTGGGATACACTTACCACTTTGTACCAGGCTAGGAATGAGGCTCGTGTTGCTTACCTCCGAAAAAAGTTGGAGAGTGAGCACATGAATGAAGCTGATTCTATGGACAATTTTCTTACAAAGATCAAAGACCTGAAGGAACAATTGATTTCTAGTGATGAGGTTATACCAGATAGCTCACTTGTGCAGACCGTTTTGAATGGTCTTCCTGATTCATATCAGAGTTTTGCCTCTACTCTTTGGTTGATGATGAAAGGCAATCTGAATGCCTTGTCATTTGAGGAATTAGTCTCTGTTCTATTGCAAGAAGATGAGTCCAGGCAGAACAGGTCCATTATGTGTGTTGCAGATCAAGCTTTCCTGGCTAGTCAGAAGGGCAAAGGAAAATGGAGCTCTTCTACTAGTAAGCAGAAATCTGCAAATGCTGCACAATCGAAGAACCAGGATAAAGATGAGAAGAAATCAAAAAAGCAGAAATTGTTCTGCAAGTACTGTAAAGGAAATGATCATATTATAAAGAACTGTCCAAAACTGGCTGCTAAAGAGGCAAAGGAGAAAGAGGCTGGAATGGTTGTTGCAGAGGCCTCTACACCAAAAACAGAGTCTGCAAATCTTGTGCAGGAAGAAGAATGGGTGTTTACTACTGTCTGCAGTTTTGACCCATCTTCTCATGATCAGTGCATGTCTGCAGTAGACTCAAATGTTTGGTACTTTGACAGTGGGGCGACCAAACATATTACCTCGCAGCGCAGTTTCTTCTCTTCACTCGAGCCTGCCCCTATAGGGAATACTGTCACATGCGCCAATAACTCCTCTTATCTTGTTTTGGGAGTTGGTAAGATCATTCTGACTACTGCTGATGGTAGTTCTTTCACTTTGTCAGATGCTTTATTTGTGCGAGGGATCAAAAAGAACCTGTTATCAGTTTCTGCATTAGCCAAGATTGGCTTGGTTGTGAAATTGGTTGATGACAGGTGTACAATCCATGATCTCTCAAATGGCGATGTGATTATTGCTTCTGGCATTTTATGTCGTGGGCTGTATAAGCTCATAGACTATGAAAGATCTGTGAATGATTCGGCATGTGCAGTTCATGATTCTCAGGCTATGTCAGTGCAAAGCTTTGGCATGCACGCTTTGGTCATCTGAATTTTGCTAGTTTGTTACGCCTGCAGAAATCTGAAATGGTGTCCTCTTTGCCCAAACTTGAGGCACCTGGAAAACATGTTTGTGAAGGCTGTATTTTGGGCAAAATGCAGTGTTCTTCCTTTCCAAAAGATGGTTCAGTTCGGGCTACGCAGAAATTGCAGCTTGTACATAGTGATGTCTATGGTCCTATGCAGACACCCTCTTTTTTGGAAATTACCTTTACTTCGTGACTTTCATTGATGATTTTTCCAGGCATGCATGGGTATATCCACTCAAAGCAAAGTCCAAAGTGTTCATGTGCTTCAAACAGTTTTTAGTTTTGGCTGAAAATCTGTCAGCATGTAAAATGGGCACCCTCCGTTCTGATCGAGGGGGGGGATATATGTCTTCAGATTTTAATGCATTTCTGGCTGAACGTGGGATAAAACACCAGTGTACAGTGCCGTATACACCTCAACAGAATGGAGTTGCTGAACGAAAGAATAGGTCACTCATGGAGATGGCGAGGTGCATGGTCAAAAGTCAATTTTTACCACATAGTTTCTGGCTTGAGGCTGTCATGTGTGCAGCATATGTACTGAACAGGTGTCCCACTAAAGCGTTGCAGTCTATCACTCCATATGAGGCTTGGCATGACCGCAAGCCATCTGTTGCTCATTTGCGTGTTTTTGGTTGTTTGGCATATGCATTAGTGCCTAAACAACATCGCAGAAAATTGGATGATAAGGCAGTAAAATGTATTTTTGTTGGGTACAGTTCTGAAAGTAAAGGCTATCGTCTGTATCATCCACAGACTAAACGCATTCTGGTTAGCCGTGATGTTGTCTTTGTGGAAGATGCTATTCAGCCATTGCTTTCATGTACTAAGGAAACATATGTTAGCTCCAAAGACATGTATGATACTTTGATGCCTCTTTTTATAGGTGGACAGGCTAGTGTTGGTCCTAATGAGGCAACTTCTCAACCTTTGCAGGTTTCATATGATGATGCAGATCATTCCATTTCTGATGCAGATTTACATGATGCACTTGTTGATGAGAGAGCTGATATTGAGCAGGCAAAAACTATGCCAAAATGGCTGGTGCAGACTTTGCGTGATAGCAAATTAGATGCACCTTTGTCATATCGTACTCATTCAGGCTCTCATAGTGCCTCCTTTGCATCAGATTGCTATGCTATGGCTGCATCTAGTCTCTGTGATGAGAATGAGCCTGTTTCTTTTGATGAAGCACAAAATTCAGAAAATTGGATGGTTGCTATGCAATCCGAATATGATGCTATAATGAAGAATGGTACATGGTCTTTATGGGAATTGCCTCCTGGCAAGAAGGCCATTGGCAATAAGTGGGTATACAAGCTGAAGTGTAAACCTGATGGTACAGTTGACAGGTATAAGGCTAGGCTTGTTGCAAAGGGTTATGCACAGGAAAGAGGCATTGATTTTGATGAGACCTTTGCACCTACATGCCATATGACTACTGTTCGGAGCATTTGTGCACTTGCAGCCCATCATGGTTGGAATGTACATCAATTGGACATTAAAACAGCATTTCTGAATGGTGACTTGCATGAAGAAGTGTATGTTTTTCAGCCCCGTGGGTTTGTGCAGAAAGGGCATGAAAACCAGGTTTGCAGGTTAAAGAAGGCATTATATGGTTTAAAGCAAGCACCACGTGCTTGGTATGAGAAGATACATGCCTATCTGATTGCACATGGTTTTGAGAACAGTCCAACTGAAAGCACCTTATATGTTAAACGTGCTAATGATGTGCTTCTGATCATTGTTGTCTATGTTGATGACATGCTGCTCACTGGTCCTATTGAGACACATATTGCTGATTTTAAGGCTGATTTGCATGCCTCATTTGAGATGTCTGATTTGGGGCATTTGCATCACTATTTGGGCATTCAGTTTATGCACGTTGATGATGGAATGGCTTTGTGTCGAACGAAATATATTGACACATTATTGCAGCGTTTTGGCCTTGAAGACTGTAAGCCTATTGCCACTCCTATGGAGACAGGTTTACGATTGAGTCTTCATGATGCTGGAGATGCATTTGATGCTGTTCTCTATCAGCAGGCTATTGGATGCTTGATTTACTTATGCATTACTCGGCCAGATATTCAGTTTGCTGTCTCACAGATGAGCAGGTTTATGCATTGCCCAGGAGTCACGCATTGGAAAGCGGTTAAGCGCATCTTTCGCTACTTGAGTGGTACTCGGCTACTTGGGTTGTTTTATCCCAAGGGGGGATCACTACCGCCATTTTTGCATGCTTTTTCTGACTCAGATTGGGCTGGTTGCTATGACACTCGTGTGTCCACCAGTGGTTTTTGCTTCATGCTTGGTAGCTCATGTATGTCTTGGTTGAGCAAGAAGCAACCTACTGTGGCCACTTCCAGTTGTGAGGCTGAGTATAGGGCAGCTTTCACAGCGACTGTTGACTGTGTGTGGCTCAGACGCCTTATGGCTGATTTGGGTGTTGGCCAGTCTTCTGCCACCACCATCTTCACTGACAGTCAGAGCGCATTGGCAGTTGCGAGGAACCCTGTGTTCCATGCTCGCACTAAGCACATTGAGGTGCATTATCACTATGTCAGGGAGAGGTTCTCTGCTGGGGAGATCAGCTTGGCATATGTGCCCACGCAGGAGAACATTGCAGACCTTTTCACGAAGGCTCTGCCTAGGGAGAAGTTTGAAGCTTTCCGCAAAGCTTTGGGCTTACTTCCTTTTGTGGAGTGATTTCCACATAGCTTGGCACTTCCTTATACATGAGTGCCAGCTCCTTGTTCACCGCATCACTCCGAGGGGGGATTTGTTGATATATTTAGGTAGTGATGTGTGTGAACACTCTAGGACCGTCAGGGCACTTTTTTCCCTCTTTAGGAGGTTTTTTTCCCCCGGCTTGTACATACGCCTATTGCCCTAATGGGCTACTTATCTTTGTACATTCTCTAGTAATACATTCAGTATTGTGTGTTTGTGCTCCAAACTTCTTCTTCTTCCTTGTGCTGTTCGCGTGCTTCCGCAGACGTCTATCTCCAACAAGGCTCACCAACATCTATACACTTTGGTTCTTGGTGTCCCTCCTTGTCTTGGTGTTCCTTGTGTTCACCTTCGTCTTTGCATTCTTTCCTTTTTTCACCTAGTATTGATATCTGAAAGTACTTCTTGAATTTTCTCTCTATATACTTTTGATCCTTCCTCTTGTGCATCAGCTACCTTCATCACCACATCTTCATTTGTTTGGCCTTTTGTACACAATGCCAGTGTGACATCATGCCCCTCCTCTTCCACCTGGTCCTGGTGTTGGTTTTCTTTGGGCACTCTAATATCTTCTTCAACTTCATTTACTTTGCTACTGGTAAAAAACACTATTTGCTCTAGGTCTATTTTTGGTCCTTCCTGTACTACATGGATCCCAAATCCCATAGATGCATCAAAAAAATAATCTATGTTGGCTTCTTGTTCTAGCTCTTTCAAATTTTTAATGTAAAACTTCTCCATATGCTTTTCTTTTGAAGCGGTCATGTCGATGTCTTGCAGGAACTGAAATCCTCCCTCATTATTTTCCTCACTCCCCGTAGGTTGCTTCATCCTCATCTTCTTCCTCTGGATTTGGCAGCTATGGCACACACATGAGCTACATGTCCATTCTGTGCATGAGTGTTGATCCTCCTTCTAGCAGTCCTGGTGGAGATTCCAGGATGAATGGGGTTGGCTGTTCATACTGCCTCTTCTACTCCTCTTCCTTGGAAAATCTCTTATTGCTTTTCTTTATCCTCTTCTCTCTTTCATCCTCCACTACCTTTTCCTAGAGTTCTTTGTCTTTGGTGGGCTTGACAAATTTGATTTTTTTGGGTGCAACCAAGTTCCTTTTTTTCTTGGCCAAGTAGAGAATTTCAAAAATCTTCTTCAATTCCCTCTCCTTCTTTATGATCGTTGTCTTTGTCTTTGCATGTATCATGTTTTCATGTACTTTTTTGTATACTCAAAGTTCCTCCTCTGTCTTCTCAATGACCTTGTCGAAAAGTGATCCAACATCTTCTAGTATTGTTCCTCGTATTTCAGCCTCTTCTCCTCACTCCTTTGCAAATAGTAAGCATACACTTTTTACTTGGCCATCATAGGGGGCATGGGGCATTGTTTGTTTGAACTTCTCATTGAGCAGCAACACTTCTTCTTCAATAGGCTCCTCTAGCTACACTGCTACCCGCCTTGGGTCTTCCTTCAGCCTTATTTTCAGACTCTTCTGTTTCTATAAAGGTGACTTTTGAGATCTTCTTTTTATTTGCACTATCCCCGTCCAACTTAAATCTCTTATTGAGGGGCTTTCCACCCACCACCTCCATTACATTTTGCATCGACTTCCTAGCAATCTGTCAGGTGGTAGGCTTCGATGACACCTCTCTTTCTTTTCTCTTCTTTCCTACTACTTTTGGAGACTTTTCATCCTAGGCTTCCATAGAAGCCTTCCGTTCCTTGTAGCTAAGCATTTTCTCTAGTTCATCTTCTTATCTAACGAAGAGTATATAATTCTTGTCAGCGTTTGTCCTCCACCTAGGAACTTTTTATCTTTCCAATGTGTCTAGGCTTTGTAATTATACTTAATGATGTAACTTGACATGTCCATCTTTCTAGACCCTCGTCTCTTCATGAAACCCAAGGTAACCACCTTGTGGGTTTGGTTGTACCTTTTCATCTAGATGGATCAAAAGTGTTGGTGAAATAACCTCATAGCCATGTTCAAGGCTTCCGTACCAAAATCTGTAAACTTCTTGATATCTTTGTATGCATCCATTTATTTTCTGATATCATTGAGGTTGTAATTCACCCCCTCCTCTATATGAAGTGCTCTTCTTACTACTGCCTCAGTGATGTGGGCACTTTTCTTTCCCCCTTCAAAGTCTGACACTTGGCACCTCATATATTCCCTCTAGTCATTTTCATTCTAGATGTGCTTCTCTATTGATTACATGACTTCAATGCATCTCGAAATGTCTATCATAATAGTTGGTAGCTCCAGATAGCCTTTGATTCCAGCCTCATCCCAGATTTCTAGGATGTATTCATTCTTGTTGATTCTAAAGATATCCCTTGTAACAACTCTGAATTTGAATCCCTCCAGCCTTCAACAGGTATACATACTTGGACACCCGAGCCAAGTGTTGCTTGGCTTCCTCGGATGTTTCTCCTACATCCAAGAACCAGTGCTCCCGTACCTGTGTGATTGCTACTCCCTTAAGGAGTTTTTTAGACATCTGATCATGATTCAAACTTACTATTGATCAATATTTATGTGTCATTCATGTATATATACATATATTTTTTCTTTTTATGTCAAAACAAGACTCCAAATAAAAAATCACTTTAATTGAAGGCATAAAATATAGTTTTTAGCATGTTCTGTACAGTACATGAAAGTAACTCTCAAGATTCAGTGAAGGCTTTTATTCCTACAATTGAAAGTTCAAATTTATTACCTTAAAGAATTTGAAAAGCATCTTTTCCTTATTTTTATTATTTTATCAAATAAGAAAAAAAATTCTATTGTAAGCGTTTTTGCATGTATGTGTCTTTTCCAAAATGTATATTTATAGTATTATTTCCATAAATCAACAATCAAAGACTATATTCTCGAGTTCTTATGTACATTCCATTCCATCACTGATTCCTTCTTATTACCTCTTCCTCCCCCTCCTAATTCTATGTAATATTGGGAATGTAGGTAGGTTGTTGATGTTGGAGTTCCCACAGCTATGATGTGTGTGCAAAAATGGTATGTGCTAGTGCTCAAAAGATGTGCCTTGATGATTAGAGATGATTATGTGCAGATAGAATCTCTCTGGCTGTTTTGCATGCTTCCTCTCATCAAACTTAGTATTATGTGAGGTCTTGATAGTGTTCCGATGACCAGCACAGATGAAAAAGTCATACATGTATAACATGAGATACAAACTGCTGGAAAAATGAGAAGTAACAGAAAATAAAAACAAAGAATTGAAAAAGAAGCAAAAAGAAATAATGACTATTGTTGCCCCATCTTGTCTCAAATCTTCTCTATTCTTTCTCTAGCTTCCTATTGTGCTTCCACTTTGATCCTCTGTAACTCCTCTTGTTTATGGGTTCTAATGTGCAGCATGTGGCACTATTGTTCAGTAAGTGGCTCTAAATACTTCTTCACTCTACAACCACTAATGTAGTTAGGCATGACTATTCCATCTAGAGTGGCTAGTTGCATGGCACCACTAGGGATGATTTTGTGCAAAATGTATGGTCCGCACCCTCTCTTCTATAACTTCTTCCCCATTTCCTTGATTGTGAATGTTAAGACCAAGTTCCCTTCCATCAAATCCTTATCTTTAACATGCACATCAAAATAGGCTTTCTATCTTCGTTTGTTTGGATATAAAGGATTCACTGCCTAGAGTCTAGTAGCTCCCAATTTTTCTAAGTCAACAACCCTATCCATCAATTCATGTCCATTCCAGTCTAGGGTTTTGGTTACTTTTAGTGTTTGAATGAGGAATTCCATAGGTAAGATAGCATTTTGTCCATAGACCATATTAAATGGAGTTGTGCCTATGTTGGTCTTATATGCAACTCTATATGCCCAGAAAGCATGATGCAATTACTTGTCCCTATATCTCCTCTTTGTTGAGATATCAAGTTCAACATGTGATGATCCAGGATGACACGTATCAGTTTTTCGTTTCTTTGACATGTATAGTGGTCACGCCGGCATATGTCAGGGATACTTCATTGAGCTTTATTAGATTTATCTATCGAGAGTGATGGCACATTTGTTCCTTGCCAGCTCACTCATTCGCACACATTAGGTTTTTCCTTATGTATTGATCTTTATATATTGCACTTGTTGTATTCTTATTTTTAGGTCATTCTTGTACATTCCTTTTTACGTAATAGAAGAAGAAGAAGAAGAAGAAGAAGAAGAGTACACAGCAAGGCATGGAGAAAACACGATTCAAATTCCTTTGCTACAAAAATTAGTGTGATGGTAGAAGACATCAAAATATTTTCGGGAGTTATCCCTTTAGCATCACTTGTTTTTGTCAGATCGAAGTTTCAGAGCCATCTCGACCTCTGTTTTGAGCCCGTAAGGTGGGCCCCACAAAAAAACCAGGTTAGTTTTAGAAATTGTAACTTGCCTCGTGTTCGGAAATACTCAGATATTTCAAATCTAGAATTTCAAGCGATTTCGTGTACTATTGATACACGAAAACTATGTTTTTCTGAGATCAAACTATCACATCATAGTGCAACAGTGTTCAAGCAGAAGTGCTGCTTGTAATGTTTTGCAGTGTTCTGAATTGTTGTAGAAATGGAAAACGGAGATGGAATTAGTCAGCTTATGAGCAATAAGCTAGACAAGAACAGCTTCCATGCTTGGAGATTCAGAATGATGAATTCCTTGATGGGAAAAGGCTGTTGGAAGTACATCGAAGGAGAGAACGAAAATGCTCTGCAATTGCCAGAGAGGAATCAAACTGCAGAACAATTAAGAGCATATGAGGAATGGAATCAAGGAGCACGAAAGGTAATGTATTGGCTATCTATTAGCATACAGGATAGCATGATTGGACACATACAGGATGCCAAGACCCTCAGAGGCTTGGAACAGTTTGGTCACTTTGTATGAGACCAATACAAAGGCACGAAAATTGCAACTCAAGAACGAGCTGCATACATTGGAGAAAAAGAGCATGTTGGTAAGTGACTACACCCTGAAAATCAAAAAGCATATGTGAGTCACTTGCATCTATTGGCGTGAATGTAGATGATGGTGATAAGGTGGAAGTGTGCCTTCGTGGTTTAGGAGCTGCATATAAGCAGTTCAGAACTTCTGTAAAGACCAAGGAAAATATTGTGAATTTTGCTGATCTAGTATCCATGCTGATTATCGAAGAAAAGAATCTTGGTGAGGATTCAAACTCCCAAGGAAAGCCCACTTCTGAGCAGGTATTCTACTGTGGTAGAGGAAGAGGCAGAGGTGGAGGTTTTGGAAGTGGAAGAGGAAATAGTAATCAAGACCAAGGTCAACAACAAAATCATGCAGGAGGAAGAGGATAGTTTTGAGGCAGGGGGAGCCAAAAACGTTGCAGAAATTTTCAAAGAAATGTTTCAGGTAATGACAGTAAAGGATGATGGAATTTTGGTAAACCTGGATACTTTGAATGTGATTTCCGGTTGAAGAATCAAAATAACAAAAGGTAGCAAAACAACTATGCATCCACGAGTGCAGATGATTCTGAGAAGCTGTTCATGGTTCAACATCACATGATGAATACAATGTCTACTGGTGTTTCAAAATCAAATGATAATGTCTGGTATGTTGATTCAGGTGCTTCAAATCACATGACCGGTCATGCAAAATGGTTTAGTACTTTGTAGAAATTGCCAGTTCCTAGATATGTTCAAACAGGTGATAACAAATCACACCCTATCGAGCATAAAAGAAACATAGCATTGTCTATGGAGGACAGGAAGGTAAAACACCTTGCTGATGTGCTTCAGGTTCCAAATATAATAAAGAATGTGGTTTCTGTTGGACAAATGGTTGACCAGGGCTTACAAGTCAGGTTCAATGCTTATGGGTTATATGTAGAAGAATACGAAGGGGATGGAAGATTGATTTCCAAAGGAAACAAAGTGGGTAGGATGTTCACCTTAAATGTGAAAATTTCTGAAATGAATGCAGCCACGTTTGCAAAAGGTGCAGGAGTTATTGCTGATATAGAGATCTGGCACAAACGGATTGGACATGCAAACTTGCAAAGGCTGAAATTGATGCAGTCAAAGGAGATTGTCCATGGACTACCAAATTTCAAAGTTGCAGAGATGCAAAAGGTATGTGCAGCATGTCAATTTGGTAAACAGTCAAGATCATCATTTTCGCATGACAAGCATGTTAGTGAGAATGTGCTAGAAATAGTACATACAGATGTCTGGGGTCCTACAAAGTCCACATCTATGGGCGGTTGCAGGTTTTATGTTACTTTCATTGATGACGATACACCAAAAGTGTGGGTCTATTTCATGAAAGAGAAGAGTGAGGGATTCACACACTTTCAAAATTTTAAAGCTATGGTGGAAAATCAGACAGGGAAGTATATTCAGACATTAAAATCTGATGGAGGAGGTGAATACATGTCAAATGAGTTCAACAATTTTCTTAAAAGTCATGGAATTCAACGTCAGTTTTCATGCAGGTACACACCACAACAGAATGGTGTTGCTGAACACAAAAATACACATATTGCAAAAATAGCAAGAGCCTTGATGGATGAGAAGAATATGCCTCATTGTTATTGAGCAAAAGTTGTTCATACTGATGTATACATCATGAACAGAACTCCAACTACTGTTGTAAATCAAGTTACACTTGAAGAAAAGTTCACAGGTAAAAAGCCAAACTTATCACATGTGAAAGTTTTTGGTTGTATTGCATATGTACATGTTCCAGATGAATTGAGTATGAAGCTTGATCCAAAAGCAAAAAAGTGTGTCTTCATTGGATACTCCCTTGAGCAAAGGGATATAAATGTTATAACCCACTCACATGACAGGTGAAGGTGAGCAGAGATGTGGTATTTGATGAAATGTCAAGCTTCTATGCAGATGCCAAAGAAGGACGAAATCTTGAACCGAATGACAAAGAAAATGCTTAAAAATCAAATGTAGAATCTCAAGTTTTGAGTGGACTAGATGTATCACCAAGCAATAGTTCCAACTCAAATCCATGGAGTGGAAGATTGCGTGGAAATTTCAGTTCAGTAAAGTCATCAAATACATCCAAGAAAGGTAAAGAAAAGCTTTATGGTGGTCATAAAACATGTGTGGTTTTTGAAGACATTGATGGAGATTCAAGCGGTTCAAAAAAGAGTCTTGATGAGGAACTTGGATTGCCATCTGTGAAGACTCTAGGGGTAAGAAAGGCACATGTAGATGATACAAGGAGAAGTGACCCAGGACCAAGAAGATCTGGGAGGATGCGGAATTCTGTACAACGATTAACATATGATAGTCACATGGCTCGTCATTGTGCCTACAGGACAAAGGTAATACAAGATGCTGAACCTTCTTGTTTTGAAGATGCAATTGGAAATGCAGATTGGGAAAAAGCTATGGATGAGGAGATGGCTTCACTTTATGGAAATGAAACATGGAAGCTGGTTCCATTGCTGCAAGGAAAGAAACCCATAGGCTGCAAGTGGGTTAGAAGTATACATGGACGAGCCACAAGGATATGAAGATTCAAAGCATCCAGAATATGTTTGTAGGTTGCAAAAGGCTTTGTATGGGTTGAAGCAAGCTCCTTGTGCATGGCATGCAAGGATTGCTGATTACTTGACCACCATTGGGTTTTCTATGTGTAATGCAGATCATTCACTATATGCAAGGAAGGGTGATGATGGTATCACAATTGTGGCTATTTATGTTGATGACTTGATTGTAGGTGGTGATAATGAAGAAAGCATTAAAGAGATAAAGCAACTTCTTATGCAAGAATTTGACATGAAAGATCTTGGTGTGCTGCATTACTTCTTGGGCACTGAGTTTATACATATAGAAACAAGTATATGGATGTCACAAAGGCAATATGTCTTGAATATGCTACAAAAGTATGGTATGGATGATTATAAGCCAATTTCTATGCCATTAGATCAGAATTTAAAGTTGGATACTACATCACGTGAAGCATTGGAAAATGCTACTATGTACAGGAAAATTGTGGGAAGTCTTATGTATCTCACAATTAGAATGTCTCATTTAAGCTATACTATTGGACTTGAAAGTCAGTTTATGCAGGTTCCCAAGAAGCCACATTTGGATGCTCTTAGGTTCACTCTACATTATGTGAGTGCTACTTTGGATTATGCATTGTTTTATGAAGCACGTGTAGATTTGTAGGTTCATGGATACACTGATGCAGATTGGGCTAGTAGCATTCCAGATAGAAGATCTACTAGTGGCTTTCTATTCTCACTTGGAAGTGCAGCTATTACATGGAGCAACAAGAAACAACCCACTGTTGCTTTGTCAAGTACAGAGGCTGAGTATAGAGGTGCTACAATGGCAGCATGTGAGGCATCATGGCTAGAGATGCTACTTGCAGATTTAGGTCTGGAAGTGCAAAAGCCTATCACTATCTATTGTGATAATCTTAGCAGCATAAAGTTAGCACGGAACCCTATTTTTCATGCCAGAACAAAGCATACCAAGATACATTATCACTTCATTAGAGAGAAGGTATTAGTAGGTGATATTGATCTTGTTTATGTGAGAACAGATGAGCAGGTTGCTGATATTTTCACTAAAGCACTTGGAGCAGAGAAGCTAAAGAAGTTTTGGAAGATGCTTGGATTAGTGGACATGATGTTGAGCTTGAGGGGGAGTGTTGAGATATCAAGCTCAACATGTGATGATCCAGGATGACACGTATCAGTTTTTTGTTTCTCTCACATGTATAGTGGTCACGCTGGTATATGTCACAAATACTTCATTGAGCTTTATTAGACTTATCTACCGAGAGTGATGGCACATTTGTTCCTTGCCAACTCACTCATTAGGACATTAGGTTTTTCCTTATGTAGTGATCTTTATATATTGCACTTGTTGTATTCTTAGTTTTAGGTCATTCTTGTACATTCCTTTTTATGTAATAGAAAAAGAAGAAGAAGATCATTCTTCCTTGCCTCAACCTGAGTGTGTGCTTCTCTTTGATTATGAGAGTGTGTGTATGAGCTCTCTTCCTTGTCTCCTTCCTCGTGACACTCTTTTTGTTCACTATCTTTTGCAATACTCCACAAACTGTCTTGTCGGTACTCTCAGCTAAACCATTAACCTAGGGATGATAAGGGGCTGAAAGTCTATGAATCATCAAGAATTCATTTAGCAAGTGCTCTATGACCTCATTCACAAAGTGTGTTCCCCTATCACTGACAATCTCAATTGGCAACCCAAATCTCACAAATACATTTTCAAACAAGAATCTAGCTATTGTTTGTGCATCATTTTTCTTGGTTGATCCTGCTTCTACCCACTTGGTTAAGTAGTCAGTAACAACAATGATGTAGTCAGCATGGGTGCTCTTAGAGGTAGGGGAGATGGGTCCTATAAAGTCTATCCCCCATTTTGAAAAGGCTCTAAAGCTCACCTTTCCACAAATAATTTCACATCTTGATGCAAGGTGGGCCACCACATTTAGCATATATGATTAGTTGAGCAGTTCTCTCCACTAAAAATGCCTTGATTCTACCCCTAAATGTGCTACTTTTCGTATTCTCACATACTCATCTTTAGGAATGCAAATCCATATATAACCATCATGTCCTCTCTCATACAATTGATCCCCTATTAGAGAGTATTCTTTACATTCAAGATTCATTACTTGCTCATTGAAGTTATTATTTCCATGATTCCTTGGCATTTTGAGATGTTTTATGATTTCCTCTCCCCATGACGGGTTCTTTTGTATAATGAACAAGGTTGCATGTTCTATCATCCTTCTTTCTTGGCAACTTGCATATTCTTGTACAAAGTAATGCACATCTTTCTTTTGATTTGACGAATACACTCCTAGTTTGTACAGATTCACTAGGATTTGGGTTTTAGAGACATGGGCAAGATCTTGAGCATGATGTGCCTTCTCTAAATAACTCTTGTGTTCCTCATCCAATATGCAACTCAACAAGAGTCTTGAGGCATGAATATACTACATGTATCTAGAGAGTAGTAGATAATTCTTACTTTTTCTTATCTCCTTAATCACGTCTTGCCTTCTTAATTGGGGTCCAAAACTCAACAATGGCATAATCTCCCCAGCCCAAGTGGGAACTGCTTCTACCCTGAAAAGATATGTGTCATGTAATTCATCATCTACTCCTTAAGGCTTTTCTCCATTACATAGCCTAGATAGATGATCTACCCTAATGTGAGTTTTTCCTTCTTCGACTACCACTTCAAAGTCAAACCCCATTAGTATCAAAAAGCATCTCACTATTCTTCCTGTGGTGCAAGGTTTGTTGAATAAATACAATAGAGCTTGATGATCCACAAAAAAATTGAAATTATTTGCCAAGAGATAATGTCTAAATTTCTTGACTGCATATACCATGCTTAATCCTTCCCTCTATGTGGTTGGATATTTTTTCAGCTTGGTTTAGTTATCTAGTTGCATATGCAATTGGAAAATCCAATTTTGTTCCCTCAATTGGTTGGGCAAAGTTAGAAGCATCCACATGCACATGAAATATCTTTTCCTAGTTTGGTGGTTTCAAAATTAGTGATGAACTCAGCTAAGATTTTAATTTGTTGAAAGCCTCCTCACACTCATCAATCCACTCAAATTTTGTAATTAAGGCATACAATCATGGCATAATTATGAGCAAAGCTTCTTTAGTATCCACAATGTCTCATGAATGCTTGCAACTCTTTCATAGTCATGGGTCTTGGCATTTCAAATATTACTTTTGTTTTCTCTTCATCGATTGAAATACCATTCTTGGATAATATGTGCCCTAGGATCCTACCTTGTCTTACAAAAAAGACACATTTTTCAGGGTTCAGGTAGACTCTAGAGAGTTTACATTTCTTGAAGATTTGCCTAAGTTCTCGTAGATGATGTGGCCTTCTTGAAGAGAATGTACATAGATCATCCACATACACTTCCATGGTCTTTCATAGAAATTCCTTGAATACATGACACATTAACCTTTGAAAAGTAGCACATGTATTAGTTAGGCCAAATGGCATAACCCTAAATGAAAATACTCCCCATTCTATTGCAAAAGTAGTTTTGTCTTGATCCTCCGAGGCTATAGCTACCTGATTGTATCCAGAGAAACCATCAAGGAAGTTATATACTTCTTTTCCAGCTACTCTCTCCAACAAATGGTGAGTAATGGGCAATGGGTAATTATCCCTAATGGTAGCAACATTAAGCTTCTTGAGGTTCATACAGACCCTCATCTTTCCATTTTTCTTCAGGACTACCACTATGGGAGATATCCATTCAATGTTCAATCTCATATATAAATCCAACAGATAACAATTTTTCTATTTCCTCCTTGATTTTAGTAGCATATACATCATTGTAAGTGTAATGCCTCTCCTTTGAAGGTTTGGACTTAAGAGCTATGGGTATTCTATGAACACAAATGCTCGAGTCTACTCCTTTTAGATCCTTGTAACTCCATGCAAAGAGTTCCCTATATTCTTTGATTAATGCAACTAAATCTTTTTGCTCCTCTTCATGAATGTCATTGGCCATGAATATTTTCCTCTCTTCTCCTTCTTCCACCATGACCAAAGACTTGCTTAACTTGTTCCCTCTTATCATATGACTTGTCTTCTTTAAACTCTCTTTGAGGTTTTTGGAAAATCACTTTTCTCTCCTCGATCTCATATCTCTTGATTTTTTTTGGGACATCTATTTGAGTTGTTGATTTCTTGTCTTCCTCAGGCTTTGATGAGTTAGAGTTTCGATTTTCTAGGTGTTGTACTTTCTTGTGTTCTTCTTTTGTCACTAACACAACCTTAATCATATCAAAAGGGATCAAGCCATATCCCTCAGGTTCACATATTTGTACAAAGTTTTGCTCACTTAAAGTTATTTCTATGGTTGACAAGATTTGACTCTACCCATAAGGTTTAGAGTCTTTCTCATCAAAGTACATGGGAACATAGCTAGGGTCTTCCACAATCATGTTTTCTCAACCTCCACATATCTCCATTATTGGGTTTGCACAACCAGATCTGAGCAGACTCATCAAAATTTGGTTCTCCACTTGAGCTTGATGCTATTGATGTATTTCTTGTTGAGTGTACTTTTCTCCAGTCTCTAGGTGAAATGTCATGATATGCATGGGTTTTTAAGTTCATCTTGGTGTTGTTATCCTCATATTACAGGTACAAATGATTACTTCCCCAATCTTGAACAACCCTAAGTTGTTTGAGAAAAGGCCTTCATAGTATGATCTCATAAGTGGTCAATTTTGGGAACTCAACTACTACCAGATAGTGCTTGAAACCTATACCAAAAGTCTTGAGATCTACCTAGTCTAGCAATCTTATTGGGTGCTTTATATGCCCATATGCTGATTGGAGCTTTAACTTGGTTGGTTTCAATTTAGGTTTTCCCCACTTTTCCCAAACTTCTTTAGTTATGATTGCCACTCCAGCACCATTATCCAAAATAGCTTGCACTTTACATCCTTGGTATTCCAAGACTAAGGTTGTGTTTCCTTCTTCACCCTCACAATATCCTCCTATCTTGTCCAATGGCACTTGCATGTGTTCATCCCCTTCCAATCCTCAATCATTTTCTTCATCTCTTATTGGGGTGTTTATGCACATGTTTCTCAATTTAGGGTTGTTTCACTAGCTCACCCCAAGAGATTTTACAAGTAATTTCCATGTCTTGTAGATCTTTTATCTTCTCTTTTTGCACTGGTTCACGTAATCTCATTTTTCCAAAGCTCACATTTTATCATCTCCTGCTCTTTGTGTTACACCCTCCCCTACTTCTGCCATGGGAGGTACCTCTGCCTGATACTCCTTGGCATTTTGTTCTCTCAATTCTTCCCAAATTACTTGGTTCATGAATTTCTATAAATTTCCATCTATGATTCTTGTTTTTTTCAACACTTGATCTTTTTCCAAGATCTTTTGAGCAGTCACAATTAACTGCTTACACATCATAAATCTCCTTCTTTCCTCTTCACGCAAAGGGTATCCTTCCTCTTGCTTTTGTAGTAATATTTCCTTCATTTATCCTTGATATTATTTTAGCAAATGATTTAATTTGTTTGGATAGGGGCTGTGCTAAAATTGATCCTTCTTTTTTGTCTTTCTCCTTGTCTTTATGCTTTTCTTCTTCCCCTTGATCTAGTTTTTGTGCCTTTGCTTTGGCTCTCTCCTTTCTCTTTTTCCATGAGTTCTTCTTCTTTTTATCTTGCCTCCCATCCACATTTGTTTTGTCTTTTGGGGTTTCTCCTTTCCTCAATGTATGGGCTCTATTACATGAACTTGAACCTCTTCATCCGACTCAGTACCACTTTCCATTGTTGACTCTCCTGCTTGACTAATTGACTCCACTACCTTCATTGATTTTAATGGAGAAGCATTTGTGAGTTATTTATTTGGGAAATACTTTATGAAGTGTTCCTTCCACAATCCTTGCAATATACTTCTACTTTCAATATTGAAGGTTGAGGGTAGTCCCTTATGAAATGATCTCCCCCACACCTGTAGTAAGTTCCTCTGTGGAAGTTTCTAGGGTTTTGCCCTCGCATGTTTCTCTGTGATGGCATGAACTTGTTGGTTACAAACATGAATGTGGTAGGGTCCATTTCATAATTTCCACCATTGTTTTGGTATGCCAAGTATTGGTTTTCCTTTTTTGAATTCTATGCTTCATCAACATATTGCTCATTGTAAGATGTTGAACATCTTTCCTGTAAGTCATCATAGTATATTGATGTAGTTGGATTTATGGCTCTTTCCATGTTTTCTTCTAGAGGTATGTATTTTCCTGGCACCACATTTGTGGGCAAAGGAGGTTGTTAACCTAGGAGAGGTTTAGTAGTTTCTTGGTTTTTTGTGTCTTTCATTTGGTAAAAGTTTGGTTGGTATAGTCTCTCTCTCTCTCCTTGTGGTTTGATGCAGTTGCCCCCCTTGGTTGTTCCAATTCCTATCTGGTTGGAAAATTTGTACTACTCTTTTGTCTTCTTGGAAGTACTTTCTAGGTTTTTGGCAAAAATCTGTTTGATGATCCTCTCCACATTTGAGAAACCTAAAGTTTTGGTTTCTTGATTGACTCTGAAGTAATTCGATGGCGATGCACCACAATGCACTCTCCTTCTCGCAAGCTCCACTCCGATATCCTCATAATAGAAAATTGAGCTCCTAAGGTTGCACACGGTACTCCGCACAGAGACTGCAGAATGCACGAAAAAGAGAGTACATCGAGAGTATGAAGATAGACTTCCTTAGGTCTTACAAATGCAGTCGAACTTACAGTTTGTGGCTGACCAGACCACTATATGTTTTATTAAAGAACATATACAAGGAAGTGTCCAGCGGCCATTTGGCCTTTCACATGGACACTAACAACAACAATCTCCCATGAAAGGCAAATATGGCCAAAGTAACTATGGGAGAAAAATAAAGAATGATAAAGAATACCTGAGTGTAAGTATACAAACTGTACCTCCCACCTAATAGGCATGTTACACAGTATACAAGTGACTGTGTAAGATCATGAATCAAGTAACCCCCATCAAGTGATAGTAGTGTCGAAAGCTATCCCCTGGTAGAGCTTTCATCAAAGCATCTGCAACATTATCTCGAGTGTGAACATTCTCAAGAATAATGCGCTCAGTGGCTAAGCAATCTCTAATGAAGTGATACCTCACCTCAATGTGCTTGGTCTTTGCATGATAGACCATATTCGTAGCCAAAGCAATGGCACTCTAACTGTCACTAAGCAAACGGGGTACATGCTGAGGTAAACCCATATCACAAGCAAGACGAGAAAGCCACAATGCTTCCTTACATGCCTCACTTGCTGCAACATACTCTGCTTCTGTGGTGGAAACAGATGTACATTCTTGAAAACAAGATCTCCAAGAGATAGCACCTCCAGCAAAATGAAAAATGTACCCTGATGTAGACTTATGATTTTCTACACAACCAGCATAGTCAGAATCTGCGTAACCAATAATGGATGCTTTCCCTCTATCTAAGCATAGACACTTTTCCTTAGTGCCACTCAGATATCTCAAAATCATCTTGATCACTTCCCAATGTTTCTTGCCAACATTATACATATATCTGCTCACAACTCCCACTCCAAATGCAATGTCTGATCTCATAGCTACCATAGCATACATGAGACTACCAACGGTAGACTGATAGGGAATTTTAGTCATGAATTCCTTTTCCTCATCTGATTTGGGGCAATCATCCTTGCTCAATTTCACATATGTGGATAAAGGTGTACTCAATGCTTTTCCACCCTGCATATTGAACCTATGAAGTACTTTGGATATGTACTCACTTTGAGACAAGTATATGCCTCTTTTACTCCTATCACGAGTAATGTGCATGCCAAGAATATGTTTGGCATCCCCCAAATCCTTCATATCAAATGTGTGACTCAACTTCCTTTTGAGAATTGACAAGTCATAGGAGGACTTCCCAGCAATCAACATATCATCGACATAAAATATCAAGCTGCCATATGAGCATCTCTTTGTGTAGAGACAATGATCTTGATTGCTTCGAGAATAGCCTTTGGACTTCATAAAAGCATCAAACTTTTGGTACCATTGTCTAGGAGACTGTTTAAGTCCATAAAAGCTCTTCTTGAGCTTACAAACTAGACTTTCCTTGCCATGAACTACATAACCCTTTGGTTATTCCATATAGATCTCATCTGTAAGATCTCCATGCAAGAAAGTAGTTTTCACATCCATTTAGACTAGCTTTAAGTCCTCCATTGGAACGAATCCAAGCAACATGCACAAAGTAGTCATCTTGACCACTCAAGAGAAGATTGCAACAAGTCGTGCTTTATACTTTGGAGAAGCACTATCTGATGTGATTTTCAGCTTATATACCCATTTACATTGTAAAGCTTTCTTGCCCTTTGGCAAAGGTACTAAATCCCAAGTACCATTCTTGTGAATAGAATCCAGCTCACTCTTCATGGCACGCTTCCACTTGACATGATCCTCTGTCTGCATAGCCTCTTTGTAGCAAGAAGGCTCACCGGCATCTGTTAGCATAACAAAATCTAAACCTGGACCATATCTATCAGGTGGATATGAGACACGTGCAGAACTTCTCAATGGTTGCTGAACAGGAATATGTGCAGACTAATCTGAATGGACATTCTCTTGAGCATCCGTATGTGCGGCATTTTTATGCATGCTAACCGGAGGACTAATATCCTCAAACACCGCTCTTCTCACTTCAACCTCCTTAATGGGTTGTTTATGCATCTTAGAATCATTGAAAATGACATCACTACTTCTGATCAGTGACCGTGTTTCAAGATCCCATAAGCGATATCCAAACTATCCTTCTCGACCATATCCAAGAAAAATGCATTTCTTTGACTTATGGTCCAACTTTTGTCTAAGATTCTTGGGTATATGAACATATGCTTCACACCCAAAAACTCGAAGGTGATCATAATATGGTGACTTCCCTATCCATAATTCTTGTGCCACTTTTAGACCTTTGGCAATACTAGGTGAAAGGTTAATCACATGAATTGCAGTCAATACTACTTCTGCCCAAAAACCTTGTGAGAGGTTTGCATGATGCAACATAGAGACTAATCTATCCTGAATAGTTCTATTCATCCTCTCAGCTACACCATTTTGTATTGGTGTATAAGGAGCTCTAAACTCCCTACGAATCCCTCTAGACTGACATAAAATGTTGAATTCATGTGAGGTATACTCACCCCCATTATCTAAATGTAAAGCCTTAAGCTTAGTTCCTTTATCAGTCTCAACTGAAGCAAGCCATTTTTTGAAAGTAGGGAATATCTCATCATTCGATTTGATAGGATATACCTAGACTTTTCTAGTAGCATCATCTATGAAAATGACAAAGTAAAGAGAACCACCTAAGGACCTAGTGGGCATAGGACCACACACATCTGTATGAACGAGATCTAAAGGCTGAATTGAAGAGTCAATGTGTGTTCTATGCACATTTTTGTTTGCTTTCCATATTGACAATGCTCACAAAATGAAAAATCAAAGAAAGATAACACAGGTAAGTAGCCACAACGAGAAAGATTTTCCATTCCACTACGAGATATATGGACCAAACGATCATGCCAAATACAAGCCACAGGCTGTTCAGTAACAGCTAACAAGTGTTCTTTTTGTGATACAAATAAACGATAAAGTGAGCCAACATTGCTTCCTTTTGCTATAGCCATATTTCCCTTTGATATACAAAAGGACTGAGCATAGAAGACCACCTTGTAACCAAGGTCATCAAGTTGTCAAACTGACATCAAACTGCATGATAACTGAGGTACATGGCATACATTATGCATAGTAAATTTGCCCCAAATCAGACATCTCAAATGAAGCATGCAAATCAGCCTTAAAATCAGCAATATGCTTGTCATGATGACCAATGAGCAGCATGTTATTAACATAAACAACAATGATCAGAAGCACATCATTAGCATGCTTAATATATAAGGTGCTTTCAGTTGGACTGTTCTCAAAACCATGTGCAATCATATAGGCATGTATCTTTTCATACCAAGCATGTGGTGCTTGCTTTAAACCACATAATGCCTTCTTTAACCTCCACACCTAGTTTTCATGCCCTTTTCTGCACAAAGCCATGGGGCTGAAAAACATACACTTCTTCATGGAAGTCACCATTCAAAAATGTTTTTTTAATGTCCAATTGATGTACATTCCAACCATGATGAGCTACAAGTGCACAGATGCTATGAACAGTAGTCATTTGGCAAGTAGGTGCAAAGGTTTCATAGAAATCAATGCCACTTTCCTGCACATAACCCTTTGCAACAAGCCTAGCCTTGTCAATTGTTCCATCAGGTTTATGCTTCAGCTTGTATACTCACTTAGTGCCAATGGCCTTCTTGCCAGGAGGCAAGTCACATAAAGACAAAGTACCATTTTTCATGATAGCATCATATTCAGATTGCATTTCAACCATCCAATGTTCAGAGTTTTGTGCTTCTTCAAACAAAACATGTTCAGTCTCATCATAGACACTAGACGCATCCATAGCATAGCAATCTGATGCAAAAGAGGTGTTATGAGAGCCTAAACGAGTACGGTATGACAAAGGTGCATCTAATTTGTTGTCACGCAAAGTCTACACTAGCAGTTTTGGCATAGTTTTTGCCTACTGAATATCAGCTCTCTCATCAACAAGTGCATCATGCAAATCTACATCAGAAATGGAATGATCTGCATCATCACATGAAACCTGCAATGGCTAAGAAGTTGCCTCATTAGAACCAGCACTAGACTGTCCACTTGTAAAAAGAGGCAATAAAGTATCATACATGTCTTTAGAGCTAACAGATGTCTCCTTCGTACATGAAAGTAAAGGCTCAATAGCATCTTCCACAAAAACAACATCACGGCTAACCAAAATGTGAGCTCTGCAATAGGTGCAACAGAATTAGCAGCACAAACAGGAATCTGTAGAATATCATCATCTTTGACACCATCTTGAACTGCTCCAGTACCTGTATTTGCAGAACCTATATTTGTAGCACCTGTATTTGTAGGTGTAACAGGATGTCTTTCAACACCTTGCACAATATTCCATAGTCCTTTTGCAACCAATACATGATGCATCATATAAGTCCATAATGGGTAGTTGGTACCATCCAACTTATCCTCAACAACCAACATACAGAATACATCACTACTTTTAGCCATGGCCGGTGACTAAAATACCTTGGTGCAAAAAATTGATTGTAAAAGTTGAACAAAACTACCCAGATGAATTCTACTAAACCTGTAATAGACTTTGAGATGCTTATATTGGTGAACCAAAACTGGTATATACCTTTGCCACAAAAAGATGAAATAGTGTGTAAAAGTGTTGCGATAGTTCATTCGGAGGCTGAAACGAGCTAAGTATGCTTACCAAATTTCATGTGATTCAGAGACTGCAACCGGAGAGGTGTAGAAGATGCCCTAGATGAAGCAGCGACCTGTTCTGATACCAATTGTTGGAGTTAGACGTCTGTGGAAGCACACAAACAACACAAGGAAGAAGAAGAAGCTTGAAGAACAACACACAATATTCAATGTATTACCACTAGAATGTACAAAGATAAGTAGCTTGTTAGGGCAAAAGGTGTATATACAAACCGGGGGGAAAAAACCTCCTAAAGAGGGAAAAAAAGTGCCTCGGCAATCCTAGAGTGTTCACACACATCACTACCTAAATATATCAATAGATGTTTGTTAAACGTTGTGTTCTAACTGTCAGAAGTGCATTTAAACATTGTTGGGTTCTTGGGAGTGGAAGGGGTCTGTAAAAACAGAGGCCCTATGCTTGTTTCCCAAAATGACTTCACACCACAATATACTAATACTCAAGACTTCTATCATGAATTGGTATACCCTTCTCAATCTTTACGGTTCGTTATTCTAATTCTTCCAAGGTTTGCCGAACACACTGTACCAGACGATTAGTATCATGATACCGAGTTACCTCGGACCCTTTTCCGAATACACGTTTGTTGGCAATAGTCAAGGAACTGAAGGATTCACAAGACAAGGAAGCCTACGAAGGGAGTCGGAGCGAAGAGAAAGCACAAGCAGACACAGTAGTCAAAGAAGATCTGGCAAGTAGGCCATTTAAATTTTTTAGGCATCAAAGAGTTGAGCACACAAGAAGAAGGAGCAAGTAGGGAGCTCCAGGAAATGTATGCCAATATGTTAAGAGAAATCCCTACAAAAATAGTGATTTTCATCACTAAAAACCATTGTAAATACCATTTCATATTTTTGTAGCTCCATTTTGTGCAAGCCAAGGAGTCCTTGAGCTTGAGGAGCTTTAGAAGTACCTACCTATGAGTTTTCACATTTTTTAGACTCCGTGTGAACCTCCAAATAGGGCAGAGAACCTAATTTTTAACTAGGCTGGACACTAGGTCTGGACAAGGCCAAAACCTAGTCAAAAACTATAAATAGAGATAGAGAGCTCATTTTTGAGGTTAGCTTGTAATTGATTTGAACTTGTATGAGCTTTTTGAAAGTAATCTAAAGAACTCCATTGCTTCTCACTCTTTGTCTTGCCTTGTGTGCACGTGTGTGTATGTGTGTGCATGTTAGTGTGCTTCGCACTCACACACTTGTGCCTTCACTTGCTCGAGGTCATCATACCATCCTCACGTCTTCCCGGATTGACATTAAAGGAGGTGCTACTCAACACTGAGCTACACCAAATTTTGGCGCCGTTGCCGGGGATCGAGCTTTGAGGACGAGCGTGTGATGGTAAGACATAGAGTTGAGGTGTTGGAGTCATAGGTATTTTCTTCACTTTTATCTATTTTCTTTTGTTTTTATCATCTCCATCATCATCCTCACCATCTCCCACATCCATCTCCATCATCGCGAAAAATTTCCGTTTTTGGTCATATCACCCCACCCATACCATTTCCCTCATTTCACTTGTGAGAGAGAGCGAGAGCATTTGTGTGCTTGTGATTTTCTATGTTTTTTGAGATTTTCTGCAGGAATCAGCATCCCCAGCAGCTGCACCAGCTTCAACAGGTAAAAAATTTGACTGTGCAGGTCCCGAGGCGTTGACCTCTGTCAATCGCGACCGACAAAAAAGTTGACTATTTTGGAAAACAAAGTGTGTAACTGTGATGTACAAGCCTAGAGCTGCATGAATATGTGTTTAAAATTTTGAAATTCCTCAGATTTCGGTCAATCACGATCGACCTGTCAATCGTGATCGACAAACCACGACGGACACTTGCCGACTAACCTGTCAATCGCGATCGACACGTCAATCGCGACCGACAGAGTCAATGACCGACTGACCACGACTGATAGAACTTATGCGTGACACGTGTCGATTGCGATCGAGCCATCAATTGCGATCGACCAGTCAATCGCAATCGACAGCCCCGACGGACCTGTCAATCGCGACCGACCCAGTCAACGATTGCTTGACCACGACTGACAGACCTTCGCGATGGACCTGTCAATCGCGATCAACATGTCGATCGCGACCGACAGAGGCAACGACCCTTTGACCACGATCGACTGAAAATCCGGGCCACGTGTCAATCGCGATTGACCCATCAATCGCGACTGACAGCCACGACGGACCTGTCAATCGCGACCGACACATCAATCACAATTGACAGAGCTTGCGAACGTGATTGAAGGGCAAATTTGGCTAATTTTTTAGGGCAAAAAAGAGTGGTCTATTTTTGACAAAATTGTGGAACAAATACTAGGGTTCATCATTGCTTTGTGAGGCCGGTACCCCAAAGCATTTCGAGAAGTCTTGTCTGCCTGTTAACCTATTTAAAATCCTGATTTAGCCCCAAAACCCTGAATTGACATAACTTCCTCATACGACATCCGTTTGCTGTGATTTTTGTTTTGTTGGAAAACTAAGTTTCCCTTGGGATTGTTTTCCATATCCCAGGGTAGGAAAACTAAGTTTCCCTTGGGATTGTTTTCCATAGAGGCAAAAGGCAATTGGGTATGTGAATTACATGCATGAAAGTGATTTGTATGTCAACTGAATTCAATTCTTGAGCTAATTGTGGACTTTTTCAGGTTTGTTGAGAGCATCAAAGGGTACTTGAAGCAAGAGTAAGTGCGAGCTTGGGAACACGCTTCCTGGGCATACAAGGGCAACCAAGGGAAGAAGATTAAGGTTGGAAATTCTCAACACCCTCTGTCAATCCCTAGCATAGGCTAAGTACGGATAGAGGTCTTGATTAATTAAGGACACGTTAAGAACGACCAAGTCCAAGAACTCTAATCACTCAAGTGCAAGTGTTAGGAGATTACAATTGCAAAACAACCTAAGGGAAAAGAACTTAAATTGAGCAACCACACTCAAAGTACGATAAAATTCAAGTGTTCCTTGCGACGAAGATTAAATGGACAAGAAGTGACACCCTAAGGGCAATTAAAAAAGAACAAGTGACTAATACAAAAGAACTCAGCAACGCAAAGTGTACTTGGGAAAATTTGAGATCATTCAATTGGGCATATGAACCCTAGATCAGGATGACACCTAGGGAGAGATAGACAAAGTCTTAGATCTTCAGAGGCTAGTGTGAATCATACTACTAGGTCTTCAGCAGTTGAGCCATCATTCGTATTACCCTAGCTCTGAGACTAGCGAGTCTGAGACGTCCCACGGTATGGAGAGACCTACAGGAAGTTCTGGAGTGCCATATTTACATAGAGTGGAAGGCCCTTACAAGACGCAACTCGAATACCTTAGGACCAACCGATTAGGTGCTAGCATCTATGAGGACGGCCTAGGAAGATCTGTGGTCCAGATTAAAAACCCTGACCAATCCATTGGACTAGAACATCCAGCTATCAAGTTTGAAAACGGAGCCTACCTAGACAAGGAAGGAACAATATATGTAGTCACTAGTCATCCAGATAGGACATATGAATTTGGGAATGTGATCCCAGAAACGGACTTAGGTGACCTAGAGCAAGGAAACATGGGTGTAGAACCTAGAACCCCCCGAGGCAAATCTGTTCTCACTAGGATTATCATGCCAGAGTGGATTCCCCAAGACAATAAAAGCATAGAACTACTCCTGAACCGAGAGACTGATGAAGCCTTTTGAAGGTACAAATCTGATCAGCCGAATGAGGTAGGAACAATCATGATATATGAGTTCACAGATCCTGATAGCCGAGGCAGAGTGACCTACTTAGATCACGCTTCAGAGAGGATCTTTGTGGTTACAGAAAATGATAGGCATGCTTACACTTGGACAGGTGAATTTATTTTCCCCCAACCAAGATCAAATGTGTCCTTTGGTCACCCAGGAGCTGGAACATCCCAAGCTCATGGAACTCAAAGAGACAGACATAGAGATAGACCGGAGGTGAGCTTTGCCAACCCAGTGGGAAGAGACAGAACGAGAACGGAAACAAATAGAGTGGAACCTGAGGGACTTAGAGCCCCAAGGAACCAAAGGAATGCTGATGATTTCCCTCTGCCAAGGCCTAGGGAACACACCAGGATTTTGAGACCGACTCAGTTAGTTAAGTCCATGAAGAACTACTTCGATGGCACAGGAGACCCATATGATCATGTGGCCGAGTTTAGGCAAGTCTTGAGAGCTGAACAAGTTGAGGACCTATTCACGCAATATAATGCCTTTGGTCTAACCCTTAGGAACACAGCCCTTACGTGGTTTCAACCATTGAATGAGAGACAGTTCAGGAGCATAGACCAACTCTTATAGGCTTTCATCACCGAATTCTCTAAAAGTGGCATAAGGCATAATACTTCCTCATTGATACACAGCTTCAAGCAGACCCCTCAAGAGACCGTGAGACTTGCACGAAGAAGATTTAGGCAGTATCTTGAGAGATGCCCTGTTCCTGAGTTACCCACACCTGCCAAACAAGTGGCTTTATTCTTGGATGGATTGCTAAGTACAAAGTTGCGATCCTATGTGTACTTGAAGGACCCTAGGACCATAGAAGAGTGTGTACGCATGTGCATCGACATTGAGGATAACCTAGGGGAGGAGTTAGAGATTTCCAAAATCTACAAGGATTCAGATGGTGCCTCTAGTCTCTCTTCCTCGCAATCCACATCTATTGAAGAACTTGCGAAGAAAGTAGCTGTCTCTAGTAAACAAATTCCTAGATTTGCCCCAGTAAAGAGGTGTTATACTTGCGGTGGTGACCATATGGCAAGTGTTTGTCCTATTATGGCCCAACACCAAGTGAATCCTAGTAGCCAATACTGCACCATAGAACAGAGATACACAAATCACACAGCACAAGACTGCCCATACAATAAGCAAGCAGTTAGGCAAACCTACCCTCAGCCCTATCCACAACAGGGAAGATACCAGAACCAGTACCCGCCACAGCAATATGGTAGACCACAACAATCCTATCAACAACCTTACCAAAACCAACAAAGGCCACAACCTGTGTTAGCTCAACAACCTCCAACCCCCGCTAATGTGATTCCTGTAAAGTATGCAGCAGCTGAGGACAATTTGAATAGATCTATAGTGCCAGTAACACCATTGCTTTCAGAAAGTGATCCTAGTGACCATAGCTTTGATTCTACACATATTGATAGTCCCCAGGCTTACTACATGCAGTCTCCTGAACATGGTGAGTCCTACTATAGTGAAGAACCAAGTGAACCTAGTTGGGAGCCAGAGTATACAAGTGTAATGTACACAAACCCTAACTCTAGACCCCAACCTAGGCAGGTAAGACCCCCATTCCCTAGAGGACCATGCTACAGATGTCAGGGAGATCACCTCATTCGTGATTGCCCCTTACCTCCACCTACACAACCCTAGTCAGTGACAATTCAAGGCTTTTGTCAAGATTGCGAGAAGGAGCATCTCTTACGAGATTGCCCTAAGAATCCCAATAATATGCCAAAAATAACTCCAATTAACGTTATTGGGTTAGTTGTAGACTCGGCAGGAAGTGTCACTTCCACTGCACTCATGCAAGTGGTCACTAGAGCTCAGGCTTTGCAATAGAACCCAGGAGTAGGTCAAGAGAAGAGTGCAGAAGTTAGTGAAACTGAGAGCATAGCCAAGAAACGGTCAAGAGCCTGGAGGGATAGCCGAGAGAGAATGAAAAGACAATGGTCTAAAAAGATGAGCAACTTAGAAGAAAGCATAAGAGAAACAAAAGCCAAAATTGTCAAACTCACCTCTCAAACAAACTCTCACATACCACCACCACCCTCACTTCCATCATCATCTAACCCACCATCTCTCCACCTACCTAAGACCATCCCACCACTCCCTAGAGTAGGATCAGTGTTAGCTGACCCCACTCCTGAAGACATAGACATGATGCTTAAGGCATATCAGCCAGAATCCAAGAAGGGCCAAATGTGACGGAGCATGACAAGTGCTACCCCAGAGCCGACCTAGAGATAGAAAGAACCAAGCTTTGCGCAAAAATGGTTGCATTGGCTCAGACCATGTTTGAAGCCAGCCGTCTCTTCAACTACTCTGGCTCAGCTAAGACACAATTGCACTTGGATGGACTCCTAGAGAAGTTAGAGAGCATAATTGCAAGATCTGCCAAGGAAGAAAAAAATCAAGGAAGAGATGAGGCAAGCAAAAGAATAAGCCTTCCCCCGCAGGAAGCTTTTGTGCCCAATTCCACTGAACCAGACACCTCCTCTTCTATGAATAGGTACACACCAGAATTCCTATGAGAGATTCAAGAAGACAAATGGGCTAAAGAAAGTGAAGTCCCTCCTCCCATTGAACTTGTGGATGACGCACATGATCAATTCCCACAAGATATTCCCTCTATTTATGGAGAGCAGGAGAGTACACAAAGTCAAGAGAGATTACACTTCGAGTCTAATTCTTTACAGGAATTACCCCATTTCACAGGCCCATGGGAAGCCAAGTCGACTTGTATGAGAGCACCCACAGTCATGGTAAGAAACGAAGACTCAGTCATACCTAGGAATACGAAGGTAGTGAAAAACACTAAAGTGCAGTGCAACCTCACTTTAGAAGAGCTACTCAAAGTTAGGCCAGATTTATGGAAACATGTAGCCAAACAAGTACCAGAGATAGCAAAACCTCGTTCCTAAGTAGGTTCTCATAGGACAGTGCCAGAATTCCTCTAGACAAGATAGGAGATATGAGTGAAGGTGAAGAAGGAAACACCTATCTTCCCATTACCCATCAGGGGTACACAACTAAGGCAATTCTAGACTCAGGTGCAGGAGTTGCTATTGCTACCACTTCCCTATGGAAGCGGTGGGGCAAGCCAGCACTCAGGCCCACGATGATGAAATTGCAAATGGCTGATGGTCACATAGAGAGGCCTTTAGGACTACTTGAAGGAATAACTCTCACTACATGTGGTGTAGAGTTTGAGCACACGTTTGCTATCTGTGATTTTAGCAAGAACCATGCCTATGAGATGATTTTGGGAAGACCATTTATGCGACAGTTGCAAGTGGTACAAGATTGGGGAACCAATTCCTTGTATTTGCAACACCTAGGTGTCACGACCAAGGTTAATCTCAAAGATTACTCTCATAGAGATGTCCCTCCTATCCAATGGAATCCTATTCATAGAGTCAAAGATGATACAGAGTCTGTGCACTCCATAGGATCAGGATCCTCATGGATGCATGAAGACACTCACTTATGGATGTGTAAAGTGGCAGTAGAAGAGGAGAAGAGAGAAAAAGCCAGAGATGTAGGTGCGAAAGAGACACACAGATCAATTCAAGACCCAGCCTATGCATCTGTAGTGTTCCCTGACGAAGAATTTGAACCCCACGGCTGGGCAGAAATCCTAGCAACCATGGATGTAGCCATCAATGAAGAACAATGGACACCACACTGTGATGAGGATGGCTATGACATTTCAGTTTTCTCCATAAAGCCAATCATGGGAGATGCAGTTTTAGAAGAGTGTGAACCTAGCCCTGATGCATTTGAGGATGCAAGTGACTCCGATCTAGAGTCAATCATTATGGACCCATCTTTTGCATCAGATAAAGAATACTTCTATGAAGTAGAATTTCAACCCCAGAGGCACGGAGAGCTTACAAATGATGTAAGGCTAGCCACACATGTAACCCCTAAGGGAGAAGGAAAGAAAAGGAAGAAGAAAGAAGTCACACAAGAAGAGGAGAATCTTTGTTTGAGGTCCCGAAAAATTTTAAGAAGTATGAGATAGATGATAGAAGAGTCATGATAAGGATGCCTAAACGAGAGGCACAATCAGGAGAAGCCTATGATAACAAAGAAACCACCAAGAAAATAGTGGTAGCCCTAGAAGAAGGAGAGGAGAGATGTACTTATATAGGACATGACCTGACGGAAGAAGAAGAGCACGAATTGATAGCCTTGCTAAGAGAATACAGAGATGTATTCGCTTGGAGCTACAAGGATTTGAAGGGTGTTGACCCAGACATATGCTCACACACAATTCCCATGACCTCAGACGCAAAACCCTCTAAGCAAAAGCCATACACATATAATGATAACTATGCTGCTAAGATCAAAGAGGAGATAGATAGACTGGTAGAAGCTGGATTCATCTATGAAATTGAGCACACTGAGTGGGTATCCCCCATTGTAGTTGTGCCCAAGAAGAATGGAAAGCTATGTGTGTGCATTAACTTGAAGAAGGTTAATGCAGCCACAATTCGAGATAACTATCCACTTCCAATTACCGAGCATCTATTAGAAAGGGTAGCAGGCAAGGAAGTGTACAGCTTCCTTGATGGATTTTCGGGCTACAATCAAGTAGCCATAGCTCCAGAAGATCAACATAAGACAGCTTTTGCCACAGAATGGGGCATAATTGCCTTTAGAGTAATGCCATTTGGGCTTACCAATGCACCTGCTACCTTCCAGAGGCTGATGTGTCACGTGCTTAAAGAGTTCTTGAGGAAGAATTTGGAGGTCTATGTTGATGATCTCTGTGCTCATTCCAACATTAGACAGACACATATACCTGAACTCAGGCAAATCTCTGACAAGTGTAGAGAGTATCAAGTCTGCCTGAACCCAGAAAAGTGTGTTTTCATGGTCAGGCAAGGCAAGATTCTAGGGCACATAGTGTCAAAGAATGGCATATCCACTAATGAAGAGAAAGTGAGAGCCATAGCCGAGCTACCTAAGCCAAAGAATGTCAAGGAAGTACAACCTTTCATGGGGCATTGTGGTTATTACCGACGCTTTATACACATGTACGCTATCATTGCCAAGCCTCTGTACGAACTTTTGACCAACTTTGAGTGGTTTGATGAATGTGAAAACTCCTTCAATGAGCTCAAAAGAAGATTGTGTTCAACACCAATCTTGATCACGCCAGATTGGAATAAGCCTTTTCATGTTCATGTAGATGCATCCAATTATGCTATTGGGTGTGTACTCGCACAACCTACGGGCGAAGGTAATATGGATCTTCCAATTGCCTATGCTAGTAGACAGTTGAATGCAGCTGAACGGAACTATACCACCACCGAACGAGAAGGATTAGGCATGGTATATGCGGTTAAGAAGTTTGGACACTATTTGCTTGCAAATAAGTTTAAATTTTTTACCGATCATCAGGCATTATTGTACTTGGTAAACAAACCATGCAATACAGGCTGATTGGTAAGATGGTTTCTCTTACTAATGGAATATGACTTTGAGGTCGTGGTGAGGAAAGGGAAGACTCACTTGAGAGCAGACCATCTCTCTAGGCTCACATCGGGAGAAGCCCCACAAGGAGTATGACATGACCTTCCTGATGCTTACTTGTTTAATCTGGAAGTTGTACCTCAGTGGGCTAAGCCATTAGTGCCAGTACTGACCTACGGGCCTAACCACCCAGTCATAAACACTCAAGGTAGAGAAGTAGTAAAAGCCCAGAAGTACCATATCATGGCAGGAAGCATGTACAAACAAACGGATCAAGGGATATTGGCTTGTTGTGTGGAAGAGGACGAGTACGCAAAATGGTTGCAATTAGCACATGTAGGTGCATTAGAGCAACACTACTCAAAGCAAAGAACTTTACAGACACTTAGAAGATTCCGAGTGCATTGGCCTACTATGGAAGCCGATGTCCAAAAGTTGTGCAAGGAATGCCCCATCTGTTGCACTAAACCACCTATGGAACATGCCACTCTATATCAAGCGTCCATAGTGCCAGATTGGAGTCAACCATTAGTAGATTTCCTGAGGACGAGAACATTCCCTCAAGATATGACACTGGCCAGACGAAGAAGTCTAGAACAAGAAGCCCTAGATTACTCACTCATTGGTGATAATCTATACAAGCGTGGCAAAGATGGTTACCTGAGACTATGCGTCCATGAGAGCGAATATCTCAAGATCTTGGAAGCAGCTCACCATGGTGTAGCAGGAGGACATTTTGGACCAGATCGGGTGATCAAGGCAATACTATTTGCGGGCTTCTGGTGGCCGACCCTTCACATGGATGCACATACCTATGTGAAACGGTGTGATGTCTGTCAGAGAACTCAGTATCCTATACGCAAGGATGAGATGCCACTGAAACCCATGATGGGTGGACGTGCATTCTCTAAGTGGGGAATAGACTTCGTAGGTCCTATTAATCCCCCGGCTAAGGGTTCACATGCTGAAAACATCATTGTTGCCACCGACTATCTAACAAAGTGGGTAGAGGTAAAAGCTACGACAAAGAATGATGCTCAGACAACTGCTAAGTTCCTATTTGAGAATGTGTTCACAAGATACGGGCTACCTATAGAGCTGGTAAGTGATAGAGGCACTCACTTCTTGAATGAAGTTATTGAAATCTCTTCCAAGAATTCTTGGTAGTACACAAGAAGTCTGCTCCCTATCACCCACAGGCTAATGGGCAAGCCGAAAGCACAAACAAGATTCTATGCAATGTGCTTACCAAATTGGTGAATAATAAACGCTCTGATTGGGACAAACAGCTACACCATGCTGTTTGGGCATACCGAGTGGCCTATAAAACGGTACTCCAAGCCACACCCTTTCAGATGGTATTCGGTCAAAATGCAATGTTACCTTTGGACTTCTTGATTCCCAGATTGAGAGAGCACAGGAGCATGAGCGGACGGGTCATGAACTCTCTTCGAGAATTTTTGACCTTGAACAATTAGGTGAAACCAGACTAAGAGCTATAGCAGGAATATATGCAGCTAAGAAATGACAGAAGGCGTACTTTGATTCCCATGTTAAGGATAAAGGATTAAAGGCCGGAGACTTAGTTTTGGTATATACTCTGAAACAACATGCGAGAAAGCTAGAAAAACGTGGTTATGGACCTATGATCATCAACAGGATTTCAACTAGTGGAGCAGTACAACTAACCACTTTAGAAGGCGATATTCTCCCTAGCTACATAAGCGGATGCAGAGTCAAGTTATATCAGGAACCTCTCACGGAGGAAATGCTCAATCGACTCAACACTGCCAAGAAACGTAAAGAAGAGGAAAAACGAGTTCGAGAAGAAGCTCAGGCAGAAGCCTTGGAACGCATCCGAAAAATGAAGATGAGAAGACAAGGACGAGATCAGCCAAGGATAGATGACTATGCGAACCCAGGATATCATATGGCTATGTGTAAAGTCTCAAGTGTAAGCCCCCATAGAATAGTTGACCGACGTCCTTTTGTAACCTTGGAGATAGGACAAAGAAAGGGTGCAAAGACTGCACGGGCCTTGATTGACTCAGGTGCAGCCACTAGTGCCGTTAAACTCTCTTACTGTCAAGAATTGAAGCTAAAAGTCAATCCTATAGAAGCATATCTCATAGGATTGGGAGGTGTGGAAACCCCTTGCATGGGCGAGGTGGAACTTCCCCTCTCCATTCAAGATGTTCTAATGACAGTTAAAGTACTAGTGTGTCAAGATGAGGATCTCACTGAGCCGCAAGTCTTGGATCAAGACTGGATCTATGACCATGCAGTCAACTTAAACCTAAGAAGTGGACTTCTTCAGGTATGGGTAAATCAGAGTCGAATTACAATTGAGTTAGATAATGGAACACTCAAGGAACTAGGAAAGGCACAGACTCCTGGTCCTTCCACGGGTACACATGAAGTTGACCATGTTGTTCTTGTCCAAAGCTATGTGATGCAAAGGAATGATGATCTCAATAAAGAAGTCAAGGACTCAACGGAACTCCCTTCTTTTCCAAAGGCTAGAGGGAGGCAGCAACCAAAGGTAGATCAATTATTGAAGACTACCCATGCTGGAGGCCAAAAGAACATGCGAAGCAGAATGACTCAGCCATTGAAACAATTGTGGGTGCGAAAAGGCGAGCGGCCTATTACAGTCAAGTGACATTAACCATCTCAACTTCCTATTAGTAATCAAGGACATGATACTAATAAGGAGACTTCCAAAACTTCTTTTGAGAAAGTGAAATCTATCTGGGTACCCAAGAAGTCGCTGAAGGCTGGCCCACAATCAAGACAAATTTGGGTGCCTAAGGCTTGCTTGTGGGCTCAACTAGTCAGGCACGAATCACATCATACACGCCAAGGTTCACTCACTCAAAGAGCCGTTACGCACTCTTGTTTAATACGCACGAACACACAGTCGCCCAGAAGCACGAACAGACTCACTTGTAAATGGGTCCCAAAAACGCCTCATTCCCAAGCAGACATACTCATAAAGCCCTCCAGAGTCTCCACTAAACCAAAACCGAAAGCCATCCATTGTGTTTGGCAGCCTAAAAATTGTAATAAAACCCCCGAACCCCATGTGTAAATTCATCCTCACTTGCTAACTACATCACTCATACACTGCATCTTTCCCTGTAGCTCGTAGGACTATCCACTCATTAACTACACACACAATCATCGAGCACTCACTGACCCACTAACCCATTACTCACCTCATGATAATGTTGTAACGGGGACAAAAAGTTTTCTATCTTGTCCATTACAATATTAACGCATGATTCTATATTCTCACAGAACCAGCAATTAAGCAATAACAATGGCAGAAGCAGGAGGCACCAGTTCCCAGGTAGGGTCTAGCGTACAGATTGTGGACATTGAAACCCTCCTCCTTGAACCACCACTCACTGAGAGGCCTCAAGAACTTCAAGCGGTGCATGTGCTCCCTATTCAGGACCCTCCTTAGGGACACACTTCTCAAGTGGGGAAACATGCTCATTGGTTTAGTGATGTCGCAGGGCCATTGGGTGATGGCACCTACTTCTGGGAAGCAGAAATTGAGTTCAATGGCAAATGGGGCCGCTACCATTTCTTCACTCACGAATTTGAGAACTATCAGAATGCAGAAGTGATGCGATCGGTATGGACCAAAGCGGGCTTGGATAGCTATTTCAGGGCACGTTTGCCTAAGCCAGATTTCCTACGCTGCTCCTATTTTGTCAGTACCATCACTCCTAGCAGGGCCAAGGGAGGTGATAGTACTTTTGTGCTGCCCTCACTATTACCAGGCCACGAACTCAAGAGATTCAAACTGACCCTCAATTTGGTACGGGAAGCATTGAACATGCAAGGCATGCATATTCCCACTGAGAAAGAAACAATGGTTCCAGGTAGGATGAAGCATAAGGATCTCAACAAATTGAAGGACATGGTAGCAATGACACCTACCATTGCTCTCCACCTACGAACGATTATGCAACATTTTGCTTTTCCCGCCCAAGAACGATTCACTATGCCACCAAAAAAGATATGGTTCAGCTTGTACTTGGCGGAGACAGAGAATCTCACCATCAACATACCACACTGGATCATTGATCAAATACACCTAGCCCATCAACGGTGGAATAAGAAACAGAAAAATGTACTTCATGGATGCTGTGCTCTCACAAGAATAATTTACAGGTGCTTAGCGTACGACGTGCTCATTCAAAGAGCACTAGTATGGTCCAGGGCCCAAGAGTTCCAAAGATGACTATCAACGACGGGTCCTCCATCGAAGAAGATGAGAGGGGGAGTTCAATTACCATGCGCTCAACCAAGGGGAGCCGTTTGTGGAGGTGACCCCTCCACAAACGAGGCGTGTCCGACCATTTACCATTCCCCTACCTAGACCAAGTGCAGAAGGACCCAACCTGGTGTTCCCTCCGATTCCATCGGACTTGGAGTTCCCACAGGGTTACACCCTTGCTGATTTGACAGATGAAGAAATTGCCCGTTTGATCAATGAGTCTAATCTGGAGACAGAAGTAGAGCAGACCCAAGGACAACAACCCACTACTACAACTTCAGCCCCGACCCAACCAAGAGTAGTAGAAGTAGAAGAGGATGAAGAAGGAACAGAAGAAAAAGAAGCAAACGAGGAATATGATCAAGAACACGACGAACTTTCAGAACTAGCAAGTGCCCCGGCATACTCGGCCCAAATAAAAAGATTATACGAAACCATGAAGCGAGTACAAGAACAACACAAACTGTCGCTCGAGACAGGAAAGATGATCATGAGCCAAATGTTAGCCGAGGAAGGTGTGGATGACATGTTTATTGAATCGATGAACCTGCACGCAGACGTAGTAGGCTTAGATGAGGCTGTTCATGCAGCTATGACTTATATTCATCGATTTGAGAAACGAGTACCTACTTGCCCCATGCGATCTGAAAAACAAATCCACATCAATGTATCAGAACCAGGAGGTAACACACAAATAGAAGCACATCAGGCGGAACCACTCTCACCTGACCCACCTCACCTCTCACTACACAAGTCACCTCACCACCTGGCACTACCATGCCTATTTCTGCCATTACCACAGTCGTCATGGGAATTCCTCTCTCTCCCGGTATCCAATTCGGAGGAGTTACCATGCCCACTTTCACAACACTCTTCACAAATATCACATCCACCCCACCCACTGTTCCCATCTACATAGTCATACACACGTTCGACACAATGGAAACATCACTAGCCACAGCACCACTCCCACCCCCCATGCAGCCTCAATCTCCCATACCCCCTCCACCTACCTCACCACTTGACTCCACAGCATTCACAACTCCCTTCCCCTTCCCCATTTCCCCTGCATCTTCATCTTTCCCTGCATCGTTTAATGTAAATAGTATATTCATGGCATTACATCAATGCGTGTATCAACTTCAGAGTGAGTATCAGGCTCTCGAAGACCGTCATCATCAACTGACTAAGAATCATCAACAACTACAGAGACAACTTACAATTATAGAAGAAGAAAATGCAGTCCTCAATCAACGTTACACCACACTCGAGCAAGCTCATCAAACCCTCCTGGAGACACCCCAAACATCACAAGTGCCAGGTGTCAAACAACTCGAAGCCTTACTGGAGGTCTACCAAACAGATAATCTAAGAGTCCGGTGAAATTTGACTCTACTCCGAAAACACATGGCTACAGCCCTTGAAGAAAACAAGCGTCTGCAGAAGCAAAATGAAGAAAACCTGGAAGCTGCCATGGAAGGCTCTCCCCATGAAATCGACCCAGAACAATTCAAAGCAGTTCCCTCAGAAACCATGAAAACAATCTTGGAAAGCTATGCCGATCTATTAGAAGCACATGACGATTTGGAAAAGGAACGGGATGAGCTACGTTGCCAGCTCAGGGAACAGGAGGCACAACCCAAAGTCATAGAAACAACCTCGACTTCAGCGGAAGTAAAGGCATTAACAGAGCAGGTGGCGGAACTGCAGAAGAAGTTATTGGAATATGAAAGACAGCCCTCTCCAGTTGTAGAACGAGAGCGAGATGAATTGGTACACATTGAGGTGGACGAAACGTATGAGGAACCATATGTTCCTATGCCAATGCCAGGTGGTCAGAAAACCTCAGAAGGAATGGACACCTTGGAAGTCGAAGTACCCGAATGGCTCCAGACACTAGAAAAAACAGCTACAACCCATGAAGATCGAGTGGCAATCCAAATCCAATCAATGGCCAAATTACAAGACACCATCATAAAGTCAGAGTATTTCCGCAGTATGTCTCATCATAGATGGATCGGCACCAACGACGATCAGTATGTGCCATACTGTGTACTCCTGGCAGATTACAACGCAGAGATCCAACGATGATGTGGCAAGGCTCCAACTTTCGCCACACAATTTGGGCCCGATGATATCCCAGAGAGTGCTAAAAAGGGATCCATTCATCAACCCACCTAGAGGATCCGGCTTCTCGAGACCTACCCAGAGATGGTTCGTACTTGGACTAACATGCCACTCTTTATTAAATACAATCCTTGTTATGTTCCAGTCTTCCGCAGACGCACCTGGCCCGAGTTTACCATTGCTGTCAAGAACATCAAAGGCTGTGAAAAGTGGTTAAACTATGTTTATCTAGCACCTCCACAAGGACCTCCCATTATGAATTATATGATTTCTACCATCCGTCACTGGAGCATTCGACTACGAAATACCCCCGATGTGATGGCCCAAATGTGCATGAAAATCTTTGAATTAATGTTGATCACATTCAGGACATTCAAGAACATTAAAGACCCCCACTTCTCAGGAGTTGGCTTCCTTACAGGCAATCAAGATCTGGTATACGACATGAGCACCACCCCATCAATAGAGGTAATATATGCTTGGCACGCCAGAATCAAGTACCTCCCAGCTTGCTTTAAACAGACATTCGAGGAGATGTTCGTAACAGGATTCTGGGAATATCACTCAGAAATATTTGTACCCAGGCCCTCACATCTCCTCCACTTATTCGCTCTGGAAAGAACCATCCGTTCAGAACAATTACGGGTGCCGCATCCAGACGTCCCAGGACTAGTGAATTGGGATGCATTGTTAACAGACCTAGCACGGGGACTACGATTAGAAGAACACGACCTCGCTTTCGATGTTGTTCAATATTATGTCCAACGCACAGTTAGACAAGGGTCTGTCAAAGAAGACAGACGCGAGAGCGGGGGGGGGGGGTGTTGGCAGTAGTCAAGGAACTGAAGGATTCACAAGACAAGGAAGCCTACGAAGGGAGTCGGAGCGAAGAGAAAGCACAAGCAGACACAGTAGTCAAAGAAGATCTGGCAAGTAGGCCATTTAAATTTTTCAGGCATCAAAGAGTTGAGCACACAAGAAGAAGGAGCAAGTAGGGAGCTCCAGGAAATGTATGTCAAAATGTTAAGAGAAATCCCTACAAAAATAGTGATTTTCATCACTAAAAACCATTGTAAATATCATTTCATATTTTTGTAGCTCCATTTTGTGCAAGCCAAGGAGTCCTTGAGCTTGAGGAGCTTTAGAAGTACCTACCTATCAGTTTTCACATTTTTTAGACTCCGTTTGAACCTCCAAATAGGGCAGAGAACCTAATTTTTAACTAGGCCGGACACTAGGTCTGGACAAGGCCAAAACCTAGTCAAAAACTATAAATAGAGCTAGAGAGCTCATTTTTGAGGTTAGCTTGTAATTGATTTGAACTTGTATGAGCTTTTTGAAAGTAATCTAAAGAACTCCATTGATTCTCACTCTTTGTCTTGCCTTGTGCGCGTGTGTGTATGTGTGTGCATGTTAGTGTGCTTCGCACTCACACACTTGTGCCTTCACTTGCTCGAGGTCATCATACCATCCTCACGTCTTCCCGGATTGACATTAAAGGAGGTGCTACTCATCACTGAGCTACAACATTGCAGTAACATTAGGAACAATAGCAGTAGTTCAACCTTCACCGAACAGTGCTCATAGTCAAACTCAACCGAAGACACAGAAGGACTCAACAGTTACAGACACACAGTGCTTGAAGATTCAGTACACAACTTAGGAAGGCTCTTACCGTAGCTTAATCTTTGCCGTACGAACATAGACCTCAATACTGAAGACAATACAATACAAACCCGAATACCAGAAAAGCTACCATAGCTACACAGACTTCACCAAACACTGGCAGACCATTCAAGAAGAATAACAACACAATACGTGAACTAACACAACAATCCCAATAGAGACTCACAAATCACTTACTCACACAACAGTACAACGATCTACCGTATGTAAATGAAACTCACAATCGCAACAGAGATCGATAGACAACAAACACGGATATGCACAGTATACTCAGAGTACTCAGAAATTAGCCAAACAGCGCTACAGCAATGCTCAGACAATCACCCAGAGGGACAGTCTGGTGATTCCACGTATTGTCACTAAGCATCTCTTTTCATTGCTTTATATAAAAGATTATAACTGTCAGTGTAACAACTTTTTGCGCGTGTGAACAAAAGATTCAGTTTTACAACTTCCAATCTGGTGGCCGACTAACACTCTGGCACGCACGGTGGACTCAAACCCGTAGGTTTTACAAAATTACTGTTCTTCTGTAATTCCGTCTAAATACATGTTTCTGACTAATCTAAAGGTTCGGGTGATTTTCTTCTTTAAATTTTCTAACAGCTGTTTGAGAGTATCCGGTTCTACTAGTTGTGCATACTCTTACAGAACTTACAGCTATAGCTTCGGTCAGCAAAATTTCTGCTTGCGTCTGCAGAAAGGCTTCTTGTAGGTAGAAATCGTTTGATAGGGCCGCATCTCTAGAAACTTTCATTTTTGCCACTTGTTTCTCCATCTTGCTTACTCTTTCTTTCTGATTGTCCAGCTGATTCTCCCTTCTTTCGATCTTTTGATTCTGAAACTGTATGGTTCTGGAATATGCATCCCTTTCTCTTCGGAGATCTGTTATTACTTTTTGTAATTGTGCTTCTAATGTTTTCGCCGTAGAATGTTGTTTACCTCGTTGAATTCTATCTTACATTCCTGGAGTTCTTCGGTTGTTTTCATTGCCAGATCGTACTATTCTTGGCCTTTTTGTACCACTTCGTCTAGTTGAACTCTGGTTTCTTCGAGCAGATTTCCTAATGCGATTCTTGCATCTTCTTTGTCCTGTAACTCTTATTTCATTTTACTGATTTCGACATTTGCATTCTGTAATGATTCTTCTTTCTTTGTGAGCTCAGCCACCGCCGCATCTCTCTGTCTGGTAACCATTTCCTGTTCGGCAATTCTAGCCTGTAATTCCTTCAACTGTTCTTGTAGAGATTGGTTTTCAGCTTTGGCTACTAGTACTTCTTCCTGTAGGGGGCTAATGTCGGCTTCTAGTAGATCTACTTTATGTTGGAAGTCATTGCGAATATTCTCTGTTACTTGCTTCATTTGCGCAGGGAGTTGTTGTGATAAATTGATTAGCAGTTGACCCATTGACGCTAACTCAGAGAATACGGGGATGGACGTGAGTGGAGGAGGGGGACGAGGTTGGGAAGAGGATGCGGTGAGGAGTTGCTGGGAGTTCGGTGGAGAGTAGTTAGGCGATGAAGATGAAGAAGTTGCGAGTTCGTCGGGTTCATTGGGTGGAATAGGAAGGATGGGGTTGAGCGGAGGTTCCGGTGGTGGAGTGGGCAGGATAGGGTTAGGTTCTGTTACCTGTTCTGTTGTTTGTTGTGCAGTGTCGGTAGCTCTGGACTCAACTGCTTTCAGAAGTTCATCGAAAACTTCTTTAACGATCTGTTCTTCATTTCTTTGTTTTTCTTGCTCTGATTGTTGCTGTGATGTCTCTTGTGACGAGCTTGTGTTGGATTTGGTGTGATCCTCCTGTTCTTGTTGTCCTTCTTATGAAGATTGTGCTAATGATTCGTGCTGCATAGACGTTGCGATGTCATGGAAGGTTTCTTCGTCCTGTTTTTCTTCTTCCTTGTTATCTTCTTTGTTTTTTTCGGCCGACCCTTGGGCTTCACTTTCAGAGGAACTGATTCTAATTCTTTTCCGGCGGAAGAGTTGATTGAGTTCCTCTTCGTCTTCTTCATCGTCCTCCAATAATTGCACAGAATCTTCATGGCGCAGGATCGGGCCTCTAGGTGGTGGTTGTGCTGTAAGAATGGCCGAAAAAAGGAAAGAAATAATGTGCGGCAATTTGGACCTTGGCATTCCTCCTTTGTTTACCTGTTTAATTATTGAAACGCATTCCTTGTGAATGCGGTGGAAGAAATAGGATGCAAAATTTATTGGTTCTCTAGCAGCTAAATCAATGGCGGAGTAGAATGGACGCGATATTCCATAAGTATGTTTCTGTAGGTTCAGGATAGCTACTAAGAACTGAAGGGTGGATCTCTCAGGTTCCGGTCGACATAGGATCGCGTATTCGTTGGATGAATGCCTAGGGAATAACTGATTCATGGTGGATAATGGCAGATTCGGGCCATTCTCTCGACCTTGCGAAGGGAGTCAAAATGACTCAGCGAAAGTTTGGAAGGTGATTACGGTTCGGGAGGGTAGGGATGTGATAGCCTAACTTTGCTCGTTGGCAGGTGTTTTAGCGATAGCGGCGATGATCTGAGCAAAAAACGGGGTGGGATTCCACTGAATGCCACGGTAGTTCAGCGAAATTGGATAACCCGCGGGTGCGCAGAAACTCTCCTACCTCGGTAGGGAGTCCGTCACGAAAAGGGGCATAGTTTGCCAGAGCTTCCATGGCGCAAGCGATGACAGCAAGCACAAAACGCAAACGCACAGGGTATACACAGTCACACAAATCACGCAAGCACAATAGCGATTTTTGGCGAAATGGAGAAGGTTAAGTAGATGTTCGGCAGTGGGGAGCAATCAAAATCACTAATAATCGTTCGTCGTTGAGATGATAACTTCTTAACTTCGGTGTGCATGCATGAGTAGCTGGAAAGGGCAGGGTGGTTGTTGACATAATTAGGTATCAAAACGCGGATATTTACAGACTTATTTTATTAAGCACGCAAAAAATAAAAGAAAAGAAAAGAAGAGAAAAGGAAAGAAAAGAGAACGCCAAAAGACGCGGCCAACCGCGAAACGTTTCATTGCGGGTTAGATGTTTGTTGATACGGCCGCAGCTTCGAGCCGTTGATGACTTTCGGAAGAGGAATTCCGATCAAAGTAGTCAACCGAAAAGTTGATGGGCCCACTTGTTCAAAAATCCGGTAGGGGCTAAACCATTGTAAAATAGTACAAGTTGTCCCACCGTAAAAACTGGGGTTTTTAGATAGCAATTATGTGTTCGAGCTTGTCTTAGCTGTACTTCCTGCATAGTTAGAAAAATTTGCCATCGGTGCTCATCCAGTTCTCTGAGTGTATCTAGCCGAAATGATAAAGAATCTTATGGTATTAATTTCTGAGTGAGAGCCACACGTAAGCTTGGCACAATAATTTCCATGGGTGCTATGGCTTCCAATCCATAAGCTAGTTTGAAGGGTGTTAGACCTGTTGCTACCTTATAGGTAGTTCGGTATGCCCACAGGATTGGAGGTCACAGTTGGTCCCATCTTTTCGGTGTTTCCAAAATGAGTTTTCGAAGCATATTCAGCAGGGTCTTGTTTGTACTCTCAGCCAAACCATTTGCACGAGGATAATATGGTGAACTGAATTTATGCATGATTTGAAAAGAATGTGTGAGTACTTTCATTAGATTGTTAACAAAATGAGTGCCCTTATCTGTAACAAGCTCCAGAGGTAATCCAAAGCGCGGAAAGATATCTTTCATTAGGAAATTTGCCACCAAAACAGTTGTGGCAGATTTTAAAGCCCATGCTTCTGCCCATCTGGTTGCATAGTCTGTACAGGTTAGCATATAACAATTATTGCTGAGTATTATTGGTGGTGTAATAGGTCCGATAAAGTCTAGACCCCACTTCTGAAAAGGCTCTAATGGTAAGACAGGTTGTAGGGGGAAAAGATGACCTTGCAGGGGCTGTCCAGATCTCTGACAACTATCACATTGTTTGACCAACTGTGATACATCCTTGTATATAGTAGGCCACCAAAGTCCGCTTTGCAGAATTTTTCGGTGCGTTAAATTTGTTGCAAAATGGCCACCGGAAGGAATTGAGTGAGCCAAAGTAATGACTGAGTTAACTTCATGTGGTTGAATACAACGAAGTAAAACTCTAGTGTGATCCATATAGTATAATTCCCCAGCAATCAACCGAAATCGGCGGCTGAAAACTGCAATTTTCCTACGTATTACAGTAGAAGTCTGAGAAGGGAGGCATCCATCAGTAAGAAAGGTCAATATCTGATCATAGTATGTAGATGGCATAGCTGGGTTTGCAATTTCATCATTAGTCGGTTCAGAAACATAAATTGCCGGTGTTGTGTCATCTACACCGACCGGAGCTTCACCGGAATCTAAGCGAGAAAGGAAATCTGCTAAGGCATGTGAACTGCCAGGCCGATGAATAACTTCGTAATCAAATTCTTGTAAAAGCAGAACCCATCGCGCTAATCGGCCATCTAAGTGTTGTTGCCGAACCAGATAGACAAGTGCAGCATGATCTACATGAAAAGTAAATTTGCAGCCAAGTAAATAATGCCTGAACTTCCTGACAAAGTATACTAAACCCAGACATTCCCTTTCAGTTACAGAGTAATTCTTTTCCGAAGGGGCAAGCCTTCGACTTGCATAGTATACTGGTCTGAACCACTTATTCGTTTGTTGCATTAATACGCTTCCAATTGCTATATCTGAGGCATCAACAAATACATGAAAGGGGTGATACCAGTCGGGAGGCTGTAAGATGGGAACTTGTGTTAATAAACACTTTAAACGATCAAATGCTATCTGACATTCCTGAGTCCACTCAAATTGTCGAGGAGTCTTGGTGATTAATCTGTTCAGTGGTATTGCCAAATGAGCAAGCCACCGTAAGTGCCGACCATGCCATCTTACTTGGCCCATGAAGCGCATCACTTCCTTAGGTGTAGTGGGCACAGGTGCTTCTAACACAGCTGTAATTTTATCTGGATCCACCTGTATACCTTGTGCATATACGATGTGGCCAAGTAGTCTTCCACATGAAACCGCAAACACAGATTTTTTTGGGTTCAAAAAGAGTCTGTATTCTCTGCATTTTTCAAAGCAACACCGTAAATGGAACAAGTGTGCTACTATCTTGCCAAATAATGAAAAATCATCAAGATAAACTTGCATAAACGAGGTAAGATAAGGGGAGAATATTTCCTGCATACACCTTTGAAAAGTACTTGGGGCATTTCTTAATCCAAACCACATTACGGTACAAGCAAAAACGCCCCAATTGGTGATGAAAGCGGTCTTTGGTATATCCTGTTCAGCCATTCTAACTTGATTATACCCACTATATCCATCTAGGAATGAATACATTTCATGTCCTGCTACTCTATCAAGCATTGTGTCAAGAAAAGGTAGCGGAAATGGATCAGGCACCGTAGCTGCATTCAGTTTCCGGTAATCTACACATATTCGTAGGTGCTTATTCTTTTTAGGCACAATAACAATTGGTGAGATCCATTCAGCATGCTCTACTGGTACAATGAATCCGACTTTGAGTAGCCTATCAAGTTCTGCCTTTACCTGTGATGCATAGTTTGGATTCATCCGGTAGCTTGGTTGTTTGATTGGTTTTGCTTCCGGCTTCAGCATGACCCTGTGTTGATAAATGTGCGGGTCCAAACCCTTCATATCTTTGTAATCCCATGCAAACACGTCGGAGAACTCTCGGAGTAGCTGGATTAGGTCTGCTTGAAATGTTTTCGGTAAGTTTTCTTTTATCTTGACAGGACGCGGATGGTCTTCATCTAAAGTGATCAACTGATCCTCTGGAACATAAAATTGTCGGGGCTTCTCTGTATCATCAGCTGGCTTAAAAAGTTGTTGCAGTTGAGCATCATCTATAGTAGCACTATCTTCCTTCTTATCTTCTTCTGTTACAGGCATCACCGTACAAACTGCGGGATTCCAATTATCTACAACAGATTGTAGATCAACAGTTCCTAGGGAGATTAAGTCAATGTTGTTCTTTAAAAACCCTTCTTCTTCATCATCTGACAACCCATCTAACATATGAACTGGTTCTGCAAAATATGGTCTAGCATGCAATTCGCAAGGCTGTATAGCATCTAGTTTTACAATATATTTACGATTAGTATCTTTGAAAGTGAGTTCTTGTGCAGACCAATCTTGTATGACCTTAGCTTGCTTCAGCCAAGGACGGCCAAAAAGAAGATTATAATCAAGGGTGGATTCCGGTAATTCTAGGACGACAAAGGTCATCTTAAATGTGGTACCCTGCAAAGTTATTGGTACATTCCGTACAAGTCCTACTGGATGGACTCTTGACTGGTCAGCCATTCTGACAAAGAACTGAACTGGTTCGATTTCAGTCCATCCTAACTTCTGTTGATATATTTAGGTAGTGATGTGTGTGAACACACTAGGACCGTCGGGGCACTTTTTTCCCTCTTTAGGAGGTTTTTTTCCCCCGGCTTGTATATACGTGTAATAAAGTAAGTCTATGATCTAGGGATCCGATGGCTTCAGACAGATCTGAAATCGGATACCGTTTGGTCACTCGTCTGTAGGACCAAAGATCTCAAGACTAGACTCAAGCATAAGTCATGTGCTCTCATATTCAAGTAATCCACTTAGCCTAGTGGTTAAGTCTCATGGTTGTGAAGGAGGAGGTCTTGGGTTCAACTCCCATGGGGAGCATGGGGAGAGAGTTTTGCCCAAAGAGCTCTAGAGCCTTCTAACTCAAGTTAACGTGAGTTAACTTGAGTCCAGTGGACTTAACTCAAGAGGTCAGTACAACAACCACTAGTGGACTCTAGTGGAAGGTACTAAAGTAGTGGTCGAGATCACTCCAGCCACTAATAGACTCTAGTGGTGGATATGAAAGGAGTGGAGGAGATTGCACATGCACTTGTGGACTCTAGTTACATTTGTGGTCCTCATTAGTTCAAGCAGCTATATATACAGGCATAAGGTTGGGAGGAGAGTCATCTCTCTAGTATGTGATGGTCGTAATTCTTGTACTGTTGCAATACGCCTATTGCCCTAATGGGCTACTTATCTTTGTACATTCTCTAGTAATACATTCAGTATTGTGTGTTTGTGCTCCAAGCTTCTTCTTCCTCCTTGTGTTGTTCCCGTGCTTCCGTAGACATCTTTCTCCAACAATTGGTATCAGAGCAGGTCATCGCTTCATCTAGGGCGCCGTCGACACTCCTCCGTTTGCAGTCTCAGAATCGTATGAATTTTGGCCTCCGAACGCAATATTGTAGCACTTGTGCAGGCTATTTCATCTTTTTGTGCCAAAGGTATATACCAGTTTTTGTTCGCCAGTTTAAGCGTCTCGAAGTCTGCTACAGGTCTAGCAGAACTCATTTGGGCAGTTTCGTTCAACTTTTTGAGATACAGTCGATTTTCTGCATCAAGGTATTTTAGTCACCGGCCATGGCTGAAAGCAGTGATGTATTCCGTATATTGGTTGTTGAGGATAAGTTGGATGGTACCAACTACCCATTATGGGCTTATATGATGGGACATGTATTGGTTGCAAAAGGACTCTGGAACATTGTGCAGGGTGTTGAAAGACGTCCTGTTACACCTCTAACAACAGGTACTGCAAATACAGGTGCTGGAGCTGATGAAGATGGTGTCGAAGATGATATTCCGCAGATTCCTATTCGTGCTGCTGTTTCTGTTGCACCTACTGCAGAGCAGATTCGTTGGGATGGCAGAGATGCCCAGGCACATGCATTGATAGCTTTGTCTGTCAAACGTGCCATTATTCCTCATATTCGCTCTTGCAGAACAGCTAGGGATGCTTGGGATACACTTACCACATTGTACCAAGCTAGGAATCAGGCTCGTGTTGCTTACCTCCAAAAACAGTTGGAGAGTGAGCACATGAATGAAGGTGATTCTATGGATAGTTTCCTAACGAAGATCAAAGATTTGAAGGAACAATTGATTTCTGCTGATGAGGTTATACCAGATAGCTCACTTGTGCAGACCGTTCTGAATGGTCTTCTTGATTCATATCAGAGTTTTGCTTCTACTCTTCGGTTGATGATGAAAGGTAATCCAAATGCCTTATCATTTGAGGAGTTAGTCTCTGTTCTATTGCAGGAAGATCAGTCCAGGCAGAACAGGTCCATTATGCGAGTTGCAGATCAAGCTTTCCTGGCTAGTCAGAAGGGCAAAGGAAAATGGAGCTCTTCAACTAGTAAGCAGAAATCTGCTAATTCTGCATATTCCAAGAAGGAAGATAAAGATGAGAAGAAATCAGAAAAGCTGAAATTGTTCTGTAAGTACTGTAAAGGGAATGATCATATCATAAAGAAATGTCCAAAATTGGCTGCTAAAGAGGCAAAGAAGAAAGAGGCTGGAATGGTTGTTGCAGAGGCCTCTACACCAAAAACAAAGTCTGCAAATCTTGTGCAGGAAGAAGAATGGGCGTTTACTATTGTCTGCAGTTTTGACCCATCTTCTCATGAGCAGTGCATGTCTGTAGTAGACTCAGATGTTTGCCTAGTATTTTGACAGTGGGGCGACCAAACATATTACCTCGCAGCGCAGTTTCTTCTCTTCACTCGAGCCTGCCCCTACAGGGAATACTGTTACATGCGCCAACAACTCCTCTTATCCTGTTATGGGAGTTGGTAAGATCATTTTGACTACTGCTGATGGTAGTTCTTTCACTTTGTCATATGCTTTATTTGTGCAAGGGATCAAAAAGAACCTGTTATCAGTTTCTGCATTAGCCAAGATTGGCTTGGTTGTGAAATTTGTTGATGACAGGTGTACAGTTCATGATCTATTAAATGGCCATGTGATTATTGCTTCTGGCATTTTATGTCGTGGGCTGTATAAGCTCATAGACTATGAAAGATCTATGAATGATTTGGCATGTGCAGTTCATGATTCTCAGGCTATGTCAGATGCAAAGCTTTGGCATGCACACTTTGGTCATCTGAATTTTGCTAGTTTGCTACGCCTGCAGAAATCTGAAATGGTGTCCTCCTTGCCCAAACTTGAGGCACCTGGAAAACATGTTTGTGACGGCTGTATTTTGGGCAAAATGCAGCGTTCATCCTTTCCAAAAGATGGTTTAGTTCGGGCTACGTAGAAATTGCAGCTTGTACATAGTGATGTCTGTGGTCCTATGCAGACACCCTCTTTTGGAAATTACCTTTACTTCGTCACTTTCATTGATGATTTTTCCATGCATGCATGGGTATATCCACTCAAAGCAAAGTCCGAAGTGTGCTTCAAACAGTTTTTGGTTTTGGCTGAAAATCTGTCAGCATGTAAAATGGGCACCCTCCGTTCTGATCGAGGGGGGGAATATATGTCTTTTGGTTTTAATGCATTTCTCATTGAACGAGGGATAAAACACCAGTGTATAGTGCCATATACACCTCAACAGAATGGAGTTGCTGAACGAAAGAACATGTCACTCATGGAGATGGCGAGGTGCATGGTCAAGAGTCAGGCTTTACCTCATAGTTTCTCGCTTGAGGCTGTCATGTGTGTAGCATATGTACTTAACAGGTGTCCCACTAAAGCGCTGCAGTCTATCACTCCATATGAGGCTTGGCATGACCGCAAGCCATCTGTTGCTCATCTGCATGTTTTTGGTTTTTTGGCATATGCACTAGTGCCTGAACAACATCGTAGAAAATTGGATGATAAGGCAGTAAAATGTATTTTTGTTGGGTACAGTTCTGAAAGTAAAGGCTATCGTCTGTATCATCTACAGACTAAACGCATTTTGGTTAGCCGTGATGTTGTCTTTGTGGAAGATGCTATTCAGCCATTGCTTTCATGTACTAAGGAGACATCTGTTAGCTCCAAAGACATGTATGATACTTTGATGCCTCTTTTTACAAGTGGACAGTCTAGTGCTGCTCCTAATGAGGAAACTTCTCAGCCTTTGCAGGTTTCATATGATGATGCAGATCATTCTATTTCTGATGCAGATTTACATGATGCACTTGTTGATGAGAGAGCTAATATTGAGCAGGCAAAAACTATGCCAAAATGGTTGGTGCAGACTTTGCGTGATAGCAAATTAGATGCACCTTTGTCATATTGTACTCGTTCAGGCTCTCATAGTACCTCCTTTGCATCAAATTGCTATGCTATGGCTGTGTCTAGTCTCTGTGATGAGAATGAACCTGTTTCTTTTGATGAAGCACAAAATTCAGAAAATTGGATGGCTGCTATGCAATTTGAATATGATGCTATAATGCAGAATGGTACATGGTCTTTATGTGACTTGCCTCCTAGCAAGAAGGCCATTGGCACTAAGTGGGTATACAAGCTGAAGCATAAACCTGATGGTACAGTTGATAGGTATAAGTCTAGGATTGTTGCAAAGGGTTATGCACAGGAAAGAGGCATTGATTTTGATGAGACCTTTGCACCTACATGACGTATAACTACTGTTCGGAGCATTTGTGCACTTGCAGCCCATCATGGTTGGAATGTACATCAGTTGGACATTGAAACAGCATTTCTGAATGGTGACTTGCATGAAGAAGTGTATGTTTTTCAGCCTTGTGGCTTTGTGCAGAAAGGGCATGAAAACCAAGTGTGCAGGTTAAAGAAGTCATTATATGGTTTAAAGCAAGCACCACGTGCTTGGTATGAGAAGATACATGCCTATCTGGTTGCACATGGTTTTGAGAATAGTCCAACTGAAAGCACCTTATATGTTAAACGTGCTAATGATGTGCTTCTAATCATTGTTGTCTATGTTGATGACATGCTGCTCACTGGTCCTATTGAGAAGCATATTGCTGATTTCAAGGCTGATTTGCATGCCTCATTTGAGATGTCTGATTTGGGGCATTTGCATCACTATTTGGGCATTCAGTTTATGCAAGTTGATGGTGGAATGGCTTTGTGTCAAACGAAATATATTGACACATTATTGCAGCGTTTTGGCCTTGAAGACTGTAAGCCTATTGCCACTCCTATGGATACAGGTTTACGATTGAGTCTTCATGATGCTGGAGATGCATTTGATGTTGTTCTCTATCAGGAGGCTGTTGGATGCTTGATTTACTTATGCATTACTCGGCCAGATATTCAGTTTGCTGTCTCACAGATGAGCACGTTTATGCATTGCCCAGGAGTCATGCATTGGAAGGCGGTTAAGCGCATCTTTCGCTACTTGAGTGGTACTTGGCTACTTGGGTTGTTTTATCCCAAGGGGGGATCACTACCGCCAGATTTGCATGCTTTTTCTGAATCAGATTGGGTTGGTTGCTATGACACTCGTGTGTCCACCAGTGGTTTTTGCTTCATACTTGGTAGCTCATGTATATCTTGGTTGAGCAAGAAGCAGCCTACTGTGGCCACTTCTAGTTGTGAGGCTGAGTATAGGGCAGCTTTCACAACGACTGTTGAGTGTGTGTGGCTCAGATGCCTTATGGCTCATTTCGGTGTTGGCCAGTCTTCTGCCACCACCATCTTCACTGACAGTCAGAGCGCATTGGCAGTTGCGAGGAACCCTGTGTTCCATGCTCGCACTAAGCACATTGAGGTGCATTATCACTATGTCAGGGAGAGGTTCTCTGCAGGGGAGATCAGCTTGGCATATGTGCCCACGCAGGAGAACATAGCAGACCTTTTCACGAAGGCTCTGCCTAGGGAGAAGTTTGAAGCTTTCCGCAAAGCTTTGGGCTTACTTCCTTTTGTGGAGTGATTTCCACATAGCTTGGCACTTCCTTATACATGAGTGTCAGCTCCTTGTTCACCGCATCACTCCTAGGGGGGATTTGTTGATATATTTAGGTAGTGATGTGTGTGAACACACTAGGACCGTCGGGGCACTTTTTTCCCTCTTTAGGAGGTTCTTTTCCCCCAGCTTGTATATACGCCTATTGCCCTAATGGGCTACTTATCTTTGTACATTCTCTAGTAATACATTTAGTATTGTGTGTTTGTGCTCCAAGCTTCTTCGTCCTCCTTGTGATGTTCGCGTGCTTCCGCAGACATCTTTCTCCAACAACTTCTTACACAGTGCAACAGTAGCAATGTTGACTCCAGATCCTCCATCAATTAGTACCTTTGTAATTTTATGATTTTTATACCATACCGTAATTAAAGGAACCAAATGATCGACCGTAGAATCAGGTTCCGGTTGCACTGCCGTTGTTGCTGGAATGCAAGAAGGTACAGGACTGAAGTGTTGTTGGAATTGTTGTCGAACTCCTGGTACTAGTGCAAGTAATTGGCCAAGAGGAAGAGTAATGGACGCTTTAGATGAAATCTCCCAGGCCTTATGTGATTGAATTGTGCTTTCCACGGATTCTGAAGATGATGCGCCAGCTAAAGAGGATGTATCTACTGAAGATGATGTGCCTGCTACTGAATTAGAATCTTGTTTTTGTGTTCCTTCCTTGGTTAGCGGAGCCTGGGTCACCGGAATAGGATCTGGAAACACTGGAGGTTCGGCGGTGGTCCATTGACTGGCCTTATCATACATCCTTTGTTGTTCACGTATGCCTGGTTCAAATACTTCTACCGCTGGTTGCAGTTGCTTACCGGATCGGGTCTGAATTATTGCAGCTTGCGTTTCTACGGGTGTGATTTGTACCATATTAGTCATTGGGTTTTGTCGTTCTTTCTTCCTCTGATCATACTCAGCTACATCCTTACAAAATCTTCTAATGTGACCAAATTCACCACAAAAATGGCAGCACGGTGGTGGCAAATTGGGATTTTCCTGTGCTGGTCCGGCCTGCCAGCGATTTGCATTGTAGTTATTATTTCTCTGTCCTCTGTAATTTTGATAGCCTTGTTGCTGGTTGTTTCTCATTTACGGAGGTACATAATGATTGGCTGGCTGTCCTGGTTCCTATATAATAGCATTGACAGTTGTGGTTCCCTGCACTTTGGCGTTGTATGCACAATTTTCGGTAGTATGTTCGGTTGTGTTGCAGATAGCGCAAAACAACTGATTAAGTGCACAAGTGGCACTAGTGTGCCCTGAATTCTTGCATGTGGTGCAGAACATTTGTCTGGTCGGGTCTTCTGCAACATTTTTATTTGCCTTTAACCATTCCAAGTCTTCTGTAAATCCTCCAACCTTGTTTTCCAGCTGTAAAGCTATTGCAATCACTGCATCTAGCGTCATAGCTCCTACACAGCATATGATCATAATCTGTTTAAGTTGCGGAGTCAATCCATTGATAAAACATTGAGTGATAACGTCATCCGGTAGGTTGGCATGTGCTGGTGGTAATTGCCTCAAATGGGTTCTGAATAGAGTGGCATATTCCTGCACTATTTGATTTATCTTCTGTCTATTGTTTTGCAGGTAATAGAAAATTTCGGCTGGATTCTTCTTTAGCCTGAATCTTTGCAAAAATGCATCCCTTACTGCTTCATAGGTGCTGAAATGGTTAATATCATATTCTGTAAGCCATCTGGCTGCTTCATTAACCAATGTAGACTGGAAGACAATAGCCTTATACGCTGGATCGGGTGGATGGTTGAGCACTGCGTAACTTATTTCAAATGTGCATACATGAGCATCTGGGTCATCTCTTGGAAATCCACCGAATTTAGTGTACGTTACTCCGGTTGGAGTCGACCTTGGTGGGCATAGTTGTTGTTGTTGCTGTTGTTGTTGTTGTTGCCCGTTCATGGCGCTGATGGTTGTATTGTGACTATCTTCTGTACCCCGAGGCTAAATATCTGAATCATCAGAATCTGTATCGTCAGCTCCCAATAGCGGTGACTGGACTGATGATTCACCAAAAAATGGTAAATCGCCGCCGAAAAACTGCGATCTTTCAGCAACTGGTACCGAAATATCACCGGAATGTGTCGATTTTTCACCAATACAGGGTGCTTTTTCTCCCTTGCTAATTTCTTTGACTAAGACATTTCTATTCGTAAACAAGTTCGAATCTTTACTCAATGATGTTAAAAATTAACTTCATACTGCATCCTGTTAGATTCTGGAGTTACTATATCTTCGACAGATTGTGACGAAATCACACCGGAATCTGCCAGAGATTTAGTTCGTTCCACTAGAATATGACCGGAATCCTTACTAACGTTCTTTACTTTCTTGACAACTGGGTTAGACCTATCTGTGCTTTTACCTCCTGGAGGCGTCCTTAGCAAATTAGGTACCCCAGGCTGGCGGTTCTTTGGATACGTTTCACCGGATCGAGTAATCGGCATGTATCATCTTTTGGTACTAATCGCGTACTATTACTGTGGATTTACAATTTACAGTCACGTTTCCATAACTGATTTGCAACAATCTGATATGTTGCCACCTTCCCACAGACGGCGCCAGTGTTAAACGCTGTGTTTTAACTGTCAGAAGTGCATTTAAACGTTGTTGGGTTCTTGGGAGTGGAAGGGGTCTGTAAAAACAGAGGCCCTATGCTTGTTTCCCAAAATGACTTCACACCACAATATACTAATATTCAAGACTTCTATCATGAATCGGTATACCCTTCTCAATCTTTATGGTTCGTTATTCTAATTCTTCCAAGGTTTGCCAAACACACTGTACCAGACGATTAGTATCATGATACCGAGTTACCTCAGACCCTTTTCCGAATACACATTGCAGTAACATTAGGAACAATAGCAGTAGTTCAACCTTCACCGAACAGTGCTCATAGTCAAACTCAACCGAAGACACAGAAGGACTCAACAGTTACAGACACACAATGCTTGAAGATTCAGTACGCAACTTAGGACGGCTCTTACCGTAGCTTAATCTTTGTCGTACGAACATAGACCTCAATACTGAAGACAATACAATACAAACCCGAATACCAAAAAAGCTACCATAGCTACACAGACTTCACCAAACACTGGCAGACCATTCAAGAAGAATAACAACACGATACGCGAACTAACACAACAATCCCAATAGAGACTCGCAAACGACTTACTCAGACAACAGTACAACGATCTACCGTATGTAAATGAAACTCACAATCGCAATAGAGATCGATAGACAACAAACACGGATATGCACAGTATACTCAGAGTACTCAGAAATTAGCCAAACAACGCTACAGCAACGCTCAGACAATCACCTAGACGGACAGTCTAGTGATTCCACGAATCGTCACTTAGCATCTCTTTTCATTGCTTTATATAAAAGATTACAACTGTCAGTGTAACAACTTTTTGTGCGTGCGAACAAAAGATTCAGTTTTACAACTTCCAATCCGGCGGCCGACTAACATGTTATTAGATCTATTACCCCTCTATGTGTCAAACTCAAAATAATTAGGGTTTACCTGCTCTCCTTCCATTTCTTGGTGTAAAGGACTCCTCCTAGGAAAGATTGGCTTGTTTTGATAAGTGTAAGAGCCTTTCAGTTCCTCTACCAATTTCAAAAATCATTTCCCTCCTCGTTCATATAGGTTGGGGATTTCCTAGGCTCATGATAGTTTTTCAATATACTGATGTTCATGTGTGAAGGGGCATTAGCTGTGTCTGGATGGGTTGCCCAATAGCATTTCATGTGTTAGGGTTCATGTAGAGCAAAGTATCAATATGGTCACATGTGATCTGGTCACTTGCTCTTGGTGAGCACAGATGGACTGACCTCTAGGAGTTAGGGTTTCCTCCTCCACTTCATCTTTGATGGCTCTTTTATTAGCTACCTCTCCTTGATCATTTGTGTTTTTAGGGTCTGTGATTATCATGTAAGTTGTCATATCCCTTTCCATGTAGTCTCCATTCACAAACTATGTGATGGGAGTCATATTGAATAATGAGTTTGACCTAAGTCTGACCACGTACCTTTCAATTCCATCTTTGTAGATGTATGCTCCAAATCTATTGGTAAACTCATATTTGAGAATGTTTCTAAAGTCCCCCGCATCCTCATGTTCTTCTTGCATCTTGGTTGTGGGTTGTTGATTGTCTAAATCTTGAGAGTGATCTAGACTAGGGCTAGGGTTTGGCTCAGGCATTACCTTTCCCCCTCTCAGTTTCATGACAAATTTTATGTATGGCTTTTATCTTTCTCTGTGTATGTTTTAGCCACCTCTCCTCCAAACTCTTTTCAAAAATCTTGAGCAGAAAATCATGATTATCTCCTTTATTAAAATTTCACAAAAAGTCAAGCTTTTTTTATCCTTTCTACCTCCACTCGTTCCAGATTTCTTCCTTTAACTTTTGTGACCCAAAAGATTTTGTGCTTCTTGTGTATTTCTTTCTCCTACCAAGTCCTTGAGTTTGCCTGTTATCCAAAAATTCATTTTAGAAAATCGTGATTTTCTTTCACTTTTAGATGCAAAAAGTCAAAATTTTCTTACTATGTTTTATGGTGTGATGTCAAAAAAATTTATGGCAAATTATTTTTGCACAATAGATGCAAAAAGTCACGAATTGTTTTCAAGTGTCCAAATTCAAAAAAATTGCAATTTTCTCACACCTCATTCTTGCAAAAAGTTGCAATTCTATAGTTCTCTAGTCAAAATTTTTCCAAGTACTTTTGCACTTTGCAAAAAGTCAAGATTTTGTGGTAGGCATGCAATTGAGAAACGTAGTTCAAAAACTCACGATTTTCTACAATTGAAAATTTCTTTTTGGTTTTTTACAGATGTTTCTTCCTCTTTTTTGCAAAAAGTGTTTTCAACTCCAAAAAGTTGCGATTTTCTGAATCCTTTGGTAAAACAAATTCTATGGCAAAGAGGCAAAAAGTCATGATTTTTTCTAAGTGTACAAATTCCAAAAAATTGTGATTTCCTTCCCCTTGGAATTGCAAAAAGTCGCAATGTCTTGAGTGTGTGTGGCTCTGAGAAAGTCGCAATTTTCTGAATCCTTGTAGTCCAAACAATCACAATTTTTGTAGTTTCTATTTTTTTCTATTTTTTGTGAATTTTTTTTAATGTTTATTATTTTTTCCTAGAAATTTGTGATTTTTTCCCCCTCAATCAACTCAAAATGTAGCGATTTTCTCTATGTGCTCTGATACCATTTTTCCTCATTATTCTTATACCCACAAAGGTGTCCTTTCTCCTTTTCACCTCTCCTTCACTCAAGAAACTCAAAACCCTTTCAACCATGGAAGAAAATGAAAGTTCAAAAATTCGCAATTGTCTATTCACTGGAAAATGAACTTTTCAATACTTTTTACTCTCCAAACTATTAGAGGAGTGTGCTTGGAGCTTATCTCTTGCACTTGGGAGTCATTGGCTGCAACTAATAGCTATAATTGCTCTAAAGATAGGAGCTCAGAGATTCATGAGTGTCAGCTCCACACTCAAAATGACCAATTCTTGACCTTATTTTTCTTTTATAGTGCTTGCAAGAAGCCTCCACAAAGTTATGGCAAAACACCATGAAATCACGATTATCTTGAACTTCCATGAGACTCAAAGGTCACAAAGTTGCAATTTTCTTCAGTTCCCTTGCATAAAGTCGTGATGTTTTACTCCCCAAGAACATTCAAAGAGTCACGTTTTTTAACTTTCAGAAGACAAAGTCGTGCTTTTTTCCTCTATAGTTGATCAAAGAGTCACGAATTTTTTCCAACTTCTAGAAAACCCAAACTCACCAAATCGTGATTTTCTCCACATCACAAATGAAAATCATCACAACCTCATGAGTTGATGAAGTCCTAGAAGACAAAAAATCAAGATTTTCTCTTACTTTTCCCTTGGTGAAAAACACGATTTTTAGAGAAGCTTCACAAGGTGCATAAAATCGCAATTCTCTGAGAATTTGCATTTTTTTTTCCTTTCAATCCTCTCTTCTTACCACCCCTCTCAAGCTTTCCTTTGCATGCTCCTCCTATTTTTGTTATTCTTTTTAATATCTTTCATTTTTTTGGTATTTTTTTCTTAGATACTAAAAGCAAAAACTTTTTTGAAATCGCAAAACATTACAAGATTGTTAGCACTCAGGTCAACACTAACCACCTCCCCAAAACTTTCCACTCTTAATCTTCCAATAAAGGTGCATAAGTAAATGCAAAAGTTCAAACAATCAAGCAGAGAATAACCACTTTGAGTGTGCAAGACTCCCACATGACCATCCCTTACCTCAACTGATTGGATTTTTACAAGGGACGCATAGTCTTGTCCTCCTAATACCTAACTAAAATGAGAATACCTGGCATGTCCTTCTTTCATCCTTGGATACCCATACCAAAGAAGATCTAATTGTGAAGTGAAAAGTGAAGTTTGCTTGTGATTTTGGCACCTCCAATCTAGGTTATTCATCCCTAGCAACGGTGCCAAAAGGGTTGTTGCCTTCCTTTACCTTATTGAACATCTATCTCATTGTAGCATTGGGGACTTGATGACTCATAAAAAAAAGGAAATGAATCATTTTAACATTGTCAATCTAAGAACAAGCTTACCCAATAGGTGCTTAGAGACTAATGCATCACAAACCATAAATCAATCACTTACAAAAGATGTATGTAGGAACTAATCAAGAAATCCATGTTGAGTTGAAGTGAAAAGTAAGATAAAAAAACACAACTTTCTGAAAACACGATTTTTTGCACACACAAAGTTGAAAACTTCAAATGTTCATAACTTCCTCATACATGCACCAAATTGAATTATTCAAGTGCCTCTTCCATGCCATTTTTTCCCTGTAGAATTCAAATATGGAACAAAAAGTGCTAATCTTGTATGTATGCATAGACGTAATCACTTCATGCTCAGATGAATTTCTATAAACTAGAAAGACTTCATATTACAACAACAAAGACTCAACTTAGACTTCACAAACATGTTCCAACAAATTCATCAAGAGAACTGTTACAAATGACTGAGCCCCTTATTCCACTCAAGTTCTTCCTTTTATACTTGATTCCAAATTTTTTGCCTTTCCTTAACTTTAGAGCTAATCCAAGACACACTAATTGATCTAGGGAGACTCTATTGTAACTCTAGGAAGACTCTTCTTGAGTTTTACAAAATTTAGAGTTCCTGAAGGCTATGTACAATGGGGAAGCATGTGCTAAATATTGTTTGTCAACACAGGGATTGCCTCTATTTTTGCAGGTATGATTCTTGAGGTGGTTATGAAAAGTAGACGCATGGGCAATATGGTAGTCTTGCATGAGACATACAAAAAGACATTATCTTAGATAATGCAGATTCCAGGAGTGCATGTCTAGGAAGGCATCATTGGTCATGCGATGGACGAAGGGGAGATCCAAAGATGAAGGCTGCAAGTTAGGGAGAGATTATGGTCATGCATTGATCATGATCATTTTTTTTTCTTTTGTGATTGAGATTGGGATTGGGATTGGGATTGAGATTGCGATTGGGATTGAGATCAGCTCTGGAGTTTGTCGGTTGGATGAGCCTTCACATTGAAGCTATTTGATTGATTTTGTAATGTAGATCAAAACTGCTTGTAAATCAACACAAATAATAAAGTTCTCTCTCTCTCTCTCTCTCTCTCTCTCCTTGTTTTGTGCCTACTTTGTTCTTCTTCCTTATATCTTGTTGTGCCAAATTCTATTATTCTATGTGGGATTGTGATTGAAGACAGAGACTTGTTACAAGTGGTATCAGAGTAGAGTTGGATTCAAGACAAGCTGCAAGTTGTCACTCTAGCACAATGGCAAGTACTAACGTGAGGAGATCCACCTCATAATTGTCAATCTGTGGAGACGTGAGGACTAGTATGACGACTATGAGCAAGTGATGGCACAAGTGCATGAGTGAGAAGCACACAAGCATGCACACACATACACACACACATGCACACAAGGCAAGAACAAAGAGAGGAACAATGGAGTTCTTTGTATTACTCAAAAAGTCTCTTAAAATAGCTCAAAACTCTAACAAGCTAACCTCAAAAATGAGCTCTCTAGCTCTTTTTATAGTTTCTAGCTTTTGGCCCTATCCAAACCTAGTGTCTAGCCTAGTTAAAAATTAGGTTCCAGGGCTTATTTGAGGGCTCAAACGGAGTCTAAAAATTATGAAAATTGGTGCATGGCTACTTCTAACACTCCTCAAGCTCGAGGACTCCTCGGATTGTGGAGTAGGAATATTTGAAAATGGTATTCACAATGGTGTGAAGTGACTAAAATCACTATTTGGGAACTATTTCTTCATGAAAAATTATATGGCCTACTTGCCGGATCTATGATGATTGCTTTAATTGCTTAATTCTTCTCTTTGCTCTAATTCCCTTCATTGACTTTCCTATCTTGTAAGGCCTTGACTACCCTGGCTGCTACCAACACCCCCTCTCTCGCATTTGTCGTCCCTGACAGACCCTTGTTGGTGGGAGTGCTTGATGTAATATTCGATGACGTATGTGGCTAGGTGATGTTCTTGAATGTGCAATCCTCGAGCCAATTCTATCATGAGCTTATCCCAATCTACTGGACCTGGAATGTCCAGATGTGGCAAGCATAATTGATCTGCATGGATGGCATGTTCTACCGCAAAGAGATATAACAAATGTGTTGGTCTGGGAAGGAAAATTTCATAATGATATTCCCAAAACCCGGTAGAGAACATTTCTTCAAAAGTCTGCTTGTAGAAAGTAGGTAAATACTTGATCCATGCATGCCATGCAAAAGTTATATTTACAGAGGGGGTCTGGCTCATGTGGTATACTAAATCCCTGTGACCTAAAAAAAATCCGGGGACGGAGATGTATGGAGCCTGAACCTTTCAAAAAGTCTTGGAGACGATTGTTATGAGCTCAAATATTTTCATATACATCTTTGTTGCAATGTTTGGTACATTTTTTAAGCAATTAGACCAATGGCGTATAGTTGAGATCATATAGGAGACCGTTGGTGGTGCTTTGGGGGGAATAAAATAGGGATTGTTTACCCAATTTGAACAACCTTTGTTGTTACCGACTTTGATGGTGAATGCTTGCCAGGACCTAGAGCAGACCATCGGGCAATAACATGGGTTATACTTAATATATAGAGGCATGGTGGCCCATGTTCTCATCATCTCGGGGTATTTTGTCAATAGTCGTTCACGCCAACAAGGTTGGAAAATGGAGCCAGAATGCACATCTTGAGGTATGTCATCAGGCTCGAACTGAGTGGTGAATGTTGGCTCTTTTCCTGTATGCCTCTTTACCTCCATCTCATAATCAGCTAACAAGACAAAGTATGGGATATACTCGCACTTGTTGCCTTAGGGCCTCTAATTCTTCTGTAGACTATTGTGGAATGGCCGGCTCCTCGTGGGTTGTATTGACACTGGCTAACTGCTTCTTTAGGTCAGCACATTCTGATTCTAACTTTTCATATGACTCCAAAAAGTTAGCATGCTCCTCAAGTAAGATTTGTATGTCTTCGGAGGGGACCGCTCTATAATTTGTGGGGCTAATGTCAGCTCTCGAGGTCCCTTCCATAACCGCTTCAAAATTTTCTTGGATTTGTTGCTGAAGCTGCTTTTTCTCTTCCAAAGCCATAGCCATGTGCTTTCATAGTAGCCCTAGATTGCATCTTAGTTTAGCATTGGTGAGAACATGCGCTTGGAGCACATTTTCCAAATCTTTGACTCCTTTATCATCCACCGTAGACATCTTGGAGTCCAATTCGGTATGAGCCTGTTGTAAGGTGGTATGTTCCGCCAGAAGTGTTTGATGGTCAGCTTTGATTGTAATGACTCTGACTTGTAGCCTTTGTGATTCTGCCTGCAAGGTAGCACTACGCTCTACCAATTGTTGATATTCTTGTTGTAATTAATATGCACACTGAATTAACATATTGAGTGAATTATTTACAGTATGAGATGTGAGGGGGCTATGTCTACCAACGAGGTGGTGAGTGGTGATGTGGGGGGTAGGGGAGTGGGTAATGGTGGAATTGTAGGGAGAGGAGGGATTGTTGTGGGTGGTGAAATGCCCATGGGTCAGACAGTGCAGTGCGTGCAAGGGCTACCATGTATGTGGGTATGGTAGGTGAAGTGAGTGTAGTGTTTATGTAGAGTGATGTGGTTGTGAGTGTCTATGAACCTAGCATATGAGGATCCAGAGCATGAATGAATTGTTCCATGAAAGATATGTAATGACTTTAAATACCAACATGTCATTCTTTGGGTTAGAAGTTAGTTGGGTGGTGAATTGTGTGTGTGGGTGAAAGTTAGAAGGTCAGTGATGTCCCTATATACATACTTGGTTGTGCAATGTACTCGGATGCATCTACAACTATGCACACTAGTTTACATGGTGGAGTTAGGTGGTTTATCATAGAGTTTAACTCTCCAAACTTTATGTGTGAGATGGTTTCTTTTGGCTACAATGGTCTTCTCATGTTCTTGTATCATGTTATCTTGGATTTGGGACTTTTTGGGTACCCATTTCCAAGTAGTTCTAGGCAGATGTGTTGGAATGCAGATGTGTGCCCTGAAGTGTGTGATGTGAATGATTGTGAGTGGGATTTTAGGCTCATGAGCTTGTGTGAAACTACTTGGTCATGTAAGCAGGTCTTAGGCACCCAGACTTGTTGTGCATTGGGGTCAGCCTTCATTGACTTCTTTGGGACCCAAATAGAAATGGTCCGTTTTGGGAAATTCTTGAAATACTTAATCTTTGTAGTCCTTGTCCAAGTAGATGGTTTCGTGCATCATTGGGGATCTGTCACCAGAGCAGAGGGTTGTTCACCCTTGCATACCCAGATCTGCTTCACATTTTGAGTCCTCTTGTTTCGTGCTCTCCATTGATTATGAGCATAGATCGTCTACTTCCTCTCCTTCTTGTACTCCTTTGGTTGCTTTGTCTCAATCACTTTTGCGAAAGAAGGGCGCCCCATCAGATCTTTGGCTTCTTTTCTGAGAACATCATTCTTTTGCATCACAGAATGTTGGACAAGAACAACATTTTCATCTTCTTGTGTACTCCTGGAAGGACCATGAGTTGGTGCCTTTCCTAGTTCCTTGAGTGCTTTATTTTCTAACTCAATGGTAATGCGATTCTGATTTACCCAGACCTGAAGAAGTCCACTTCTTATGTTCAGTTTGACTGCATGGTCGTAGATCCAATCTTGGCCCAAGACAAGAGGCTTAGTGAGATCCTCGTCTTGACACACTAGCACCTTCACTATCATAAGAACATCTTGAATGTAGATGGGAAGCTCCACCTTGCCCATGCAAGGGGTTTCCATAGCTCCCAATCCTATGAGATATGCTTCTATAGTATTGATGTTTAATTGCAATTCTTGATAGTAAAAAAGTCGAACTGCACTAGTGGCTGCACCTGAGTCAATCAATGCTCTTACAATCCTTGTACTATCTCCTTTTCCTACCTCTAGGGTCACGAAAGGACGTTGGTCAACTATGCTATTGGAATGTAAGCCGGATGCTTCACACATGGTCATATGGTATCTTAGAGCTTCATAAGCATCTGATCTAGGCTCATCTCTACCTTGTCTTCTCAATTTCATTCTTTGGATGCGTTTTAAAGCTTCTGCCTGCGCTTCTTCTCGAATTTGTTTTTCTTCTTCCTTACATTTCTTAGCAGTGTTGAGTCGATTAAGCACTTCCTCCGTGAGGGGTTCTTGATATAATTTGACTTGGCATCCACTGATGTAACTTGGTAGGATGTCAGCTTCTAGAGTGGCTAATTGGACTGCTCCACTTGTTGATATTCTGTTAATAATCATGGGTTCATAGCCATGCTTCTCTAACTTTCTTGCATGTTGCTTCAAGGTGTATACTAGGACTAAATCTCTTGCTTTTAGGCCTTTATCCTTCACATGGGCATCAAAGTAAGCCTTTTGCCTTTTTTTGGCCGCGTATATTTCTGCAGCTGCTCTTAGTCTCATTTCACCTAACCGCTCAAGATCAAAGATTCTAGATGAGAGCTCATGGCCGGTCTAGTGATGCTCTTGTGCTACTCTCAGTGTGGATATCAAGAAATCTAAAGGTAGCACTGCATTTTGGCCAAATACCATCTGAAAGGGTGTGGCTTGGAGTACGGTTTTATAGGCAACTCGATATGCCCAAACAACATGATGTAATTGTTTGTCCCAATCAGAGTGTTTATTATTCACCAACTTTGTCAACACATTACATAGAATTTTATTTGTGCTCTCGGCCTAGCCATTGGCTTGGAGGTGATATGGTGCCGACTTCTTGTGAACAACCATGAATCCTTGGAGAATATTTTCAATGGCTTCATTCAAGAAGTGAATGCCTCTATCAGTTACTAACTCAATTGGCAACCCATATCTTGTGAATACATTCTCAAATACGAACTTACCTATAGTTTGAGCATCATTCTTTGTTGTGGCCTTTACCTCTACCCATTTAGTCAGATAATTAGTGACCACAATAATGTATTCAGCATGTGAACCCTTAGCAGGGGGATTAATAGGAACAACAAAGTCTATTCCCCACTTAGAGAATGCACGTCCACTCATCATAGGTTTCAATGGCATCTCATCTTTACGTATAGGATACTAAGTTCGTTGACAAACATCACACTACTTCACATAGGTATGTGCATCCATGTGGAGATTTGGCCACTAAAGACCTGTGAAAAGTATTGCCTTGATCACACGATCTAGTCCAAAGTGTCCTCCTGCCACACCTTGGTGAGCTCTCTCTAATATCTTAAGATACTCACTCTTGTGGGCACATAGCCTAAGATATCCATCTTTTCCTCATTTGTATAGAGTACCACCTATGAATTTGTAATCTAGGGCTTCCTGTTTTCAACTTCGTTGTTTACCCAATGTCATTTCCTGAGGGAATGTTTTTGTCCTCAAAAAATTTACCAATGGTTCACTCGAATCTAGTATTAAAGATACTCGATACAAAGTGGTATGTTCCACTCGAGGTCTAGTAGTGTAGATTGGGAATTCCTTGCACAACTTATGGACATCTGCTTCCATGGTTGGCCAATATATGCCTAATCTTTTCAGAATCTGTAGGGTTCTTTGTTTGGCGTGATGTTGCTATAGTTCACCTACATGTGCTAATTGCAACCATTTTGCCTGCTCATCTTCTTCTACACAGCAAGACAATATACATTGATCAATGTGCTTATACATTATGCCTACCATTATGTGATACTTCTAGGACCTCACTACTTCTCTATCCTTGGCTTTTAGTATAGGATGTTTAGGTCCAACAGTGAGGATAGGCAATGTATTCTTGGCCCACTTAGGCACTACTTCTAGATTGAACAAGTAAGCATTAGGAAGCTCAACTGACACTCCTTGAGGGGACTCTCTCAAAGTTCGTCTAGAAAGGTGGTCAGCCCTCAGGTGATTCTTACCTTTCCTAACCACAACTTCAAATTCATATTCCATTAGTAAGAGGAACCATCTTACTAATCGGCCAGTGTTGCATGGTTTGTTCACTAGATATAGCAATGCTTGATGGTTTGTAAAAAATTTAAACTTATTTGCCAGTAAATAGTGTTTCTAAACTTTTTAATCGCATATACCATGCCTAATCCTTCCCTCTCAATAGTGGAATAATTTTGTTCAGTTGCATTCAGTTGTCTACTCCCATAGGCAATGGGAAGATCCTTATTGCCTTCACCATTAGGTTGTGCTAGCACACACCCAATAGCATAATTGGATGCTTCCACATGAACATGAAATGGATTGTTCCAATCTCGTGTAGTCAAGATCGGTGCTGAACAGAATCGTCTCTTGAGCTCGTTAAAGGAGTTTTCGCATTCTTCTGTTCACTCAAAGTTAGACAAAAGATCATAGAGGGGCTTTCCAATGATGGCGTACATGTGAATGAAATGTCGGTAATAACCACAATGCCCCATGAAATCTTGTACCTCCTTGACATTCTTTGGCCTAGGTAGCTCTGCAATAGCTCTAACTTTATCCTCATTTGTGGATATGCCATTGTTTGACACTATGTGACCTAGAATCTTACCTTGTCTAACCATGAAAACACACTTTTCTAGGTTCAAGCAGACTTGATATTCTCTACATTAGTCAAAAGATTTGTCTGAGTTCAAGTATATGTATTTGTCTAATGTTGGAATGAGTGCATAGATCATCAACATAGACTTCCAAGTTTTTACGCAAGAATTCTTTGAACACATGGCACATTAGACTTTAGAAAGTAGCTGGTGCATTGGTAAGTCCAAATGGCATTACCCGAAAAGAAAATATGCCCCACTCTATTGCAAAAGCCATATTATGTTGATCTTCTGGAGCAATGGCCACTTGATTGTAGCCAGAGAATTCATCAAGGAAGCTATAAACTTCCTTGCCTACCACTCTTTCTAATAGATGCTTAGTGATAGGAAGTGGATAACTATCTCTAATTGTAGGTGCATTAACTTTTTTCAAGTAAATACAAACTCGTAACTTTCCATTCTTTTTGGGCACCACTATGATGGGGGACACCCATTCTGTGTGCTCAATCTCATAGATAAATCCAACTTCTACCAATCTATCTATCTCTTCCTTGATCTTGGAAACATAGTTATCGTTATTTGTGTATGGCTTTTGCTTAGAGGGTTTGGCATCTGAGGTCATGGGGATCGCATATGAGCATATGTCCGGGTCCACACCTTTTAATCCTTTATAACTCCAAGCAAAAACATCTCTATATTCTCTTAGCAAGGCTACCAATTCTTGTTCCTCTTCCTCAGTCAGGTCATGTCCTATGTATGTGCATTTTTCTTCTCCTTCTTCTATGGTTACAATGATTTTCTTAGTTTTCTCTTTGTTATCGTAGGCCTCTCCTACTTGTGCATCATGTTTAGGTGTTCTTATCATGACTTTTGTATCTTCTATCTCATACTTCTTAAAGTTTTTAGGGACCTCAAACAAAGATTCTTCCTCCTATGGTGTGACTTCTCTCTTCTTCCTCTTCTTTCCTTCATTCTTAGTGGTTACCTATGTGGCTAATCTCACATCATTTGTAAGTTCTCCATGCTCTTGGGTGTGAACTTCTACTTCATGTAGGTATTCCTTTTTGATGCACAAAAAGGATCCATAAGAATTGACTCTAGATCTGAGTCACCTGCTTCCTCAAGTACATCAGTGCTAGGCTCACATTCCTCAATAACCGAATCACACATGATTGGTTCTATAGTGAAGATTGAAATGTCATAGCCATCTTCATCGCAATGTGGTGTCCATTATTCTTCATTGATGGCCACATCCATTTTTGCTAGGATTTTTGCCCAACCATGAGGTTCAAACTCTTCATTTGGAAATACTACAGGTGCATAGGCTAGGTCTCTAATTGATCTATTAGTTTCATTTGCACCTACCTCTCTAGCTTTTTCTCTTTTCTCTTCTTCTTCTATAGCTATACACATCCATAAGTGGGTGTCTTCGTGCATCCATGAGGATCTTGATCCTATGGAATGTACTGACTCTCTATCATCTATCGCTCTATGTATGGGATTCCTCTAGATAGGGGGCATGTCTCTATGAGAGTAGTCCTTGAGATTGACTTTGGTTTTAACTCCTAAATGTGCAAGTACAAGGAATTGGTTCCCCAATCATGTACTACTTGCAATTGTCTCATAAACGGTCTTCCCAAAATCATCTCATAGGCTTGATTTTTGTTGAATTCACATATAGCAAAAGTATGCTCGAACTCTACACCATAAGTAGTGAGAGTTATCCCTTATAGAAATCCTAAAGGTCTCTCTATGTGACCATCGGCCATTTGTAGCTTCATTCTTGTCGGCCTGAGTGTTGGTTTGCCCCAATGTTTCCATAGGGAAGTGGTAGCAATTGCAACTCTTGCACCTAAGTCCAAAATAGCCTTGGTTGTGTAACCTTGATGAGTAATTCAAAGATAGGTGTTTCCTTCTTCTCCTTCATTCATGTCTCCTATCTTGTCCAAGGGTATTTCTAGCATTGTTCTATGAGATCCTACCTGAGAATGAGGTTTAGCTATTTTTGTCACTTGATTGGCTACATATTTCCACAATTCTGGCTTAACCTTGAGTAGCTCTTCTAAAGTGAGGTTGCACTGCACTTTATGTTCTTCACTACCTCTGTGTTCGTAGGTATGACTGAGTCTTCGTTTCTTATCATGACCATGGGTGCTCTCATACAAGTAGACTTTGCTTCCCATGGGCCTGTGAAATGAGGTAGTTCTTGCAAGGAATTAGACTCGAAGTATAATTTATCACTAGATTGGGCATCCTCCTGCTCTCCATAGATGGAAGAAATTTCTAGTGGGAACTGGTCGTGTAAGTCATCCACAAGTTCAATGGGAGGAGGATTTTCACTTTGTTTAGCCCATTTCTCTTCTTGAATCTCTCTTAGAAATTTTGCGGAATATCAATTCATAGAAGAAGATGTGTCTTGATGTGTGGAATTAGGCACATAAGCTTCCTAGGGAGGAAGGCTTATCCTTTCACTTGCTCCTTTCCCTAGGAGGTGGCTTCCTTTCCAGATTTTGCAATTAGTCTCTCCAATCTTTCTAACAATCCATCAAAATGCAGTTGTGTCTTAACTGAACTAGAGTAGTTGAAAAGGTGATTGACATCAAACATGGTTTGAGCCAGTTCTTCCATCTTAGCACAAAGCTTTTTTCTCTCTATCTCTAGATCAGTTTGAGGGTAACATTTTTCATGATCTATCACATTTGGCCCTTCTTGGATTCTCACATGATATGCTTTAAGCATCATGTCTAGGTCCTCGAGAGTGGGATCAGCTAAGACTTATCCTACTCAGTTACATGTGGTGGATTAGAAGGTGATAGGGATGGTGATGGTGGTGGTGTATGAGAGTGCATTTGACAGGCAATCTTGACTATCTTGGCTTTTGTTTCTCTTAAACTTTCCTCAAGTTCACTCGTTTTCTTAGACCATTGCCTTTTCATTCCCTCTCGGCTATCTTTCCAAGCTCTCATCCTTTTCTTTGTTATACTCTTGGACTCACTAACCTCTGGATTTTTTTCCTGGCCTAAGCATTGGTTTTGTTGTAATGTCTGAGCTCTTGTGACCACTTGCACCGGGGCAGTGGAAGTTACACTTCCTGTAGAGTCTACTATTAACCCAATCACATTAATGGGAGTGATCTTCGTTGCATTGTGTGGGTTCTTTGGGCAGTCTCGTAAGAGATGCTCTTTCCCACAATCATGACAAAACCCTTGAATTGTCACTGATTGGGGTTGCGTCGGAGCAGGTGTGTACCTAAGTACCGACTTAGGGACTTGTGGAGAAAGAGACTATACCTCAATCCCCCTCAAGTGCATATAGTGGGGACTGACACTTTAATTATCAATCCAAGGAGTATCAAGACCTGGCCGAGTGTATGAAGGCATGCATTCAAATAATGGTCAATGCAAATGGAGTTCACAAAGTACAAACAAGTATAAATCTATCACATTCAAGTTTTCAAGGTCAGCTATGGTGTCGCGATACTTGGAATAGTAGTCAGCAGTAAATCAAGTTTTTCTCTCAGCTCCGAACTTTGAATATAGTGAATAGCGGGTTGATTTCAAAGCTCTCGAGAAGACACATCCAATTCTAGTCTTTTCACTCGATTTTGAAACTTCTCCTTCAAGTTATGAGCAAAATATTGAGTCGCGAGATTGATCTTCCTACACTTCAGCACTTCCTACACTTCACACAGACCTTACCAACATCAAACAAGCACTTCCATGGAGAGACAATACTTCTAAGTACTCTTTTCAAGCATCACACATGCATGCAAGCTTAGAAGGAAGAAGATACAGAGAGGAGATGACACAAATTCGAATTTCTGTGCTCTTCATTCTCACAATGGCAAAAAGTCCCTACAAAGAGTCACAAAATGACTTATATACATGTACCCTAAATGGTCCTTTCACACAAGAGACCGGCACTTTATAACTAAGAGTCTAAACTCCTACTAATTTACAAGGGTAAAGATACAAATCTCTAGGGATATGCATCTAGAGGACTCCTCTAGTGCATTTACATCGAAAAAATATTACAAAATGACTATAATACAAAAATTAAGTCTCCAAATCGGAAAAATTTTGGGGCCCTTCTTTTTCTCTGCCTTTTTGCTCTTCTTAGCTCTGCAACACTCTCCTCCTCTTTGTCTCTGTCGTCCCTTGACAGGCTTCACTTCTTGTCTGCAGCTCGTTTATTGCATGCATCACTTGGTCGGTCTTGCCTCCTTGTCCGTCTGGCATTACATTTTAAAGGCGCTGTTCTTGAATCTTCTTTCATATCCTCTGGGACTTGATACATTCTTTTTTGCCTGTTCTTTTCTTTTCACCGCTCGCAACCCGTGGAGATGAAATACAATTAATTTGTAGTCTAATTTTCCAATCACCCCTTTAAATCTGGGTTGCTATGTTAAGTAGGGTTGCCACGCATGCAACCAGTGGAACGTATGAAGGTGTGGATCTTCAGCCTTCAATCTAGACCTTCTGAAGATCAAGAGGTTGAAGCACCTTCCTAGAGCTCAGGATCTGCCAGATATCTTCTTGCACTTCTTCATGGATACTTGTTGGACTTGATCCATCCTTGTCGCTTGCGTCCCTCCCCCTGTTGTAAGCCCCTGCAGGGCTCTGTGCAGAGATGGGTGTTGCGTGCCCCTGCGGGGCTTCCTGCAAAGATATGTCTTCAGATATGTCATCTTTAGTGAAGCTTCTTTCTTGGTTTTCTTCTTCTTTTCTTTTTGTTGGACTCTCCTTCAACACTACTCCCCTCCTAAACTCTGTCGTCCCCGACAGGCTTTGGAATGCAGTGGGAGTACGTCTTGTAAATCTTTTGCTCTGTTTCATTAAGCAGGTTGGTTTCACATATCATGAGTTGCTTCCATTGTTCAGCTTTTACACCATCATGTGGTGGTTGTCTGTGGTCTGCAAAGAAACTCAATTGAGCAATGATTTTTGTCTTGTTGGAAAGCTTATAAGTTCTACTTTGTCTGGTATAAGTCTCAGGTACAGTGCTTGCACATGTGCAGAGAAATGTCCAGAACAGTGTCTGTCTAGTTAGCTCATACTCTGTGGAGAGATCAAGTTGTCTGTTTTGATGCAGCTAGTTGAGGCATCATCCAGTATCCAAATGGAGTGATTTTACTCTCATTTGAAAGCTCTTAAAGTCTAGTTTATGCCTGCAAAATTTCATTTTCAGTCTCTGCATATACTCAGAGAAACTTAGAAAATACAAAGCCTATGTCTGAAAAATTTCAGGATCCTATGTGGGTTCATTTGCTTTTGTTGTGCACATAGGAGTGTTTATCCTCCAACAGTGGTATCAGAGCTATAAGTGGAGTATCAAAGAGAGATGAAGGAGCTACTGAAGTGAATTAAAGACTTCATCAAAGTTTGAAGGAAGGAAGCAAAGAACGGGCACGTCAACAACAAGGGGAAGCAAATACATCATCAAATCAAAGATGAAGCTTCATCAAGAGGAGTAGCTCTATTTTTTGAGGTAAAAGCCATCCTTTTCAACTTCATTGCATCAAGGGGGATGTTCAAAAGAGTTAGGAGGCACCATGGCTGATCTCAATGCTCAGATTGAGAAGCTCAAAAAAGGAAACTACCAACCATGGCGATTTAGAATAAGCAATTTTTTGATGGGGAAAGGTTTGTGGGGACTTGTGAGTGGTGGAGAGCCAAAACCCTACATAGATGAGGTAAATCCAACCAATGACCAGAGAAGAGCAGTAAGAGAGTGGGATGAAAGGGACAAAAGGGTCATTTTCATTTTATCTCAGCATATTAGCAACTCTATGGTAGGGCATATTCAAGATTTGGATACATTGAAGAAGGTGTGGGAGTGCTTGGAGAGATTGTACTCAACCTCCACAAAAGCTAGAAAAATTCAGCTCAAGAATGAGCTAAATAATCTTAGGAAAAGCCCCTCTCAAGGTGCTAATGATTACATATTAAAGGTTAAAGAGCTTGCAGATGCACTAGGGTCAATCGGTTGTGCCCTAGATGATGACGATCTTGTCGCCCACACCCTAAATGGACTTAGGGATGATGAAAAATGGAGGGCTTTCACAACTTCAGTGTATGTAAGGGACTCTCTTCCTGATTTTGATCAACTAATCACTCTCATGGTGACAGAGGAGATGAACCTTGGTGGTCATAATGCCAAGGATAGCCAAGGGCAATTGTTGTATGCAGGTAGAGGAAGAGGAAGACACAACCGAGGTGCTACAAGAGGAAGAGGAAGATATCAAAGCAACCAAGGAGGTCAAGGACAACAAGAAAATGCAGGTCAAAGAGGTGGAAGAGCCACAAATAGAGGAAGAGGTGCAAGATTTGGTGGAAGAGGACAAGCCACTTCAAATGGATACTTTGTATGCGGTAAGCCCGGTCATTTTGCAAATGAATGCTATCATAGAGCTCAAAGACAAGGGAATCAAAGCAACAACAACAATTATAGAGGGCAAGGTAATTATGCAAACACATCATCCAACCAAGGGAATGATTATTTACTTGCCATGAGGTATGGTGAAGATACAACTCAAGCTAGTGAAGATGTATGGTATGTAGACAGTGGATGTAGCAATCATATGTCATGTCGAAAGGATCTTTTTAGTAATTTGCAGGTCCCAAAGCATCAAGGGCATGTGGAAACAGGTGATAACTCAGAGCATACCATTCAACATGTGGGAGATATCAGTTTGGAAGGAAATCAAAGAGCAAAGTGCTTATCAGAGGTATTACATGTCCCTACTATTACCAAAAACTTGATTTTGGTAGGCCAAATGGTAGAAAAAGGCTATCAAGTTAGGTTCAATGAAAGAGGATGTTTTGTTGAGGATCCAAGGGCAGGTTTCAAGCTCATAGCAAAAGGAAAAAAGCAAGGGAGAATGTTCATAATGGACATAAATCAGCCACACCATTCAATGTATGTCACATATGGAGACAAGAGGATAGCAGATTTGGATCTATGGCATAAACGAATAGGTCACATCAACCTACAAAAGCTCAAGGACATGCAAAGGAGGAGCTTGGTAAGAGGCCTACCAAATTTTACATCTAAAATGTTGCATGAAATTTGTGTAGCTTGCCAACAAGGAAAACAATCAAGGCTGCCCTTCAAGAAGAGTACCTATGTAAGTGCAAATGTTTTAGACCTCATTTACACGGATGTTTGGGGTCCAACAAGAGAAGCATCCCTTGCTGGAAATAGGTATTTTGTAACCTTCATTGATGACTTTTCAAGAAAAGTGTGGTTGTATTGCATTAGAAACAAATCAGATGTGTTCCACTACTTCAAGAAATTCAAAGCACAGGTGGAGAAGGAATCTGGCAAGTTTATCAAAACTTTGAGATCCGATGGAGGGGGAGAGTATTTCTCCCATGAATTTTCTGAATTTTTGCAGGTCAATGGCATCAAAAGGCAATTTACATGCAGGTATACCCCTCAACAAAATGGGGTAGCAGAGAGAAAGAACAGACACATAGCAGAGGTAGCAAGGTGTATGCTCAATGAAATGAATATGCCGCATTGTTATTGGGGAGAGGCTACATATACAGCCACATACATCATGAATAGATGTCCTACATCAGGTATACATCATCTAACCCCTGAGGAAGCATGGAGTGGAAGAAAACCTTGCATTTCACATCTTAGAATCTTTGGTTGTATATGCTATGTACATGTACCTCAAGAGTTGAGGTCAAAGTTAGATGCCAAATCTGAAAGGTGTATTTTTTTGGGATATTCTATGGAACAAAAGGGGTATAAATGCTATAATCCCATCACCAAGGAGCTGAAGGTAAGTAGGGATGTTGTCTTTGATGAGTTGAAGCCTTGGTATGCATGCAAAAGTCCATTGCAGGTTGAAGACATAGGTGAGACAGATTTGAAGAATGATGATAGAGTTCAAGTAAGCATGGACTTAAGTGGTCCAAGCAACTCATGCAACACAAGGGCACCCTCACCATGGAGTGGAAGGCTTAGGGAAAGGGAGACCAACTCTGAAGAAAGCAAATTCAAAGGCAAAGAGAAGATTTCAATTGAAGAAGGAAGCTATGTGGACGAGAGCATGTTGGAAGATGAAGAGATAGAAGAAATTCAAACTCCAAGAGTGGAAAAACAAAGAAAGAAGATGGAAACCACACCCAAAGGAAGTGAAAGAAGGTCTTCAAGAGTAAGATATCCAGTACAAAGGTTAACATATGATATTTTCATTGCAAAGCATTATGCATACATGACTCAGGTAATCAAGGACAAGGAACCAACTAGTTATGAAGAAGCTAAGGATTGCAAGGAATGGCAAGAGGCAATGAAGGAAGAGCTCAAAGCACTTGATGAGAACCATAGTTGGAGCTTGGTACCAGCTCAAGAAGGCATGAAGGTGATAGGTAATAAGTGGGTTTACAAATTTAAAAGAAATTCAGATGGTTCCATTGCTAGGTACAAAGCAAGGTTGGTGGCAAAAGGCTTCTGCCAAAGCTACGGGATAGATTATGATGAAACTTTCAGCCCTGTAGCCAAGATGCCAACAATTAGGACTTTGATTGCAGTGGCCACATCAAGGAAATGGAGCTTATATCAGTTGGATGTGAAGAATGCCTTCCTCAATGGAGAGCTTGAAGAAGTAGTCTACATGAGCCAACCTCAAGGATTTGCTAGTATGAGGTACCCAAATCATGTTTGCAAGCTAAGGAAAGCATTATATGGACTAAAGCAAGCCCCAAGGGCCTGGAATCAGAGGTTAGTGGATTATTTATCAAGTTGTGGATACAAAGAAAGTGTTGCAGATCCATCACTTTACATGAAGAAGCAAGGAGACAAGATGGTATACATATGTATCTATGTGGACGATTTGATCATCACAGGAAGTGATATTGCAGGCATTAAAGATATCAAATCAAAGCTAGGGAAGGAGTTCAAGATATTTGATCTTGGAACACTAAAGTACTTCTTGGGAATAGAGGTAATCTATGCACACAATGGCATCTTCTTGATTCAAAGAAAATACTTGTTGGATGTGCTATACAGGTTTGATATGAGTGGTTGTAAGCCACTTTCTCAGCCCATGGAGCCCAATACAAAGTTGGTTGCAGGTCAAGGAGAGGCTATACAAGATATTACACTATATAGAAGCATAATTGGTTCATTAATTTATGCTACATTCACTAGACCTGATCTTGCATATGTAGTAGGTGTTCTCTCTCAATTTTTGCATGCACCTACTCATGATCATCTTATGGCGGCAAGAAAGGTGCTTCGTTACATCAAGCACACCATCAACCAAGGTCTATTTTACTCATATGATGCTGATCTAAGTGTCAAAGGATATAGTGATGCTGATTGGGCAGGTAGCAAGGATGATCGAAGGAGTACATCGGGTTATGTTTTCATGATAGGTACAAAAGTGATCTCTTGGAGCTCTAAGAAGCAACCCACTGTTGCTCTTTCATCCACAGAGGCTGATTACAGAGGTTTAGCATTGGCTACATGTGAGCTATTATGGCTTAAGAAGCTACTTAAGGACTTGGAAGTAGAAGTGGAGGAGTTTCCTCTTTATGGAGACAACATTTCAAGCATCTATCTAGCTAACAATCCCATGTTTCATGCAAGGAGCAAGCACATAGAGGTTCATTACCACTTCGTTAGAGAAAAGGTGATGGCAAAAGAGCTAGATATAAGGTATGTGAACACTAATATGCAGGTTCCAGACATGATGACAAAGTTTCTTGAAGGTACAAAGCTTGGAGGATTCAAGGAAGCAATCAACATAAGAGACATAGGTTGAAGCAACGAAGGAAAAAGACTTGAGCTTGAGGGGGAGTGTTGAAAGTTTTTCAAGCTCAAGAGTGTGGGAACATGCCCCAAATTGAACCTTCCATATCATCCACAATCAAAGGAGGCTGATTTCCACGAGTTGGAGGCATCAAATCATGCCCATAATGGAAAGAATTTGATTAGAGAAGATTTAGCTCACCTCTTGATGTGATTGGACCTCACTTTTGACATGTATATGCTTTTGATTGGTTAAAGAGGTTAGTATGAGGTCTTTAAAACCTCTAATGAGTTGTATTATGACTTAGAGTCGTGGAAATACGTGCCCAAGCTGCCCCCTTGATTAAGCACACCCCCTACTAGCTGTTCTCTGCATATTTTGCAGAAATTTCACTTTTACACACTCTATCTATCTAGATGTTTTTGGCAGACCCCCCGGTATTGTAATTGTTGTTTCTCCTTCATCCGGAATCCATTTGCAATGATTTTTGTCTTGTTGGAAAGCTTATAAGTTCTACTTTGTCTGGTATAAGTCTCAGGTTCAGTGCCTACACATGTGCAGAGAAATGTCCAGAACAGTGTCTGTCTAGTTAGCTCATACTCTGTGGAGAGATCAAGTTGTCTGTTTTGTTGCAGCTGGTTGAGGCATCATCAAGTATCCAAATGGAGTGATTTTACTCTCATTTGAAAGCTCTTAAAGTCTAGTTTATGCCTGCAAAATTTCATTTTCAGTCTCTGCATATACTCAGAGAAACTCAGAAAATACAGAGCCTATGTCTGAAAAATTTCAGGATCCTAGGAGGGTTCATTTGCTTTTGTTGTGCACATAGGAGTGTTTATCCTCCAACACCTAGGACCATAGAAGAATGTGTACGCATGTGCATTTACATCGAGGATAACCTAGGGGAAGAACTAGAGCTTTCCAAAATCTACAAAGACTCAGATGGTGCCTGTAGCCTCTCTTCCTCGCAATCCACATCAATTGAGGAACTTGCAGAGAAAGTAGCTCAGAAATTAGGTGTCACTAGCAAACAGATCCCAAGATTTGCCCTAGTGAAAAGATGCTATACTTGTGGAGGTGACCATATGGCGAATATATGTCCCATTATGGCTCAACCCCAAGTAAATCCTAGTAGCCAGTACTGCACCATAGAACGGAGGTACACCAATCACACCGCGCAAGATTGCCCCTACAATAAGCAAGCAGTTAGGCAGACGTACCCACAACCATACCCTCAACAAGGTAGATACCAGAACCAGTACCCACTGCAACAGTATGCTAGGCCTCAACAAACCTACCAACCCTACCAAAACCAACAAAGGCCTCAGCCTGTGTTAGCACAACAACCCCTTGCTCCAGCTAATGTAATTCCGGTAAAGTATGCTGCTGCAGAAGAAAACCTGAATAGAGTTATAGTCCCAGTAACACCATTAATTTCAGAAAGTGATCCCAGTGACCATAGCTTTGATTCTACGCATGTTGATAGTCCCCAGGCTTACTACATGCAGTCTCTTGAACATGGTGAGTCCTACTACAGTGAGGAACCGAGTGAACCTAATTGGGAGCCCGAGTATACTAATGTCATGTACGCAAACCCCAACTCTAGACCTCAACCTAGGCAAGTAAGACCCCCATTTCCTAGAGGACCATGCTACAGATGTCAGGGAGATCATCTCATTCGTGATTGTCCCTTACCTCCACCTACACAACCCCAGTCACTGACGATCCAGGGCTATTGCCAGGAGTGTGGAAAGGAGCATCTCTTACGAGATTGCCCAAAGAATCCTAATAATATGCCGAAATCACTCCTATCAATGTCGTTGGGTTAGTTGTAGACTCCACAGGAAGTGTGACGTCCACTACACCAGTGCAAGTGATCACTAGAGCCCAAGCCTTGCAGCAGAACCAAAGTGTAGGCCAGGAAAAGAGCCTAGATGTTAGTGAAACGGAGAGCATGACAAAGAAGAGGACTAGAGCTTGGAGAGATAGTCGTGAAAGAATGAAAAGGCAATGGGCAAAGAAAATGAGTGAACTTGAGGAAAGTCTAAGAGAAACGAGAGCCAGGATAACCGAACTCACATCTCAAACTCCCTCTCACACTACCCCACCTCCACCATTCCCAACTCCATCCGACCCCCCACCTTCCAACCTGCCTCACCTAATCCCACCACCCCCTAGAGTAGGATCAATCCTACCAGATCCCACTCCCGAGTTACTAAACATGATGCTTAAAGCATATCAGGCCAGAATCCAAGATGGGCCAAACGTAACTGATCATGGAAAGTGCTACCCTAGAGCAGAATTAGAGCTTGAACGAACTAAAATTTGTGCTAAGATGGTGGAGTTGGCTCAAACCATGTTTGAAGTCAATCGCCTTTTTAACATATCTAGCTCAGCCAAGATGCAGCCACACTTTGAAGGACTATTAGAAAGAATAGAGAGGCTAATTTCACAATCAGAAAAGGAACCCGCCTCTCAACACAAGGACAAGGCAAGTGAAAGGGCAGGTGTTCCTACCCAGGAAGCCTATGTGCCTAACTCTACGGAGCCAAACACATCATCTTCTATGAATCGGTTCACACCAGAATTCCTACGCGAGATTCAAGAAGACAAATGGGCTAAAGAGAGTAAAGTCCCTCCTCCCATTGAACTTGTGGATGATGCACACGACCAATTTCCACAAGACATCCCATCCATTTATGAGGAGCAGGAGAGCACCCAATCTCAGGAAAGATTAGACTTTGAGTCTAACTCTCTGCAAGAATTACCCCACTTCACAGGCCCATGGGAAGATAAGTCTACTTGTATGAGAGCACCCACAGTCATGGTACGAAATGAGGACTCATTCATACCTAGGAACACAGAGGTAGTGAAAAACACTAAAGTATAGTGCAACCTCACCTTAGAAGAACTACTCAAAGTGAGGCCAGAGCTATGGAAACATGTAGCCAAACAAGTACCAGAAATAGCAAAACCTCGTTCCCAGGTAGGATCCTAGAGAACAGTGCCAGAAATACCATTGGACAAGATAGGGGACATGAGTGAGGGCGAAGAGAGAAACACATATCTTCCTATCACCCATCAAGGATACACCACGAAGGCCATTCTAGACTTAGGCACAGGAGTTGCAATTGCTACTACTTCCCTATGGAAGTGTTGGGGCAAGCCAGCACTCAGGCCCACGAGGATGAAACTGCAAATGGCCGATGGTCACATAGAGAGACCCTTAGGGCTATTAGAGGGAATAACTCTCACCACATGTGGTGTTGAGTTCGAGCATACATTTGCTATATGTGATTTTAGCAAAAATCATGCCTATGAAATGATCTTGGGACGACCCTTTATGCGACAGTTGCAAGTGGTACAGGACTAGGGAACCAATTCCTTGTACCTGCAACACTTAGGTGTTACGACCAAAGTGAATCTCAAAGATTACTCTCATAGAGATGTCCCTCCTATCCAATGGAATCCCCTCCATAGAGCCAAAGATGATACGGAATCGGTGCATTCCATAGGATCAGGATCCTCATGGATGCATGACGACACCCACTTATGGATGTGCAAAGTAGTAGTAGAAGAAGAGAAGAGAGAAAAAGCCAGAGAGGTAGGTGCAAAAGAAACACATAGATCAATTCAAGACCCAGCCTATGCACCTGTAGTCTTTCCTGACGAAGAATTTGAACCCCACGGCTGGGCAGAAATCCTAGCAACAATGGATGTAGCCATCAATGAAGAACAATGGACACCTCACTGTGATGAAGATGGCTATGACATTTCAGTCTTCTCCATAGAGCCGATCATGGGAGAGGCAGTGTTAGAAGAGTGTGAACCTAGCCCTGATGCATTTGAGGATGCAAGTGACTCCGATCTAGAGTCAATCATTATGGACCCACCTTTTGCATCAGATGAAGAATACTTCTATAAAGTAGAATTTCAACCCCAGAGGCATGGAGAGTTTACAAATGATGTAAGGCTAGCCACACATGTGACCCCGAAGGAAGAAGGAAAGAAAAGAAAAAAGAGAGAAGTCACACCAGAAGAGGAAGAATCTTTGTTTAAGGTCCCGGAAAATTTTAAGAAGTATGAGATAGATGACAGGAGAGTCATGATCAGAATGCCTAAACGAGAGGCACAATCAGGGGAGGCCTATGATAACAAAGAAACCACCAAGAAAATAGTGGTAGCCGTGGAAGAAGGAGAAGAGAGATGCACGTACATAGGCCATGACCTGACGGAAGACGAAGAGCACGAATTGATAGCCTTGCTAAGAGAATACAGAGATGTATTTGCTTGGAGTTACAAGGATTTGAAGGGTGTTGATCCAGACATATGCTCACACACTATCCCCATGACCTCAGATGCTAGGCCCTCTAAGCAAAAGCCATATACATACAATGACAACTATGCAGCCAAGATCAAGGAAGAGATAGATCGCTTGGTTGAAGCTGGATTTATCTATGAAATTGGGCATACAGAGTGGGTATCCCCCATTGTAGTGGTGCCCAAGAAAAATGGAAAGCTGCGTGTATGCATTAACTTGAAGAAGGTCAATGCAGCCACAATTCGAGATAACTATCTGCTTCCTATCACAGAACATCTCATAGAAAGAGTAGCAGGCAAGGAAGTGTACAGCTTCCTTGATGGATTTTCGGGCTACAATCAAGTATCCATAGCTCCAGAAGATCAGCATAAGACGGCTTTTGCCACTGAATGGGGCAATTTTGCCTTTAGAGTAATGCCATTTGGGCTTACCAATGCACCCGCTACCTTCCAGAGACTAATGTGCCATGTATTTAAAGAGTTCCTGAGGAAGAACTTAGAAGTCTATGTTGATGATCTTTGTGCTCATTCCAACATTAGACAAACCCATATTCCTGAACTCAGACAAATCTTTGACAAATGTAGAGAATATCGTCTGCCTGAACCCAGAAAAGTGTGTTTTTATGGTGTTGAGAAGAGGGGAACAACAAACCCTAACCGCCTCACATGGAAGTGAGAGGTTTCTCCAAGTTGGGGCAAAGAATGAGAGGAGAGGCTCACCCACGCTCATGGAGCAATGGCAACAATGGCCAACGTCACAAGGAGCAAAGGGGAACATCCTCCCAACCATGCACACACACATGCAAATCCATACACCAAGACCAACGCCATTGTACACAAGGAAGCAAAAGAGTAGCAAATGACACCTTCTTCCATTACCAAAATGGAGGCCAAGGCCATGGCCAAGGGACCTCCCTTTTACAAATGAGGCTCTTCTTTATATAGAGAAGAGAGGCATATGTGAATAAAAACATGTGGTCAAAAGACCACATGTGCTAAATCAAAAAGAGAATCTTTATGTGATATGGGACTAACCACCTAGAGAGAGAGAGAGCGCGTGAGATTTCTACATGGGATTTTTGTGTTTGTTCAAAAAGGAGTTTTCAAAGAAAGGCTTCAATACCATAGACTAGAGGAAATATCAAAAAGGGGTTTTAGGAGAGTGTTCACATGGACATCTCCTAATTACAAAAAAGGGGGTTTTTTATGAAGGAAAAAGGATGCCATAGCATGAGAAAAATTATGGGCAACCCTTAGACCAACACTCCTCCCCCTCCTAGACTTTTTCGTCCTCGACAAAGCTAAGAGAAGAGCATACATAGCTGAACCGACCCAAGGTAGAGTCTTTCAAGTCGGAAAATCTTCAAGTCTTCAAAATCTGCAATTCTTCAGTCTGCAAGGCTTCAAGCTGCAAGTCTTCAGTCTTTACTTCAAGCTGCAAATCTTCAATCTTTAGAGCTGAGCGACACAATCCCCCTGGGGGGCAGTCAGCCCAACATGCATCCCCCTGTGCAGTCCTTTGTAAGGTTGGACATGCCTTCTCCAACAGCTCCGCTCCAAACCTGAAATAACATGCAAAAAGCAAGTAGGTTGCATCTAATAATGAGATAAACATTCACTTCAAATTTAGTTTCCACTTCAGGGGACATTAAGTCAGATTAGTTCTTCAAGTTCTCATAATGAGTTTTCCTTTTCCTGTCAGAGACACAAAACCTGAACGTTTTAACCAAGTGCACATCAATCCTTACAAAACAGAGGAAGTGGAAATGAGGGCTACAATCCTAGGACACATGTTCCATTTAAAAATTGGTGTTAACCCTGTAAGGCTCATTCTAATCATACAAGTTTTTAGCAGAAGATGGACCAACAGTTATCCATGTAAATTAGGAGCCACAGTTACCCTCTTTGACCTATACAAATCCAAGCAAGAGCACATGAGTAAATGAGAACCATATGAGTATTGTGAAACCAGTGAGTGAATTTCCTGGCAAAAAACAATTACTCAATCCTTTGTGACTTCATGCTTAATTAGGTTCAGAATAGGTATGAATCCATAGTGTCGTCTTGGTTTTACAGGAACAAGATATCCTCAGGACCTTCTGAAATCTACAATGTAGAGCAAAAGAAGAGCAAAAGCATAGGTAAGACACCTCATTGCACTTTAATATTCCCTTCAGGTGATGGCCGGAAGTTAAAACACATGTGCATCTTCCCAAATGGAAGAAATCATGAAGAGTGTTGATCCTATTTGTATTATGAAGACAGAATGCCGGTTTCAGAGGAGAACTAATTAATCAACTATTGTCTGAGGACAGTCATATCATGAATTTTTGAGTCAGCCAGAAGTGATGGAAAGCCACAATCTTGGACCTAAGTCTTTTATGCAATTTCTACAAAGCTCATATTCACCCCCCACTTATAATACTTGTTCATTATGATAAGTCAACAAAACAATTCACGAAGCACAGTAAGGAAAGTTATTCCAGGGCTAGGACCTGGTCCAGTCCTCAAAGTTTTGCAGTTTCATTATACTTCCCTACATAGTGTGAGTATGAACTCATTCCTTTTTAGGGCAGTTGCTAATATTTGTGGAGGTGAATTTTCATTTGTCATTAATGCCTACAGTGCTCCACTCTATAATTGTCAAGTAAAAACTCATACAATCATCAATTAAAAATGTGCATCATAAGAAACTTTTATAGCCACGTTCGAAGAAGGCAGACAATATGAGTTCACTCTGGGTACCTATGGAACCAAAATATCAATCCTGCAAGTAACTCAAAACTCATCCATTTATGAGAGAGCAAGTTCTGCCACAATATGAATTCCAAAGGTCATACACCAGGTTCGGTCATGCACTTTCATGACATTTGATTAGTCATTCCCTAATACATGCCTCCAAAAAAAAGATAGGACTTTTAGTTATTAATCATGAAGTTAATGCAATTCACAATAGGATGTCCACAGGCAAGTTGGGTCCTTAGCTAGATGTCACTCTAGCACAATGGTGAGTACCAACGTGAGAAGATTCACCTCATAATTGTCAATCCGTGGAGACATGAGGACTAGTATGAAGACTACGAGCAAGTGAAGGCACAAGTGTGTGAGTGAGAAGCACACAAGCATGCACACACATACACACACACGCGCACACAAGGCAAGAACAAGGAGAGGAACAATGGAGTTCTTTGCATTAGTCAAAAAGTCTCTTACATAAGCTCAATTCACAAACAATCTAACCTCAAAAATGAGCTCTCTAGCTCTTTTTATAGTTTTCTAACTAGCTTTGGTCTTGTCCAGACCTAGTGTCCGGCCTAGTTAAAAATTAGGTTCTAGAGCCTATTTGAGGGCTCAAACAGAGTCTAAAAATTATGAAAATTGATATGTAGCTAGTTCTAATACTCCTCAAGCTCGAGGACTCCTCGGCTTGCACAAAATGGAGTCTATTCTACCAAAAATGGAATTTACAATGTTTGTGTAGTGATTAAAATCACTTGAGTTGTAAATGGTCCATGGAAAAAATGATTGGGCCTTGTTGTTGTATTGTGCATGACTCCTCCGTTGCGCTAGTATGCTCTTCATCTGACTTGTATGCCAACACCGCCCCCCTTCCTAGCGTCTATCGCCCCTGACAGACCTCTGTTCTATCGGGTGGTCGATATAATATTGGATGACATTGGTGGCAAGTTCGTGTTCTCCTATCCTTAAGCCTCTTGCTAGATCAGCTTCCAATGCATCCCAATTTATTGCGCCAGGGACCTCTGGTTGCGGGGTGGTGTAGTACTCAGAGTACATTGCTTGTTCACAAGCAAAGAGATGGAGCAGGTGTGTTGGCTTCGGTGCGAAGATCTCCGAGTGATACTCCCAGAAACCTGATCTGAACATTTCTTCGAAGGTCTGTTTGTAACATGCAGGGAGGTATTTGATGCGTGCATGCCAGGCGTAAGCCACACGAATACTGGGGGTGGTGCTCATGTCATACACCAAATCATAATTTCCATTGGTAAACCCCGGGAGACGTACCTGTGGTGCGGCTGCATTTCTAAAAGTTTTCAGGACTACCTGCATCATATCTAAAATTTTAAGCATCATTTGAGCTGCTACATCTGGCATGGGCTTCAATCGCGGCATCCAATGGCGAATTGTTCCCATCATGTATGCTACCGACGATGGTCCCTGTGGTGGCGCAATGTACGGGTTGTTTAGCCATTCCTTGCATTGCGCGTTGTTCTATACTTTGATATTGAATGCCTTCCAAGACCTGCGGCTTGGAACTGGACCGTAGCATGGATTGTATAGGAGATGTAAAGGCGCGTTGTTCCATGTGCGTAGCATTTCTGGATATGTCTCTAGAAGTTTCTGCCGCTAGGTGGGTTGACGAATTTTGCCTTTTTGCGCCTCTAGAGGAAGGTCTTCGGGTTGAAATTGGGTAGCAAAGGTAGGAATCTGACCCGTGACTCTCTGTATTTCTGCATTATAATCAGCTAAGGCCTGTATTGGAGTTCAGATGAGAGGATAAGGCGTCTCGATGAAAGGTTCTTGAAGTAAGCAGATTGTAGCACAGTTTCCTCTATGACCCTCATGGCCTGATTTTGCACTACTGTGCGCTCTTCGTGAGAACTCCCGATTTCCTCCACTTGACGTAGCCATGGAGGCCGTGGTGCCTCGAATGTGTCCTGAGCTTCTTCCGTTTGTTGGCCTCCTGGGAAGGGTTGTGGGTCGTATTCTTCTTCAAATGTCTGTTCCACAGGAATTTGTACTACTTCTTCGTCGGTGGGAGCCTCTGGAGGGGAAGGTGGTCTCTCATATTGTAGTAGACGTGCTTGCAATTCGGTGACCTGTTTCTGGAGATCTTTTAAGGCCTCTGAGTCTGTGAGAAGTGAAGCCACGGAGGAGGTGGTTTGAGAGGCTACTGTTGTTTCTTTTTGGTGTTTCTGCTTCAGTTGACCCAGTTCCTCTGATAACAGGTCATGTGCTTCAAGCAGCATGGCATAGTCTTCCAATATGATCTTGATATTGTCGGGGGTCACTGCTTGAAACTTTGATGGGCTGATGGGTGCCCCAAGTGTGCTTTCGATAGCTGCTTCTAGGTTCTCCTGATTTTGTAATTGCAGGCGTCGATTCTCTTCATGAGCGGCAGCAAGATGTCGCTTGAGTAGGGCCATATTTCGCTGAAGCTTTGAATTGCGTTCCAGTTGTGTCCGTAGATGACCTTCTACCACTTGTATTGCTTCCTGATCTGTGTTCTGTAACTGTACCTCCAATATGCTATGAGCCTCTTGGAGAGTTTGGAATTGTGTGTGGAGGCGAGCATTTTCCTCCACTAGTGCAGCAAGTCTGTGTTGTAGTGTCTCCGAGTGCTCTTGCAGGCATTCATTCTGTTGCTGGAGCTGATTGTAATCTGTCCTTAAGTTTGATATACAAGCTAGCATGGTGTCCAATGCATTTCCTATAGATGAGGGGGTGGTGTTTACAATGGAAGATGCATGGGAAGGGAATTGGGGAAGGGGAAGAGTGAATGATGTGTCTATTGAAGACGAGTGTGTGGGTGAAATTGGTGGAGGGGGAATGGGAGGAGGTGGAAGCGTGGGGGGAGGGGGAGGTGCCGTGGGTGGTAGTGGCTCGGTGGATTCCTCATGGTTGACTGGGTGCTCTTGGCTAGCAGTTTCTGTTGCTTGGGAGGTTGTCCTGATGGGTTCGGATGTAATATTTGGCCCTTCTGCCGTTGTAATGGGGATCTGGATATTCTTACCTGAGCGTGGTCGTGTCTGGAATCTTCGTGGATCATATTGAACGGGAGACTTCCTAATGGCGGTCCGCACTGCTTCTACTACCCCATATGTTTATGCCATCAATAAGAGACCTTCACTATATTCTGAGTCAACTCCGGCTTCTTCCAACAGCTGAGTCATGAGTACTCTACTGCTCTGTTCGGTGAGCAGTTGTTGCGATCGCACTCGTTCCATAATTTGATACAGCCTTCGGAGTTCCGCTGTATAGGCTGGGGCTTCCGTGGTCTCCTCTTCATATGCTCCTTCTTCTTCTAGGTGTCCTTGTTGTTGACCTTGCTGGGCGTCACTCCAATGTACATGGCGGTCGTCTGTAGATTTTCTTCTTCTTTGTGAAGATGTGCCTTGTTCTTCTGCATCTGAATAATACTCTACATCAGAGAGTTGTGTACTTTGTAAGAATGCTTCGAAGTCCTGAGGATCCATTCCTTCAGCATCTCCAGTTGTAGCAAATTCAAATTCAGATGGAGCAGGAGGAGCTGAAGGGGTAGCTTGTGTCGTAGTTTCAGATACAGACCTGGGTATCCTAATGGTAAAGGGAGGTACAGTGGTCTCCCTTCGTGGCGATACTTCAGGAGTAGTCAGAACTTCCCTTGTCTGGACACAAGGGATCGCACCCCTCATGCGCTTGGATTGATGTGTGGACGTCTTGAGCTTCTTAAACATTTGTAATTGTGCCCAAGTTAAGGCACGTTCAATGGGAACATCGTATGCTAGGCACCGGTAAATAATGCGTGTGATTGCACAGCAACCGTTCACCACTAATTTCCTAGAAGACCTTTTATTTGCTTCATACAATTGATCTATAATCCATACCGGCAGCTTAATTGGTAACGCACCTGCCTCCGCTAAGTAGAGAGCGAACCAGATTCTTTTGTGTGGTTGTGTGAAGCGGTCTTGGCCGGGGAAAGCAAAATGTTGCATGCACATACGGAGAGGGATGGACACGTTTGGTGTGAGTGCTGCCATGTCTTTAAGCTTCAATAGTTTCCTATCCTTCATGTTAGTAGGAACGAGAGCATCCTTCTCAGAAGGTACATGTGTGCCGTGCATATTCAAAGCAGCGCTCACCAACTCCACAGTAAGTTCAAACCTCTTTAACTCGTTGTTGCCCAGCAAGGAAGGAAGAACAAATGATCCTGGTTTGTCCTTTTCTTCATTAGCTTGTAATGTGGAGACCAAATAATAGCATCGGAGGAGATCCGGTTTAGGTAGTGGTGCTTCAAAGTATTCTGCTAGCCCTGCACGTTGCCATATGGTCTGGAGATCCTCGGTGTTCTGTAGAGTCTCAAACTCCTTGGAGAAAAATTGGAATCGAACCCATGATCTGTCATACTCGCACTTAGACTCCCATATATACTTGGCCTCTCCTAATGGACCTGGCATGCCACTGAACCAATGAGAATTGGCATGGACTCTTTCTGTGATCCCTGTGGGTGGATCCGGTACCGGGATCTGCTGAAGGTGTTGCAGCTCCACAGGTCGTTCAGTTGGTGGCACATCCACAGGTAGACTATCCACATCGATTCCTGCAGTAAGTATTCCTACTTGTGAGCTCGGAGCTGTCGCTTCTGCCATGTTACTTCTTGCCTCCTAATTCTGTGAGAATATAGAAACATGTGTTAATATTGTAAAGGACAAGTTAGAATCGTTTTTGTCCCCATTACAACATTATCATGAGGTTCGGGAGAGATTAGTAGGTTAATAAGTGCTCGGTGCTTGTGTGTGTAGTTAGGAATTGGTTGGACCTAAGAACTAAGTGGAATGATGTAGTGTGAGAGTGACGTAGTTAGTAGGTTGGCATGGATTTACAACTGGGGTCCGAGGGTTTATTATAAGTTTTAGGTTTCCAAATACAGTGGATGGCTTTGGGTCTTGGTTTTGTGGAGATTCGGGAGGGTTGCATGAGTAATTCTGCTGGGAGTTGTTGTGTCATTGGGACCCATTTACGAGTGAGTCTGTGCGTGATTCTAGGTGGCAGTGTGTTCGAGTGTATCAGACAAGAGTGGGTGGCGGCTGCTTGAGCGAGTGAACCCTGTCGTGTATGATGTGAATTGTGTGGGGTTAGTTGAGCCCGCAAGCAAGCCTTAGGCACCCAAATTTGTCTTGATTGTGGGTCAGTCTTCATCGACTTCTTGGGTACCCAAATGGATTTCACTTTCTCAACAGAGGTTTTAGGAGTCCTCTTATTAGCATCCAGTCGTTGATTACTAATAGGAAGTTGAGACCGTTGTTGCGACTTAGTTACGGTCGGCAGCTCATCTTTCCGCACCCACATTTGTTTCATCGGCTGAGTTGTTCTGCTTCGCGCGTTCTTTTGGTCTCTCGCCTGGAGAATCTTCAGTGATTGATCTGCCCTTAGTTGCTGCCTCCTTTTGGCCTTTGGAAAAGAAGGGAGTTCCATTGTGGTTCTGACTCCTTCTTTGAGATCTTTGTTCTTCTGTATCACATAGCCTTGGACAAGAACACCATGGTCAACTTCATGTGTACCCCTGGAGGGACCAGGAATCTGTGCCTTTCCTAGTTCCTTGAGTGCTCCATTATTTAACTCAATTGTAATTCTAGTTTGATTCACCCATACCTGAAGAAGTCCACTTCTTAGGTTTAAGTTGACTGCTTGGTCATAGATCCAGTCTTGACCCAAGACAAGGGGTTCAGTGAGGTCCTCATCTTGACATACTAGTACTTTAACTGTCATTGCCTCATCGTGAATATAGAGGGGAAGTTCCACCTCGCCCATGCAAGGGGTTTCCACGCCTCCCAATCCTATGAGATATGCTTCCACAGGATTGACAGTTAATTGCAACTCTTGACAGTAAGACAATTTAACAGCACTAGTGGCTGCACCTGAGTCAATCAAGGCTCTTACAGTCCTTGCACTCTTTCCTTGTCCTATATCTAAGGTTATGAAAGGACGTCGATCAGTTATCCTATGTGAGCTAACACCTGAAGCTTCACACATAGCCACGTCATATCCTTGGTCTGCATATGCACCTTGCCTAGGGTGCTCTCTACCTTGTCTTCTTAATTTCATTCTCCGTATGCGCTCTAGGGCTTCTGCTTAAGCTTCTTCTCGAATTCTCTTTTCTTCCTCTTTGCGTTTCTTAGCAATATTGAGTCGACTTAGCATTTCCTCTGTGAGAGGTTCCTGATACAACTTGACTCTGCATCCGCTGATATAACTTGGGAGAACATCGCCTTCTAATGTGGCTAGTTGCACTGCTCCACTTGTTGAGATTCTATTAATGATCATGGGTCCATAGCCTCTCTTCTCCAGTTTTCTCGCATGTTGCTTCAATGTGTAGACTAAAACTAAGTCGCCTGCCTTCAAACCTTTATCCTTAACGTGGGCATCAAAGTATGCCTTCTGTCGTTTCTTAGCTGCATATATCCCTGCAGCTGCTCTTAGTCTTGTTTCTCCTAATCGTTCAAGGTCAAACAGTCTAGAGGAGAGTTCATGACCCGTTCATTCGTGCTCTTGTGCCACTTTCAAGGTAGGTATTAAGAAGTCCAAAGGTAGCACGGCGTTTTGGCCAAATACCATCTGAAAGGGGGTGGCTTGGAGTACCGTTTTGTAGGCGACTCGGTATGCCCAAACAGCATGGTGTAGCTGTTTGTCCCAATCAGAGCGTTTATTGTTCACTAATTTCGTCAGTACATTACATAAGATCTTGTTGGTGCTCTCAGCCTGGCCATTTGCTTGAGGGTGATAGGGGGCAGACTTCTTATGTACTACCAAGAATTCTTGGAGCAGATTTTCAATAACTTCATTCAAGAAGTGAGTGCCTCTATCACTAACTAGCTCTATAGGTAGCCCGTATCTAGTGAACACATTCTCAAATAAAAACTTAGCTGTTGTTTGAGCATCGTTTTTCGTTGTGGCTTTTACCTCTACCCACTTTGTTAGATAGTATGTCGCAACAATGATATATTCTGCATGGGAACCCTTAGCTGGGGGATTAATAGGACCTACGAAGTCTATTCCCCACTTAGAGAATGCACGTCCACCCATCATAGGTTTCAGTGGCATCTCATCTTTACGTATAGGATATTGAGTGCTCTAACAGACATCACAACGCTTCACATAGGTATGTGCATCCATGTGAAGGGTCGGCCACCAGAAGCCCGCAAATAGTATTGCCTTGATCACCCGATCTGGTCCAAAGTGTCCTCCTGCTACACCTTGGTGAGCAGTGTCCAAGATCTTGAGATACTCACTCTCATGGACACATAGTCTCACGTAACCATCTTTACCATGCTTGTATAGATTATCACCAATGAGTGAATAATCCTGGGCTTCTTGTTCTAAACTCCTTTGCCTAGCCAGAGTCATGTCTGGGGGGAATGTTCTCGTCCTTAAGAAGGTGTTGGCACACAAAGCAACAGAGGAATCATGCACAATACGGCAACAAGGCCAGATCATTTTTCCCCATGGGTTATGTACAACTCAAGTGATTTTAATCACTACACAAACATTGTAAATCCCGTTTTTGGTAGAATAGACTCCATTTTGTGCAAGCCGAGGAGTCCTCGAGCTTGAGGAGTATTAGAAGTACCATCGTACCAAATTTCATAATTTTTAGACTTCGTTTGAGCCCTCAAATAAGCCCTAGAACCTAATTTTTAACTAGGCCGGACACTAGGTCTGGACAGGGCCAAAGCTAGTCAAAAACTATAAAAAGAGCTAGAGAGCTCATTTTTGAGGGTAGATTGTAATTGAAACGAACTTGTAAGAGCTTGTGAAAGTAATCTAACGAACTCCATTGATTCTCTCTCTTTGTCTTGCCGTGTGTGCGCGTGTGTGTGTATGTGTGTGCATGCTTGTGTGCTTCTCACTCACGCACTTGTGCCGCCACTTGCTCGAGGTCTTCATACCATCCTCACGTCTTCCCGGATTGACATTAAAGGAGGTGCTACTCATCACTGAGCTACACCAAATTTTGGCGCCGTTGCCGGGGATCGAGCTTTGAGGACGAGCGTGTGATGGTAAGACGTAGAGTTGACGCGTTGGAGTCGTAGGTATTTTCTTCACTCTCATCGGTTTTCTTTTACTTTCTTCACCATCTTCATCATCATCATCACCATCTCCCACGTCCATCTCCATCATCGCGAAAATTTCAGTTTTTTGACCATATCCCCATCTCCACCTCATTTCCCTCATTTCACTTGTGAGAGAGAGCGAGAGAGCGAATTTGCATGCACTGTTTTTTGCATGTTTCTTGAGCTATTTTGCAGGTTTTTTGCTGTACCATCATCCCCAGCAGTGTGCGCAGGTACGACAGGCTCTGCACAGGTCCCGGGACGACAACCTCTATCTATCGCGACAGACACCGTCTATCGCGACAGACAGAAAATCTTAACATTTTGTGAATGCATGATTAGCACTGTAACCTACACCTTGAGGGCACTCTAGATCACTAAAAGTTTTTCAAAAATTTGCGTTTTTTCAGTCTATCGCGACAGACAGAAACCCGCGACAGTTACCGTCTATCGCGACAGACACCGTCTATCGCGACAGACAGAATTTCACGACAGATAGCATCTATCGCGACAGACACCGTCTGTCGCGACAGACAGAAATCCGCGACAGATACCATCTATCGCGACAGACACCGTCTATCGCGACAGACAGCCCCCCGCGACAGACACCGTCTATCGCGACAGACAGCCCCCCGCGACAGATACCGTCTATCGCGACAGACACCGTCTATCGCGACAGACAGAATTTCACGACAGATAGCGTCTATCGCGACAGACACCGTCTATCGCGACAGACAGAAATCCGCGACAGATACCGTCTATCGCGATAGACACCGTCTATCGCGACAGACAGAATTTCACGACAGATAGCGTCTATCGCGACAGACACCGTCTATCGCGACAGACAGAAATCCGCGACAGATACCGTCTATCGCGACAGACACCGTCTATCGCGACAGACAGAATTTCACGACAGATTGTGTCTATCGCGACAGACACCGTCTATCGTGATAGACAGGCATTTTCGGCAAAAAATTAAGGAGTGAATTTTTGGAAATTTAGGCTAAATTTTGGGCATATTTGCACTTTCATGTACTCATATACTTACGAAGGCCTTAGAAAATGCATTAAAACCCCCGAAAGGTTCTGTCTGTATAGTAACCCCCTAAACCCTGAACGGTCATAACTTTTGCATACGAAATCCATTTTCCGAGCTCTAGGGCTTGTCGGAAAGCTCGTGACGTATACTATACACCCTCAACTATTTTTTATAAGAATAACGCGTTGAATTTCAGATAGGATAATTGGAAGTGACACACAGAAGGGTAGAAGCACCAAGGGAGCTCTAGAGGAAATTTCTAGCAATACAAAAGGGGGAACAAGGGTCATTAAAAAAGTGTCTGAAATAAATTGTCTGTCAATTGATAGGTCTACTTGGAGCTAATCTTGGGATTTATGCAGGCCTATTGAGAAGCAATTGAGAGTATCCAAGCAAGGGTGTTGCGCACGCTTGAGAATCAACTTCTCGAGCACTAAAGAGCAAGGTTCGGCAAGAAAGGTCGGAATATTCTCATCTCCTCTTCGTCAATTCCTAGCTTAGGCTAAGAACGATTAGAAGTAGGAGTAAGTCAGGGCGACAATAGGCCACTATCAAGTTGAAGACTACCTAAAAACTCAAGTTCAAGCTAAAAACTTAATCTCTGTACTGTCGACAACATAAAGGAAAGAACCTAACGTGGGACGATCAACCTGAAAGTACGAAGAACATTCAAGTATTCCTGACGACGAAATATCAGATAAGACCTTACACACGAGGAATAACTAAAACAAATCAAGTGACTGGTACCAATTGATCGGCAACGAGGTTGTACTCTGGGCAAAGAATTGTGCTACTTAGATAGGCATATGAACCTTAGATCGGGACGACATCTAGCAAGGGAGAGGCAAAGCCTTAGATCTTCAGAGGCTAGTGTTAACCACACTGCTAGGTCTTGGGCCCAGCAGTTGAGTCACCACTCTCATTACCCTAGCTCGGATACCAGTGAATCAGGGATGTCTCAAGGCATGGACAGACCTACGGGAAGTTCAGGTGTGCCTTACTTGTACAGGGTAGAAGGCCCTTACAAAACACAGTTGGAATACCTTAGGACCAACCGATTAGGTGCTAGCATCTATGAGGACGGCCTAGGAAGATCCGTGGTCCAGATTAAAAACCCTGACCAATCCATAGGACTAGAGCACCCAGCTGTCAAGTTTGAAAACGGTGCATACCTGGACAAGGAAGGAACCATATATGTAGTCACCAGTCATCCAGATAGGACAGATGAATTTGGAAATGTAATTTCAGAAGCGGACTTAGGTGACTTGGAACAAGGAAACATGGGAGTGGAACCTAGAACCCCTCGAGGTAAATCAGTTCTCACTAGGATTATCACGCCTGAGTGGGTCCCCCAAGATAACAAGTGCATAGATTTGCTTCTCAATCGAGAAACGGACGAAGCCTTTTGGAGGTATAAACCGGATCACCCAACTGATATAGGAACAATCATGATCTATGAGTTTAAGGATCCAGATAGCCCAGGTAGGGTGACCTACTTAGACCACACTTCGGAGAGGATCTTTGTGGTGACAGACAATGATAGGCATGCTTACACTTGGAAGGGCGAATTCATTTTCCCCCAACCAAGATCAAATGTATCCTATGGTCAACCTGGAGCTGGAACATCCCAGGCTCATGGTATGCAAAGAGACAGAAGTAAAGATAGACCAGAAGTAAGTTTTGCCAATTCAGTGGGCAGAGAAAGAATAAGAACGGAGACGAATAGGGTAGAACCTGAGATGCTTAGAGCCCATAGGAACCAAAGAAATGTAGATGGATTCCCTCTACCGAGGCCTAGAGAGCACACAAGAACTTTGAGACCCACCCAGCTAGTTAAGTCCATGAAGAATTACTTTGACGGCACAGGAGATCCCTATGATCATGTGGCGGAGTTCAAGCAAGTCTTGAGAGCTGAACAAGTTGAGGATCTATTCACGCAGTACAATGCCTTCGGTCTAACCCTGAGGAATACGGCACTTACATGGTTTCAGCCATTGGATGAGCGTCAGTTCAGGAGCATAGACCAACTCCTAGAAGCATTTATTGTTGAGTTCTCCAAGAGTGGCATAAGGCACAACACCTCCTCACTGATTCACAGCTTCAAGCAAACCCCTCAAGAGACTGTGAGACTTGCAGGAAGAAGATTTAGACAATATCTTGAAAGGTGCCCTATTTCGGAGCTACCCACATCTGCTAAACAAGTAGCCTTATTCCTTGACGGATTGCTGAGTCCAAAATTGAGATCCTACGTGTATCTGAAAGACCCTAGGACTATAGAAGAGTGTGTACGTATGTGCATTGACATTGAAGATAACCTAGGAGAAGAGCTAGAGCTGTCCAAAATTTACAAAGATTCAGATAGTGTATCTAGTCAATCTTCCACACAAGCCACATCAATCGAGGAACTTGCCGAAAAAGTAGCTCAGAAATTAGGTGTAACTAGTAAACAAATCCCAAGGTTTGCCCCTGTGAAAAGATGCTATACATGCGGTGGTGACCATATGGCGAATGTCTGCCCTATTATGGCTCAACCCCAAGTAAACCCTAGTAGCCAGTACTGCACCATAGAACGGAGATACACCAACCACACCGCACAAGATTGCCCATACAACAAGCAGGCGGTTAGGCAACCCTACCCTCAGCCCTACCAACAAGGCAGATACCAGAACCAGTACCCTCCACAACCATATGGCAGGCCACAACAGAATTTCCAACCTCAATATCAAAACCAACAAAGGCCTCAACCTGTGCTAGCACAACAACCCCCAGCCCCAGCTAATGTGATTCCGGTAAAGTATACTGCTGCAGAAGAGAACCTGAATAGAGCTATAGTCCCTGTAACATCCTTGCTTTCTGAAAGTGACCCGAGTGACCATAGCTTTGATTCTACACATGTTGATATCCCCCAAGCCTACTACATGCAGTCTCCTGAGCATGGTGAGTCCTATTATAGCGAAGAGACAAACGAACCGAGTTGGGAGTCAGATTACACGAACGTCATGTATGCAAACCCCAACCCTAGGCCTCAACCTAAGCCAGTAAGACCTCCATTCCCCAGAGGACCGTGCTACAGATGCCAAGGAGATCACCTCATTCGTGATTGTCCCTTGCCTCCACCTACACAACCCCAGTCAGTGACGATCCAAGGCTTCTGCCAAGATTGTGGAAAAGAGCATCTCTTACGAGATTGCCCAAAGAACCCCAATAATATGCCAAAAATCACGCCCATCAATGTTATTGAGTTAGTGGTAGATTCCAGCGGAAGTGTGACCTCCACTGCACCCGTACAGGTAGTCACGAGAGCTCAAGCAGTGAAGCAAAACCAAGGGGTAGGCAAGGAAAAGAGCCCAGACACTAGCGATACTGAGAGCCAAAATAAAAAGAGAACAAGAGCTTGGAGAGATAGCCGCGAACGCATGAAAAGGCAATGGGCAAAGAAAATGAGTGAACTTGAGGAAAGTCTACGAGAAACCAAGGCTAAAATCATAGAGATCACATCTCAACCGCACTCTCACACATTCCCACCGCTACCATCCCCATCACTCTCCATCCCTCCACCCTCTAAGACACCCCACGTAACCCACCCACCACCCCAAACAGGATCAGTATTAGCTGATCCCACTCCCGAAGACATAGACATGATGCTTAAGGCATATCAGGCCAGAATCCAAGAAGGGCCAAACGTCACGGATCATGATAAGTGCTATCCTAGAGCTGACCTAGAGATAGAAAGAACCAAACTGTGCGCGAAAATGGTCGCATTGGCTCAGACTATGTTTGAAGCCAGTCGCCTTTTCAATTACTCGGGCTCAGCCAAAACGCAATTACACTTGGATGGATTCCTAGAAAAGTTAGAGAGGATAATTGCAAGATCTGCCAAGGAAGAAAAAAATCAAGAAAAAGATAAAGCAAGCAAAAACATGAACCATCCCCCATCGGAAGTTTATGTGGCCAATTCCACTAAACCAGACAACTTCCCCCCCTTAGAAAGAATAGAGAGGCTAATCGCACAGTCAGAAAAGGAAACTGCCCCTCAAAGAAAGGATAGGGCAAGGGAACGCATAAGCCAGCCTCTTCAGGAAACCCATGTGCCTCCTCAAGAAGCTTATTTTCCCCCCCAAAAGGCACATGAGCCTCCCTCGGAAGCTCACGTACCTCCACAGTCTGCCTACATTCCTTCTCAGGGAGTGTATGAGCCTGCTCGGAAGAATAATAGAATGAGCAATCCTCCCCAAGAAGCTTGTGCTCCAGCCATTTATGAGAGCAAGGAAAGAGCCAACGATAGAACAAGCCCTCCTTCCCAGGTTGCTTATGTGCCCAATTCCACGGAGCCAGACACTTCTTCCTCTATGAATCGGTTTGCACCAGACTTCCTACGAGAGATTCAAGAAGACAAATGGGATAACGAAAGTGAAGTCGCCCCTCCCTTTGAACTAGTGGATGATGCACACGACCAATTCCCACAAGACATCCCATCTATCTACGGGGAACATGAGAGTACTCAGTCTCATGAGAGATTGGACTTTGAGTCTAATTCCATACAGGAGCTCCCCCACTTCACAGGTCTATGGGAAGCAAAGTCCACATGTATGAGAGCACCCACAGTCATGGTAAGGAACGACGACTCAGTCATACCTAGGAACACAGAGGTAGTGAAGAACACTAACGTGCAGTGTAATCTCAAGTTAGAAGAGCTACTCAAGGTTAGAACTGAATTATGGAAACATGTAGCCAAACAAGTACCAGAGATAGCAAAATCTCGTTCCCAGGTAGGATCCCATAGGACAGTGCCAGAAATTCCCTTGGATAAGATAGGAGATATGTGTGAAGGTGAAGAAGGGAACACCTATCTTCCCATCACCTATCAGGAATACACCACCAAGGCGATTTTGGACTCAGGTGCAGGAGTTGCAATTGCCACCACCTCCTTATGGAAGCGTTGGGGCAAGCCAGCACTCAGGCCAACGAGGATGAAATTGCAAATGGCCGATGGTCACATAGAGAGACCCTTAGGATTGCTAGAAGGAATAACTCTCACCACTTGTGGTGTCGAGTTTGAGCATAGTTTTGCTATATGTGACTTCAGCAAAAATCATGCCTATGAGATGATTTTGGGAAGACCTTTCATGCGACAGTTGCAAGTGGTACAGGATTGGGGAACCAATTCTTTGTACCTGCAGCACTTGGGTGTTACAACCAAAGTTAATCTCAAGGATTACTCTCATAGAGATGTCCCTCCTATCCAATGGAATCCCATCCATAGAGCCAAAGATGATACAGAATCGGTGCATTCCATAGGGTCTGGATCCTCATGGATGCATGAAGACACCCACTTATGGATGTGCAAGGTAGCAGTAGAAGAAGAGAAGAGAGAGAAAGCCAGAGAGGTAGGTGCGAAAGAAACCCATAGATCAATCCAAGACCCAGCCTATGCACCTGTAATTTTTCCAGACGAAGAATTTGAACCTCACGGTTGGGCAGAAATCTTAGCAACAATGGACGTAGCCATCAACGAGGAACAATGGACACCTCACTGTGATGAGGATGGCTATGATATTTCAGTCTTCTCCATAGAGCCAATCATGGGAGAGGCAGTTCTAGAAGAATGCGAACCTAGCCCTGATGCATTTGAGGATGCAAGTGACTCCGATCTAGAGTCAATCATTATGGACCCACCATTTGCATCAGATGAAGAATACTTCCAGGAGGTAGAATTTCAAACCCAGAGGCATGGAGAGCTGACAAATGACGTAAGATTAGCAACACATGTGAGCCCGAAGGAAGAAGGGAGGAAACGAAAGAAGAGAGAAGCCTCACCAGAAGAGGAAGAATCTTTGTTTGAGGTCCCCGAAAATTTTAAGAAGTATGAGATAGATGACAGGAGAGTCATGATAAGAATGCCTAAACGGGAGGCACAATCAGGAGAGGCCTATGATAACAAAGAAACCACCAAGAAAATAGTAGTGGCCATAGAAGAAGGAGAGGAGAGATGCACGTATATAGGCCATGACCTGACAGAAGAAGAAGAGCACGAATTGATTGCCTTGCTAAGAGAATACAGAGATGTATTCGCTTGGAGTTACAAGGATTTGAAAGGGGTTGACCCGGACATATGCTCGCACACCATCCCCATGACTTCAGACGCCAAACCCTCTAAGCAAAAGCCTTATACATATAACGATAATTACGCTGCTAAGATCAAAGAAGAGATAGATAGACTGGTTGAAGCTGGATTTATCTATGAAATTGAGCACACCAAATGGGTATCCCCCATCGTAGTGGTGCCCAAGAAGAATGGCAAACTGCGTGTGTGCATTAACTTGAAAAAGGTTAATGCCGCCACGATTCGAGATAACTATCCGCTTCCCATCACAGAACATCTCTTAGAAAGAGTGGCAGGCAAGGAAGTGTACAGCTTCCTCGATGGATTTTCGGGCTACAATCAAGTAGCCATAGCTCCAGAGGATCAGCATAAGACAGCCTTTGCCACAGAATGGGGCATTTTTGCTTTTAGAGTAATGCCATTTGGGCTTACCAATGCACCAGCTACCTTCCAGAGGCTGATGTGCCATGTGTTTAAGGAGTTCCTGAGGAAGAGTTTAGAAGTCTATGTTGATGATCTTTGTGTTCATTCCAATGTTAGACAAACTCATATTCCTGAACTCAGACAAATCTTTGACAAATGTAGAGAATATCAAGTCTGCCTGAACCCAGAAAAGTGTGTGTTTATGGTCAGGCAAGGTAAGATTCTAGGACACATAGTGTCAAAGAATGGCATATCTACTGACGAAGAGAAAGTGAGAGCCATAGCAGAGCTACCTAGGCCAAAGAATGTCAAGGAAGTACAAGCTTTCATGGGGCATTGTGGGTATTACCGACGTTTCATCCACATGTATGCTGTCATCGCAAAGCCCATGTACGGACTCTTGACAAACTTTGAGTGGACGGATGAATGTGAGAATTCCTTCCAAGAGCTTAAACGAAGATTATGTTCAGCACCAATCTTGACCACACCAGATTGGAATAAGCCATTCCATGTTCATGTGGATGCATCCAATTATGCTATTGGATGTGTGCTTGCACAACCTATCGGTGAAGGTAATATGGATCTTCCAATTGCCTATGCCAGTAGACAATTGAATGGGGCTGAACGGAATTACACCACTACGGAGAGAGAAGGATTAGGCATGGTATACGCAGTTAAGAAATTTAGACACTATTTGCTTGCAAATAAGTTTAAATTTTTTACTGATCATCAGGCATTGTTATATCTCGTAAACAAGCCATGCAATACAGGAAGATTAGTGAGATGGTTTCTCTTGTTAATGGAATACGATTTTGAGGTTGTGGTAAGGAAAGGTAGGACTCATTTGAGAGCCGATCATCTCTCTAGGCTCACATCGGGAGAAGCCCCACAAGGAGTGTCAGATGACCTTCCTGATGCTTACTTGTTTAATTTGGAAGTTATACCGCAGTGGGCTAAGCCATTGGTACCAGTTTTGACCTACGGGCCTAATCATCCAGTCGTGAACACACGGAATAGAGAGATCGTAAAAGCCCAAAAGTACCATATCATGGCAGGAAGCATGTACAAGCACACAGATCAAGGGATCTTGGCTTGTTGCGTAGAAGAGGATGAGTACGCTAAATGGTTGCAATTAGCACATGTAGGTGCGTTAGAGCAACACCATTCAAGGCAACGAACTTTACGGACTCTAAAGAGACTCGGAGTGCATTGGCCAACTATGGAAGCTGATGTCCAAAAGTTGTGCAAGGAATGCCCAATCTGTTGCACTAAACCACCAGTGGAACATGCCGCTCTTTATCAAGTAACCATTGTGCCAGACTGGAGCGAACCACTAGTATCATTCCTGAGGACAAACACATTCCCTCCAGACATGACTCTGGCTAGGAAAAGGAGTTTAGAACAAGAAGCCCTGGATTACTCACTCATAGGTGATAATCTATATAAGCGCGGTAAAGATGGTTACCTGAGGTTATGTGTCCATGAAAGTGAATATCTTAAGATCTTGGAAACTGCTCACCAGGGTGTAGCAGGAGGACACTTTGGACCAGATCGGGTAATCAAGGCAATACTATTTGCGGGCTTCTGGTGGCCTACACTTCACATGGATGCACATACCTATGTGAAACGTTGTGATGTCTGTCAGAGGACTCAGTATCCTATTCGCAAAGATGAGATGCCACTGAAACCTATGATGGGTGGACGTGCATTCTCTAAGTGGGGATTAGACTTCGTAGGTCCTATTAATCCCCCAGCCAAAGGTTCTCATGCGGAATACATCATTGTTGCAACAGATTATCTCACCAAGTGGGTAGAGGTAAAATCTACAACCAAGAACGATGCTCAAACAACTGCCAAATTCTTGTTTGAGAATGTATTCACAAGATACGGGCTACCTATAGAGCTTGTAAGCGATAGAGGCACTCATTTCTTGAACGAAGTGATTGAAAATCTACTCCAAGAATTCTTGGTAATACACAAGAAGTCTGCCCCTTATCACCCTCAAGCTAATGGACAAGCTGAGAGCACTAATAAGATATTATGCAATGTACTGACGAAATTAGTGAACACTAAACACTCTGATTCGGACAAACAGCTACACCATGCTGTTTGGGCATACCGAGTGGCCTACAAAACGGTACTCCAAGCCACTCCCTTTCAGATGGTATTTGGCCAAAATGCTGTGCTACCCTTGGACTTCCTGATCCCTACATTGAGAGTAGCACAAGAGCACGAATGGACAGGTCATGAGCTCTCCTCTAGGATCTTTGACCTTGAACGATTAGGAGAAACAAGACTGAGAGCCGCTGCAGGGATATATGCAGCCAAGAAGAGACAGAAGGCATACTTTGATGCCCACGTGAAGGATAAAGGCTTGAAAGCAGGAGATCTAGTCTTAGTCTATACACTAAAACAACAGGCGAGGAAGCTAGAAAAGAGAGGCTACGGACCTATGATCATCAATAGGATCTCCACGAGTGGAGCAGTACAATTAGCCACATTAGAGGGCGATGTTCTCCCTAACTATATTAGCGGATGCAGAGTCAAGTTGTATCAGGAACCCCTCACGGAGGAAATGCTCAGCCGACTCAACACTGCTAAGAAACGCAAAGAGGAAGAGAAGCGAGTTCGAGAAGAAGCTCAAGCCGAAGCTTTAGAACGCATCAGAAGGATGAAGTTACGAAGACAAGGCCGAGATCAGACCAGAACAATTGACCATGCAGATCAAGGATATCCCATGGCCATGTGTGAAGTCGCAGGAACAAGCTCGAATAGAATAATTGATAGACATCCTTTCATAACCATAGACATAGGACAAGGAAAGAGTGCAAGGACCGTAAGAGCCTTGATTGACTCAGGTGCTGCCACTAGCGCTGTTAAGTTGTCTTACTGCCAAGAGTTACAGTTAACTGTCCATCCTGTGGAAGCATATCTCATAGGATTGGGAGGCGTGGAAACCCCTTGCATGGGCGAGGTGGAACTTCCCCTCTACATTCATGATGAGGCAATGACAGTTAAAGCACTAGTGTGTCAAGAGGAGGATCTCACTGAACCTCTTGTCTTGGGTCAAGACTGGATCTATGACCAAGCAGTCAACTTAAACCTAAGAAGTGGACTTCTTCAGGTATGGGTCAATCATAGTCGAGTTACAGTAGAATTAGACAATGGAGCACTCAAGGAACTAGGAAAGGCACAGACTCCTGGTCTTTAGGGGTGCACATGAAGTTGACCATGCTGTTCTTGTCCAAAACTATGTGTTGCAGAGGAAGGATATTCGCAAAAAAGGAGTCCGGGATGCAAAGGAATTCCCTTCTTTTCCAAAGGCCAGAAGAAGGCAACAACCCAAGGTGGATCACAGGCCGAAGAAGCAGAGTACTACCTATGTCGGGGATCCAAAGTACCTGCGCAGCAAAATGTCCCAGCAAGTGAAACAAGTGTGGGTGCGGAAAGGCGAACACCCGGTTGCACTCAAGCCAACCACACGAGCAAAGCCTCTTATTAGTAACAAACAACACGACACTAATAAGAAGTCTTTCGGAAATTCTTCTACTAACGTGAAATATATTTGGGTGCCCAAGAAGTCGATGAAGGCTAGCCCACAATCAAGACAAATTTGGGTGCCTAAGGCTTGCTTGATGGCACAAGGAGCTACGCCGAGGCCACAGCCTAAACAGCATAACGCAGCTACGCATACTGCTAGTATTCACTCGTTCTCAACGCTCATGAACACACCAAGACCCAAGAGCGTGCATGTAATTAATTGTAAATGGGTCCCAAAAAGGCCTTGTTTTCAAACCACGACACCGAGAAAGCTCTCTAGAGCCTCTCCGAAACCGAAGGCAAAGCCCATTCACTGCAATTGGCAACCTAGGGCCTGTCATAAACCCCCCGACCCCAATTTGTAAATTCATACCCACTTACTAACTGCAGTCGTCTCCTAGGAATACACAAACATTAACTACACTCACTGTCTTCGTGCACTTACTAACCACTAACTCACCATCTACCTCATGTTAATGTTGTAACGGGGACAACAACGGATTTATTTTGTCCATTACGATGTTAACACATGATTCTATATTCTCACAGAATCAGAAAGCAAGAAGAAAAATGGCAGAAGCGACAGGTTCGGGCTCACAAGTAGGGATACTCACTGCAGGAATTGATGTGGATAGCCTACCTGTGGACGTGCCCCCGACTGAACGACCAGTGGAGATGCAACACCTTCAGCAAATCCCGGTGCCAGACCCACCTACAGGGATCACGGAAAGAGTCCATGCCAATTCTCATTGGTTCAATGGCATGCCCGGTCCATTAGGAGAGGCCAAGTATATCTGGGAGTCTAAATGCGAGTATGACAGATCATGGGTGAGATTCCAATTTTTCTCCAAAGAGTTCGAGACTTTACAGAATACCGAAGATCTCCAGACCATATGGCAACGAGCAGGGTTGGCGGAATATTTTGAAGCCCCACTACCTAAACCCGATCTCCTCCGATGTTACTATTTGGTCTCCACATTACAAGCTAATGAAGATAAGGACCAACCCGGATCATTTGTTCTCCCCTCATTGCTGGGCAACAACGAGTTGAAGAGGTTTGAACTTACTGTGGAATTGGTAAGCGACGCTTTAAATATGCATGGCACGCATGTGCCCTCAGAAAAGGATGGTCTCGTTCCCACCAATATGAAGGACAGGAAACTAGTGAAGCTGAAAGACATGGCAGCACTCACCCCAAATGTGTCCATCCCTCTCCGTATGTGCATGCAACATTTCGCCTTCCCCGGCCAAGACCGATTCACGCAACCACACAAGAAGATCTGGTTTACTCTCTACTTGGCGGAAGCAGGTGCGTTACCTATTAAGCTACCAGTGTGGATTATAGATCAGTTGTATGAAGCAAACAAACGGGCTTCTAGGAAATTAGTGGTGAACGGATGCTGTGCGATCACACGCATTATTTACCGATGCCTAGCATATGATGTCCCCATTGAACGTGCCTTAACTTGGGCACAATTACAAATGTTTAAAAGGCTCAAGACGTCCACACATCAGTCCAAGCGCATGAGGGGCGCGATCCCTTGTGTCCAGACAAGGGAAGTCCTGACTACTCCTGAGGCATCACCACTAAGAGAGGGCACTGTACCTCCCTTTACCATTAGGATACCCAGGTCGGAATCTGACACTACGCCACAACCTACCCCATCGGCTCCTCCTGTTACACCTGAATTCGAATTTGCTGCCACTGGAGAGGCTGAAGGACTGGACCCCCAGGATTTCGAAGCATTCCTACAAAGCACACAATTCTCTGATGTGGAGTTTTATTCAGAGGCAGAGGAGCAGGGCACATCCTCACGAAGAAGAAGAAAGTCTACAGACGGTAGGCATGTCCATTGGAGTGACGCTCAGCAAAGTCAACAACACGGACACCCGGAAGAAGAAGAAGCATATGAAGAAGAGACCACTGAAGCCCCAGCATATACAGCAGAACTCCGAAGGCTGTATCAGATTATGGAAAGAGTGCGATCGCAGCAGTTACTCACTGAACAGAGCAGCAGAGTACTTATGACTCAGTTGTTGGAAGAAGCGGGAATTGACTCAGAGTACAGGGAAGGTCTCTTATTGATGGCAGAAACATATGGAGTTGTAGAAGCTGTGCGCACTGCCATTCAGAGGCCTTCAGTTCAATATGACCCACGAAGGTTCCAGACACGACCTCGCTCAGGTAAAAATATCCAAATCCCCGTTATAGTTGCAGAAGAGCCAACTACTACACCAACCTCCCAAACAGCTAGTCAACAGCACCCCGCCACCCATGAGAAGTCCACCGAACCATTACCGCCTACTCCCCCACCATCACCTCCTAGAACAGAGACAGTGGAAATCCCATCGACCACTCAACCCACTGACCCAACCTTCATCTTCCGTACTCCCATCTCTAGTGCCACCCTATTCTCCACCACTGATAATCCAATCTTCGAAGCAAACCCCAACACTACACAATCCGCTGAACCCCTCCTAGAGCCTGCCCTAGGGCAACCATCCCCAACGCCCTCAGCCACGGGTCATCCTGACCCTAGATCCACATTCATGGGCTTCCCTGCTACCACGCAACCCTTTTAGCCCTCCTCAAATTTACGACCTCAACCCCCGACATCCCTCTCTCCATTCCTACAATCCCTCCATGACCTCTTTGCTAGGGCTTTTCAACCAGGCTCTCAACCATTCCCTGTCTTTCCAGCTCCCCACCCCACTTCACATCTATTCACCACTTCCACACACACACCACCTACCATACCAATGTATATGGCAGGCCCCACACTAACACCCACTCCTGAAGGTATGGACATTTCACCACCCATGGCACCTCCACCCACGGTTTCACCTCCTCCCGTTCCCCCTCCACCAATTTCGCCCACACACACAACTTCCGTAGACACATCATTCACTGTCTCCCTTCCCCAATTCCCATCCCATGCATCTCCCACGATAAACAACCCACACTCATCTATAGGAAATGCATTGGACACCATGTTGGCTTGTATATCAAATTTAAGAACAGATTACATTCAGCTCCAGCAACAAAACGAACGCCTGCAAGAGCACTCAGCGACACTGCAGCACCGCCTTGCGACACTAGAAGAGGAGAATGCTCGCCTCCACACACAGTTCCAAACCCTCCAAGACGCCCATAATATATTGGAGGTACAGCTACAGAACGTAGATCAGGAAGCGGTACAGGTGGTAGAAGGTCACCTACGGACACAACTGGAACGCAACTCAAAACTTCAGCGAAATATGGCGCTACTTAAACGCCATCTTGCGGCTGCTCAGGAAGAGAACAGACGTCTGCAAATACAAAATCAAGAGAACCTGGAGGCAGCTATTGAGAGCACACCGGGGGCACCCATCAGCCCATCCAAGTTTCAAGCAGTGACCCCCGATAATATCAAGATTATATTGGAAGATTATGCCATGTTGCTAGAAGCACATGATAAGCTATCGGAGGAGCTAGGACAACTGAAGCAGGAACACCAACAAGGGCCAACAGCTGCTCCCCCAACCACCCCCTCTGCGGCTTCGCCTCTCACAGACGCAGAGGCCATAAAAGATCTCCAGGAACAGGTAACTGAATTGCAAACACGCCTACTGCAATATGAGACACCATCTTCCCCTCCGGAGGCTCCCACGGACGAAGAAGTTGTGCAAATTCCTGTGGAACAAACGTTTGATGAAGAATATGATCCGCAACCATTCCCAGGAGGCCAACAAACAGAAGAAGCGCAGGACACGTTCGAGGCACCACGGCCGCCATGGTTACGACAAGTGGAGGAAATAGGGACTTCACATGAAGAGCGCACCGTAGTGCAAAATCAGGCCATGAGGGTCATAGAGGAGACTGTGTTACAATCAGCTTACTTTAAGAACCTGTCATCGAGACGCCTGATTCTCTCATCGGAACTCCAATACAGGCCGTATTATATTATCTTGGCTGATTATAATGCAGAAATACAAAGAGTCACGGGTCAGATTCCTACTTTTGCGACCCAATTTCAACCCGAAGACCTTCCTCCAGAGGTGCGAAAAGGCAAGATTCGTCAACCAACATGGCGGCAGAAACTTTTAGAGACTTATCCAGAAATGCTACGCACATGGAACAACGCGTCGTTGCACCTCCTGTACAACCCATGCTACGGTCCAGTCCCCCGCCGCAGGTCGTGGAAGGCATTCAATATCAAGGTACAGAACAATGCGCAATGCAAGGAATGGCTGAACTACCCGTACATCGCACCACCACAAGGACCACCATCGGTAGCATATATGATGGGAACCATTCGCCACTGGATGCCGCGCTTGAAGCCCATGCCAGATGTAGCAGCGCAAATGATGCTTAAAATCTTAGATATGATGCAAGTAGTGTTGAAGACCTTTAGAAATGCAGCCGCACCACAGGTACGTCTTCCGGGGTTCAGCAATGGAAATTACGACTTGGTGTATGACATGAGCACCACCCCCAGTATTCGTGTGGCTTACGCTTGGCATGCACGTATCAAATACCTCCCCGCCTGCTACAAACAGACCTTCGAAGAGATGTTCAGATCAGGTTTCTGGGAGTATCACTCGGAGGTTTTCGCACCAAAGCCAACACATCTGCTTCAACTGTTTGCTTGTGAACAAGCAATGTATTCAGAGTACTACACCACCCCGCAACCCGAAACCCCTGGTGCAATGAATTGGGATGCATTGGAAGCTGATCTCGCAAGAGGCTTAAGGATAGGAGAACATGAACTGGCCACCAATGTCATCCAATATTACATCGACCACCCGAGGGAACAAAGGTCTGTCAGGGGCGACAGACGCTAGGAAGGGGGGAGTGTTGGCACACAAAGCAATAGAGGAATCATGCACAATACGGCAACAAGGCCAGATCATTTTTCCCCATGGGTTATGTACAACTCAAGTGATTTTAATCACTACACAAACATTGTAAATCCCGTTTTTGGTAGAATAGACTCCATTTTGTGCAAGCCGAGGAGTCCTCGAGCTTGAGGAGTATTAGAAGTACCATCGTACCAAATTTCATAATTTTTAGACTTCGTTTGAGCCCTCAAATAAGCCCTGGAACCTAATTTTTAACTAGGCCGGACACTAGGTCTGGACAGGGCCAAAGCTAGTCAAAAACTATAAAAAGAGCTAGAGAGCTCATTTTTGAGGGTAGATTGTAATTGAAACGAACTTGTAAGAGCTTGTGAAAGTAATCTAACAAACTCCATTGATTCTCTCTCTTTGTCTTGCCGTGTGTGCGCGTGTGTGTGTATGTGTGTGCATGCTTGTGTGCTTCTCACTCACGCACTTGTGCCGCCACTTGCTCGAGGTCTTCATACCATCCTCACGTCTTCCCGGATTGACATTAAAGGAGGTGCTACTCATCACTGAGCTACAGAAGGATACTAGAGGTTCACTCCAATCTGGCACTATGGACACTTGATAAAGAGTGGCATGTTCCACAGGTGGTTTAGTGCAGCAGATTGGGCATTCCTTGCACAACTTTTGGACATCAGCCTCCATAGTCGGCCAATGCACTCCGAGTCTCCTTAGTGTCTGTAAGGTTCGTTGCTTTGAGTAGTGTTGCTTTAATGCACCTACATGTGCTAAATGCAACCATTTAGTGTACTCGTCCTCTTCTACACAACAAGCCAAGATCCCTTGATCTGTGTGCTTGTACATACTTCCTGCCATGATGTGATACTTTTGGGCTTTTACTACCTCTCTATCATGTGTGTTTATTACTGGGTGGTTAGGTCCATATGTCAACACTGGTACCAATGGCTTAGCCCACTACGGTACCACTTCCAAGTTAAACAAGTAAGCATCAGGTAAGTCATCTGACACTCCTTGTGGGGCTTCTCCTGATGTGAGCCTTGAGAGATGATCTGCTCTTAGGTGAGTTCTGCCCTTTCTCACTACTACCTCAAAGTCATACTCCATTAGTAAGAGAAACCATCTTACTAATCTGCCTGTATTACATGGCTTGTTTACTAGGTACAGTAGAGCTTGGTGATCAGTAAAAAATTTGAACTTATTTGCAAGCAAATAATGTCTAAATTTCTTAACTGCATATACCATGCCTAAGCCTTCTCTCTCAGTAGTGGTGTAATTTCGTTTAGCTGCATTCAATTGTCTACTAGCATAGGCAATTGGAAGATCCATATTACCTTCACCAGTAGGTTGTGCAAGCACACATCCAATGGCATAATTGGATGCATCCACATGAACATGGAAAGGCTTATTCCAATCCGGTGTGGTTAAGATTGGTGCTGAACATAATCGCCGTTTAAGCTCATTGAAGGAATTCTCACATTCCTCAGTCCACTCAAAGTTTGTCAGAAGTCCGTACAGAGGCTTTGCAATGATGGCATACATGTGTATAAATCGTCGGTAATAACCACAATGCCCCATGAAAGCTTGTACTTCCTTGACATTCTTTGGCCTAGGTAATTCGGCTATAGCTCTTACTTTCTCTTCATCCGTAGATATGCCATTCTTTGACACTATGTGTCCTAGAATTTTGCCTTGCTTGACCATAAAAACACATTTTTCTGGGTTTAGGCAGACTTGATATTCTCTACATTTGTCAAAGATTTGTCTGAGTTCAGGAATATGGGTTTGTCTAATGTTGGAATGAGCACAAAGATCATCAACATAGACTTCTAAGTTCTTCCTCAGGAACTCCTTAAATACATGGCACATCAGCCTTTGGAAGGTTGCGGGAGCATTGGTCAGCCCGAATGGCATTACCCTAAAAGCGAATATACCCCACTCTGTGGCAAAAGCCGTTTTATGCTGATCTTCTGGTGCAATGGCCACTTGATTGTAGCCAGAGAACCCATCTAGGAAGCTGTACACTTCCTTGCCTGCCACCCTTTCTAATAGATGCTCAGTGATAGGAAGCGGGTAGTTATCTCGAATTGTGGCTGCATTAACCTTCTTCAAGTTAATGCATACACGTAATTTACCATTCTTTTTGGGCACCACTACGATGGGGGATACCCACTCAGTGTGCTCAATTTCATAGATGAATCCAGCTTCAACCAGTCTATCTATCTCTTCTTTAATCTTGGCAGCGTAATTATAGTTATATGTATAGGGCTTTTGCTTAGAGGGTTTAGCGTCTGAGGTCATGGGGATAGTGTGTGAGCATATGTCTGGATCAACACCTTTCAAATCCTTGTAACTCCAAGCGAATACATCTCTGTATTCTCTTAGCAAGGCTATTAACGCATGCTCTTCTTCCTCTGTTAGGTCATGGCCTATGTACGTGCATCTCTCCTCTCCTTCTTCTAGGGCCACTACTATTTTCTTGGTGGTTTCTTTGTTATCATAGGCCTCTCCCGATTGCGCCTCTCGTTTAGGCATTCTAATCATGACCCTCCTGTCATCTATCTCATACTTCTTAAAATTTTCCGGGACCTCAAACAAAGACTCTTCCTCTTCTGGTGAGACTTCTCTCTTCTTTCGTTTCTTTCCTTCTTCCTTCGGGGTCACATGTGTGGCTAATCTTACATCATTTGTAAGCTCTCCATGCCTCTGGGGTTGAAATTCTACTTCATGGAAGTATTCTTCATCTGATGCAAAAGGTGGGTCCATAATGATTGACTCTAGATCGGAGTCACTTGCATCCTCAAATGCATCAGGGCTAGGTTCGCATTCTTCTAGAACTGCCTCTCCCATGATTGGCTCTATGGAGAAGACAGAAATGTCATAGCCATCTTCATCACAATGAGGTGTCCATTGTTCTTCATTGATGGCTACATCCATTGTTGCTAGGATTTCTGCCCAGCCGTGGGGTTCAAATTCTTCGTCAGGAAAAACTACAGGCGCATAGGCTGGGTCTTGAATTGATCTATGTGTTTCTTTTGCACCTATCTCTCTGGCTTCTTCTCTCTTCTCTTCTTCTAATACTACTTTTCACATCCATAAGTGGGTGTCTTCATGCATCCATGAGGATCCTGATCCTATGGAATGCACCGATTCTGTATCATCTTTGGCTCTATGGATGGGGTTCCATTGGATAGGAGGGACATCTCTATGAGAGTAATCCTTGAGATTGACTTTGGTTGTAACACCTAAGTGCTGCAGGTACAAAGAATTGGTTCCCCAATCCTGTACCACTTGCAACTGTCGCATAAAGGGTCGTCCCAAGATCATTTCATAGGCATGGTTCTTGCTAAAATCACATATGGCAAAGGTATGCTCGAACTCGACACCACAGGTGGTGAGAGTTATTCCTTCTAGCAATCCTAAGGGTCTCTCAATATGACCATCGGCCATCTGCAATTTCATTCTCATTGGCCTGAGTGCTGGCTTGCCCCAACGCTTCCATAGGGAAGTGGTGGCAATTGCCACTCCTGCACCTGAGTCCAAAATTGCCTTGGTGGTCTACCCCTGGTAGGTAATGGGAAGATAGGTGTTCCCTTCTTCACCTTCACACATGTCTCCTATCTTATCCAAGGGTATCTCTGGCACTGTTCTCTGGGATCCTACCTGGGAACAAGGTTTTGCTATTTATGGTACTTGTTTGGCTACCTGTTTCCACACTTCTGGTCTAACCTTAAGCAACTCTTCCAAAGTGAGATTGCACTGCACTTTGGTGTTCTTCACTACCTCTGTGTTCCTAGGTATGACTGAATCTTCGTTTCTTACCATGACTGTAGGTGCTCTTATACAGGTGGACTTTGCTTCCCATGGGCCTGTGAAATGGGGTAGTTCTTGTAAAGAATTAGACTCGAAGTCTAATCTTTCTTGAGATTGGGCACTCTCCTGCTCTCCATAAATGGAAGGAAGGTCTTGTGGGAATTGATCGTGTGTGTCATCCACCAGTTCAATGGGAGGAGGAACTTCACTCTCTTTAGCCCATTTCTCTTCTTGAATCTCTCGCAAGAATTCTGGTGTGTATTGATTCATAGAAGAAGAGGTGTCTGGCTCCGTAGAGTTAGGCACGTAGGCCTCAGGCACATAGGCTTTCTAGGTAGGAAGACCTGCTCTTTCACTAGCCTTGTCATGGTGTTGAGGGGCGAGTTCCTTTTGTGATTATGCCATTAGATTCTCTATTCTTTCTAGGGAGGGGGGGTTGTCTAGTTCAGTGGAATTGGGCACATAAGCTTTTGATGGGGGATGGGTCATGTTTTTGCTTGCTTTATCTCTTTCTTGATTTTTTTCTTCCTTGGCAGATCTTGCAATTATGCCCTCTAACTTCTCTAGAAGTCCATCCAAGTGTAATTGCATCTTGGCTGAGCCCGAGTAATTGAAAAGGCGACTGGCTTCAAACATAGTCTGAGCCAATGCGACCATTTTCGCGCAAAGCTTGGTTCGTTCTATCTCTAGGTCAGCTCTAGGGTAACACTTGTCATGATCCGTGACATTTGGCCCTTCTTGGATTCTGGCGTGATATGCTTTAAGCATCATGTCTATATCTTCAGGAGTGGGGTCAGCTAATACTGATCCTGCTTGGGGTGGTGGGTGGGTTACGTGGGGTGTATTAGAGGGTGGAGGGATGGAGGGTGATGGGGATGGTAGCGGTTGGAATGTGTGAGAGTGCGGTTGAGATGTGATCTCTATGATTTTGGCCTTGGTTTCTCGTAGACTTTCCTCAAGTTCACTCATCTTCTTTGCCCATTGCCTTTTCATACATTCACGGCTATCTCTCCAAGCTCTTGTTCTCTTCTTATTTTGGCTCTCAGTATCACTAGCGTTTGGGCTCTTTTCCTGGCTTACCCCTTGGTTTTGCTGCAATGCTTGAGCTCTAGTGATTACCTGCACTGGTGCAGTGGAAGTGACACTTCCTGTGGAATTGACCACTAACCCAATAACATTAATCGGAGTGATTTTTGGCATATTGCTGGGATTCTTGGGACAATCTCGTAAGAGATGTTCCTTTCCGCACTCCTGGCAAAAGCCTTGGATCGTCACTGATTGGGGTTGTGTAGGTGCAGGCATGGGGCAATCACGTATGAGGTGATCTAGGAAAAGGGGGTCGTATGTGCCTAGGTTGAGGTCTAGAGTTGGGGTTTGTGTACATGACATTAGCATATTCAGGCTCCCAAATAGGTTCACTCGGTTCCTCACTGTAGTAAGACTCACCATGTTCAGGAGACTGCATGTAGTAAGCCTGGGGACTATCAACATGTGTAGAATCAAAGCTATGGTCACTGGGATCACTTTCTGAGATTAATGGTGTTACTGGGACTATCGCTCTATTCAGGTTTTCTTCTGCAGTAGCATACTTGACCGGAATCACATTAGTAGGAGTAGGTGGTTGCTGTGCTAGCACTGGCTGGGGTCTCAGTTGCCCTTGATAAGGTGGCTGATAAGTTTGCTGTGGTCTGTTGTATTGTTGTGGTGGGTACTGATTCTGGTATCTACCCTGTTGTGGATATGGCTGAGGGTAATTTTGCCTAACAGTTTGTTTGTTATATGGGCAGTCTTGTGCAGTGTGGTTGGTGTACCTGCGCTCTATGGTGCAGTACTGGCTACTAGGATTCGCCTGGGGTTGGGCCATAATGGGACATGCATTTGCCATATGGTCACCACCACAAGTGTAACACCACTTAACTGGGGCAAATCTCGGAATTTGTTTGCTAGAGACACCTAGTTTTTGAGCTACCTTCTCTGCAAGTTCCTCAATGGATGTGGATTGACCAGATGTGAGGCTACTAGAGCTATCAGAATCCTTATAGATTTTTGATAGTTCTAATTCCTCACCTAGATTGTCCTCAATGTCTATGCACATGCGCACGCACTCTTCTATCGTTCTGGGGTCCTTCAAATACACATATGACCTGAGCTTGGTGCTCAACAATCCATCTAAGAACAAAGCCACTTGTTTGGCTGGTGTGAGTAACTCCGGCATCGGGCATCTCTCTAGGTACTGCCTAAATCTTCTTCCAGCTAGTCTGACCATCTCTTGAGGTGTTTGTTTGAAGCTTTGAATTAGTGAGGAAGTGTTGTGCCTGATTCCACTCTTAGAAAACTCAATGATAAATGCCTCTAAGAGCTGGTCTATGTTTCTGAAATGCTTCTCGTTCAGTGGTTGAAACCACGAAAGGGCAGTGTTCCTAAGGGTTAGACCAAAAGCATTATATTGTGTGAATAGGTCCTCTACCTGTTCAGCTTTCAAGACTTGCGTAAACTCTGCCACATGGTCATAAGGGTCACCCGTGCCATCGAAGTAATTCTTCATGGACTTCACCAGTTGAGTTGGTCTCAAGGTCCTCGTGGGCTCTCTTGGTCTTGGCAAAGGGAAATCATCGGCACTTCTTCGGTTCCCTGGGGCTCTATGTCCCTCAAGTTCCCCTCTATTCGTGTCCATTCTCGTTCTTTCTCTTCCCCAAGAGTTGGCAAAGCTTACCTCAGGTCTCTCTCGACTCCTTTCTCTTTGAGTCCCCTGAGCTTGACATGTTCCAGCTCCTTGGCGACCAAAGGACACATTCGATCTTGGTTGGGGGAAGATAAATTCTCCTTTCCAAGTGTAAGCATGCCTATCATTTTCTGTAACCCCAAAGATCCTCTTTGAAGAGTGATCTAAGTAGGTCACTCTTCCTGGAATATCAGGATCTTTGAACTCATATATCATGATTGTTCCTACCTCACTCGGTTGACTAGGTCTATATCTCCAAAAGGCTTCATCCGTCTCTCGGTTCAAGAGGAGATCTATGCTCTTATTATCTTGGGGAATCCACTCTGGTGTGATAATCCTCGTGAGAACAGATTTGCCTCGGGGGGTTCTAGGTTCTTCGCCCATGTTTCCTTGCTCTAGGTCACCTAAGTCCGTTTTCGGGACCACATTCCCAAATTCATATGTCCTATCGGGATGACTGGTGACTACATATATTGTCCCTTCCTTGTCCAAGTATGCTCCATTTTCAAACTTGACAGCTGGGCGTTCTAGTCCAATGGATTGGTCCGGGTTTTTAATCTGGACCACCGCTCTTCCTAGGCCGTCCTCATAGATGCTAGCACCTAATCAGTTGGTCCTAAGGTACTCGAGTTGCATCTTGTAAGGGCCTTCCACCCTATGTAAATATGGCACCCCAGAACTTCCTATAGGTCTCTCCATACCGTGGGACATCTCAGACTCGCTAGTCTCAGAACTAGGGTAATACTAATGATGGCTCAACTGTTGGGCCCAAGACCTCGCAGTATGATTGACACTAGCCTCTGAAGATCTAAGACTTTGTCTGTCTCTCCCTAGGTGTCTACGTGACCTAAGGTTCATATTCCCTTTGTACGTTGCTGATTCTTTGGTACCAGTTACTTGTTCCTTTTAAGTTCCTTTGGATGTGTTTTCTTGTTTTTAGTTAAGCGTCATTAGGAGCACTTTCGTGGGTCGTACTTGATGTTCTGCGTCCGCTTAGTTTAAGTTCTTTTCCTTTAAGTTATCCCTTGACTACAATTTTGCCCACCCTTGCACTTGAGAAATTAAGGGCTCTTCAAACTTGAGTGTTCCTATCGTACCCCTAGTCAATCAGAACAACTACTCGCACTTAGCCTATGCTAAGAATAGATTGAGGGGGTTAAGTGATGTTCCAACCTCAAGTCGCTCCTCTTGGCGATGCTGGTCTACCCAGGAAGCACGTTCCTGAGCTTGTTCTCCTTGGCACTTACTTTGCTTTCTCCAAGAGCTCTCGATGATCCTGTAAGAATCCCAAGTTTAGCTTCAAGTTGATCCTTCAATTGACAGACAATTTATTTCAGACACTTTTTTAATGACCCTTGTTCCCCCTTTTGTATTGCTAAAAATTTCCTCTAGAGCTCCCTTGGTGTTCCTACCCCTCAGTGTGTCAACTTCCAAATATCCTATCTGAAAATCAACGCATTATTCGTATCCTAGAGCTCAAAAAATGGATTTCGTATGAAAAAGTTATAATCGTTCAGGGTTTAGGGGGTTAAACAGACAAACAGAACCTTTCAGGAGTTTTAATGCATTTTTCTAAGGCCTTTGCAAGTGTGTGAGTATTTGAGAGTGCAAATATGCCCAAAATTTAGCCTAAATTTCCAAAAAATTTACCCCTTAATTTTTGCCGAAAATGTCTGTCTATCGCGATAGACGGTGTCTGTCGCGATAGACACAAACTATCGTGGGGGGCTGTCTGTCGTGATAGACGGTGTCTGTCCCGATAGACACAAACTATCGTGGGGGCTGTCTGTCGCGATAGACGGTGTCTGTCGCGATAGACGGTGTCTGTCGCGATAGAGTGGTCTGTCGCGATAGAGTGGTCTGTCGCGATAGAGTGGTCTGTCGCGATAGACGGTGTCTGTCGCGATAGACGGTGTCTGTCGCGATAGAGTGGTCTGTCGCGATAGACGGTGTCTGACGCGATAGACGGTGTCTGTCGCGATAGAGTGGTCTGTCGTGATAGACGGTGTCTGTCGCGATAGAGTGGTCTGTCGCGATAGAGTGGTCTGTCGCAATAGAGTGGTCTGTCGCGATAGAGTGGTCTGTCGCGATAGAGTGGTCTGTCGCGATAGACGGTGTTTGTCGCGATAGACGCTGTCTGTCGTCTGTCGTGATTTGGTCTGTCGCGATAGACGGTGTCTGTCACGATAGACTGGGTCTGTCGTGGAATTTTGGTCTGTCGCGATAGAGAGGTGTCTGTCGCGATAGACGGGGTCTATCGTGGGTCTCTGTCTGTCGCGATAGACGGTGTTTGTCGCGATAGACGGTGTCTGTCGCGATAGATTGAAAAAACGCAAATTTTTGAGAAACTTCTAGTGATTTGGAGTGCTCTAATGGTGTAGGTTACCGTGCCAAACACGCATTCACAAAATATTAAGTTTTTCTGTCTGTCGCGACAGACAGAGGTAAAAATAAAGAGAAGGAAGGATATTACCTATAACTCCAATGTCTCAACTCGACGTCTTACCATCACACGCTCGTCCTCGAAGCTCTCTCCCCGGCAACGGCGCCAAATTTGGTGTCACTATAGCACAATGGTGAGTACCAACGTGAGAAGATTCACCTCATAATTGTCAATCCGTGGAGACGTGAGGACTAGTATGAAGACTATGAGCAAGTGAAGGCACAAGTGTGTGAGTGAGAAGCACACAAGCATGCACACACATACACACACACGCGCACACAAGGCAAGAACAAGGAGAGGAACAATGGAGTTCTTTGCATTAGTCAAAAAGTCTCTTACATAAGCTCAATTCACAAACAATCTAACCTCAAAAATGAGCTCTCTAGCTCTTTTTATAGTTTTCTAACTAGCTTTGGTCTTGTCCAGACCTAGTGTCCGGACTAGTTAAAAATTAGGTTCTAGAGCCTATTTGAGGGCTCAAACAGAGTCTAAAAATTATGAAAATTGATATGTAGCTAGTTCTAATACTCCTCAAGCTCGAGGACTCCTCGGCTTGCACAGAATGGAGTCTATTCTACCAAAAACGGAATTTACAATGTTTGTGTAGTGATTAAAATCACTTGATTTGTAAATGGTCCATGGAAAAAATGATTGGGCCTTGTTGCCGTATTGTGCATGACTCCTCCGTTGCGCTAGTATGCTCTTCATCTGACTTGTATGCCAACACTAGAGCAGTCCCGCTTCAATCATATGATGCTACAAGTTTCTTTTCCACAAGTGAACACATGATCACAACAGAATACAGATCGCAACAGAATTCTGTCAAGAACTAAGTTTGGAATGTGCACAGAAACAAGTACTAAAATAATCCCTTTGCCCTCCTTTGTTGCAGATTACCACTCAGAACCTGCCACCCAAATAGCACTATTAGTATTTATAGATTGATCATCTCCGGAACTCGCGTCAAAATTTCTTCCAGCTTTAGAATTGTCATTCTAAGAGGATTATGAAACTCCTGGCAGTTGAGCATCCTCCCCATCTTCAACAGTCAGGGAGATAGAAAATTTAATGAGACCTCCTTTAGGGCTATACTTCGAGTTTTGTATCCTTCAAATCAAATAAACGACCTACAATAGCAGTGAACCGATCCACAGAACCATATTCTTTGCATTGTGACTCCTGCCAGTAAGTCTTGAATGTCATAAAATGATGAGAAGAAACAATTACTTCCATATGTCTCTAGTTAGTAAATCAAAACATTAAGCCATCGGAGTGGAGGTCACTTTGCAACAAAACCCTTTCAGAGACAAAAATTATTTTTATGAATCAAAAAGGACAAGAAATTCCTCCTCCTGGAGTCATATATGTGAATGAACGTCAACTATTAGCCACCACCTTCCATGCTTCCGTTGTAAACCACCAAACTATGTAGCAAGACAGGAATCAAACCTAAAAGCAAGGAGTCCAAGGACACCCCTCAATACCCAAGATTGAGTCAACCGAAAACTCATGGTAGGCATCACAAAAGGAAAAGAGGATCAACTCCTTCAACCTGCAGATGTTTGACACATTTCAATGCAACTATAAAAGACATGAGTTATCAACTTGCATGGACATTGCCTAATACTAGCCTATAAATATAGTATGTTCAGTCATTGATCATGGGGTTCAGGCACAAGTGTGAGTCATTCCTTTAGTTCTACAATAGGTCTCTGGATTTTTGCAGGCAGATTGGGGAAGTGGATACGACCCTATGCTGCTTTAACCAGATAATATTAAGGTCCAATAGCAATAGTTCTCTACATAGAGATCAGCACAGGACCCCAAACTAGGGGCCACCAACATCCCTCCTTCATGCCTGCAATACTTAAAGATTAGTCATATTGGAAGAAGGTATCCACAGGCGTTACCTACTATCATCTGGACAACAGTAGCACTAGACTTGGTAAAAAATGCAAGGGATAGACATAAAGAAGATGATAGACTGGACACCTTTATATTTGTAAAGGTTCATTACACCTTGCAACAATTTCATATATGAACAGAAAACGGTTTAGCATTTCCCCAAGGAACAAGATAGCAGAGAAAAAGAAAGGCACAATTTATAATTTCCAAAGATCATGCATATGGTAGTAAAGTGCTATCCAAAAAAACTACCACCCTGAGATCTTTAGCATATCGAGCCTTCTTTTGTACATCTCGCCAGCAGGATTACCCTATATCATTTTCATCCTAGGTCAGTGAACACATAAGGCAGAACTAGCACACAAACCTGGAAAGCAGAACACAAAGCATATGGACTTCCAGGTATTTCCTGAGAGAATTCCCATAATCTTTTTGTAGAATGCATCCTTTGCAGTATAGTGCGCCTAAAGATTAGACCCCGAATGTTTGGTTACAACAAGCTTTCGATGTCATCTTATTAGTTGTCAATCTTGGTGAAACTTGCATAACCCTTCTACCCACAACACAATAGTGAGTGCATATATTCATTGAGAACAACATGAAGTGATAAGAGTATACTGTAGGATCCTCCCAATATGCAAACTTAATTTACGACTTATGTAAATGTCAAATCTGCAAAAAAAAAATTTGTGATTATCCCTAATGCCCATGTTACCATTCAGACAAATCTTATACTTACGGAACCAATAGCACATAATAAATACATCCAGACCATCGGGTGCAAACATCCTTCTCAATGTTGTGTCATCACTCTTTTTCGAAGTGGGAAAGGTTTTGATACTTTTCCTAAAATATCCATCCTCACTCGGGGCGCGCCAACCTGCCACCACCAGTAGTACGTCTGGAGCTGTGACCCATGAGTCACCTTCATTTTCGGCTGAAGCCACCTGAATGTCGACCATCTAGAATGTGTGCATGTCAAAACAACATAAGGAAGTGCATCGTGTTTCAATCCTACACATTTTTTGCACATGAGAGCAAAATAAAACTAATTGCCATAGTGGTAGTATCATTAGTTCTATAACACACATACAAGAGTATGGAGAGAAGGCAAATACATAAGACTGCAAGCTATCCATCCAGAAAGCATCATCCGACAGCCATAGGTATTGATTCAGAGGTTTGGTTAAAAAATTAGGGGGATTGATGACATTGCACCTTGAGAGTGAAGGTATCAAGGATTGTTGGGCAGTCCTTTCTTGCATTCAGGGTTGTTCAACATGTGTTCAGACATAAATAACCACAAGGCCTGCCCTTGCTTCACCGAAGAAAGAGATACTAGAATAGGTAAGTTGACACAGGGTAGATTATGGGCAAAATAGTATCATAATGGATGCACACCATCAGAATCGAGGCTTCAACATGCAGACCACCTTCACAAGTTTGGAGCAAAACAAAGGTCGCAGCACAGAGACTTTTTAGTAGACCGGAAGAGCTCCATAGCTTCTTCCTGGGAACTTGACACAAACAGAGCGATAGGAGCAGCATCTTGGCTTGGTATACTGAGGGGAGGCTATTGATTGGAGTGGTTCCACAGTTCAACCTGAGAAATGGCAGCTCTTGCACCATTAGGGCCCAATAAAGACTGTTTCTTGCATGAGAGCTGAGCATTTGGGAAAGCTTGAGCCTTCTCGCAACAGTGATTTATCTTGAGCAAAGATAGAAGCGGAAACTCTCATGGAGCTCGCCCCATCGGTATGCCGTAGAGCTCCTTCAGCACAGCGAATGCCAGAGAACTCGTGTCTAATAATAGGTAATGCTGGACTGTAAGGTAAAGAACAGGCATGCATAGCGATAGGCGATCAGATAAATACGCACCAACAATACCAATGAGCACAGCAGCAAGAAGAACAGGAAGCATGAAGATTCAACCATCGAGAATGGACTCACAATAGCAAGGATCACGTAAACGATGAACCAAGAGCCTCATAGGGGAGCCTCGAAACTCAGCCCTTCCATAGCCGAGCAAAAGAATAGAATGGAGCAGATACTTCCTCCCCCCCTAGAATCGGGACAGAACTTCACGGAACGGGTGCCCCCCAAAGATGTAGCAGATATGCTACGTGTGTTGATATATTTAGGTAGTGATGTGTGTGAACACTCTAGGACCGCCGGGGCACTTTTTTCCCTCTTTAGGAGGTTTTTTTCCCTCGGCTTGTATATACGCCTATTGCCCTAATGGGCTACTTATCTTTGTACATTCTCTAGTAATACATTCAGTATTGTGTGTTTGTGCTCCAAGCTTCTTCTTCTTCCTTGTGCTATTCGCGTGCTTCCACAGACGTCTATCTCCAACAATTGGTATCAGAGCAGGTCGTCGCTTCTTCTAGGACGCCGTCGACACTCCTCCGTTTGCAGTCTTAGATTAGCACGAAATTTGGTGAGCATACTCAGGGTGTTTCCGAGATCAAAACGGCTTCGCTTTGTGGTGCCGAAATCGCGATCCGAGCTCGTTTCGGCCTCCGAACGCACTATCGCAGCGCTTGTGCAGGCTATTTTGTCCTTTTGTGCCAAAGGTATATACCAGTTTCTGTTCGCCAGTTTAAGCGTCTCGAAGTCTGCTACAAGTCTAGCAGAACTCATCTAGGCAATTCCGTTCAACTTTTTGAGATATAGTCAATTTTCTGCATCAAGGTATTTTAGTCACCGGCCATGGCTGAAAGCAGTGATGTATTCCGTATGTTGGCTATTGAGGATAAGTTGGATGGTACCAACTACCCATTATGGGCTTATATGATGCGACATGTACTGGTTGCAAAAGGACTGTGGAACATTGTGCAGGGTGTTGAAAGACGTCCTGTTACACCTGCGACTACAGGTACTACAAATACAGGTGCTAGAGGTACTGGAGCTGATGAAGATGGTGTCGAAGATGATATTCCGCAGATTCCTGTTCGTGTTGCTGTTTCTGTTGCACCTACTGCAGAGCAGATTCGTTGGGATGGCAGAGATGCCCAGGCACATGCATTGATAGCCTTGTCTATCAAACGTGCCATTATTCCTCACATTCGCTCTTACAGAACAGCAAAGGATGCTTGGGATACACTTACCACTTTGTACCAGGCTAGGAATGAGGCTCGTGTTGCTTACCTCCGAAAACAGTTGGAGAGTGAGCACATGAATGAAGGTGATTCTATGGACAGTTTTCTTACAAAGATCAAAGACTTGAAGGAACAATTGATTTCTGCTGATGAGGTTATACCAGATAGCTCACTTGTGCAGACCGTTCTGAATGGTCTTCCTGATTCATATCAGAGTTTTGCCTCTACTCTTCGGTTGATGATGAAAGGCAATCCGAATGCCTTGTTATTTGAGGAATTAGTCTCTATTCTGTTGCAGGAAGATCAGTCCAGGCAGAACAGGTCCATTATGCGTGTTGCAGATCAAGCTTTCCTGGCTAGTCAGAAGGGCAAAGGAAAATGGAGCTCTTCTACTAGTAAGCAAAAATCTGCAAATGCTGCACAATCGAAGAACCAGGATAAAGATGAAAAGAAATCAGAAAAGCAGAAATTGTTCTGCAAGTACTGTAAAGGAAATGATCATATTATAAAGAACTGTCCAAAATTGGCTGCTAAAGAGGCAAAGAAGAAAGAGGCTGGAATGGTTGTTGCAGAGGCCTCTACACCAAAAACAGAGTCTGCAAATCTTGTGCAGGAAGAAGAATGGGCGTTTACTACTGTCTGCAGTTTTGACCCATCTTCTCATGATCAGTGCATGTCTGCAATAGACTCAGATGTTTGGTACTTTGACAGTGGGGCGACCAAACATATTACCTCGCAGCGCAGTTTCTTCTCTTCACTCGAGCCTGCCCCTACAGGGAATACTGTCACATGCGCCAATAACTCCTCTTATCCTGTTATGGCAGTTGGTAAGATCATTCTGACTACTGCTGATGGTAGTTCTTTCACTTTGTCAGATGCTTTATTTGTGCCAGGGATCAAAAAGAACCTGTTATCAGTTTCTGCATTAGCCAAGATTGGCTTGGTTGTGAAATTTGTTGATGACAGGTGTACAGTCCATGATCTCTCAAATGGTGATGTGATTATTGCTTCTGGCATCTTATGTCGTGGGCTGTATAAGCTCATAGACTATGAAAGATCTGTGAATGATTCGGCATGTGCAGTTCATGATTCTCAGGCTATGTCAAATGCAAAGCTTTGGCATGCACGCTTTGGTCATCTGAATTTTGCTAGTTTGTTACGCCTGCAGAAATCTGAAATGGTGTCCTCTTTGCCCAAACTTGAGGCACCTGGAAAACATGTTTGTGAAGGCTGTATTTTGGGCAAAATGCAGTGTTCTTCCTTTCCAAAAGATGGTTCAGTTCGGGCTACACAGAAATTGCAGCTTGTACATAGTGATGTTTGTGGTCCTATGCAGACACCCTCTTTTGGAAATTACCTTTACTTCGTGACTTTCATTGATGATTTTTCCAGGCATGCATGGGTATATCCACTCAAAGCAAAGTCTGAAGTGTTCATGTGCTTCAAACAGTTTTTAGTTTTGGCTGAAAATCTGTCAGCATGTAAAATGGGCACCCTCCGTTCCGATCGAGGGGGGGAATATATGTCTTCAGATTTTAATGCATTTCTGGCTGAACGTGGGATAAAACACCAGTGTACAGTACCGTTTACACCTCAACAGAATGGAGTTGCTGAACGAAAGAACAGGTCACTCATGGAGATGGCGAGGTGCATGGTCAAAAGTCAGGCTTTACCACATAGTTTCTGGCTTGAGGCTGTCATGTGTGCAGCATATGTACTGAACAGGTGTCCCACTAAAGCGTTGCAGTCTATCACTCCATATGAGGCTTGGCATGACCACAAGCCATCTGTTGCTCATCTGCGTGTTTTTGGTTGTTTGGCATATGCATTAGTGCCTGAACAACATCGCAGAAAATTGGATGATAAGGCAGTAAAATGTATTTTTGTTGGGTACAGTTCTGAAAGTAAAGGCTATCGTCTGTATCATCCACAGACTAAACGCATTTTGGTTAGCCGTGATGTTGTCTTTGTGGAAGATGCTATTCAGCCATTGCTTTCATGTACTAAGGAGACATCTGTTAGCTCCAAAGACATGTATGATACTTTGATGCCTCTTTTTACAGGTGGACAGGCTAGTGCTGGTCCTAATGAGGCAACTTCTCAGCCTTTGCAGGTTTCATATGATGATGCAGATCATTCCATTTCTGATGCAAATTTACATGATGCACTTGCTGATGAGAGAGCTGATATTGAGCAGGCAAAAACTATGCCAAAATGGCTGGTGCAGACTTTGCGTGACAGCAAATTAGATGCACCTTTGTCATATCGTACTCGTTCAGGCTCTCATAGTGCCTCCTTTGCATCAGATTGCTATGCTATGGCTACATCTAGTCTCTGTGATGAGAATGAGCCTGTTTCTTTTGATGAAGCACAGAATTCAGAAAATTGGATGGCTGCTATGCAATCTGAATATGATGCTATAATGAAGAATGGTACATGGTCCTTATGTGACTTGCCTCCTGGCAAGAAGGCCATTGGCACTAAGTGGGTTTACAAGCTGAAGCGTAAACTTGATGGTACTGTTGACAGGTATAAGGCTAGGCTTGTTGCAAGGGTTATGCGCAGGAAAGAGGCATTGATTTTGATAAGACCTTTGCACCTACATGCCGTATGACTACTGTTCGGAGCATTTGTGCACTTGCAGCCCATCATGGTTGGAATGTACATCAGTTGGACATTAAAACAGCATTTCTGAATGGTGACTTGCATGAAGAAGTGTATGTTTTTCAGCCCCGTGGCTTTGTGCAGAAAGGGCATGAAAACCAGGTTTGCAGGTTAAAGAAGGCATTATATGGTTTAAAGCAAGCACCACGTGCTTGGTATGAGAAGATACATGCCTATCTGATTGCACATGGTTTTGAGAACAGTCCAACTGAAAGCACCTTATATGTTAAACGTGCTAATGATGTGCTTCTGATCATTGTTGTCTATGTTGATGACATGCTGCTGCGCCATCGCGTGGGGAGGGGGAAGGTGGCTCCCTCTTCCCTCTTTTCCCCTCTCTAGACCTTTTCGGGTCGTGAATCTCCTTCGAAGCCTCTCTGTTGCTGCTATTCTGGTGCATTTCAGCTACTGCACGTTGTTGGAGATAGACTTCTGTGGAAGCACGCGAACAGCACAAGGAAGAAGAAGAAGCTTGGAGCACAAACACACAATACTGAATGTATTACTAGAGAATGTACAAAGATAAGTAGCCCATTAGGGCAATAGGCGTATATACAAGCCGGGGGAAAAAAACCTCCTAAAGAGGGAAAAAGTGCCCCGACGGTCCTAGAGTGTTCACACACATCACTACCTAAATATATCAACAAATCCCCCCTGGGAGTCATGCGGTGAACAAGGAGCTGGCACTCATGTATAAGGAAGTGCCAAGCTATGTGGAAATCACTCCACAAAAGGAAGTAAGCCCAAAGCTTTGCGAAAAGCTTCAAACTTCTCCCTAGGCAGAGCCTTCGTGAAAAGGTCTGCAATGTTCTCCTGCGTGGGCACATATGCCAAGCTGATCTCCCCAGCAGAGAACCTCTCCCTGACATAGTGATAATGCACCTCAATGTGCTTAGTGCGAGCATGGAACACAGGGTTCCTCACAACTGCCAATGCGCTCTGACTATCAGTGAAGATGGTGGTAGCAGAAGACTGGCCAACACCCAAATCAGCCATAAGGCGTCTGAGCCACACACACTCAACAGTCGCTGTGAAAGCTGCCCTATACTCAGCCTCACAACTGGAAGTGGCCATAGTAGGCTGCTTCTTGCTCAACCAAGATATACATGAGCTACCAAGCATGAAGCAAAAACCACTGGTGGACACACGAGTGTCATAGCAACCAGCCCAATCTGAGTCAAAAAAAGCATGCAAATCTGGCGGTAGTGATCCCCCCTTGGGATAAAACAACCCAAGTAGCCGAGTACCACTTAAGTAGCGAAAGATGCGCTTAACCGCTTTCCAATGCGTGACTCCTGGGCAATGCATAAACCTGCTCATCTGTGAGACAGCAAACTGAATATCTGGCCGAGTAATGCATAAGTAAATCAAGCATCCAACAGCCTGCTGATAGAGAACAGCATCAAATGCATCTCCAGCATCATGAAGACTCAATCGTAAACCTGTCTCCATAGGAGTGGCAATAGGCTTACAGTCTTCAAGGCCAAAATGCTGCAATAATGTGTCAATATATTTCGTTTGACACAAAGCCATTTGTTGCAGAGCTAAAGAGCGCACAAAGCAGAGAAAAGGACGGGCCCCAAAATTTTTCCGATTTGGACACACAACTTTTGTATCATAACCACTCTTGTATATATTTTCCGTTGTAAATGCACTAGAGGAGTCCTCTAGATGCATCCCCACAGAAGATTAGTGATTTACCCATGTACAATAGTAGAAAGTTAGTCTTTAGTGAATAAAGTGCCGGTCTCTTGTGTGAAAGGACCAAACTTAGGGCACTATTATATAAGTCAAAAGTGACTCATTGTAAAGAACTTCTTGTCATTGTGAAGAAGGAGCACTTCTGAATTTTCGAGTTTGCCTCTTTCTTGCTGATTTTGATCTTCATTTTGCTCTTGTATGTGTGTGTGATGCTTGAAATGCATGTGTAGGACTGTTATCTACCCCTTCCCCCTTGTTTTGAGCTGCTGTAATGCGTGCGTAAGCTAGGAGAAGCTGTGGCGCGGGTGTTTGTGACTCCCGTAATTCACTGTTTCTGTCATAACTTGAAGCAGAGTGGTTAGAATTGAGTGAAACCACCACCGTTGGATTTGTCTCGTCGAGAGCTTCGAAACGAGTACCCTATTGCTTATGTTCGGAGTTCTGGGCTGGGAGAAAACCTCAAAATACCAAAACTGCTGAAAAGAGGCTTGCGGCAACACTTTCAGTATTTCAGTAGGAGTGAGTGGTATTGGTCTTTTCTCATGAGTGAATAGCTGAACCACTTCATTTTCTATCACGTGTGCACACGTCTTCATACACTTGGCGAGTCACTCCTTAGGATTGATATTTAAATGTGTGTTAAAGAACCCACTATATGCACTTGTGTGGCAATTGAGGTATAGTCTCATTGGCACAAGTCCTTGAGTCTTCGTGGCTCAAGTACACACGTTTTTGGCGCCGTTGCCGGGGAGTCACTCTACCAAGGTGCCTTCGTGATAGTTATAGAGCGAGTGTGATCGAATCGTACTTGTAGACGCAAATTTGTCCATTGGCAAGTAGTCCACCATTTCAGCACTTGTCACTTCTCATCTTTGAGGTGTGTGTGATAAGTTTTAGGTTTAGGTTTAGGAGGAGGGAAGAGAAGAAGGAGTTAGGGTTAGGTTAGAAGGAGAGGAGAAGTAAGGAGAAGAGTAGGAGTAGACCAAAATCCCAAAAAAAAATCACCAAAAAATTCCCAAATTTCAAGTTCTGTCCTAAAAAGTATAAAAACCAAAAAATTTGTTTCATTTGACACTTCACTGCTCACTGGTATCGTCAGAGTGGTATCGTGCAGGATAGAGCCTCAAAGCTTGTGCAAGAGCTCAAGAAGCAAATTAGGTAGACCCAAGGTGAGTCCCCATTAAGATTCAATACCAAAAACTCTTTAAACTTGCACAAACAAATGATTAAAAGGAATGCGCAGTATCGCGGGGGGAGAAATTTTTGAGTAATTGCATATTTTGTGAGAGACAGAGGCTTAGGAGTGAGGAGAAGGGTGAGAGGTGCAAGGGGGTGTAAAAATTTTCAAGTTTGGAGACCTTTTGGCTTGAGTATCGCGATCGGTTGAGTTTTGGTATCGCGATACCAAAATTCCCTTGTATCGCGACACTCGCCAGAGGTGTCGTATCGTTGGATACCTGCCTTGGTATCGCGACACTATTTCGGTATCGCGACACTGAGTCGGTATCGCGATCGTGCTCGATCTCTGATATCGTATCGTCTGGTACTAACACTTGGTATCGCAACACCGTTGTGGTGTCGTGTCGCCTAAGGTTTAGTATCGCGACCTCACTTTACCGGGTGGTATCGTATCGCTTGATACTTTGGTATCGCGACACTACTTTGGTATCGCGATTGTGCCCTCCCTAAGTGTCGTATCGTCGATTGCTTATTTTGGTATCGCGACACCATAGTGGTATCGTGTCGCCAAGATTGGTATCGCGATCGCACTCATCTCGATGAGATCGTATCGCCTGAGATCTCTGGTATCGTATCGTCGATCCTTGTCAGTATCGTATCGCCATAGTTCCGAGTGGAGTATCGCGACACTATATCTGGTATCGTATCGTCAGTCTTTTGAGATCGTATCGTGTCTTGAGACTCTGGTATCGCGACACCACTGTGGTATCGTATCGCCTGATCATCAGGGCAGTATCGCGACACTGACATTAGTGTCGTATCGCCGAGCCTTTCAGGTATCGTATCGTGCATAGTCGAGGTGTCGTATCGTTTGTCTTCCAGGATAGTATCGCGACACCAGATTGATATCGTATCGTCTGGGTGTCTGGTATCGTATCGCGGTCAGTGCAGTATCGCCGAGAGTAGTATCGCCAGGAAGTGGTATCGCCCAGATTAAACCCTTCTTTTAGCAGACAAATTGAGTCATTGGGAGAGCTACCCAAGGGGAATCTAAGAAGCATAAAGAGAGGCTTAGGAGAGTGAATGAACTTGAGGTCAGGAAGAGTTCTAAGTGGTCGCAGGAGTATCATATCTTCAGTAGGAAGTACAGCCCAGGCTAGTCATCACTCCGTTTACTTAGAGACCTCTAGTGACTCGGAAGAGGAATTACACATGGCTTCGGAAGACATGCAAGGCCCCACACCAACGAGAAGCTTCATGACTACTGTGAAGGGGGACTACCGTACTTCCTTGCAGTATGTGTCCACCAATGCCCAGGAGATTCCAATCTACCTGGATGGCTTAAATAGGTCTGTGGCCAGGATGGTAACTTCCCAGAATGCCACAATAGTACCCTGACCAGCTGTCAAATACGAAGGAGGTGCATATGTTGACAAAGTGGGCCACATCTACATTGTAACCGAATTCCCAGAAAGGATCAATGAAAGAGGGGAGCTCTCAGACCCTGAAAACCTAGGAAGGACACAACCAGAAGAGTTTGTGACCACCCCTAGAGGCAAATCCCGAGTGTCACGTGTCTTGAGAGGTGACTTGATACCTCAAGACGACTATTTGTTAGAAGTCTATATGATTCACGGATCAAACTTATTGTTGCAAACCGATTCACCTGTCCCAGGGAGAGAAGAGAACCCCATGACATTCTATGAATTGAAAGACCCGGAGGATGAGACTAGACTCATATACCTAGATAAAGATCAAAGAAGGTATTGGCCTGTGAGTATCTTAGACAGGTCTCGATTAAGATATATGGGTACACCTGTGTTTCCCCAGAGAGAGCAAGCAAAAACCTCACAAAATCCATTTGGAAATCAAGAAGAAACAGAAAATACTGCATCAGGACAGACCAGCCATAGGAGCGTACCTAATCATGCTCATGTACAATTTGCCACGCCAGGAGTACAAGCACACTATCAGACCCAACCAGGGATAGGAAACCAGTACAGACCACCAGTAAGACCCCAACCACCTATAGGAAGACAGCCTGGAATGCCACCAATACGACCAGCTGTCCCTATTCTTCCTGTGTTGGCCAGACCACCTGAACCAGTTAGAAGGCTGAGGCCTATTCAAGTGGCTAAGTGTGTAAGAAACCCTTACGATGGATCAGGAGAACCATATGATCACATTGCTGAATTCAAGCAAGTCCTAAGAGCAGAGCAAGTGGACGACTTCTTTGTACAGTATGAGGCATTTGGACTCACCCTCATAGGAACAGCTCTGACCTGGTTCCAACCCCTAGATCCCAATCAGTTTGGAAACATGGAACAATTTTTTCAAAAATTCATAGGAGAATTCACTAAGAGGGGAATCAAACACAATTCAGCTTCGCTAATCCACAGCTTCAAACAAAATCCTAATGAAACGGTGAAGAATGCCGCCAGAAGGTTCAACCAGTATGTGGATAGATGCCCAGTAACAGAGAGACCGACTCAACAGAAAATGATTTCATTATTTTTGGATGGGCTCACTAATGGAACCTTGAGGACGCTAGTGTACGTGAAAAGACTACAAACTTTGAGTGAGTGTCTTCAGGAGTGTATTGATTTGGAAGATAACTTAGCTGAGGACCTCAACAGCAAGTCCAGCCACGCTAAATCGGACGACTCAAGGAGTGCTATTTCTTCCAACTCCAGTCACGTGGAAGAATTAGCAGAGCTATTAGCCAAGAAATTAGGAGCACAGGGGCAAAGAGCTTATCAACCCCCAGTTCAAAGATTGCCTATGCTACGGAGATGTAGCTTATGTGGAGGAGATCACCCCACTCACTTGTGTGTTCGAGGAGGGGGCGGTGCACAACCAGCTTATCCATACAACAGGCAGCAACAACAAGGGACTTCTTGGTATTGTCACATAGAACAGAAATACACTAATCACACTACTGAGAACTGTCCATTTAATAGGCAAACACGCCCTTTCCAACCACCTCAGTATCGACCGTATGGATATCCACCTAGAGACCCGAACAGAGAGATCCCAAGATACAACCCTTATCCAGCACAGACAGGAGTACCTAGACCAATTGAACAGACACCATACCCACCACCACAACCAGTGCTAGGACCCCAACCGTCGCAACCTCAACAAGTAGTACCAGTAAAATATGCGCAACCAGAAGAAAATCTAGAAAGAGCTATAGTACCAGCCACGACAATGACCCAGATAGAATCAACAAACCTTGGATACAAAGCCCTACCACATGAGTACTATCCTTGTGAAGCCTACATGATGGAATACGAACCGACTTATGAGACTACATACTATGGGTATGAAGGCTATGATCAGACTTATGGAGCAGAGACTTCCACTCTAATGTATACAGCTCCTAAAGCACCACAACCCATGAGACCACCCAGTAGACCACCAGTACAGAGAGGACCATGATTTAGATGTGGAGGAGACCATTTCATTAGAGAATGCCCTCGACCCTACAACCCTCCACCACCTAGAATCTGGGAAGGATATTGCAGTGATTGCGGAAAAGAACACCTTTTTAGGGATTGCCCTAAGAATCCGGTAAAAAACCAAGGTTCTGCACCAATCAATGTAATAGAGGTCATAGAGGAATCTGGAAGTGATAAGGAGTACACAGTGCCACTAAAAGCCATCACTAGAGCCCAAACAAAACAACAAAAAGAACAGCAATCAGAAGAGGAACAAAAAAACAACACGAAAATAAGTCCTTCAACTCAGATAGTGGAAGATTCCGAGGACCCATGTGAAAATTCCCGCAACACAAAAGCTCAGAAATGGAAAGAACGACGAGAGAAACTCAAGGATAAATGGGCAAAGAACAAGAGCACAAACAGTAAAAAGCAAATTGCAAAATCAAGTAAACACAAAGAACAAGGGAAGTCTAAGGAGACTCCTGAGCTAATCGAACCTAGCTCAGATAGGGAGAAGCCCGGATCAATTCTAGCAGACCCAAAGCCAGACGACTTGGATATGTGGCTAAAAGCGTACCAAGCTAGAATCAAAATGGGACCGAACATAGAGCAACATGAAAAAATCTACCCTAGAGGGGAATTAGAAAAGGAAAGACTAGCTATATGCAGAAAACTCATAGAAGTAGCACAAACATCCCTAGAAAAGACTATCCCAACTCTACCAGAGACAAGGATTGCACAGGAACCTTATGAAGAATACATCAAACCAAGGGATAAAGAATTGAGAAAAGAAGATTCCCGAGGTGAACAAGAGACAGCACAAGATGGCCCTGTATCAGCCATACCAGACTTAGAAGCAGAATGGCCCAAGGACTTGTGGGATAGAATCAGAGAAGAACAATGGAAGAAGAATGGTGTCGATCCACCACCATTTGATGAAATAGATGTGGAAGACTGTCAACCCCATCCTAACCTCGAGGAGGCCTACGAGGAGATTTCAAGACTCGATAGAGGTAGAGAGGAGACCATAAGCATTTCAACATTGCCTAACTATATGGGAGAGTACGAAAGAGAGTCAGTGATAATACGAGCACCCACGGTGCATGGAACAGGAAAAGGGAAGGAGAGTTCTCACAATCTAACAGAGTTAAAGAAAACAAAAGTACAATGCCAATTAACGGTAGAAGATTTGCTTCGACTTAAACCCCAATTGTGGAAGCAAATGGCAGAGCAATTGAAACCACTGCCAAAGAATGGAGGATCAAAAGAAAAGGAAATGGAAAATAAGTCCACAATACAGGTCCCAGTTGATAAAGTAGGAGAGTTCAGTGAAGGAGATGAAGGGAATACCTGTTTACCTGTCATCTACAATGGGTACATGACCAAAGCTATCTTAGACACAGGAGCTGGGGTAGGAATTGCAACGAAGGAGATTTGGGAAAAGTGGGGAAAACCAGCCTTACGACCCACTCGCATGAAACTCTAGTTAGCAGACGGTCATGTGGAGAGACCCCTAGGAATATTGGAAGGAATTAAGTTAACCACGTGTGGAGTAGAATTTGAACACACACTAGCCATATGTAAGTTCGAAAAGGCAAACAATTATGAGATGATATTGGGACGACCCTTCATGAGACAGATGCGAGTCGTACAAGATTGGGGCAGAGATTCATTATATCTCCAACATCAAGGGAACACTACCAAGATAAATTTACACACATTTGCTTATCGGGATGTCCCTCCATTACAATGGAATCCAGTCCACAAAGAAGAAGATGACCTATCCATTCACAGTGCTGGATCAAGTGACCAATCTTGGATGCACGAGGATGCCCAGTTGTGGATGTGCAAAGAAGCAAAGAAGGAGTGTAAAAAACAAATGTGGCCAATAGGGCACCCTAACTATCGATCGATAGAAGACCCCGATTACATGCCTCAAATCTTTTCAGATGAACTCTTCGAACCACAGGGCTGGATGGAAATCCTAGCCACTTTAGATGTGTGTGTGAATGAGGAAGTCTGACGATGAACGACTGTATAGACGAGGAAGGATATGACGTGAGCCTCTACATGGTTGTCCTCCAAGAAGTAGAAGAAGGGGAAATTGAAGAGAAAGAGTGGAAAGAAGAGTATGAAAGCATAGAAATGGAACCAGAGTTTGACTCTGAGGAACAATATTTAGAAACCATGCAAAAGGAATCAAAAGAAAGATCAACAAAAGTCTTAGCAATCGAAAACCATCCCAATAATAAACGAGCATAGAGAGGACACGAGTAAAGTGGAACCGGAACCAGACCATTTCGAAGTTCCAGAACATTTTAAAAGATACGAAGTGGAAGAAAGAAAGATAGCCATTCAAATGCCTAAACGAGAGGCCCGGGATGGAGAAGCCTATGACAACAAGGAACAAACCAAGAAAGTTGTTGTAACGATAGAAGACGGAGAAGAGAGGTGCACATATATTGGGAAAGATGTATCGGAAGAGGAAGAAGAGGATCTCATACGACTCATCCGAGAATATCGAGATGTGTTTGCTTGGACGTACAAAGACCTCAAGGGCGTAGAACCCAGCATATGCGCTCATCGAATCCCTATGACATCAGATGCAAAACCTTCTAAACAACGCCCTTATACGTATAACGAAGTTTACGCAGCAAAAATAAAGGAAGAAATTGACAAACTACTAGCGGCAGGATTCATTTATGAAATTGAACACACAGAATGGGTATCGCCACTAGTAGTAGTGCCCAAGAAAAACGGGAAACTAAGGGTGTGTATCAACTTGAAAAAAGTAAATGCAGCAACTATACGTGATAGTTTCCCTTTACCCATCACAGACCATCTTTTGGAAAGGGTTGCCGGCAAGGAGGTCTATAGCTTCTTGGATGGATTCTCTGGTTACAACCAAGTAGCTATTGCAACTGAGGACCAGCATAAAACCGCATTCGCGACTGAATGGGGAATCTATGCATTTAGAGTGATGCCTTTCGGGCTCACTAATGCGCCAGCCACCTTCCAACGACTGATGTGTCATGTATTCAAAGAATTTTTGAGAAAAAGTATGGAAGTATACGTAGATGATTTGTGTACATACTCAAATCAACGACCAGACCATATACCAGAACTGAGAAAAATATTCAATAAATGTAGACAGTATAGAGTTTGTTTGAACCCTGAGAAATGTGTCTTCATGGTGCGACAAGGAAAAATCCTAGGACACATCGTTTCAAAGAATGGAATATCCACGGACGAAGAGAAGATTAAAGTTATCTTAGAGCTACCAAGACCCAGGAATGCAAAAGAAGTACAAGCCTTTATGGGACACTGTGGATATTACCGTAGGTTTATTCACATGTATGCCATAATAGCTAAGCCTTTATATGGTCTATTGACTCAGTTCACATGGACAGACGAGTGTGAGAAGGCCTTCAACGAGCTTAAGAAGCGGCTGAGTACAGCCCCAATTCTAAAATCACCCAACTAGAGCAAGCCTTTTCATATTCATGTTGATGCTTCGAACTATGCCATTGGATGCATCCTATCTCAACCGGCTGATGAAGGGAAGCTTGACCATCCAATCGCTTATGCGAGTAGACAATTAAACCAAGCAGAAAGAAATTATACGACTACTGAAAGGGAAGGCCTAGGAATGGTTTATGCAGTGAAGAAGTTTAGACACTACCTCTTAGCCAACAAATTCAAGTTCTTTATAGACCATCAGGCTTTGTTGTATTTAGTCAATAAGCCTTGCGACACAGGAAGATTGGTACGATGGTTCTTGTTATTAATGGAATTCGACTTTGAGGTAATAGTCAAAAAAGGAAACACACATGTAAGAGCGGATCATCTTTCAAGGCTAACGCATGGAGAACCACCTAGCGGAGTACCGGATGATTTACCAGATACATATTTGTTTAATCTTGAAGTATGTCCAAAGTGGGCGGAACGATTAATTCCCATACTCACTCATGGCCCTCAACACCCAATGAATAGAGATAGCACAAAAGAAATTCTCCAAACAAGAAATTTACACATTGTTGCTGGAAGCATGTATTATAAGGAACCCAACGGTGTCTTATTAAGATGCGTTGAGGAGGACGAACAGAAGCAACTAATCCAGCAGGCACACGTAAACAAGTGGAAAACCCATCAAGGGATGCATGGAACAATTCGAGAATTGAAAAGGTTAGGCGTCTATTGGCCTGACATGTCAAAAGACGTTCACGATTATGTAAGTAATTGTGTGGAATGTCGAGAAACTATCCCGGAGGATCATGCGTCCTTACCTTTTTCGACCATAGCGCCTAATTGGAGTAAAACATTAGTACAATTCCTCAAAACGAAAGAGCACGAAATAGGAGCTAGTTTAGCAAGAAAGCGAACCCTAGAAGAAATGAGCAAGGATTATGTGATAATGGGAAAACAATTGTTTAGAAGAGGAAAAGACAATCAACTCAGATTGTGCGTGCATGAGGGAGAATATCTTCCCATATTAGAAATGGCACACGCAGGAGCTGCGGGAGGACATTTTTCAGCAGACAGAACGGTCAAGATGATTCTCTTTGCAGGCTTGTGGTGGCCAACTCTACATATGGATGCGGAGACATATGTGAGAAGCTGCGAAACATGCCAGAGAGCGAAATATCCCATTCGAAGAGACGACATGCCTTTAAGACCCATGGTTTGTGCAAGAGCATTTACCAAGTGGGGTATTGATTTCATAGGACCTATCAATCCACCGGCTAAAGGATCACATGCGGAGTATATCATAGTAGCCACCGACTACTTAACCAAGTGGGTAGAAGCAAAAGCCACTAGAAAGAATGATGCTCAAACTACAGCAAAATTTCTCTTTGAGCACATCTTCACACGCTTTGGACTACCGATTGAGATAGTGAGTGATCGAGGAACGCATTTCCTAAACGAAGTCATTGAGTCGCTAATGAATGACTTTCTAGTGATTCATAAAAAATCAGCCCCATACCATCCTCAAGCCAACGGACAAGCTGAGAGTTCCAACAAGGTACTATGCACTGTATTGACAAAGATTGTCAATAATGGAAGGTCAGATTGGGACAAACAATTGCATCACGCAATTTGGGCCTTCCGAGTGGCATATAAAACGGCCATTGGAACCACACCTTTCAATCTAGTGTATGGGCAGAATGCAATTTTGCCAATTGACTTCTTGGTACCTACATTGAAAGTGGCCCAGCAATATGAGTGGAACATATTATGATTCACATATAAAAGACAAGGGACTAAAAGAAGGCGACTTAGTCCTAGTATACACCCTCAAATAACACGCAAAGAAGCTACAAAAACGCGGATATGGACCCTTGATTATAAATCGAATCTCTACTAGTGGTGCAGTCAATCTCGCTACACTAGACGGAGACATTCTTCCCAACTACATCAGTGGATGCAGAGTGAGACGATTCATGGAGCCCTTGACTGATCAAATGCTAGCGCGACTGTTAGGAGCTCAAAATAGGAAAAAGGAAGAAGAACGAATTCGAGAGGAAGCTCGACAGGAAGCACTAGAACGCATTAGGAAACGGAAAGAGTGGATCAGGCAAAGAGATGAACGCTATCTCCAAGGAGAAGAGCCCATCCCTATGGCAAACTATCAGGTCAAAAATAATGATACAACGGGTATGTGTAAAACACAACCTTACCTAAACCTAGGGATTGGCCAGACAGAGTATAAATTGATAGATGCATTGATCGACTCAGGAGCAGGCCTTAGTTGCATGCGAAGGAGAATAGCAGATGAGCTGCAATTAGAGTTGAATCCCACAAAAGCCCAATTAATAGGAATTGGAGGTCACACCATAGAATGCATTGGAACCACAAATGTATCCCTCCACCTAGGAAATTCCTCCATGGAACAAAGAGTCCTAGTATGTGAGGATGACGATTTGATAGAAGACTTCATTCTAGGACACGATTGGATCATTGAGACAGAAGCGTGTATCCATCTAGCTCAAGGTTATATTTCAGCTACGATAGGGCATAAAGAGATTTTCAGCTTACTTGAAGAGAAACCATGTATCCAAACCATGTCAATACCAAGATCGAAGGAAGTTCAAAAAACGACAGAAGAAAGCATCGCCTATGCTCACCAATCAGAAAGCAAATGCATCGAAGCTGAAACTTCAATCCTAGCGACGTCCACCATAGAGTCGCAGTTATCCGATGCGATTATGGATAAGCCAACCAAGGAGGAGACGCGCTCTCCTAAACAGGCTCAAAACATCCAAAGATCGCACTATTGGAAACCAACAAGCAGATACTCGAATCGAGAACCACCTAAATATATGTGGGTACGCAAGGATCAAATACAGAATCAAGGAACGTCCACAAGCGCTCTGAAGAAGGAAACAGGCATCACCAAAACCGCTACAAAGAACTACAGACGAAAAGAACCAGTGCAAGTATGGATTGCCAAGCCCTTGCTTGAAGCTCAAAGATCCCGACATCAGATATGGATACCCAAAAAGATCATACAAGCAGCTAAACAGAATGTAAGGACAAAGGAGGAAATACCACATCAGACAAGGCAAAAATCATCAACACATAAGAATCATCAGAGAAAATCGCAAAGCAATGCCAAATTCACTCGGACAATGGATAAAGCAAATGGAACACGAGCAGCTGCACGAATCGAGAAAACCCAGCGACCTCTCTCAGTGTTCACAAAATGGATCTGGAAACCAAAGTTACCACAAGGAGCGGATGATCGAAGAAATAAAACACCCGATTGCACTCATGTAGTGTATGATGCACCTCAAGTAAGCATGATAGGGCCGCAATACAAGGCCACGCATTCGGCACAGGATGTACATTATCAAACTAGTGGTGCACGATCTCCAAGTGAGACTAGATCTTAGCTTTAACTAAATAGGAATGGACATACTATGTACATAAACTATGCTTCGGCTATACTAATGATTGTCTTCTTTCAGAAAAAAATATATAAAAAGAGGCGGTAAGAAATCCCACTCTTGCAATAGTGGGGAACGGAGTGACGAGCTACCATAATCACAACAATACACTGTATGGTCTCATGAAAGCCTTTCAAGCTAATGCACTTTTCCTTGTAAGTGCAGATGGCTTCTGAAGACTCTGAAGCTACAATCCAAGAGGAGGTCCAAGAATTTCCTCCCCAATGTCTTACGAGAGCAAAAGGCCATTGGTTCAGAGATGAGCAGCCAGTGGAGGAATATCTTTTCTTGGCCAACATAAAGATCATGGACACAGAGCATCATTTTCCGATCATGTCCCAAGACTTCAAAGTGTTACATGGACTGCCATCCACAATCGACATCATGAAGAAAGCAGGAATTCATAAATATTTTGAGCTACCTATCTATAAACCGGATTTCCAACGTTGTACACAAGTCATGAACACTCTACGACCAGCACTACATGATCCATTGGTGCCAGAAGCCAATGTGATGGATAAGAATGGAGAATGGGTAGTCATTCAATTTTCCCACGACTTAATCAAAGAAGCATTTGGATGGGAAAAGGATGGTATCAACACGGTCAAGGAAGAGAGTCGTGGAGCCAAAACAAGAACTTTCGTCGACATTAATAGGGTGGATATCGAAGAAGAAGTCAGATTGATTCACCAACACTTTTGTTTCCCGAGTATGAATAGATACACGGCCCCTCAAAAAATCATTGTTCAATTATTGTCTCATGCCATAAAACAGATTGGCAACCAGGTAAACCTTACACCATATGTGCAAGAAAGATTGTTTGAGGCGAAGAAGAAATGGGAAAACAAGAAATTCCTCAATGGGACCACTGCCCTAACAATTATGATTTACCACGCATTGGGCATGCGCGAGTACTTACAGGAGATGCCATCTTCAATGGAGTTGGGTCAATTTGTCAAAGCAGCTACCGTACCGAAACAGAAGAAAGGCAGCAAACAAGTAGAAGAAGCAGAAACAAGTTCGCAACCCCGAATGAGAGGCACAATGCGAGGCACAAAACGACCTCGAGAAGTCCAACAAGCAGAAGAGGAAGTACCAAAAACAAAGAGAGTACATGTACTGCCTACAACCACTACTCAAGGAAACAGAAAGATCACGGAAGAAGAATTAACCCAAGCACTGGAGGAGACTCACAAATATACAGAAGGACAAATTAATCTACCAGTGCAGGGTCATCATTATCAACAGTCCGCAAAAGCTCAGGAACCAAAAGGCAAACTTACTAAGGTACATAGATATCGAGAAATTGGGCTAGACAACTCTAGTTCTGGATCCGACGGCCAAGAAAAGCCCAATACATCATTATTGGATGTAGATATTCAAAGTGAATCGAAGGATGATGGCCAGTGGGCCGAATTAAATGAAGTAGACTATGGCGAAGCCCAAGCAGACCACAAGGAAAAAGATCAATCACCACTGGTAGACCAAAGTACCACCACAAAGCAGGCCGAAGAAGAAGGGCAACACCCCATTCAACCGAAAGATGCCTCCACCACCCACAACAAGGAGAGCAAATCTGATGATGAGGAGCATTTAATGATACCAGAGGATAAGCCTCAGGAAGAAGGAAAAGAAGACGAAGAACCCTTCACCCCACTAAGGGTTGTGGCAGAACCGTCCCCAATGGATGTCACATTTCAAGGGAGTGCCACGAAGGTTCATAAGGTAATGGAAGATGACGCGGAATTGCAAGTCCAACTACAGGTCCGACAACCACATAATGAAATGATCCACGTCGCGAAGGGACAAGATGTACATACAGGAGAAACCCCAGACATACCAAAGACATGGTTGAATGTGGATATAGCTCAGCTCAAGCCTGTGGTGCAGGATATGATTCGCACTGCACTAGACACTCAACAATTGATGCTTGATGCTGATGAAGTTTACGACCAAGCCATGCTCGAAAAGCAGGAGCTTCGAAAAGAAGGTATGAATCTGGCTAAGAAATTATCCAAAGCAGAAGCTCTAGTTTTGAAGAAACACGAGGAGATAAAAACGACAAAAACACAGTGCAAAATATTAGAAACGGAAAATGCCCAACTAAAAGAGCAAGTTTTGGAGCTCACAAAGAAACTAGACATGACAGAAAAAGAGAAAACGAGGATCCATGCACGTAGCAAGGTACTCAAATCACAGCTCAAGGTGAGCATGGAAGAAGCAGACCACTTAAGGGACAGGAACAAGGAGCTCATGACAGCTCTCCTCAGTGATCAACCACCGACAGATACAGACAAATCAAATGAGGATATAAAAGATATGGAAGAAAAGTTGACCAAGCTGGCAGATCAGCTCAAACAGGAGCAAGAGACAATTGCAGAATGGGAACAAAGATATATGAATGACACTGCAGCTCTACGCAAAAAATGGAAAAAAGCAGAGAAAGATTATTTCCGACAGTGCAAAGAAGACACAGATCACATGCACATAGTCGCGTAGGAATTAATCAAACACCAGGAAAAGCTTACAAAGGCTGAAGAAGAACTTAAGAATAAAGATGAAATCATCAAACGACTTCAGGAGCAGATAGAGCTAACAGGAAAGCAGGGGACACCAGTAGTTCCACCAGAAACCACGGCTACTGTGGAGGAAGAGGTACGTCCTCTCTCTTCCCCCTTGTATCATTCACCAATAAGGGCGGAAAAGGAGGTTCCATTAGAACCTAACACACGAGAAATTACAGAACTGAGCAGACCAGAAAGGGCACTACTGGTGTCCCAGCTCACTGCTGATTTTGAAGACCAAATAATCCAAATAATGAAAGAAGCTCGAATAGAAAACAAACAATTAGATCAAATTTTGAAGCCATTCAATGTACCATATGGTCTACTTAAAGAACAGACACGAATGTATATAAAGTCTGCAACGAACACAGATCCGGACCACAACCTTCAATTCCAGCACGACACTTTCAAGTATACTCAAGAGGAATTTGAGAAGGCGGATCCGATATGGCGCAGAAAAATTTTGGAGAAGAATCCGACATTGCGGGTACAGTGGGAAGCATCACCATATGCGCTTCAGGTAAATCCATCTTTTTGTCCTGTACCCCGCCGACGCTCTTGGACGCAATTTTGGGAAGGACAGCGTCAAGGCAATATCAATAATCAGTGGCTTAACTATCCGTTACTACCTAGTCCGCCACATAACTACTTACCTACAGAAGAATATATGGTGAAAACAATGGAATTTTGGATTGCAAGGTATGCTACAATTCCGGACTTAGCCGTCAAAATGATCAACAAAATATTTAGCATGCTCATTACAGTGTTGAAGGTGTTCCAGCATGCTAAATATACATTTTTGAATTTCATCGGCATTACGCAAGGGTCAGAGGCTCTTGTTTTTTATTTATCAACCATTCCGAGCCGACTCACCATTATGGCGTACTATTCTCGCCTTATGTTTTTGCCATCGACATATATGCAAACTTTCGAAGAAGCATTCTTTACAGGCTTCTTTGAAATGGATTCAGAGATTTTTGTGAAAATGACTTCCAATTTAAATGCAAGGCTGGTGGCCTATGAAACAAGTTTCTTTGCTGATCATAGACAGGCGCCAGAAGACGGAGTAAAGTCAAAGCAATGGAAGGAATTCATGTTATGTCATGCAAATCTGCTGAACCAACGAGAGCAAACCGCCATCCAAACATACACACATCGCCACAGAAAGCCTGTCGAGGACGACAGAGTTCAGGAGGAGGGACGTGTAGAGGGACAATCAAGCAAAAAGAAAAGAAGAAGAAAATCAAAGTCCAGAACAATTCATTAAGAAAGGAAAAAGAATATATCTCTGTAGGAAGCCCCGCAGGGGCGCATTACCCATCTCTGCACAGAGCCCCGCAGAGGCACGCATCAGGCAAAAAGAGAAAACATCCAGGTCACGCACAGTGGAAAAGGAGTAAACAGCCTCAAAGCAATACAACAGGGTCAGATGTGTACAACCAGGACAAATCAGAGGACCAAAAGTTACAAAGGGGTAGAGGCTGAAAAGTTTAAGAGGGTGACTAAGAACAGCACATTCCTAGTCACTGGTGGCGTGCGTGGCAACCCAAGTCAACAGGCAAGACAACTACATCAGGCTCTCGAGTTATAGAGCTTGAATCAAGAAGGCCATCGAATCTGCATGTCTGTTTAACTGCAGACAATACTGACCAAGGGGAGCGTGCGGAGAAAAGCTAAAGCGCCTCTAAAACGTAATGCAAGATCAAGAATCAGGCAACACTACCCACGGGACGCGTTCGTGAAGCAAAGTCTGTCAAGGGACGACAGAGACGAAGAGGGGGAGAGTGTTGCAGAGCTAAAGAGCGCACAAAGCAGAGAAAAGGACGGGCCCCAAAATTTTTCCGATTTGGACACACAACTTTTGTATCATAACCACTCTTGTATATATTTTCCGTTGTAAATGCACTAGAGGAGTCCTCTAGATGCATCCCCACAGAAGATTAGTGATTTATCCATGTACAATAGTAGGAAGTTAGTTTTTAGTGAATAAAGTGCCGGTCTCTTGTGTGAAAGGACCAAACTTAGGGCACTAGTATATAAGTCAAAAGTGACTCATTGTAAAGAACTTCTTGTCATTGTGAAGAAGGAGAACTTCTGAATTTTCGAGTTTGCCTCTTTCTTGCTGATTTTGATCTTCATTTTGCTCTTGTATGTGTGTGTGATGCTTGAAATGCATGTGTAGGACTGTTATCTACCCCTTCCCCCTTGTTTTGAGCTGCTGTAGTGCGTGCGTAAGTTAGGAGAAGCTGTGGCGCGGGTGTTTGTGACTCCCGTAATTCACTGTTTCTGCCATAACTTGAAGCAGAGTGGTCAGAATTGAGTGAAACCACCACCGTTGGATTCGTCTCGTCGAGAGCTTCGAAACGAGTAGCCTATTGCCTATGTTCGGAGTTCTGGGCTGGGAGAAAACCTCAAAATACCAAAACTGCTGAAAAGAGGCTTGCGGCAACACTTTCAGTATTTCAGTAGGAGTGAGTGGTATTGGTCTTTTCTCATGAGTGAATAGCTGAACCACTTCATTTTCTATCACGTGTGCACACGTCTTCATACACTTGGCGAGTCACTCCTTAGGATTGACATTTAAATATGTGTTAAAGAACCCACTATATGCACTTGTGTGGCAATTGAGGTATAGTCGCATTGGCACAAGTCCTTGAGTCTTCGTGGCTCAAGTACACACCATTCCACCATCAACGTGCATAAACTGAATGCCCAAATAGTGATGCAAATGCCCCAAATCAGACATCTCAAATGAGGCATGCAAATCAGCCTTAAAATCAGCAATAGACGGGGACCCGAACCAGCGCACAGAAGAAGGATCCGCATTCATGACCCATGCGGCTGATGGAGTGAGAGAAGGGAAGGGAGATAGTTTACCTTCCCTCCTCCTCCCACTATCCTTAATGCAAGCGGGCAGGCTTGTACCTCCGAGCAGAGACCATGGAATGCGGAGGGAGAAGGGAAAGTAAATTCCCCTACCAACCACAACATCGCCAGCCCAAAGAGCCTTTACGAAAAATGAAAGGAACGCATTTTTTATGTTTTTTATTTTCTTTTAATGGTCAAGAGGGAGAGACAAGAGATAGGAATTTCCCACCTTCTTTCCCAAAGTAAGCATCAATTTCCAAGAAAGGACAGAGATGGGGTTGATGCTCAGATGTGTATGTGGAGATGTGTGTGTATGTGAAAGAAAGAAAGAGAGATGAGAGGGGTTGAGGGGTGTTTTTGTGCATCAAACAAAAAAAATGAACTAAAACTACTCAAAAATTAAAAGAAGAGAGGTACCCTAGGCCAACCGAAGGCCACACGTATTCATCCTCCTCCAAGTGTCAAGGTGCGTCTCACGAAGTATGGACACGCAAACTTGGAAAAACCAACGGCTAAAGGCCGACGTCCCCAGCAACGGCGCCAAAATGTTGAGAAGAGGGGAACAACAAACCCTAACCGCCTCACATGGAAGTGAGAGGTTTCTCCAAGTTGGGGCAAAGAATGAGAGGAGAGGCTCACCCACGCTCATGGAGCAATGGCAACAATGGCCAACGTCACAAGGAGCAAAGGGGAACATCCTCCCAACCATGCACACACACATGCAAATCCATACACCAAGACCAACGCCATTGTACACAAGGAGGCAAGAGAGTAGCAAATGACACCTTCTTCCATTACCAAAATGGAGGCCAAGGCCATGGCCAAGGGACCTCCCTTTTACAAATGAGGCTCTTTTTTATATAGACAAGAGAGGCATATGTGAATAAAAACATGTGGTCAAAAGACCACATGTGCTAAATCAAAAAGAGAATCTTTATGTGATATGGGACTAACCACCTAGAGAGAGAGAGAGCGCGTGAGATTTCTACGTGGGATTTTTGTGTTTGTTCAAAAAGGAGTTTTCAAAGAAAGGCTTCAATACCATAGACTAGAGGAAATATCAAAAAGAGGTTTTAGGAGAGTGTTCACATAGACATCTCCTAATTACAAAAAAGGGGGTTTTTTATGAAGGAAAAAGGATGCCATAGCATGAGAAAAATTATGGGCAACCCTTAGAGCAACATATGGTCAGGCAAGGCAAGATTCTAGGACACATAGTGCCAAAGAATGGCATATCCACTGATGAAGAGAAAGTGAGAGCCATAGTCGAGTTACCTAGGCCAAAATATGTCAAGGAAGTACAAACTTTCATGGGGCATTGTGGTTATTACTGACGGTTTATACACATGTATGCCATCATAGCAAAGCCTCTGTATGGACTTTTGACTAACTTTGAGTGGACTAATGAATGTGAGAATTCTTTCAATGAGCTTAAACGGTGATTATGTTCAGCACCGATCTTGACCACACCATATTGGAATAAGCCTTTCCATGTTCATGTTGATGCATCCAATTATGCTATTGGGTGTGTACTCGCGCAGCCTACCGGTGAAGGTAATATGGATCTTCCAATTGCCTATGCTAGTAGACAATTGAATGCAGCTGAACGAAATTATACCACTATGGAGAGAGAAGGATTAGGCATGGCATATGCAGTTAAAAAGTTTAGACATTATTTGCTTGCAAATAAGTTTAAATTTTTTACTGACCATCAGGCACTGCTATATCTCGTAAAAAAGCCATGCAATACAGGAAGATTAGTAAGATGGTTTCTCTTGCTAATGGAATATGATTTCGAGGTTGTGGTAAGGAAAGGGAAGACTCATTTGAGAGCAGATCATCTCTCTAGGCTCACATCGGGTGAAGCCCCACAAGGAGTGTCAGATGACCTTCCTGATGCTTACCTGTTTAATTTGGAAGTGGTGCCACAGTGGGCTAAGCCATTAGTGCCAGTATTGACGTACGGACCTAGCCACCCAGTAATAAACACACACAATAAAGAGGTAGTAAAAGCCCAAAAGTATCACATCATGGCAGGAAGTATGTACAAGCACACAGATCAAGGGATCTTGGCTTGTTGTGTGAAATGGTTGCAATTAGCACATGTAGGTGCATTAGAGCAACACTACTCAAAGCAACGAACCCTGCAGACACTAAGGAGACACGGAGTGCATTGGCCGACTATGGAAGCTGATGTCCAAAGATTGTGCAAGGAATGTCCAATCTGCTGCACTAAACCACCTGTGGAACATGCCACTCTTTATCAAGTGTCCATAGTGCCAGTTTGGAGTGAACCACTAGTATCCTTCCTGAGGACGAAAACATTCCCTCAAGATATGACACTAGTCACACAAAGAAGTTTAGAACAAGAAGCCCTAGATTACTCGCTCATTGGTGATAACCTATACAAGCGTGGTAAAGATGGTTACCTAAGATTATGTGTCCACGAGAGTGAATATCTCAAGATCTTGGAAACTGCTCACTAAAGCGTAGCAGGAGGGCATTTTGGAGCAGATCGAGTGATCAAAGCGATTCTATTTGCAGGCTTGTGGTGGCCGACCCTTCACATGGATGCACATACCTATGTGAAGAGGTGTGATGTCTGTCAGCGAACTCAGTATCCTATACGCAAAGATGAAATGCCACTGAAACCTATGATGGGTGGACGAGCATTCTCTAAGTGGGGAATAGACTTTCTAGGTCCTATTAATCCCCCAGCTAAGGGTTCTCATGCTGAATATATCATTGTGGCCACGGATTATCTAACCAAGTGGGTAGAGGTAAAAGCCACAACGAAGAATGATGCTCAAACAACAGCTAAGTTTTTATTTGAGAATGTGTTCACCAGATACGGGTTACCTATAGAGCTAGTCAGTGACAGAGGCACTCACTTCTTGAATGAAGTTATTGAAAATATGCTCCAAGAATTCTTGGTAGTACATAAGAAGTCTGCCCCCTATCACCCTCAAGCAAATGGCCAGGCTGAGAGCACCAATAAGATCTTATGCAATGTACTGACAAAATTAGTGAACAATAAACGCTCTGATTGGGACAAACAGCTACACCATGTTGTTTGGGCATACCGAGTCGCATACAAAACGGTACTCCAAGCCACCCCCTTTCAGATGGTATTTGGCCAAAATGTTGTGCTACCGTTGGACTTCTTAATACCTACATTGAAAGTAGCACAAGAGCATGAATGGATGGGTCATGAACTCTCCTCTAGACTTTTTGACCTTGAACGATTAGGAAAAACAAGACTGAGGGTGGCTGTAGGGATATATGCAGCTAAGAAACGACAGAAGGCATACTTTGATGCCCACGTTAAGGATAAAGGTTTGAAGGCAGGCGACCTAGTACTAGTCTAGACTTTGAAACAACATGCGAGGAAACTAGAGAAGAGAGGCTACGGACCCATGATCATTAATAGAATCTCAACAAGTGGAGCAGTGCAAATAGCCACATTAGAAGGCGATATTCTCCCCAGCTACATGAGCGGATGCAGAGTCAAGTTATATCAGGAACCTTTGACGGAAGAGATGCTAAGTCGACTCAACACTGCTAAGAAACGCAAAGAAGAAGAAAGGCGAATTCAAGAAGAAGCTCAAGCAGAAGCATTGGAACGCATCCGGAGAATGAAGCTGAGAAGACAGGGTGGAGAGCAACGTAGGACAGATGCATATGCAGATCAAGGACATCATGTGGCTATGTGTGAAGTTTCAGGTATCAGCTCTCATAGGATAATTGATAGACGTCCTTTTATAAACTTAGAGATAGGACAAGGAAAGGGTGCAAGGACTATAAGAGCCTTGATTGACTCAGGTGCAGCCACTAGTGCTGTTAAATTTTTTGTACTGTCAAGAGTTGAAATTAACTGGCAATCCTATAGAAGCATATCTCATAGGATTGGGAGGTGTGGAAACCCCTTGCATGGGCGAGGTGGAACTTCCCCTCTATATTCAAGACGAAGCAATGACAGTCAAAGTACTAGTGTGTCAAGATGAGGACCTCACTGAGCCTCTTGTCTTGGGTCAGGACTGGATCTATGATCATGAAGTCAACCTAAACCTAAGAAGTGGACTTCTTCAGGTATGGGTAAATCATAGCCGAATTACAGTTGAATTGGAAAATGAGGCACTCAAGGAACTAGGAAAAGCACGAACTCCTGGTCCTTCCAGGGGTGCACATGAAGTTGACAATGCTATTCTTGTCCAAAACTGTATGATGCAGAAAGAGGATTGTCTCAACAACGGAGTCAAGGATAAGATGGCACTCCCTTCTGTTCCAAAGGCCAGAGGGATGCAACAACCAAAGGCAGATCAAATACAGGAGCAGAGTACCACCTATACTGGAGGCCAAAAACACGTGCGAAGCAAAATATCTCAGTCGTTGAAACAAGTGTGGGTGTGGAAAGGCGAACACCTTGTTGCGACCATGCCAACCCCACGGCCAAAACCTCTTATTAGTAATCAACAACACGACACTAATAAGAAGTCTTTCATAAATTCTTCTACGAAAGTGAAGTCTATTTGGGTACCCAAGAAGTCAATGAAGGCCAGCCCACAATCACGACAAATCTGGGTGCCTAAGGCTTGCTTGCGAGCTCAAATAGCTACACGGAGGCCACACCCGGTACAACATGTTTCACTCACTCGAACATCAGATGCCCATGCTTATACATCACGCACGGACACATATTCTCCCATGAGCACAAGTAGAAACTTGTAAATGGGTCCCTAAAAAGCCTCATTTTCAAGCAGATACTCCTATCAAACTCTCGAGAGTCTCCACAAAATCAAGATCAAAGCCCATCCACTGCATTTGACAACCTAAAACTTGTAATAAACCCCCAGACCCCAGTTGTAAATCCATGCCCACCTACTAACTACATCACTCTCTCACTACATCATTCCACTTAGGTTCTAGGTCTACCCAATTCCTAACTACACGCACAAGCACCGAGCACTTAATAGCCTACCAATCTCTCCCAAACCTCATGTTAATGTTGTAATGGGGATAAAAACGGTTCTATCTTGTCCTTTACAATGTTAACACCTATTTCTATATTCTCACAGAGTCAGGAGGCAAGAAGTAACATGGCAGATACGGCAGGAACTAGCTCCCAAGCAGGCACCAGCCCCCAAGTCGTGGACATTGAAAGTCTTCCCATTGAGGAGGAATTGAAGGAATGCCCAGTGGCATTGAGGGCATTACACGCCATACCGATTCAAAATCCTCCACAAGGGCACACAATGCCGGTCAGCAAGAATTCACATTGGTTTAGTGATGTGGCAGGATCTCTGGGTGAAGGCACCTACATGTGGGAGGCCGAGATAGAATTCAATGGGCGCTGGGGCAGGTATCACTTCTTCACCAGGGAATTTGAGAGACTACAGAATAATGAAGGACTGAAACCTATATGGAAGAAGGGGGGACTCTACGATTACTTCAAATTCCAATTGCCAAAGCCCGACTTTCTAAGATGCTCATATTTGATTAGCACCCTCACTCCGAGCAAAGACAAAAAGGGATACAGCACCTTTGTCCTCCCATCTCTCACAAGGGGCAATGAGCTGAAGCGCTTCAGGTTGACTATCAATTTGGTGAGGGAAGCTCTAGACATGAAAGGTATGCACATTCCTACGGAGAAAGAGACTATGGTCCCCGACAATATGAAGAATAGGAATTTGATGAAATTAAAGGACATGGTGGCAATGCCACCTACAATTGCCATTCACTTGCGAATGGTCATGCAGCATTTTGCATTTCCCGCTCAAGAGAGCTTCACAATGCCACGTAAGAAGATATGGTTTAGTCTATACTTGGCCGACGCCTTCGATTTGACAATCGATATGCCCCACTGGATTATCGACCAAATCCACTTGGCTCATCAAAGGTGGTATAAAAAACAAAAGTCTGTACTGTATGGATGTTGTGCTCTCACCCGGATTGTGTATAGATGTTTGGCTTATGATGTGCCAGTGCAGAGGGCATTAATTTGGAACAAGGTACAGGAATTCCAACGTAGACTATCAACCGCAGGACCGCCATCTAAGAAAATGAGAGGCGCAGTTCAGATGCCTTGTGCACAACCCCGCGGTGCGACATTGACACGAGAGACAACTCCACGACTTCCAAGGCGGGTACAACCCTTCACTATCAAATTACCAAGACACAACACTGATGGACCAAATCTGGTGTTCCCACCTGTACCAACCGACCTAGAGTTTCCTCATGGATTCACATTAGAAGACCTAACTGATGAGGAGGTAGCCAGAATAATCGAAGCTGTTAACGCGGAAGTCGAGGCAGAGCAAGCTAGTGGACAACAAACTGCCACAGACCAACCCCATCCCAAACAACCAGAGGTCGTCGATGTGGAGGGTGAAGAAGAAGAAGAAGAACAAGAGGAGGAACATGGTGGACAATCCGAGGAAGAAGAGCAGGAATATGATCAGGAAGCTCTGCAAGTACTTGAGGGTGCCCAGGCTTATACGAAGGAATTGAAAAAGCTCTATGATACCATAAACAGGGTTCAAGAGCAACATAGACTATCCCTCACAGTAGGAAAAGCTCTCATGAACCAAATCCTTGAGGAGAAGGAGTAGACGAGCAATACCGCGCCACACTTGATATGATATATGATGCTTAAGGAGTACCTGATGTTAAAAGTCAAGCTTGAAGCTAAAAATTCGTGGGGAATCTTTTATGGACATGTGGAGCAATCAAAGGAAGCCAAAAGCCACGAGATTCCATCAAGAAAAGTCACTCAACCACTCCCCAAGTCATCTCAACTAATTCCTCCAAGTTAGGAGGCTGATTTGGAAAGGTAGTTCCTAGATTTTAGGGGCACACCTCTCACTATAAAAGGAGCATGTATCCCGACTTCTTTTGGGCCATCTTCTTGGAGTTTTAGCTCATGTAAAGTGAGAACTAAGTGCTGGAGTTGTGATAAGCAAGCCCCTTGCTTAAGCAACCCCCTTGCTTGCTTGTTTGTTTTCTTTTAGTAGGCATATCTATGTGTGTGCGCAGGCAGTGTTGCAACTCTCTACCCCTGAGTTGTTAGCATTGGTTCTCCCTCATATGGTATCCATTTGATGTAATTCTTGTCTCATTGGATAGCTATAAGAGTCTATTTTATGCTTACCAATTCTCTGGAGCATTCTCTCAGTAAGCTGGGAGCAACATTCATTTTAGTGAAGTTGTGTGATTGATATCTCTCTCTTTGTGTAGGCTCTGTTGGAAATATTTTGCTCTCTGTTGTAAGGGCTGGTTCTCCTTCTCTATGTATCCATTTGCTATGATTTTGGTGTCATTGGGTAGCTATTAGAGTCCTCTAAAGTTGACATAAGTTTGAGATTCATTCTCTGTATAATCTCTGAGAAAAGTTTGCTGGAGTGAAGTGAGGTCTCTGCTTGACTAGCAGTTGTGAGCATTCAACTAGCTCATGTTGTAGACATTGTTTCTCTTTGTGTAAGCATCCATTTCAAGTGAAATTTGTTTTGTTGGAAAGCCCTTGGTGTCTACTACAGGTCTACAAAAGCTCACTGGAGTTCTCTGCATAAGCTCTGAGTAAGAGCATTTTTGGTGTGCAGAGGTCAAAGAAGGATACCTGTGGAGGTCATTCGCGCTTCATCGTTGCTTAGGGGTTGAGATACTTCCCCCATCAGTGGTATCAGAGCATTTGGGCATCTTGGAGGTATCACATACAAGCAAGAAGACCTCTTGGAGTTGGTGGTTGAAGATTTGCATCAACAAAAGCTTCTTGGAGGTAGCTCACATCAAGGGGGAGCTATTCTACTCAAATTTGCAAGAGCACAAGGTGTCCATCTAAGGAAAGCTTTGGATTGAGGTAACCTCAGAGCCTCATTTTCATTTTACACACATTGGAGCATTAGCCAAGGGCTAGGTCAAGTATCAAAGACTAGATATGGGAGACTTCAACACTCAAATTGAAAAGCTAGACAAAGGTAACTATCAACCATGGAGATTTAGGGTCTCCAACTATCTTATGGGCAAGGGCCTTTGGGGGTTGATTAGTGGAAGTGAACCAAGACCTAGGTTGGATGAGAATCCAACCAATGACCAGAGAAGGGCCTTTAGGGAATGGAATGAAAGAGACAAGAGGGTTATCTTTATTCTTTCCCAACACATTAGCAATAGCATGATCGGCCATATCCAAGACCTGGATTCAAGCATGAAGGTATGGGAGACACTTGAAAGGCTTTATTCAACAAGCACCAAAGCAAGGAAGATCCAACTCAAGAATGAGCTCAACAACCTTAGGAAGAGCTCAGGGAGTAGCATAAATGACTACATACTTAAGGTCAAGGAGTTATCAGATGCATTGGGATCCATTGGAAGCCACGTAGACGATGACGATCTTGTGGCTTATACTCTCAATGGTTTGAGAGATGATGAGAAGTGGAAACCCTTTACCACTTCAGTTTATGTAAGGGATAATCTTCCCGATTTTGAGCAATTGGTTGCTCTCATGGTCACCGAAGAAATGAACATAGGTGGAAGTTCAACTAAAAGCAAAGATGCACAAGTTTTCTATGCAGGTAATCAAAGGGGCAAAGGAAGACAAGGACAAGGAAGGGGCAAAGGAAGGTTTGGAGGAAGGCAAGGCCACTCAAGAAATCAAGGACATGACCAAGGCACCTCATCACAAAGAGGGAGAGGAAGATCAAGAGGAAGAGGAGGACGACATCAACAAAACAGGAATCAAGATGGCGAAGGATGTTACATATGTGGCAAGTTTGGCCACTATGCTAGAGATTGCTACCAAGGAGGAAACCAAAGGAACTATAATCAAGGTTCTTCATACAAAGGCCAAGGTAATTATGCTTCTACAAGTTCAGAAAATGACAATCTCTTGATGATGCACATGAATGGGAATTCAAGCAAAGTAGATAACACTTGGTATATTGATAGTGGATGTAGCAACCATATGAGTTGCAATGCTTCTTGGTTTACTAATCTACATGTTCCCAAAGGTAAAGGACATGTAGAAACAGGTGATGATACAGCCCATGAGATCTCCCATGTTGGAGATGTAGCTTTGGATGACAAGGAGGAAGGAAGATGTCTCAAGGATGTCTTGCATGTACCTACCATCACAAAGAACTTGGTGTCCGTTGGGCAAATGGTTGAAAGAGGCTATCAAGTAAGGTTCAACAAAGGTGGATGCTTTGTGGAGAACCCTAAGCAAGGTTACAAGGTCATAGCAAGAGGAAAGAAGCAAGGGAGACTCTTCACTTTGGAGGTAAATTCTCATTCTACTCAACATGTCTACTTCACATATGGAAACAAGAGGATTTCGGAGTTGGACTTGTGGCACAAGAGGATAGGTCACATCAACATACAAAGAATGAAGGAAATGCAATTCAAGAGGCTGGTTGAAGGTCTTCCCAACTTCCAAGGACAAGGTATGAAGCATTTATGTGAATCTTGTCAACTAGGGAAGCAAGCGAGACTTCCATTCAAGAAGAGTGGCTACATAAGCCAACATCCATTGGAGTTGATACATACAGATGTGTGGGGGCCAACGAAAGAGCAATCCATTGGAGGTAACAAGTACTTTGTCACTTTTATAGATGATTGCACAAGGATGGTTTGGGTTTATTTCATCAAAAACAAATCAGATGTGTTTACATGTTTCAAAGCATTCAAGGCAATGGTAGAGAAGGAAACAGGTACATATATCAAGAAGCTAAGGTCCGATGGAGGGGGAGAATATTTCTCAAATGAGTTTTCTGATTTTTTAATGGATCAAGGCATCAAGAGGCAAGTAACATGCAGGTACACACCCCAACAAAATGGAGTAGCAGAGAGAAAGAATAGATACATTGCCGAGATCGCTAGAGCAATGCTTAATGAGATGAATGTACCTAACATGTTTTGGAGTGATGCAGCAAATACCGCCGTGTATCTAATGAATAGGGCTCCTACCTCAGGGATCCATGGCTTGACACCATATCAAGCCTATTATGGTAAGAAACCTGATCTTTCCCACTTGAAGATATTTGGATGTACTTGTTATGTACATGTGCCAAGTGAATTGAGGCACAAGCTACAACCAAAGGCAGAAAAGTGTGTGTTTCTAGGATATTCAAATGATCATAAAGGTTACAGGTGCTTCAACCCAAATACAAAGGACTTGAGGATATCAAGGGATGTAGCATTTGATGAGCTACTCCCTTGGTATAAGAAGTATGATTGTATGCAGGACTATGAAGAAGAAAAGCATGGACATGATGAAGAACAAATCGACCTAGAGCTAAGCGGCCCAAGGTGTTCCATCAATGAAGATAGTTCAAGCATGAACTCACCATGGAGGGGGAGATCTTCATCAAGCTATGAAGCACAATCAATCAACAAAGGCAAAGCAACATTGGTGGAGTTGGATGAAGAAGGTAATGAAGTTGAAGATGATGAAGGACACATGATGGAGAAAGAAGCCACGTCAAAGAAAGAGATCAAGTTCCCAAGGCAAAGGAGGTTTATTCCTCCAAAAGGTGAAGAAAGGAAGTCTTCTAGAGTTAAGTATCCAACTCAAAGGTTTACTTATGATTCATACATGGCAACACATTATGCATATATGAACAAAGTAGTAGAAGATCATGAGCCCGATTGCTATGAAGATGCAAGCAGGTACACCGAATGGAAAGAGGCAATGCAAGAAGAGATCGACGCACTTGAGGAAAATCAAACATGGACTCTAGTGCCCAAGAAGGAGAACATGAAGGTAATAGGTAATAAGTGGGTGTATAAAGTAAAGAGGAATTCAGATGGATCTATTTCTAGGTTCAAAGCAAGATTGGTGGCTAAGGGTTTTGCACAAACCTATGGAGTGGACTTTGAAGAGACATTCAGCCCCGTGGCAAAGATGAGCACCATTAGGACACTCATTGCAATGGCTGCTAGCAAAGGATGGAAGCTCTTCCAATTGGATATCAAGAATGCCTTTCTCAATGGAGACTTGGAAGAAGAGGTATACATGGAGCAACCACTAGGTTTTGTTCATAAAGAGTTTCCACATCATGTTTGTAGGTTGAAGAAGGCACTTTATGGCCTAAAGCAAGCTCCAAGGGCTTGGAACCAAAGATTGGTGGACTATTTGATCAAATGTGGTTACAATCAATGCAAGGCGGATCCATCTCTCTTCATCAAACAAAGAGGAGAACTTGTGGTCTACATGTGTGTGTATGTAGATGATCTTATCATTACAGGTAATGATACAAAGGGCATTGAGGAGATCAAGGCAAAGCTTGGAAAGGAGTTTAGGATCTCTGATCTTGGAGATCTTAGGTATTTTCTTGGCATTGAAGTTGTATACAAAGAAGAAGGTATTATGCTCATACAAAGGAAGTATATTCTAGACCTACTTGAGAGGTTTGGGATGCTACATTGCAAGCCTATTTCAAATCCCATGGAAGTTAATGTAAAGCTAAGCTCCATTGATGGAGAGCCATTAGAGGATGTAACTTTGTATCGATCTATTGTAGGCTCTTTCAATTATGCCACAATAACCAGGCCTGACATAGCATATGGAGTTGGAGTGTTATCACAATTTATGCATAGTCCAAGGACTACACACTTGCAAGCTGCAAGAAGAATGTTGCGATATCTCAAAGCCACTATAAATGAAGGATTGTTCTACTCATTTGATGATGATATGCAGGTCAAAGCTTATTCCGATGCGGATTGGGCCGGTTCGAAGGAAGATAGAAGGAGTACAAGTGGTTACCTAGTCATGCTAGGTAGCAAGATCATCTCATGGATTTCAAAGAAGCAACCCACGGTGGCATTATCTTCCACCGAGGCTGAGTATAGAGCTTTGGCTCAAGTCACATGTGAGCTAATGTGGATTAAGAAGTTATTTATGGAGCTTAATTTGCAGGTTGACACATATCCAATTTTTTGTGACAACATGAGTAGCATTCATCTAGCATCGAACCCTGTCTATCATGCTAGAACCAAGCATATTGAAGTGCACTATCACTTCATAAGGGAAAAGGTGATATCCAAGGAAGTTTCAGTACATCATATTGGTACTAAGGACCAAGTTGCGGACATGTTTACAAAGGCTTTGGATGGGATGAAGATTTCAAAATTCAAGCAATGCATCAACATGAAGGAGCTTGGATGAGGATGAAGAATTGAAGCTTGAGGGGGAGTGTTAAAAGTCAAGCTTGAAGCTAAAAATTCGTGGGGAATCTTTTATGGACATGTGGAGCAATCAAAGGAAGCCAAAAGCCACGAGATTCCATCAAGAAAAGTCACTCAACCACTCCCCAAGTCATCTCAACTAATTCCTCCAAGTTAGGAGGCTGATTTGGAAAGGTAGTTCCTAGATTTTAGGGGCACACCTCTCACTATAAAAGGAGCATGTATCCCGACTTCTTTTGGGCCATCTTCTTGGAGTTTTAGCTCATGTAAAGTGAGAACTAAGTGCTGGAGTTGTGATAAGCAAGCCCCTTGCTTAAGCAACCCCCTTGCTTGCTTGTTTGTTTTCTTTTAGTAGGCATATCTATGTGTGTGCGCAGGCAGTGTTGCAACTCTCTACCCCTGAGTTGTTAGCATTGGTTCTCCCTCATATGGTATCCATTTGATGTAATTCTTGTCTCATTGGATAGCTATAAGAGTCTATTTTATGCTTACCAATTCTCTGGAGCATTCTCTCAGTAAGCTGGGAGCAACATTCATTTTAGTGAAGTTGTGTGATTGATATCTCTCTCTTTGTGTAGGCTCTGTTGGAAATATTTTGCTCTCTGTTGTAAGGGCTGGTTCTCCTTCTCTATGTATCCATTTGCTATGATTTTGGTGTCATTGGGTAGCTATTAGAGTCCTCTAAAGTTGACATAAGTTTGAGATTCATTCTCTGTATAATCTCTGAGAAAAGTTTGCTGGAGTGAAGTGAGGTCTCTGCTTGACTAGCAGTTGTGAGCATTCAACTAGCTCATGTTGTAGACATTGTTTCTCTTTGTGTAAGCATCCATTTCAAGTGAAATTTGTTTTGTTGGAAAGCCCTTGGTGTCTACTACAGGTCTACAAAAGCTCACTGGAGTTCTCTGCATAAGCTCTGAGTAAGAGCATTTTTGGTGTGCAGAGGTCAAAGAAGGATACCTGTGGAGGTCATTCGCGCTTCATCGTTGCTTAGGGGTTGAGATACTTCCCCCATCACCTGAGACAGTGCATACCGCCCTTGCACAAGCACGAAGAACGGAGCCAAGATACGGCAAACGTCCCCCTCGATCAGGAAAACAGATGAATGTATTAGTATCAGAACCACAAGGCACATCCACAACCACGGGCACAGCACACACCGTTCATGATACTGAGGAAACCCATACATCAAGTGCACCTCCGTCACCCCCTTTGCCACCCCTTGCTCCAACTCCACCACATTCACCTCCCACAACCAGTGTTATCACTACTATCACCGCCTTCGAGTCCACTACCCATACCGAAGCGCAGACCGTCAGTCAACCCACACACCCTATCTCCACCTCTCTTGTCTATACGGCCACTGACACAGTAATTCTAACCGCAGCCACGGAAAACCTCATTCCCCCGATCACACTTCCTGGCAGTTTGTATTCACAATTGCACACACCACTGTACACTTTCACCACTATCATCGCACCCACAATTCCCATGTTCACAATCACTCCCACCACTGCATCCACTTTTGATTTTATGGACATATCACCCACCTCCGCACCTCTCCCTCCCCCCATACTGTGAAGAGATGGATAGGTATGTGCTTGAAGATGAAGAGGTGTTGCAAAATCCTTGATCTATACCAGCCAAATGAACTCCAGGAGTATATGGTGGGCCCTTTTATCTTGCCAATGATGTATTAGACACCCTATGTACCTTGGAAGATCACTCTCAAAAAGATAGATCAAAACAGATAAGTTGGAATTAGCTCAGAGGTGAAAACTTGCTATTCTTGGTTCATACACCTGTCCAGTGTTTTACATAATTCTCTGAGCACAGCAGCAATTAGCTCAATTCCTCTTGGGGAAGTCTAGGAAACTTAAAGAGTTAACTTTCAAGAGTAATCTCATCAAAAATAATGAACCACACACTGAGAATGAGTTTTAACAAGTGATGACATCATCCCGATTTTCACGGGCTGCTACAGAAATAGACCAGTGAGCAAAACAATCAACATAACTCAAAATGTAGAAATCCAATTATTATGAAAATGTGTATGGTTATACTAGACAGTCAGTTGAATCCAAAAAGCTTTAAATCACTGAATTTGGATAAGTAACCACTGAGAAATGGCTCTGACAAGATGAGTGAAAATGTCGGGTACCTGACAGAGAAGTGAAGATGAACAGACCCTGTTGACTTCAAATGAACATAACTGAATATTGCAACATTCAAATGACATGAAAATTTGTGAGCATATAGTAGACGTATAGAGATAACTTTACCAAGTTAAATCACTGAAAATGATGCACCAAGCTCACAGAAAACATCTCTGCAAGCTGACTGAGAAAACTGAGAGTAATGGCAGTGAGTAGTACACTTCACAAGAACATGGAAAGATGAACTCAAATAATCATGAAAATGAAAGTATATTGCTTGTACAATATAATGACTTACCGATACATATGTGTGCCTTGTAATCACACCTTTATATGGCATAAAGCTCAGCTCTTGGAGGTCTTCACATAGGTCTCTCTAACCACGACTAAAACTGCCATCTATTTATAGTTGAGTTTGGGAGGCTAACTTCCCTCAATCACTCTCCAATCAATCAATGATTGATTTGATTCTCTACCTACCACAAATCACAAATTCGTGGCTCCTTTTTCCATTCTTGATCAAGTGGACTCAACCACTTAAGATTCTTTCACTTTTACATTAAGTAAACTCTTCAAAAGTTAGAAGAGGTAGTTCACAAGTGAACTTTACATAGTCTTCTTTTTAAAGCTTCTTCTAAGACTTTGTGGGACTCAAGCCAACACTTAGGCTTGTCATAGACTTGCTCCAGCAGCTCCCCCTCAAGCCAAGTATGCTTGAGGTCTTCAATCTTCCAAGATTACCTGCAAACCAATCATAGCCTTGAATTTGCAAAGCTTTGTACCATCCAATGCTTTGGTTAGAATATCTGCACATTGTTGATGAGTGGACACATATGATATTTGAATCTCTTTGCTTAGAACCTTTTCTCGTACATAGTGATAATGAACTTCAATATGTTTAGTCCTTGCATGAAAAATAGGATTAGCAGCCAAATGAATAGAACTCATATTGTCACCAAAAATAGTTGGAGTTCCAAACTCCAATCCAAGATCTTTGAATAATGTCTTCATCCACATAGCTTCTTGTGTAGCTATGGCAAGACCTCTATATTGAGCTTCAGTAGAAGAGAGAGCAACTGTGGGTTGCTTCTTGGATGACCATGAAATAAGCTTTGAACCTGCAAAGGTAAGATAACCTGAAGTGCTCCTTCTATCTTCCTTGGAGCCAGCCCAATCTGCATCAGAAAATAGCTTCAAACCTAAATCAGATACATAAGGATAATAAAGTCCTTCATTTATGGTTCCTTTGAGATACTTGAGAATCCTTTTGGCAGCATCCATATGTGGTTTCCTTGGTGTGTGCATAAATTGGCTTAGCACACTCACACTGTAACATATATCTACTCTTGTCAATGTGGCATAGTTGAGACTACCCACTAGACTTTGATATGATGTGATGTCCTCTATGAGTTCACCTTCATGTGAGCTCAATTTGTGATTGACCTCCATTGGAGTACCTGCAATCTTACAATCTTGCATCTTGAATTTTGCCAACATGTCCTTAATGTACTTTCTTTGAGTGAGAAACAAACCATGATCTTTGTAGACAACTTCCAAACCTAGGAAGTAGGTAAGTGAACCCAAATCACTTATCTTGAACTCTTCTCTCATCTGATCTTTGATCTTCTTCATACCATCTGCATCATTTCCTGTCAATATAATATCATCTACATATACACATAGGTAGATGACCTCGGAATTACTCTTTTTAATAAAGAGTGAAGGATCTGCCTTGCTTGGTTGAAAGCCTTTGTCCTGCAAGAATGAAACAAGCCTGAAATTCCAAGCTCTTGGAGCTTGCTTGAGACCATACAATGCTTTGTTAAGTTTACACACATAATCAGGATAAACTTGATTCTCAAAACCAGGTGGTTGTGCCATATATACCTCTTCTGTTATCCAACCATTCAAAAATGCATTCTTTACATCTAGTTGAAGTATCTTCCAATTCTTGGAAGAGGCAATACTAAGCAAAGCCCTAATAGTAGGCATCTTTGCCACCCGAGAAGGTCTCCTCATAATCAATTCCCTGAGTTTGTGCAAAGCCTTTTGCTACAAGCCTTGCCTTATACCTGTTAATGGAACCATCAGATTTCTTCTTGAGTTTATAGACCCATCTTGAGCCTATTACCTTCATGGATGAAGTCTTGGGCACCAAATCCCAAGTGTTGTTTTCCTCAAGTGCTTCAATCTCTTCCTTCATTGCATGCTTCCATTATGTTTTTGCTTTGGCCTCTTCAAATGATGATGGCTCCTCTTGGTTTATGTCCTGTGCTATGTGGATAGAATGTTTAGTTACTAATGAGGTGTCAAACCCATACCTTTCTGGTTTTTTGTTTTCCCTCATAGATCTTCTTAGGCCATGATGTGATGATTCTGCCTCATGTCCAAGTTCTTGCAATTTTGCTTTACCTTTAGACTTCCATGCTTTGATCCTTTCCATCTGAGATTCTTCATCATCCTCTGAGGTGTCTTGTTCTTCAATCTTCGGTTGTTCTCTATCAAGATTTGGAAAATCTTCTTCAAGATTATATGGTAAATTGACCTTCCTGCATGAATCTTCATACCATGAATTGTTCTCATCAAAAACTACATCTCTGCTTACCAAGAATCCTTTGTTGGTAGGGTTGTATAACCTGTAGCCCTTTTGATTGTTGTCATATCCAATAAATACACACCTTTCTGCCTTTGGATCCATCTTGCCTCTAACCTGTGAAGGAACATGAGCAAAAGCAATACATCCAAAACATTTACAATGATCTAAGCTTGGTCTTCTTCCATTCCAAGCCTCATATGGAGTCATCCCATCAAGGGATTTTGAAGGCAACCTGTTAATCAAGTAAGTGGCTGTAGATACAGCCTCAGCCCATAAGTAATTAGGTAAATGCTTTTCATTTAACATAGACCTTGCAGCTTCAACAATTGTCCTATTCCTCCTTTCTGCCACTCCATTTTGCTCAGGAGTGTACCTTGTAGTTACCTCTCTTTTGATTCCTCTTTCTTGAAGAAAAGAATCAAAATCATGGGAGAAGTATTCTCCCCCTCCATCTGACCTTAGCCTTTTTAGTGATTTACCTGTTTGATTCTCCACAAGAGCCAAATATCTTTTGAAACATGAAAAAACTTCATCTTTGTGTTTCATAAAGAAAAGGATAGTCCATCTGCTTCAATCATCAATAAAGGAAACATAATACCTTGATCCAGATATTGAAGCTTCCTTGCTAGGTCCCCATACATCTGTATGAACCAACTCCAAGAGATCTCCATGCATATAACCTTTCTTCATGAATGGTAACCTGTGAGACTTTCCAAATTGACATGCACTACACTTATAAATCATATGTTGTTTTGACAAATTAGGAAGTCCAAGTACACTTTGGTCCCTGCAGATTTGCTTTAATGACCTTTCACCAATATGTGCTAACCTTTTGTGCCATACTTCCAATTCTATGAGTGTCTGACTACCATAATTAAAGAGAGCAATGTTTCTAGTGTCCTGTAATTCAAATGTGAACAATCTACCTGTCTTTTCATCTTTTGCAATTCTTCTGAATCCTTGACTTGGATCTTCAACAAATGCTCCTGCTTTTGTGAACCTGACTTGCAACCCTTTCTCTACTATCTGCCCAACACTTATCAAATTCTTTGTAATGGTAGGGACATAGAGTACCTTACTGAGTAGGTTGATGTTTCCATCAGGTGCTTTGACATTGCCTATTTTCTCCACAGGATGTTTTGTATCATCTCCTATTTGTACCTCATGCTTATTCCTTGGATCTTCTAAATCTGATAGGAGTGCCACATTTCCTGCCACATGATTTGAACAACCTGAATCTATGTAGAAAACATGCTCATCAGATTTACCTTGTGGCATAGCCATGTTCATAATCAATAATGAATCCTCTTTGTTTGAGTCTTCTGTGTAGTTATTGTAGTCTCTCCTTCCTTTGTAGCCTCCTTGATAGTTTGAATGATTGTAGTTGTTGTAGTTTCCATGGTAGTTATTGAACCTTCCTCTTGAGTAGCCATAACTTCCTCTATTGTACCCTTTGCCTCTTTGATTCCTGGAATTCCTAAAGCAATTTTCAGTTGTATGATTAGTTAATCCACAAATAGAACATGAGTTGGAGTCTTGGGATCTCCCCCTGCCTTGTCTACCTCCTCTTCCTCTACCTCTGCCATGTCTTCCTCTACCTGCATAGTTAGCTTGATATGTACCTGCTTCATCATCCACTTTCTTTGCCTTTCCTTTGTTATCTTTAGACTTGCTTTTATCCGTGTATAAAGCTCAAGATTGATTACCTTTAGAGCTTTCTCCATTTTTGATAAGCTTTGCCTCTTGAGTAAGTAGTTGTCCAATGAGTGTGTTGAAATCAGGTACATGCATGTCCATGTACAAATCCATAGCTGTGGTGAATGCTTCCCACTTGTCATCTGCCTTCAAGCCATTGATGACCTCTCCAATGCTTCCCAACTGATCTGCTATGTCCTTAAGCTTTGTGACAAAATCAGTCACATTTTGTTTGGCAGCCTTCTTGAGAGTTGTGAAATCCAGCCATAGTTGATGCTTCCTAGCTTTAGTACTTGAAGAAAAGAAAGCTTCAAGTGCATCCCACACTTCTTGAGATGTATTACAACTTCTAATGTGAGGCAACAACAAATCTGAGATAGAGTTGAGAAGATAAGACCTTGCAAGTGCATCCTTGGAGCACCATGTGCTCAATCTTTCTTGCTCTTCTTGTGTTGGTTGACTTTTGTTCCTGAAACTTGGCATAACTTCATCTCCAGCCACATAACCATATAAACTTCTACCTTGGAGATAAGCTTCCATCCTTAATGACCAAGCTGAGTAATTACCTCTATCCAATGTGTCAATTGATGAAGGAAATCCATCTTCCATGTTGTCCAACCTTGCTCTGATACCACTGTGAAGAGATGGATAGGTATGTGCTTGAAGATGAAGAGGTGTTGCAAAATCCTTGATCTACACCAGCCAAATGAACTCCAGGAGTATATGGTGGGCCCTTTTAGCTTGCCAATGGATGTATTAGACACCCTATGTACCTTGGAAGATCACTCTCAAAAAGATAGATCAAAACAGATAAGTTGGAGTTAGCTCAGAGGTGAAAACTTGTTATTCTTGGTTCATACACCTGTCCAGTGTTTTACATAATTCTCTGAGCACAGCAGCAATTAGCTCAATTCCTCTTGGGGAAGTCTAGCAACTTAAAGAGCTAACTTTCAAGAGTAATCTCATCAAAAATAATGAACCACACACTGAGAATGAGTTTTAACAAGTGATGACATCATCCCGATTTTCACGGGCTGCTACAGAAATAGACTAGTGAGCAGAAAAATCAACATAACTCAAAATGTAGAAATCCAATGATTATGAAAATGTGTATGGTTATACTAGACAGTCAGTTGAATCCAAAAAGCTTTAAATCACTGAATTTGGATAAGTAACCACTGAGAAATGGCTCTGACAAGATGAGTGAAAAAGTCGGGTACCTGACAGAGAAGTGAAGATGAACAGACCCTGTTGACTTCAAATGAACATAACTGAAGATTGCAACATTCAAATGACATGAAAATTTGTGAGCATATAGTAGACTTATAGAGCTCACTTTACCAAGTTAAATCACTGAAAATGATGCACCAAGCTCAGAGAAAACATCTCTGCAAGCTGACTAAGAAAACTGAGAGTAATGGCAGTGAGTAGTACACTTCACAAGAACATGGAAAGATGAACTCAAATAATAATGAAAATGAAAGTATTTTGCTTGTACAATACAATGACTTACTGATACATATGTGTGCCTTGTAATCACACCTTGATATGGCATAAAGCTCAGCTCTTGGAGGTCTTCACATAGGTCTCTCTAACCACGACTAAAACTGCCATCTATTTATAGTTGAGTTTGGGAGGCCAACTTCCCTCAATCACTCTCCAATCAATCAATGATTGATTTGATTCTCTACCTACCACAAATCACGAATTCGTGGCTCCTCTTTCCATTCTTGATCAAGTGGACTCAACCACTTAAGATTATTTCACTTTTACATTAAGTAAACTCTTCAAAAGTTACAAGAGGTAGTTCACAAGTGAACTTTACATAGTCTTCTTTTTAAAGCTTCTTCTAAGACTTTGTGGGACTCAAGCCAATACTTAGGCTTGTAATAGACTTTCTCCAACACATACACCCACCATCTCCCATTCCCCCACCTCCCACTTCACCATTTTCCAGCACCGCATCCACACTCCCCTTCCCCTTCCCCTTCCCCGTCCCCTTCCCTTCTGCATTCAACACCCTTCGCGCATCCACCCCTATCAATAATGTATTTAATAATATGTATCAGTGTATGTCTCAACTACAACAGCACTACCAGCATCTTGATAACCAACATACGAGACTCTTCCGAAGCCATGAAGAACTTCAAGTATGATTCATTGATCTAGAAAGGGAAAAGCGGCTACTACAACAACAATATGTCACTTTACAGGAACAACATGAGCAGTTAGTAGCCAATCCACCCCAGTCAGATGCAGAAGAAAGACAACAAATGGATGATCTGCTACACTCCCAGATAACAGAGAATCTCAAGCTTCGACGCAACCTGGCCCTCTTATGCAAACACATGTCTACTGCACTTGAGGAGAATAAATGACTACAAAAACAAAACGAAGAAAACTTGGAAGCAGCCATGGAGGGTTCCCCACAGGAAATCGACCCAGATAGATTCAAGGCCATACCCTCAGCGAATATGCAAAGTATGTTGGAAACCCATGCCGACCTCTTGGAAGCCCATGCAGCATTAGAAAGAGAAAGAGATGACCTATTAAAGCAGCTGGCAACCCATCATGAGTCACCAAGCAAAGTCACAACCGCAGTTGACACGTCTGAAGAAGTCAAAAAACTCAGAGCAGAACTAGAAGAATTACGAAGTAAAGTCATGCAATACGAGCGTCAACCTTCGCCTCTTGTAGAGCCCGAGCCTGAAGACTTAGTGCCAATTGAAATAGAGGAAACCTTTGAAGACCCATACGTTCCCATGCCTGCACCAGGGGGCAAGCAAACAGAAGAGGGCATGGACACCATCGAGATCGAGGCTCTTGAATGGATGCAGAGGTTAGAGAAAGTGGCCACAACCCATGATGACATAGTGGCAGTTCAGATAGCGTCTATGTCACGTTTGGAAGAGGTAGTCATAAAATCGGATTACTTTAGAAATCTCTCCCATCATCGGTGGATCGGCACATCCGAGGACTTGTATGTTCCTTTCTGTGTCTTAATGGCGGATTACAATGCTGAAATCAAGCACCACACCTCAAAAGAACCAACCTCGGCTACACAGTTTGCACCGGATGACATCCCAGCAAGTGCCAAGCAGGGAAATATACACCAACCTACGTGGAGGATTCGTCTGCTGGAAACCTACCCTGAGATGGTAAGGACATGGAATAACATGCCTTTGTATATCAAATACAACCCATGCTACTGCCCTGTATTTCGAAGAAGGTCGTGGCTGGAATACACAAAAACTGTGCTGACAACCAAAGGATGCGAGAAATGGCTCAATTATGTCTACTTAGCACCACCTAAGGGTCAACCTACCATAGGATATATGATTATGACGATTCGGCATTGGGGGGTCCGGTTCAAAAATGTACCTGATGTCATGGCCCAAATGTGTCTTAAAATTTTTGAACTTATGTTGGTCACCTTCAGGACCTTCAAGAATGTCAAGGAACCTCATCTGTCAGCTCTTGGATTTAATGAAGGTAATCAGGACCTTGTCTACGACATGAGCGCAACACCATCTATTAATGTTGTATATGCATGGCACGCGCGTATCAAGTATCTACCAGCCTGCTTCAAACAGACGTTTGAAGAAATGTTTGTCACGGGATTCTGGGAATATCATTCAGAGATATTAATTCCTAGACCATCACATTTATTGCAATTGTTTGCGGTGGAACAAGCTCTCCATTCAGAAACGTTACGTATACCACATCCAGAGGTTCCCGGGCCGGTAGATTGGGATGCTCTACTCACGGACTTGGCCAAAGGGTTGAGAATTGCAGAACATCACTTAGCACAAGACGTTGTAGAATACTACATCCAACGACCCACCCAACAAGGGTCTGTCAGGGATGACAGACGCGAGAGAGGGGGGGGTGTTGGAACTGAAGGACTCACAAGGCAAGGAAGCTTACGAAGGGAGTCAGAGAGGAGGGAAGGCACAAGCAGGCAGGGTAGTCAACAACGATCTGGCAAGTAGGCCAATATTTTTTCAGGACACTAAAGCATATCGAAGAGGTGGACACACAAGAAGAAGGAGCAAGTAGGGAGCTCGAAGATATGTATGTCAAATCGTTAGAAGGAATCCCTACAACAATAGTGATTTTCATCACTAAGAGCCATTGTAGATAGCATTTCATATTTCTCTAGCTCCATTTTGTGCAAGCCAAGGAGTCCTTGAGCTTGAGGAGCATTCGAAGTAGCTACCTACCAATTTTCATAATTTTTAGACTTCGTTTGAGTCTTCAAATAGGCCCTAGAACCTAATTTTTAACTAGGCCGGACAATAGGTCTGGACAGGGCCAAAAGCTAGACAAAAACTATAAAAAGAGCTAGAGAGCTCATTTTTGAGGGTAGCTTGTAATTGATCTAAACTTGTATGAGCACTTTTGAAGTAATCTAAAAGAACTCCTTTGTCTCTCTCTTTGTCTCACCTTGAGTGCACGTGTGTGTGTATGTGTGTGCATGTTAGTGTGCTTCTCACTCACGCACTTGTGCCTTCACTTGCTCGAGGTCATCATACCATCCTAACGTCTTCCCGGATTGACATTAAAGGAGGTGCTACTCATCACTGAGCTACAACTGCTCATCGGGATCTTGGTGCATGATCTACTTTATATACCGTCGTGTTTGCTCTTTCAATAACTGCTAGCTCAGAAAATGGTTGGTTTTGATGCACTAATGTGGTTCTATTTGGCAGGAAAATACGTTTGATTTCAGGTACTTGAAGAGTGATTAGAGGAATGGGGGAATATTTGGGGTGGCCGATACGGCACTGCTGCAAATAAAAGCGGCAGTTCCAGTGGTTGCAGCCTCTCACTATAGGGATGGTGGCTCATCATCGAAAAACGATTGCTGTGCGCTCTGTTCTCGCGGGAGATTTGGAAGAAAATGAACGGGAGAAACAAACTTCCCCCGAAGTAGCTAGTGGTTGGGAGAAGTGGGTTGTCAAAGTCGAAAGATTACTTGAAAGTTCACTTTGTAGAGAGCTGGAATGAGCTTCATCATCTCCTTGTCATGGAGGCCTTGGGAGGAGACGAAAGATGGTTTGATCGGTTCTTGGCCCAACATATTATGGTTGCATACTTCTTTTTGGCTGCATTGATGCACACCATCAGTCCTCGTATGGCGTATCATTTTTTAGAATGCGTGGAGAGACATGTGTATTCTACTTATGACAAATTTATTAAGCAGCATGGAGCAGAGCTAAAAAAAAAAAAAAAAAAACTTCCTGCTCCTACGGTAGCTGTTGAATACTATACAAAAGGAGACCTATACATGTTTGATGAGTTTCAAACCAACCAAGTTCCTAATTCGAGAAGACCCAAAGTTGATAATCTTTATGATGTTTTTATCAATATACGAGATGATGAGGGTGAACACTGAAAAGGGGCCACTTTCCGTTGCTTGGTACATAGAGTAGTTTTTTTTGTTTGTTTTTGCCATAACTCTCGAAGTCGACTGGAGGCAAGGGGGCTGTTGCATTTTGACACGAAAAAGCATATATCCAGAGGGGGAAAAGGAGCAGGCTCTCTCCGCTTTTCTTGGCAGGATCGAGGGGCAGCAGAAAAGAAGCTTCTCTTCTTCGTTTATTGTCCTTCGGAGGCAGCTGCTGTGTGTTTTTTGGAGTGCGCATCCTCAGGGGGGAGACATTCGCTATAGTGGCCATCTGCTTCAAAGTTCTAGGGGGATTCTTGCAAGTTGCTAGGCAGGGATAGCTGAACAAGGAAGAGGAGAGTGCAACAACAGTTTGGGGCACTGTCTCGGTTCTTCGAACACAAAAAGAGAAGGAGAGAGCAAATAGGCTACAATGCAAAGACTGCTGCTTGGGCTATTGCTTGAAGCTTCGGTGTCTTTTCATCAGAAGCGCAAAGGGACGGATTCATTCTGCCATCCAGGAGACAAGGTGGAGTAAGAGGGTGGAACATAAAGATCATATGGAGTGTCTATAGCGCAACTCTGTAGTCCTCCATTATTGGATTCAGCTCCAAATATGCATGCATAAAAGAAGAGGAAACAGAGGCTTCGGAAACACTCAATAACCGTACATGATCATGGAATTGTTTACAGCACTATTAGTGGAAAGGATTTGGAGAAGTTGTTGATCTATCATGTGTCCATAGGGCGATTCCCTTTTCTCTCTCGGATGGTGGTATAGAAAGAGAGGATTTGCAATCATATAGATATGAGAGTATGTGCAGACAAATTTCTGATCTCTTTCAGAAAATTCAAAGCAAGAGGCTACATGCAGAAAAAGAGGAGGATGCCGGCTAACACAGGAAGGGGGACAAAGAGCAACTACTTGAGGAACCAATTGCTATTGTCTTGAAAGGCATTCATGACTTCTTGGTAAGTACCTTTGGAGGGGAGGCATCTAAAAGCTTGACATTATCAGTTGTAAACAAAAGGTTCGAGAAGCCCTGGATAGAGTACGCCGGAAGCACATATTCAGAAGGGTCAACATCATTTTTTGGAGCAGCTAACTTCTATCCCTTCGGACTCATTGGCTTGGAGGGATCACACACCAGAGAGGGCCTCCAGGGTGAGGAAAAGTCTGAAAAGGAGGCTATTGCATGGAAGTTGAAAGGAAAATTCAAGAGGGTGCTATGTGCTGCTGAGGCGAAAAAGAAGATAAGCCACCTACACAAAAGCTGAAAGGAAGACAACAGTGATTTCTGAAAGCTATTGGAATTGGATCTGCATAATCACTCAGAAAGGGAATAAAGGTACGAGTATTTAAGTTCTCGTATATCCACACCTGAATGAGTTTCTGAGCTCTTGCAGAGTACGGGGTTTTTTTTTTCAGCAACAGTTTGGTAGTTCATTTGATGATGATCTCTTTGTAAAATCAGACAAGAACTTCCATGTTTTAAAACCTATGATTCAAACTGTCAATTGAAGCTAAATATTTCAGGTTCCTCTCACTGTGACGAATGAGTTAATGTGCCTCTAACCCTTGATGAATACGCAGACAGATTCTCATGTATGAGAAGTGGAAGCTGGATTGCATTACTACATGTGTGTATGCAGGAGTTTCTTTTTCTCATCAGTATGGTTGATCCCTTTTCTCTTAATAGAGGTGTGACTAAAACACATTCACGCATCATAGCAAAGTCCCATAGAGTGAAAATGCAATTCGTTGGATGAAAAGCTATGTGCTGTGATGCTGGTTCTTTTATCATCTTTGTATATGTACAACATATTGACCATGATAGCTAAGCATGGAGCTCCTTGATGATTAGAAAATGAACGCAAAAAGTGGAATGCATCATATGTAACATACTATGTTCGTTGTTTTCAGATTTCATGAGTACGTACTGAGCTCTCCCTTGGAAACCGAAACTACATATTTCAATATGAATTAAAGTAGAACTAACTAGGGTGTGTTGCTTGTATAAAAGGTGGATTAGAGAGAAAGGTCTAAGAGAATAAGTGTAGGTGCTGAAGAGTGTGTGTACACAAGGGGACCAGTGTATATGTGGATGTGGTGTGTGCGAATTGGTGAGAAGAAGGGCAGGTGTACATGAGTGAATGGGGGTGGAGGGTGAGTGTTTGAGTGTGTTTGAATGTGAGTGAGTGTTCGTATGGGTATGTGAGCAAGTGCGGGCATGTGAGAGTAGGGTCAATTACATGTGTATAGATGTATGCTTGAGAGGAAGCGAGCTTGGAAGAGAGAGTGTGTAGGTACGAGTGTGTGCGCGGTAGTGGGACAAGAGTGCGAAACTATCAATCGAGAGATGATTGTGGGCTCCAAGTAATTCAAGTGGACCAATTCCTAGGGGTATGAGCCTAATAAAGGCTTGTATAATCACATTTGGCTTGGGCATTTGGACCTAACATTTGGCGATCCTATTGGGGATCCCAAAAGAGGGCATATTCGTGAGCAATTGTGGACTCAAAGCAAAAGAAAGTGGCCTAGTACAAGTTAGTTGAACAAACCATAGGTGTGTGTGAGACACTTTCCCTTGGACTAAGAGTGCTATCACTTTGGTGCGTTTGCCGAGAATTTGCTTGGCACGTCTCTATAAGAGAGTGCCATAGGTTCGCCTAGCGCCACATGTTGGCCGAGCTTGCGGACTCCAGATCTAGTACATGAGCGAGGGGAGCTCATCCTCAGGAGCAACACAAACGCAAAGAGAGGAACGCGCTCAGAGAAGAGCCCTTGAAAGAGAAAGGAAGAGGTGGGAGTTGCAAGGTGAGTCTACCTCGACTAGCTCGAAGAGATCTACCAAAAACGTGTACTCCCGTAGGAGAGTCGCGAATCAAGTGCAAAAGTTTGAAGGAGGGATCCTGAGGCCGCGTGCACTAAATTTTTGGGATCGAATTGATATTGACATCACACCTCTGTTCGAAATGGCTCAACGGATTTCGGTTCATTTGGGGGACTTCACCAAGTTCTCAGGTGCTTGGGACGAGGATCCTGATAGTTTTATCCAGCTGTTTGAGGTTACTTGTGAGGCCAATGAGGTAGTTGACCAGGGTCAAAGGTTGAGGATTTTTCCAGCTATTCTCCGTGATGAGGTAGCCATTGGTATGGGAATTTGACACCATAAGAGTGTGGAACGTATCAGATGCTCAAGGAAGCCTTCTTGGCAAAGTTTCGACGACAAGGCTTCCAAGATAGATTGGCCCAACAGATCCCCGAACGATGAGACATTGAAAAGAAGATTCATTGCGGGATTGAGAGATCCTACAGCGCAGCAGCATATCAGCCTGACAAGACCGGCAACCTTAATAGATGCTAAGGAACAAGCAAGGCTTTGGGAGGAAGTACAATTATGTCAGCAAAGGAAGATGGAGCTCTTGTACGAGCCAATGGGAGGCCCAGGAAACATACCAATGAAAGATCTTGGTCAAGGAAGTCCCGCATTGACGACCCTAGCTTTTGTAGCTGCTACTAGCACGCCAGGCGAGGTAAAGCCTGCGCTAACTGAAGAACGAATATTGGAGTTGGTCACATAAGCTATAAAAACTGCCACAATGACCCAGGAAACATAGACAGTAAAACCAGAGGTAGCTACAAACCCCAACCAAGTGTTTAGATCGAATACATGGTGTGGAAAGTGTCATGGTTACGGCCATTTGGCTTTAGAATGCCCTACAGTCTCGAGAGTATTCATAGATAGATCGCCACCTAGAATGTGTTGCACTTTTTGTGGAAGGACCAATCACACAGAAGACCGATGCTACAACAAGAGAGCCTATGAAGAGAGGACCATGAAATCGGGAGATACAAGAGAAAGATCCTACACGGGATTGCCCGCTCAAAGTGTCCCACCTACATCTCGTTGGGAAAATAGACAACCTTATGGATATAGTGCTCAGGGTCAAGGAGGAGACTATCTAAGAGGAGTCGCACGGGATCAAAGAAGAGATGGTCCAATCCAGTGCTGGAGATGCCATGGCTTTGGCCATACTCAATCTAGATGTCCAAACAAAAAGAAACCAGTTGATTATACCCCACTATGTAGGTACTGTAGTGGAGAGGGCCACTTTGATGAAGATTGTCCAAAACGAAGAGTTGCCGCCGGCAAGGAAAAAGGACCAGTAGGATCCTCAAATTATGTTGATACTCAGATGCATTCCACAACGAGAGCTCAAGAGCACGTTCCTATGATCGGAGTAGTGTTCAAAACGTCGAATCCTCAAGAAGGCTCTAGCTCGTCAATGCATTTTGTGGATGTTTACCAGGCCAAGAAACCACATAAAGAGCTAACTGTGGCAGTAGTCACAAGGACTCAAGAGTATTTGAAGAAAAATCCAGAAGGTGAAAGCGGAAAAGCGAGATCAGAGAAGATAGCTGAGCATGGAGAGGTAGAAAACCAAGCTGGAGGATTTGCTGAGAAGCAAGAGTTTGAGGATGGGGAAGAGATAGAGATTCTTCCACCAGTGACCAAAGAGTTTGTGCCAGGCATTGCACCATTTCCCAAAAGATTAAGGGCTCCAAAGTGTAGGAAGGAAAGACAAAGTCTGGAGGAAGTGGACATCGTAAAGCTGCTCGCTGACACGGAAGTCACGTTGGACATTGGCACATTGCTGAAATGTTCACCTACATATAGGAAACAATTCTACAATGAATATATTAAGAAGCCGAGGAAAGCTCGAGATAAAAAGAGACAAGATAAAGACGTCCAAGGGATCATTCAAAGCATTACGATGCAAATTGATTCGAATGCTCCAGCTGTGACAGTCGAGATTAAAGGGTATGCGGTCCCGGGTGCTCAGCTAGATAGTGGAGCCACAGTCAACTTAATGACTGAGTACATGATGAAAGCTTTGGGCCTCAACCACATGGAGGACACTCCAATGTCCTTGAGAATGGCAGATCAAACACAAGTGAAGCCTGCGGGTCTTTTGAAGAATGTAAGCACAGTTGTGGGCGGTCTAGAATTTCAAGTTGATTATCTAATAGTAAGACCAAGGACCTCAGAGGCCACCTTCTCGATCCTACTTGGACGGCCATGGCTGGTGCAAGCCAAATGTGTGCACGATTGGCACGCAGGATTTATCACAATTGGACCGAAGGGCGATCGAATACAACTTCAAGTGTCTCCAAACTTGACCGGCAAGAAATCGACAACAGCTGAGGAAAGGGAGCAGAAATCAAAGGAAAAGGTTAGACAAGAAATGGCACGGGTAAGATTTGCCTTGCGCACGGAGACTTCCAAGGACCTTTCACAGGATGGATTTAATCTGCAATTGTCCAACCTCCAACATGCGAAAGTGGGCAAGTACAAAGATCCACTATGTTACAAGGATGACTCAGACCAGGAATTGCTAGGATGGTTGACACATACAAGTGAATTTGAGTGCTACACGTTGAGTATAGACGCAAAGGAAAGCAAAGCTACCCAATCCGTGGAGAAGGGAACTTCAAAAGAAGAGTTGAAGCTGGAGTTAGCTCCGACAATGGAGGTACAACAGTTGAGAGAAAGGGTCAGAGTGCTAGAAGCAGAGCTTCTAAGCAGAAGTCGAGAATCGGAAAAGGAAGCGAAGAGTAAGACTAAAGTGTCGGAAGCCATTGCAAAAGCTGAACTAAAGAAATTGGGTCCGATCAAAACAGAACAAAACAATGATTTACTGGCCAACCATGCACGCGTGATTGGGGAGCACTTTCCAATCACAGCGTCATCAAGGAATAAGGAATATGCGAGAAGCTCAGGTGGAAAAATGGGAAGTTTTTCCAGAAAAGTTCTTGAGCGTGGGGTTAGAGCTACTAGATGGAGTACAAGATTGCATTAAATTGGCACTAAATAATTTCAACAAGGCCTTTGCATGGTCATACAGTGATCTGAGAGGAATTGATCCCCGAATCTACCAACATTATATAGATTTGGAAGAAGGCACCCGACCAATATGTCAACGACTTAGGCGGACAAATCCAGTCTACTCGGAATTGATCAAGCTGGAATTGACTAAGTTATTGGAAGCAGGATTCATATATCACATCGCCTCCAGCGAATGGGTATCACCAATTGTAGTTGTTCCGAAAAAAATAAGAAAATCCGCATTTGCATAGATTATCAGAAGTTGAACGAGCGCACAAAAAAGGATCACTTCCCTTTGCCGTTTACTGATCAAATCTTGGACAGAGTGGCTAGCCATAAATTGTACTCATTTTTGGATGGTTTCAGTGGGTACAACCAGATCCAAATCCATGAGGAGGATCAATCAAAAACTACCTTCACGATAGAATGGGGTACGTATGCATATCGAGTGATGCCATTTGCATTATGCAATGCACTAGCCACATTCCAGAGGGCAATGATAGTTGCATATCAAGACTATTTGCAGGATTGGATGGAGATATTCCTCGATGATTTTGCGATCAGAGGCAACGATGAGAACATGATGGAGAGGATCAAAGCTATTTTAAGAAGAAGCATTGAAAAAGGCATCGCATTAAATCCTGAAAAGTGTACATTTGGAGTACGAAGAGGATTGCTCTTGGGACATGTTATTTCCGAAAGAGGGATTGCGGTTGACGAGGATAAAGTAGAAAAAATCGGACAACTACCACCTCCTCAAAACTTGCGGTAACTCAGAGGATTCTTGGGGCATGCTAATTATTATCGACGATTTATATTAAATTTTGCATCAATAGCAGCACCACTGACGAATCTTTTGAGGAAAGACCAACAATATCAATGGACTGGAGAGTGTCAAGTTGCATTCGACTTGATTAAAGAGAGATTGATAAATGCACCGATTTTAGTAGCACCCGACTGGACGAAAAAATTTCATGTGCATACAGATGCTTCTCATACTGCGGTTGGAGCAGTGCTATGCCAAGCCGATGAAAAGAAGTTGGACCACCCTATTTATTTCGCAAGTCGAAACTTGAATAGCACTGAAAGAAACTACACGACTACAGAGAAAGAATGCCTCTCGATGATCTTTGCGGTAAACAAGTACCGTCACTACCTAATGGGAAAGCATTTCACGTTTTATGTGGATCACGAAGCCCTAAAGTATATCATCAATAAACCCGAGCTATCAGGGCGATTGATGAGGTGGATGCTACTCCTACAAGAATTTCAATTCACAGTGGTAACCAAACCAGGCAAAGCACACATATTGGCTGACCATTTATCTCGAATTATTAATGAGGAGCCAATCTCTGGTGTGCCCGATGATGCTCCTGATAGGCATCTATTTCAGGTTGATGCTAAGGTACCTTGGTATGCCGACTTGGTGAATTTCTTGTGCACCACTAAATACCCACCGGGAGCAAGCAAGAGAGAGAAGCAAAAACTATTAGCACTGGCAAAACACCATAGCATCATTGGTGGGCAGCTCTATCGATATTTTGTCCATGAAAGCATTTATCGGAGGTGTCTCGAGGAAGAAGAAGCAACCCTAGTTTTGAGGGCACTGCATGATGAACCCTGCGGTGGGCATTTTGCTGGTGAGCTGACGGCAAGAAAGATCTTATTGGCTGGGTATTGGTGGCCAACGCTATTCAAAGACTCTCACACATACTGTAAGAAATGAGACAAAGGCCAAAGAATGGGCAAACCAACATTAGCACATGCAGCTCCTCTTACGTCGGTGCTGGCTCTTAAGCCTTTTGAAAAATGGGGAATTGATTTTGTGGGGCCTATTGATCCTCCCTCAAGACGTAGATCCAATAGGTATATCTTGGTCTGCACTTACTATGTTACCAAGTGGGTAGAGGCTAAAGCTCTGAAAATTGACCGAGCTATTGATGTAGCTAAATTTTTGTATGAACAAATTATCACCCGATTCGGATGCCCGTTGGAGATAGTGAGTGATAGAGGAACACATTTTGTCAACGAATTGATCGAGGAATTAATGGAATTGTATAAGATCAAACATAGGAAAAGCACTCCATATTACCCGAGGGCGAATGGACAAGTGGAGGTTACCAACAAGGTCCTTGAACAGATTCTGACAAAGACAGTAGTTGTGCATAGGCGAGACTGGGATGAGAGACTTTTGGAAGCTTTGTGGGCGTATAGAACATCCTACTGAGTGACGACCAAGAACACTCTGTTCTCCCTAGTATATGGCAAGGAAGCCATCTTTCCCATCGAAAAAGAAGTTCCGACATTAAGAGTGGCCATCGAGGCCAGGCTGGGAGAAGAAGAGTCATTGAAGGAAAGGTACATACAACTGGTCAAGCTAAAAGAAAAGAGACTCATTGCACAGCGAAGTCTGGAAGCTATTCAGAGAAGACGTAAAGAGAGGCATGACAAGAATCTCAAGACCTATGCGATTCAAGAAGGGGATTTGGTGCTAGTGTATGATAGTAAATATTATAAATTCCGAGGGAAGTTACAGACAAGATGGGCACGACCGTTTAAAGTGGTGGAACTCAACTCCAATGGTTCCATGCAAATTCAGGATTTAGGAGAAGAATGTGCTCCCGTGAAGGTTAACGCGCTTCGAGTTAAACCATATTTCAAGTAGCATTAGGACGGGAGAAGCCAGACGAGATCCAAGCGGAAGGACGTAGTAGACTCCTTGTACATAGATGTATAGTTATATATATATATATATATATATATATATATATATATATATATATATATATATATATATATATATATATATATATATATATATATATATATATATATATATATATATATATATATATATATATATATATATATATATATATATATATATATATATATATGCGCATATGTAAGCTATGATTTTTGTTGTCATGAATATTATCTCTTGCTAGCTCAAGAATTTTGGACTTCTAATTATTTTTTGTGTTGCGTAGAGACTGTTAGGAGCTAAGTGATAAAATGGCAGATCAAATAACTCAACTCTATTTGTATGAGCTGGGGATATATTTCTCGGACCAGACATTCGCCCGCATGGACATAGAGGTCGATGACTTTGAGACCGAGTATGATGTGGAGCAAGCGCACTGGCTTGTATGCTTCATAAACCAGGGTTTGGATGTTATATTTCATATTGAGTGGTTTGAGACATACGTGATCCGACATGTAGGATGGGCGGGGGATCAATATTACTATTTCGACCCTTTGAGGGAAATGCCTAACGAAGAAAATGATATCACTTGGGCTTGGGCAGATGTGTTAACGATAGGAAGTGATGACGGAGCTCCTAAAGTTGAGCCTGACTCACCCTAGGGAAGTCGTCAGGATGCGAGTACGAGTTGAAGCTATATGAGACATCCCTGAGACTCACATTCTAGAGCATCTAAGGATAGGTATACGAGGGACCAAGGCATAGCGGGCTGTAGTTACCAAGTGAAAAGTCAACTCGATGAATACATATGTAGTGTTTGTAATTGAGAGAATGGAGTGAAGAGGTGGTTGATCTGTCAAAGGCTAGAGTGTATATGTTTGCATGCATGTGTGGGAAAATCCCTTTCTTCCTCTCCCTAATTCTCAGGACTGGGGCGAATTAATTAACTATGAAACAAAAAACAAGAAAAAAGAAGAAAAGAAAAGAAAAAAAAAATATTGTGTTGATGTGATCGTACCAACGCGTTATGGTGGGCTAGTAGGTGCGTGGATTTATCCTAGCCGGGTGGTTAGGACCACGAGCCGCAGCTAGTTTCGCCGTAGGCTTGGGATGTATATGTTTGTGTCTTAGCTACGCGCCATAACAGGTTGGTAGGTAGGTGGAGCCATCGTGGCTGGGTAGTCACGACCACGAGCCGCATCCAGCTTCGCTATGGGCTAGTTGATATATGTTATGTGTTATCATTATGAGTTTTTGTGTTGTGAACTGCGTTGCATTGGTAGATGGGTGGAATCAACTTGGCCGGGTGGTCAGGTCCATGAATCGCATCCAATGTCAATGTAGGCCAACGTGTGAATATAAATAAAATTTACCTATGAAATTATTCCCCACTCCTGAGGGGGAGAGAGAGAGAGGAGAAGGCAACGATCGCGTGGAAGGAAACGTTATTTGCTTGCGTGGTTGGTATATGGTAGCTTGTGACAGATCAGCTCACTCTGAATCAACATTCTCAAAGGCACGGATACTGTATATGTACTTATAGATGAGACCTTAGCGAGGTAATGCAACGGTCTTGCTTTATAACTTGTGTGCTCTATCCGAGGGTTTTCCAGTGTGTGGGGCACTCTAGGGTTTTTATGTAGGACTTGACCTGTACTCGAGTCTCGATGACTTTTGTAGAACGACGATGGGGATTCTTCGGTGTATTAAGTCATGGAATTATTGTACATAGCGAATAATAGGTCAATAAAAGGGGTATGCATTTTGGGTATGTTGCATCTCCTGTTGAACTCATTTCAATTGATGTTGGTTATTTTGGTATTTCCCTTTTGTTTTTTCGCAATGACAGTTGCATGTGTAAAACATGGAAAGGTATGCATGTGTTATTTTGGTTGAGACTATTTTCATAGAGGAATGCATGAGCAATTTGATGCATGTGGGAATATGGAGTTGCATATATGTGCATGTTCTTGGATCATCTTTGAAGTGAATGATTTGTATGTATTCATGAGTGATTTTTTGAGAACTAATAGCTTCAATGAGTGCAGGTTCAGTGGAAGTGACGGCTCGATGAAAAGGTATGCAACCAAGTTATAAACTGACATGTTCATGGCTGATTGGATTATATTGCAGCAGGTAGTGGCTCGTCGAGGACGACTTCGCAAATAAGAAGAGGGGAGTATGTTAGCTCAGAAAATGGTTGGTTTTGATGCACTAATGTGGTTCTATTTGGTAGGAAAATATGTTTGATTTCAGGTACTTGAAGAGTGATTAGACGAATGGGGGAATATTTGGCGTGGCTGATACGGCACTGCTGCAAATAAAAGTGGCAGTTCCAGTGGTTGCAGCCTCTCACTATAGGGATGGTGGCTCATCATCGAAAAACAAATGTTGTGCGCTCTGTTCCCGCGGGAGATTTGGAAGAAAATGAACGCGAGAAACAAACTTCCCCCGAAGTAGCTAGTGGTTGGGAGAAGTGGGTTGTCAAAGTCGAAAGATTACTTGAAAGTTCACTTTGCAGAGAGCTAGAATGAGCTTCATCATCTGCTTGTCATGGAGGCCTTGGGAGGAGACAAAAGATGGTTTGATCGGTTCTTGGCCCAACATATTGCGGTTGCATACTTCTTTTTGGCTGCATTGATGTACACCATCAGTCCTCGTATGGCGTATCATTTTTCAGAATGTGTGGAGAGACATGTGTATTCTACTTATGACAAATTTATTAAGCAGCATGGAGTGGAGCTAAAAAAAAAAACAGCTTCCTGCTCCTGCGGTAGCTGTTGAATACTATACAAAAGGAGACCTATATATGTTTGATGAGTTTCAAACCAACCAAGTTCCTAATTCGAGAAGACCCAAAGTTGATAATCTTTATGATGTTTTTATCAATATACGAGATGATGAGGGTGAACACTGAAAAGGGGCCGCTTTCCGTTGCTTGGTACAGAGAGTAGTTTTTTTTGTTTGTTTTTGCCATAACTCTCGAAGTCGACTGGAGGCAAGGGGGATGCTGCGTTTTGGCACGAAAAAGCATATATCCAGAGGGGGAAAAGGAGCACGCTCTCTCCACTTTTCTTGCCAGGATCGAGGGGCAGCAAAAAAGAAGCTTCTCTTCTTCGTTTATTGTCCTTCGGAGGCAGCTGCTGTGTGTTTTTTGGAGTGCGCATCCTCAGGGGGGAGACATTCGCTATAGTGGCCATCTGCTTCAAAGTTCTAGGGGGATTCTTGCAAGTTGCTAGGCAGGGATAGCTGAACAAGGAAGAGGAGAGTGCAACAACAGTTTGGGGCACTGTCTCGGTTCTTCGAACACAAAAAGAGAAGGAGAGAGAAAATAGGCTACAATGCAAAGACTGCTACTTGGGCTATTGCTTGAAGCTTCGGTGTCTTTTCATCAGAAGCGCCAAGGGACGGATTCATTCTGCCATCTAGAAGACAAGGTGGAGTAAGAGGGTGGAACATAAAGATCACATGGAGTGTCTATAGCGCAACTCTGTAGTCCTCCATTATTGGATTCAGCTCCAAATATGCATGCATAAAAGAAGAGGAAACAGAGGCTTCGGAAACACTCAATAACCATACATGATCATGGAATTGTTTACAGCACTGTTAGTGGAAAGGATTTGGAGAAGTTGTTGATCTATCATGTGTCAATAGGGCGATTCCCTTTTCTCTCTTGGATGGTGGTATAGAAAGAGAAGATTTGCAATCATATAGATATGAGAGTATGTGCAGACGAATTTCTTATCTCTTTCAGAAAATTCAAAGCAAGAGGCTACATGCACAAAAAGAGGAGGATGTCGGCTAACAGAGGAAGGGGGACAGAGAGCAACTACTTGAGGAACCAATTGCTATTGTCTTCAAAGGCATTCATGACTTCTTGGTAAATACCTTTGGAGGGGAGGCATCTAAAAGCTTGAAATTATCAGCTGTAAACAAAAGGTTCGAGAAGCGCTGGACAGAGTACGCCGGAAGCACATATTCAGAAGGGTCAACATCATTTTTTGGAGCAGCTAAGTTCTATCCCTTCGGACTCATTGGCTTGGAGGGATCACACACCAGAGAGGGCCTCCAGGGTGAGGAAAAGTCTGAAAAGGAGGCTATTGCATGGAAGTTGAAAGGAAAATTCAAGAGGGTGCTATGTGCTGCTGAGGCAAAAAAGAAGATAAGCCACCTACACAAAAGCTGAAAGGAAGACAACAGTGATTTCTGAAAGCTATTGGAATTGGATCTGCATAATCACTCAGAAAGGGAATAAAGGTATGAGTATTTAAGTTCTCGTGTATCCACACCTGAATGAGTTTCTAAGCTCTTGCAGAGTACAGGTTTTTTTTTTCATCAACAGTTTGGTAGTTCATTTGATAATGATCTCTTTGTAAAATCAGATAAGAACTTCCATGTTTTAAAACCTATGATTCAAACTGTCAATTGAAGCTAAATATTTCAGCTTCCTCTCACTGTGACGAATGAGTTAATGTGCCTCTAACCCTTGATGAATACGTAGATAGATTCTCATGTATGAGAAGTGGAAGCTGGATTGCATTACTGCATGTGTGTATGCAGGAGTTTCTTTTTCTCATCAGTATGGTTGATCCCTTTTCTCTTAATAGAGGTGTGACTAAAACACATTCACGCATCATAGCAAAGTCCCATAGAGTGAAAATGCAATTCGTTGGATGAAAAGCTATGTGCCGTGATGCTGGTTCTTTTATCATCTTTGTATATGTACAACATATTGACCATGATAGCTAAGCATGGAGCTCCTTGATGATTAGAAAATGAACGCAAAAAGTGGAATGCATCATATGTAAGATACTATGTTCGTTGTTTTCATATTTCATGAGTACGTACTGAGCTCTCCCTTGGAAACCGAAACTACATATTTCAATATGAATTAAAGTAGAACTAACTAGGGTGTGTTGCTTGTATAAAAGGTGGATTAGAGAGAAAGGTCTAAGAGAATAAGTGTAGGTGCTGAAGAGTGTGTGTACACAAGGGGACCAGTGTATATGTGGATGTGGTGTGTGCGAATTGGTGAGAAGAAGGGCAGGTGTACATGAGTGAACGGGGGTGGAGGGTGAGTGTTTGAGTGTGTTTGAATGTGAGTGAGTGTTCGTATGGGTATGTGAGCAAGTGCGGGCATGTGAGAGTAGGGTCAATTACATGTGTATAGATGTATGCTTGAGAGGAAGCGAGCTTGGAAGAGAGAGTGTGTAGGTACGAGTGTGTGCGCGGTAGTGGGACAAGAGTGCGAAACTATCAATCGAGAGATGATTGTGGGCTCCAGGTAATCCAAGTGGACCAATTCCTAGGGGTATGAGCGTAATAAAGGCTTGTATAATCACATTTTGCTTCGGCATTTAGACCTAACATTTGGGAATCCTACTGGGGATCCCAAAAGAGGACATATTCGTGAGCAATTGTGGACTCAAAGCAAAAGAAAGTGGCCTAGTACAAGTTAGTTGAACAAACCATAGGTGTGTGTGAGACAATTTCCCTTGGACTAAGAGTGCTATCAATAACCCATAAGGAATATTGAAAGGCTTTATGATTTTATCCAAGTCTTTTCCTTTAATTTTGGCTTCTTTCATGACTTTGACGACTTCATTTTCAAAATTTTCTGTCAATTGGGACACCAATAGTGCCCGTTTCTTTTGACCTATTTCTGTAGTATATGGCATGGGATGATCATCACAAGGTTCCGCCATCTGCTCTTTTATTGGAGAATGATAGATCGAGGGAGATAGAGGATGTACCTCTACCTCCTCAGTAGGATTTCCTCGTTGTGGCTCTACTGGTGTCCCGATGTTTGCTTGTTGTGCTATTTGAGCTTCCAATTGCACAATACGTTCATTCTTTTCTTTAACTTCAAAAAGGGCCGTGTTTAGCCCATCTTTGGTCGCTAAAAGCTCATTGCCGATGGCTACAATTTGATCAGCATCTTCATCATAAATGACCAAGAGTTTTTCTTCTGTAGCTTTCCATTGTTTCTTGAGCTCATTCGTGTCATGGATATACCTTTGTTCCAGTCTTCCTTTAGGGTTTGCTCTTGTTTCAGTAGATTTTCATATTTTGCAAGCTGATCTTTCAAATCCTTGTGGTCGATTGTTTTTGTCTCTCGTTTTTCTACAGGCTGGATGTATAGTAAGGCATTCATGAGTTCCTTATTCCTATTGCGTAAATTATCAATTTCATCCATATATACTTTGATCTACGACTCCTGCAGGTTGCTTCTGGCCTTCATTCTTTCTTTGTCCGCTTAACTGACTTCATATTGTCTTTGTAGCTCCATAAGTTGCTCTTGGAGTTTTTTATTTTGCTCTGTTAGTGTAGTGCATAGTCCTCGGATTTCCTTGACTTCCATGTCTTTGTTTGAAATTACATGTTGAGCTTGGATTAGTTGCACAGATAATTGTTCACTCATTACTTGAAATTAATTCTTTTCCCTCCATGGCCTTGTCATAATCTGCGTCAGTTTCCATCATTTGTTGTTGTGTGTCCATTGTTGTTTGTATCATTTGTTTTACTATTGGTTTTAACTGAGTAACATCTACATTTAACCATGTTGTCAGTATGCTAGGTTCTTCCCCTGTGGTAACATCTTTCCCTTATGCCACGTGTAGTGTTGTGCCGTGGGGCTGCCTAATATGAAGTTGTATCTTCGGCTCAGCCTCTTTAATTACTATCTTACCTTGTGGCATATCATCGAGGATATCGATCACGATTTTGTCCATCTTTGGTTGTGAAGGCCTTTCTTCTTCTAAGTTTAGTCGTACTTCTTCCTTTATTGGTGGCATCGCATCTTTATGTGTGATTGAAGCTTCCTGAATACTGATCCGGGATTGTTCGTTCAATTGAATAAGGTGTATTTGTTCAGATGATGCTTCGTGGTTCTGTGCTTGTGATTGTTAATTATCGACGGTGGTTTCAACTTGGTGAATTTATGTCCATTCCTCATTGTTCGTTTTGGTTCTTATATCTGTGTCCAATGTGTCCTTCTCACGACTAGATTCTTCATTAGAACTCGAATCATCCAGTCTCAATTCTTTGTATCTGGTAGCTAGTGCTGGAGTACGTTCCTTGTCCTCCTGTTGTTGCACTCGTCTTGCCTGCCTATATTGATGTCCTTGGACGTTGAGGTTAACTTGAGCTCGCATGTACGTATGTGTTTCTTCTAGTGCCGCTAAGAGATCTCTTTTTGTGATAGGTGGTTGTGTCAAAGGAATCCTTGGTAGAACATGTGCCCGCTTGGATTGTGGAGTTCTTGCGTTTCTTTGTCTCTGACGTGCTTAGCCCCGCTCACTGGCTTCTTGGAACTTGTCCCACTTCTTCTGTGGACATGACTGTTTTATTTTTCTTTGGAATAGTAGCCAACTTCACATATTTTGCCATTTTGATGGAGGTTGGCATCAAACGTAGACATTCTTTCATTTCCAGTGCTTCATAAATCAGCAAAGTTAATGCAGAGCTTCCATTTAGGAACTTCTTCTGACTCCATTTCTTTTTTGCTTCAAATAGTCATTCCTGTATGTATGGAGTGAAGTTGACTTGATTCCCGATTTGCCTCATAGCATGGGAGAGCAATTGAACCACAATTTTTTGAGGCAATGTATATCTGTTCATGCTGGGGAAACAAAAGTGTTGATGCACCAATCGAACTGATTCTTCAATATCTGTTCTGTTGATTTCCAGAAAGGTTTTCTTTTTCGCATCATGACATTCATCTTTGAGGTTGGTGAGACTGTCCTGACTCCATCCAAAATCTTTGTTGATGACTTCATGTGTGAATCAAATGGTTTTCCATGCACCTATTTTGTTCAGCACTTTAGCTTCCGAGATTGAGGGCTTATCTGCTACGGACTGGAGTGTGTTCATAACTTGAGTGCATCTTTGAAAATCCGGTAAATATATTGGGAGTCACAGAAATGCATCAATTCTTGCCCTTGTCCAAACATCTATGATGTGTGGTAATCCTTGGATTATGGTTTGGAAATCTTGTGACATTATTGGGAAGTAGTGATCCCTATCCATGATCTTGATGGAGGCCATAAAGAGGAGATCCGACACAGGTTGGTCTTCAAGGAACCAATGACCTCTCGCCTTAGTGATCGATTCCAAAGGAAGAATCAAGACCTCTTCCTCTTGCATAGCCTCAAAACTTGAAGATATCATCTAAACTCAAGACATACCATAATCAGTGTAAAGCTGGTAGTAAAGTTAGCTTCCACTTCGCTTTCAAGAATTTGGCACTCTCCAAGTGACTAGTGTCATTCGTTTCCCATGGGTGTGAGAAAGGTAGTACCTGGGATTGTTCTTTACACATATATTTTCCTATTTCTTTCTGAAAGAAAACAAAAGCGTTAGTACCTAGCCGAAGCTTTTATTGTATCTTTAATTATTTCCCTAGGATCATTGTACAAGTGCTCTCCTATTCCTTGAGAGGGAAATGTGCTTCACTATCAAGTAGAAGAAGAACTAGGTGTCGAATGCATGGCCTTGTAATGTGGCCCTATTATGCATGCTCGAGATTTTTTGGAACTCAAAATGTGTGCAAGCTGAAGTATGTGGTCGATGTATGCAGATTGATCTGCATTTAGGCATCCAGATTTGTTTTATTTTTTTGCGATTGACTATAGCTCCATCGCTTCTAGTGCTTGGTGTAACTCTCAAGTTGTACTTCCGCTTTGCTAGCCCCTCGAATCCTTGAGTTTCTCTTGTTGTGTATTTTTGTTTCTACAATTTCATGTAGTCGCCTCTTTCTTGATTCCTCATATCTTCATGTCGTACTGATCCTTCTTGTGTATTGATGTTTTCCCTTTGATGATCGTCATTGGTGCATATGATTTGGGGACCCATATTTGCATTCTAGAAGGTTGGGCAGCAATCACTTTCTTTGGTATCCATAACGTAGCAATTCTTTGTGGACCTCAGAGTCCAGCTTGACTCGTGTCCCTGTACTGTTGTTGTTTCCTATGTAGATAACAACACCGTTGTTGATGATATGCTATCACCTGATCTTTTCTGATCCAAGCCTGTCTGGTGTGTGGAATGGGATAGACTCTAATGTGGGAAAGTTCGTTATGAGCATGCTGACTAGTTGCTCTTGTGCTCAATTCCTCACGGGGGTTTTGCTTGGAAACGATGTTAGTAGTGGGGCCCACTAGACTAGGAGTGTGCGTAGGATTAAGAATTGGTATACTCTCATATGAAGTACCTGGTGGTGGGTGTTGGCAGCAGTCAGGGAACCGAAGGAGCCACAAGACAAAGAGGGTCGGAACGAAGAGATAGCACAAGCAGACACAGTAGCCAAAGAAGATCTGGCAAGTAGGCCATCTAAATTTTTCATACATCAAGGAGTTGAGCACACAAGAAGAAAGAGCAAGTAGGGAGCTCAAAGATGTGTATGACAAATCAATAGAGAAAATCCCTACACAAATAGTGATTTTAATCACTAAAAACCATTGTAAATACCATTTCGTATTTTTGTAGCTCCATTTTGTGCAAGCCAAGGAGTCCTTGAGCTTGAGGAGTTTTAGAAGTATCTACCTGCCAATTTTCATATTTTTTAGATCTCGTTTGAGCCCTCAAATAAGCCCTGGAACCTAATTTTTAACTATGCCGGACACTAGGTCTGGACAGGGCCAAAGCTAGTCAAAAACTATAAAAGGAGCTAGAGAGCTCATTTTTGAGGTTAGCTTGTAATTGATCTAAACTTGTATGAGCTTTTGAAAGTAATCTAAAGAACTCCATTGCTTCTCACTCTTTGTCTTGCCCTGTGTGCGCGTGTGTGTGTATGTGAGTGCATGTTAGTGTGCTTCGCACTCACGCACTTGTGCCTTCACTTGCTCGAGGTCATCATACCATCCTCACGTCTTCCCGAATTGACATTAAAGGAGGTGCTACTCATCACTGAGCTACACCAAATTTTGGCGCTGTTGTCGGGGATCGAGCTTTGAGGACGAGCGTGTGATGGTAAGAAGTAGAGTTGTGACGTTGGCGTTGTAGGTAATTTCTTTACTTTTCCTATTTTTCTTTTTCTTACCTCACCACCATCATCACCATCATCATCACCACCATCTCCCACCTCCATCTCCATCATCGCGAAAAAATTCAGTTTTTTGACTATAGCTCCTTCCTCCTTTCACTTCCCTCATTTCACTTGTGAGAGAGAGCGAGAGAGCGATATTGTGTGTGCTGTTTTTGCATGTTTCTTGAGCTGTCTTGCAGGTACATGCTGCATCATCTTCTCCAGCACTCCGCACAAGTACGGAAATCCTGGCAACTGTCTCTGTGTCGCCGACCTCTGTCAATCGCGACCGACAGAAAAAATGCTCCATTTGCCAAACAAAGTACAAAACCATGATCTACAGGCCTAGAGCTTCCCAAAACTGTGTTTAGATTTTTGAAATTCATCAGATTTCTGTCAATCGCGATCGCTCTGTCATTCGCGATCGACAAACCACGACGGACAGACCTATCAATCGCGATCGACCTGTCAATCGCGATTGACAGCCCACGACGGCTCTGTCAATCGCGACCGACAGAGTCAACGACCGATTGACCACGACGGACAGATCATACGCGTGACACGTGTCAATCGCGATCGAGTCATCAATCGCGATCGACCCATCAATCGCAACTGACAGCCCACGACGGCTCTGTCAATCGCGACCGACACAGTCAATGATTGTTTGACCACGACGGACAGACCTTCGCGACCGACCTGTCAATCGCGATCGACCCATCAATCGTGACTGACAGAGTCAACGACCCTTTGACCACGGCTGATTGACTTTTCGAGCCACGTGTCAATCACGATTGACCCATCAATCGCGACTGACAGCCATGACGGACCTGTCAATCGCGATCGACACATCAATCGCGATTGACCTGTCAATCGCGACTGACAGAACTTGCGAACACAATAGAAGGGCAAATTTGGCCAATTTTTAAGGGCAAAAAATAGTGGTCTAATTTTTTGGGGAACTTTTAAGGGTTTGACATTACATTGTGAGGCCGCAACCCAAGTAATTCAAGAATTCCTGTCTGCCTGAGTAAACTGTTTTGAACCCTGTTTTAGCACCAAAACCCTGAACTGGCATAACTTTCTCATACGAAATCCATTTGCTGTGATTCTTGTTTTGTTGGAAAGCTCGTGGGAAGTACAACCAAAACTTCCACTGGTTATGTGAAAATTAAGATGAAGATTATTAGATAGGGTTTCTTGAAGTTAACCATACCCCGAGGTAGGAAAACTGAAGGATCCTTGGGATTGTTTTTCATAAAGGCAAGGGATAATTTGGTCTGTGAGTTACATGCATGAAAGTGGTCTAGTCTGTCATTTGAATTTAAGTCTGGAGCTAATCTTGGGACTGATGCAGGTCTATTGAGAAGCAATTGAGAGCATTCAAGCAAGGGCTTTGTGCAAGCTTGAGAATCAACTTCTCGAGCACTAAAGAACAAGGATCAGCAAGAAAGGTCGGAATATTCTCAACTCCCCTTCGTCAATTCCTAGCTTAGGCTAAGAACGACTAGAGGTAGGAGTAAGTCAGGGCGACGATAGGCAATCATCAAGTTGAAGAATACCTAAACTTTCAAGTTTAAGCTAAGGACATAATCTTTGTACTGTCGAGAACTTTAAAGGAAAAGAACTTAACGTGGAACGATCAACTTCAAGTGCGGAACTACACTCAAGTATACCTGACGACGTGATATCAGACAAGACTATAAATACGATAACCAACATAAGAAGGAATCAAGTAACTGATACAAAGAACTCAGCAACGAGGTTGTACTTGGGCAAATTTGGGCTATTTAATTAGGCTTATGAACCTTAGATCAGGACGGCATCTAGTAAGGGATAGACAAAGCCTTAGATCTTCAGAGGCTAGCGTTAATCATACTGCTAGGTCTTGGGCCCAGCAGCTGAGCCATCACTCGCATTACCCTAGCTCTGAGACTAGTGAATCAGAGATGTCTCAAGGCATGGACCGACCTACGGGAAGTTCAGGTGTGCCATATCTGTATAGGGTGGAAGGCCCCTACAAGACGCAGTTGGAATACATTAGGACCAACCGATTAGGCGCTAGCATCTATGAGGACGGCCTAGGAAGATCCGTGGTCCAGATTAAAAACCCTGACCAATCCATAGGACTAGAACACCCAGCTGTCAAGTTTGAAAACGGAGCATACCTGGACAAAGAAGGAACCATATACGTAGTCACCAATCACCCAGATAAGACAGACGAATTTGAAAATGTGATCTCAGAAGCAGATTTAGGTGACCTGGAGCAAGGAAACATGGGTGTAGAACCTAGAACCCCCCGAGGCAAATCTGTTCTTACTAGAATCCTCAATCCCGAGTGGGTTCCCCAAGACAACAAGAGTATAGATCTGCTTCTGAACCGAGAGACTGATGAAGCCTTTTGGAGGTATAAATCTGATCGGCCAATTGATATAGGAACAATCATAATCTATGAGTTTAAAGATCCAGATAGCCCAGGCAGAGTGACCTACCTAGATCACGCTTCAGAGAGGATCTTTGTGGTTACAGAACATGATCGACATGCTTACACTTGGAAGGGTGAATTCGTTTTTCCCCAACCAAGATCGAACGTGTCCTATGGTCACTCTGGAGCTGGAACATCCCAAGCTCATGGAACTCAAAGAGACAGAAGTAGAGATAGGCCAGAAGTAAGCTTTGCCAACCCAGGGGGCAGAGAACGAACGAGGACGGAAACAAATAGAGTAGAACCGAAGGGTCATAGAGCCCCAGGAAATCGAAGAAATGCCGATGATTTTCCTTTGCCAAGACCAAGAGAACACACAAGGACTTTGAGACCGACTCAGCTAGTTAAGTCCATGAAGAATTACTTCGATGGCATTGGAGATCCATACGATCATGTGGCCGAGTTCAGGCAAGTCTTGAGAGCTGAACAAGTGGAGGATTTATTCACGCAATATAATGCCTTTGGCCTAACCCTTAGGAACACAGCTCTTACATGGTTTCAACCATTGAACGATAGACAGTTCCTGTGTATAGACCAACTCCTAGAGGCTTTCATTATTGAATTCTCTAAGAGTGGCATAAGACATAATACCTCCTCATTGATTCACAGTTTCAAGCAGACCCCGCAAGAGACCGTGAGACATGCAGGAAGAAGATTTAGGCAATATCTTGAAAGATGCCCTGTTACAGAGCTTCCCACACCAACTAAGCAAGTGGCTTTATTCTTGGACGGATTGCTAAGTACCAAATTAAGATCATATGTGTACTTGAAGGACCCTAGGACCATAGAAGAGTGTGTACGCATGTGCATTGACATCGAGGATAACCTAGGGGAGGAACTAGAGCTTTCCAAAATCTACAAGGACTCAGATAGTGCCTCTAGCCTCTCTTCCACGCAATCCACATCAATCGAGGAACTTGCAGAGAAAGTAGCTCAAAAACTAGGTGTCTCTAGTAAGAAAATTCCTAGATTCGCCCCAGTCAAAAGATGCTATACTTGTGGAGGCGACCATATGGCGAATGTCTGTCCCATTACGGCTCAACCCCAAGTAAATCCGAGTAGCCAATACTGTACCATAGAACGGAGATACACAAATCACACAGCACAAGACTGTCCATACAATAAGCAAGCAGTTAGGCAAACCTACTCTCAGCCATACCCTCAACAAGGCAAATATCAGAATCAATATCCACCACAACAGTATACTAGGCCTCAGCAAAATTACCAACCCCAATACCAACAAAGGCCTCTGCCTGTGTTAGTACAACAACCCCCTGCCCCAGCTAATGTAATTCCGGTAAAGTATACAGCAGCTGAGGAAAATTTGAATAGAGCTATAGTGCCAGTAACACCACTGCTTTCGGAAAGTGACCCGAGCGATCATAGTTTTGATTCTACTCACATTGATAGCCCCCAGGCTTATTACATGCAGTCTCCTGAACATGGTGAGTCCTACTATAGTGAAGAGCCAAATGAACCTAGTTGGGAACCAGAGTACACAAATGTAATGTACACAAACCCTAACTCTAGACCCCAACCTAGGCAAGTAAGACCCCCATTCCCTAGAGGACCATGCTACAGATGTCAGGGAGATCATCTCATTCATGATTGTCCCTTGCCTCCACCTACACAACCCCAGTCAGTGACGATCCAGGGCTTTTGCCAAGAGTGTGGAAAGGAGCATCTCTTACGAGACTGCCCTAAGAATCCTAATAATATGCCAAAAATCACTCCTATTAACGTCATTGGGTTAGTTGTAGATTCCACAGGAAGTGTCACTTCCACTGCACCCATACAAGTAGTCACTAGAGCTCAAGCATTGCAGCAAAACCAAGGGGTAGGCCAGGAAAAGAGCCCCGAGGTGAGTGAAACAGAGAGCATGAACAAGAAGAGGACTAGAGCTTGGAGAGATAGTCGTGAAAGAATGAAAAGGCAATGGGCAAAAAAGATGAGTGAACTTGAGGAAAGCCTCAGAGAAACAAAGGCCAGGGTAACTGAACTCACATCTCAAACTCCCTCTCACACTACCCCACCACCACAATTCCCATCTCCATCCAACCCGCCACCTTCCAACCCGCCACCTTCCAACCCGCCTCAACTAATACCACCACCCCCTAGAGTAGGATCAGTCCTAGCAGATCCCACTCCTGAGGACCTTAATATGATGCTTAAAGCATATCAGGCCAGAATCCAAGAAGGGCCAAATGTAACTGATCATGAAAAGTGTTATCCTAGAGCAGAGCTAGAGTTAGAACGAACCAAAATTTGTGCCAAAATGGTGGAATTGGCTCAGACCATGTTTGAAGCCAGTCGCCTATTTAACATCTCTAGTTCAGCCAAGACACAGTTACACTTTGATGGATTACTAGAAAGAATAGAGATACTAATTGCACAATCAAAAAAGGAACCCGCTTCTCAACCTAAGGACAAGGCAAGTGAAAGAGCAGGTCTTCCTGCCTAGAAAGCCTATGTGCCTGAAGCCTATGTGCCTAACTCTACGGAGCCAGACACATCATCTTCTATGAATCGGTTCACACCAAAATTCCTACGAGAGATTCAAGAAGACAAATGGGCTAAAGAAAGTGAAGTCCCTCCTCCCATTGAGCTGGTGGATGATGCACACGACCAATTCCCACAAGACAT